>CANTUQ010000129.1:1228333-2456666 GCA_947683425.1 Excoecaria cochinchinensis
GATGGTTGCAGGATGTCATTTCAACATTAGCCACGAGATTGTGGGTAATTTGGTTAGGGTATCTAGGGGGGCAGCCCCTATAGTGTTTGTTGGGGGAGTAGTCACCAGATTATTGCTAGAGTTGGGAGCTCTTCCAGGTAGTCTTGGACCCACTTTGGACGAGAGTATTTATAGGGATGCTTCATCAGCCCTGATTATAGGGATGATAGTTCAGGTGCCAGGACAAGCTAAGGAGTACAGGTTGTGCACTATTCATGAAACCAGACACGCCTTTGGCCTTCCTTCTCTCCAGCCAGTGGAAGAGGAGCCTTAGATGGAGGAGCAGCCTCCCTAGTAGCCAGACTATCAGGAGGGCTAGCCTACCCAGCAGTTAGAGTTCTAGGAGGGCCAGTCTCCACATCAGCAGGTAGAGGAGGAGCATCCATAGACCCCTTTTGATATGGGGATAGAGTTCAGTATGGATGAGTTGATCGTGACTCCTCCAGTGAGAGGGTATAGAGTCCTACTCCTCTTTCTCCATCGCAGGTACAGTGGACCATGCCCCGGAACCCTGTGAGGTTCCACCCGTGTAGCAGGGCAGGGCACTCGGGGGCATCTACATCTACGGCACCACCTCCCGAGTAGACTTCAGAGCTAGTGCCTCTTCACCATCTCCATCACCCTAGCCGGTCCAGCTAGATCTAGTAGCAATAGCAACCTCCCTCTTGGCCTCTATGGAGCACAGATAGGAGGAGCATGATAAGATGATTTTGGAGCAGCTAGATCAGTAGGATAGAGTCATACGGGATCATGAGAGGCTCATTGAGGAGCTGAGGCAGAGTTTGAGTGCCTCCCATGATACCACAGCTTAGAGGACAGACGCAGCCATCCAGATGGTGGATGACTCGATTGGCGCTCTTTGTTTTTGGGTTGAGGTGCTAGAGGGTGCCATACCGCCCATCTCCCAGTCCATCAGAGAATTCAGGGAGCAGACAGAGGATAGGCTCGGGCGCATCAGAGATGCAGCTAGGGACCAGACTCTTAAGCTATCCACGGCCTTCACAGAGCTAGGCGGAGTGGTTAGGGATACATTGGAGTTTATGGCAGTGTGTGCTCAGCCCTTCCTCGATGGGTAAGCTAAGGTACAGTTCCAGTAGGCGGACCCTGCGAGGGAGCAGCCCTTATCTGTGCCGGTCGCCGTTCCTCCTCGTTGCCTGGACCTTCAGTGCCACCCAGTCAGCCTTCTACCTTGGGAGTCAGACCCTCCGCATCTTCATCGCAGAGCCAGCCGGTACACCTATCAGATGACGATGAGGACCCAGAGGAGGAGCCCTTAAACAACCCTCCTCTCTAGTTTATTCAGGGAGTTTATTAGACTGTATTTTGTATTTCTATTTTGTCATATTTGTATATGCATTATACAAAATTGATGTTTTGTGAGTGGAATTAACATTTACGCTTTGTTAAAGTTACATTTCATTTCGTATGTTTATCTTGTTATTTTCTTACTTTCTCTTGATGGACATTTGATAATATGATAAATAAATAAAAATAAGAGGGAAAAATGAATGACAACATAAAAAATGTTTATAAATCTACAAATCAGATTAACCTGCAATGAATTAATGAAATCTTTTATAACACAGGAACATGATTTCATGCCGACCCGAGAATGTTCAATAATTAAGTGATGGTTAACAGATCAGACACCATATCACTCAGATTATAGTCATATCTCACTGATCGAACGGTGTTCAGCAAACCAAAAGTCACACATTGCGGATGGGATGGGGATCAGCAATTCTAGAATCATACCTTACAGATCGAATGGGGGTTAGCAAGACCGTGCTGTGCAAGCCCGGGAGTGGCCAATAAGACAGAACGATTAATCACACATTGTAAATCAGATGGGGGTCAGCAAATCAAAAGTCATACCTTGCAGATCGGATGGGGGTTAGTATGGACACTGCGTGAGCCGAGACAAGGCCAACAGAACAAATGCGATAGAATAGATCACAACGAGATTGCAGTTAGAGAATACTACATCTCACAATAGGATTGTAGTTAGAGAACACTACATCTCATAGACACCTTACAAGCTGAGACGAGGCCAGCAGAACATATGCGATAGAATAAATCGCAATAAGATTTCAATTAGAGAATACTGCATCTCACAATGGGATTGTAGTTAGAGAACACTACATCTCACAGATGCCTTGCAAGCCGAGATGAGGCCAGCAGAACATATGCGATAGAACAGATCGCAACGAAATTGCAGTTAGAGAATACTACATCTCACAGACGCCTTGCAAGCCCAGATGAGGCCAACAAAACACATGCGATAGAATAGATTGCAATGAGATCGCAATTAGAGAACACTGCATCTCACAACGAGATTATAGTTAAAGAACACTACATCTCACAGACACCTTGCGAGCCGAGATGAGGTTATTGGGGACACATGTGGTGGAACAAATCGCAAGTGAGTTATAGTTAGAGAACACTACTCCTCACATCACTTAAATGTCGTGCAAGTCGAGACGAGGCTAGCGATACACCTGCAATGGAATAAATTGCAAATGGGTTGTAGTTGGATAACACTGCCTCTTAGAACACTCACGCGCCGAGCAAGCCAAGACGAGGCTCGCGAGATGAAGATGGACGATCACTTGCTAACATGCAACATCGAGAAGGTAAGGATTGCCTTAGGTATGCATTTCTTCCTTTTCTTCTCTAAATTTTGGCTCATCTAGACACTAGTGTACTAGTTTCCCCAAAATTGGGGGAAATTGTAGACACCGGGTCCTGAGGCAGTTTAGATCAGAGTTACTCAATGAAGAGACTAACATCTGTTTTCAGATAAATGGTTGAAAATTAAAAGTTTTCATTCTCCGGTTTTACAAGGATTGAGGATTTTTTCTCAGTAATAGTAGGTTTCGAATGGTCAAAACATTGAAAATGGAAATTTGGGTCAACAGATGGGCTACACGTCAGTGGTGGGGCGCTCGTCTCTCACGACGAGTGCTGGTTGTTGCTCGAAAGTGGGGCCCGTCTCTCGCGATTGAGTGGCGCCTGTCGCTCATTCGAGCGATGCGCGCTCCTCGCGAGAGACAGCCATCGCTTGCTTCTGTGTCCCGTGTGTGGTCCGCCGGTCAAATGGCCGCTTGTACCCCTTCGATCGACGCTCGTTGGTAGTCTAATGACGGCTGTCGATTGGTGATCTGGTTGTCATAACCGCCGGATTCTCTAGATTTTCCTAAGATTTTCAAAATATATTCTAAATCTTATCCAAATATATTAAATCTTTTCAAATGTTTTCAAACATTAGATTTGATTTTACGAATATTCTGAAAATCATTCGGTTTTGATTTGATTTCAGAAATCTTCTTCAAATTTAAATCTTAAATCTTAAATTTATTTGAATTATCTTCTAAAACCTATAAATAGGGGATGGAGGTTCATTTTTTAGGGTTGGAAATTTTTCGATTAGAAAACTTTTGGTTAGAAATTTCGGAAGAAAACTAAATCTTAGAAGTTTTTTTATAGAGATTCTATTTTCACATTTTGCAAAAGAATTCTCTCTTAAGATTTTTTCTTTCTCTTATTTTATTTTCGAATTAAGCTAATCCGAGGTAACGAAATTCATTCATTTCTATCAATTTTGCTAATTCAGACATCTAATTGATGTCAAAATTTCAAGAAAGAAAAATTCAATTTTCTCTTCTTGATTCGTTTTCGAAATACAATTTTTGTAATAAAAAATCTCCTAAAATCACGCAATCACGAATCAGTCCTTGTAGAATTCGAGAAACCGAAATCACTCAACGTTCACCTTTAAAAGTAAAATCAGAGGGTAAACATTTTGTATTTATTATCTATGTAGTTTAATTATTTTACACTAATTTATAAATAAAATTTTCATTTATTAAAAGATAAAAATTGATTTTTTGGAATTTTTTTTGTCTTTTCAAAATCTGGGGTGACCGACAGGTAGAAGGGTCACCGACGGTCGTCGCTCACTCAAGCGACGGGCCGTCGATGATATCTTCTTTCGCCCGTCGGTCAACCTAGGGACACCCATCGGTCGTGAGTCTGGGGCCGTCCCTGGGCCTTCTTTTCTCTTATTTTCTCCTTTCTTTAACATTTATTTTCCATCATTCCTTTTGGTAATTTCTCATGGATTTTTATTGTTATTTAATTTCTAACATTTTTATTACACTTTTAATTTTTGCACTAACATGATTGTTGTTTTATTTGTGTGAGTTTTATTTGACTATTTTTGGTGGATTTGGGATTGTTAAATGGTGACCATTGCAATGATCTGAGGATCCTCACCCGGGTTCATTCTTCAAACTTATCTTTTTTTTTATCTTATTTATTTATTATTGTTGTAAATATTATTTTAATCCCACAAAAATAAAATGGTCAAATATTTTATAATAATTGAACTAGGATTTTCATTAATAACCGAGGACCAATGTCCTATTTTTTAGCCAAATAAAATTGACATTTTAAACTTGTTTTCTTAATAAATGTGCATGCAAGGACAAATGTCTTCACTCTTAATGAATATCCCGATTTGTGTATGATTTGCATGTTATTTACAGTGGGGTTGTATTCCATCCCTAGTTTTGTTGTAATTTATTTTCGTACTTTTTATTCTTACGCCTATTTACTACTTCCCTTGAATGGATGACTTGCGCTTTAATTAATTGCGTTGAATGAGAAATTGAATGAAATGATAAATTCAAAACTCAGTTATAATATTAACCAAGGTATGAATAAATGAGAAGTCCCAAACCTACTTTGGTCTTTGGCTGAACGAGGTTAGAGGGCCACCCCAATATTCCATTAGGATGGGGCCTCCAAAATATTTCTTGTTGCCCTCCAAAAGGCTCAATTCGCATAATCCTAGGCTCCACGAGGTTAGAGGATCATTCCAATGTTCTATTGGGATGAGGCCTCCAAAATATCTCTGGCTTGCCCAAAATGGATGTATATGCGCTGTCTTAGGCTCACTGAGGCTAGACGACCTTTCCCAATATTCTATTGGGTGGCGACTCCAAGAAACCTCCTTGTTGTCCAAAATAGACACACTTGTAATTTCTTACATGTTTTCATGAACCTCTCTCGAAAGCCCTAAAAGTGAGTCTTCGGGGACACTGGGGGTTCGGGGCGCATCACACCCGCTTTTAGGGTTTTTGAGAGAGGTTCATAAGGCTTGTAAAAAAATGACAAGGGCATCTATTTTGGGCAACAAGGAGGTGTTTTGGAGTCACTACCCAAAAAAATCAATGGAAAGGTCATTTAGTCTCACTGAGCCTAAGACAGCGTATGTGTGTCTATTTTGGGCAATCAGAGATATTTTGGAATCCTACTTCCAAATGAACATTGGAAAGATTTATCTAATCACGTGAAGCCTAAGACGATGCCTATACGTCTATTTTGGGCAAGCCAGAGATATTTTGGAATTCTCCTTCCAATAGAATATTGAAAAGGTTCATCTAACCTCGTAAAGCCTAAGATAATGCATCTTGGGCCTATTTTGGGCAATAAGAGATATTTTGGAATTCCCTTTCCAATAAAATATTGGAAAGGTTCATCTAACCTCGTTGAGTTTAAGACCAGAGAGAGTTCGGGACTTCCCATTTATTAATACTTTGACTAAATTATAATTGAGTTTTGAAGTTAAAATTTCACTCCCTTTTCTTAGTTAGTTCAATGCAAGAATTTAAAGCTCAAATCAATTATATAATAGAAAACAGTAAATAAAGTAAATTAATTTTCAATTAAATAAAAGTACATTGATTTACAATAAAACTAGGAGCAAAATACAACCCTACTGTGAAGGAAATGTGAATCATACATAAAATGGGGTATTTATTAAGGATGAAGACATTGGAAGTCACATGCATACTTAAGAAAAAAAGTGTTAGAGATGACAATGTTTTTGGATAAAAAACTAGAACATTGGTCCCATTTTTATTAGAAAAAATTCATAATTAGTTAGTATAAATATTTTTGTAATTTTCTTTTTAACATGCATAAAATAAATAATTTTATTAGAAATTACATGGCAAAGTAAATAAAAAACCAAATAAATAAAATAATACAAATAATAAAAATAATAAATTAGACCAAACGAGTCTCCTGGATCTCTCCATTTGCTTGGAAGAATGCCCAAGCAAAGGAAACAAGTATTGAAATCAAAACAAACACAAATGATATCATTACTAGTAATTAAATCAATTATCAATAAAAAACGTATATAAAGATGAATACAATAAAATAGAATAAAATATATCATAAATGACAAATGAATTAAATGACATGATGAAACAAATAAAACAACATAGTAACAAATTAATACATAAAAACATAAACATGATAATAATAATAATAATAATAATAATAATAATAATAATAATAATAATAATAATAATAATAATAATAATAATAACAACAGCAATAACAACAACAATAACAACAACAACAACAACAACAACAACAACAAATAACAATAATAGTAATAATAATAAAGAAGATGAAGAAACAATCAAGTAAATAAAAAAAATAAAAAATGTAAAAAATGTTAAATCTATATTTAAGATCACATAAAATAAATAAATGAACAATAAATCTAAAGATTTACATGATGACTAATTAAATATTAACAAAAAATAAATAAAAGAAAATATAAAATAAGGGATTCAGCCCAAAATGTTTACCCTCAGAATTCAGATTCGATTGAGGAAAAAATATGATTGATTTCCTTACTTTGATCCATAAAATTAAATTAAAAATAATAAAAAATTGGAGTTTTATTCCAATGAAAGAAAATTTGGTAAAAAAATGATGGAAGAAAAACAAGAATTATCAGGAACAAAAAATTATTTTTTTGGTCCCAAGAATGATTATTGATTAAAGAAAAATAAATAATTTTCAAGAACAAAAAAATATTTTTTTTGTATCAAGAAAAATTGTTGATTAAAAATTGAATTTTTAACCTTAAGAAATCTTATTCGGAGAAGAAAACTCAAAAAATTATAGAGTAAAAAATTTTAACATAAAAGATCCCCCCCCCCCCCCCCCCCTTTTCTCTTTCTATAATTTTCTATTTATATGATTTTTTGTGAAAACATAATTCATTAAGGAAAGAAATTAAATTTTTATCAAACTCCACTTTATTTGGGTTCAAAAATGGGAATTATCATTTAAAATCCTCGAAAAAATTGATAAAAAATAAAAAAAAAAACAAAAAAATCCCGAAATTTGGGCAAAAATCATATTTTGGTAGCTGGGAGGCTTGCCCTTGCGTGCCAGCGGCCAAAACTGTCTGAAAGTTTTTTTAAAGAACAATTTTGACTAAAATACTATAATTTCCAAACTCCATTTTTATTTTTATTTTTTACTTTTATATTTTTTTTTCTAAAAAGCAATCTTTATAAGGAAATCATCACTTCCAACTTTTTTACCTATGAACAGGCGTTATTTTTATCATTGGGTAACTCTGATTGTGGCGGCCTTAGGACCCGGTGTCTATTGTTGCCCCTAATTTTAGAAAAATTAGTGCACTAGTATCTAGATGAGCCAAAATTCAGAGGAGAAGGAAAGAAGTGCGTACCTGAGACAATCCTTACCTTTTTGCTGTGTTGATGTTTGTTGGTTATTGCCACTGAGTTGTAATGTATTCTACCACGAACCCTTTGCAATCATCTTACTAGCCACTATCCGGCTTGCACGGCATACCCTTGCTAACTCCCATTCGGTCTGCAAGGCATTTGATTGTTGTCGTTGAATTGTAGTGTGTTCTATTGCGACTCATTTGATATACCGCATTTGTCTTGCTGGCCACCATCCGGCCTACATGGCATAACCTTGCTAACCCCCATCAGGTGTTGCTTGAGTTGATGAAGAGCCATGCGGCACCGCCTTCTTGTTGAAAAAACATGTGTGCCTTTTAAGAGAGCTTTATGCTCACAAGGAGACTTTGAAAATTTATGCTCACTGAAAGGCTTAAATGCTTACTGAGAGGCTTATACACTCACTGAGAGGCTTTGATTCTCATTGAGAGACTTAGATTACTCACTGAGACGCTTTGATTGCTCACTGAGAGGCTTTAATGCTCACTGAGAGACTTAGATTTTGAGCCTCCTAAGAGGAAATTAGATTTGAGCTTCCAAAGAGGAAATTAGATCTGAACCTCCTGAGAGGAAATTAAATTCAAATCTCTTGAGAGGAAAATTAGATTTGAGCCTCTAGAGAGGAAAATTATATTTGAGCCTCCAGAGAGGAAATTGGATCTGAGCCTCCTTAGAGGAAAATTATATTTGGGCCTCCAGAGAGGAAATTAGATTTGGCATTTCGATGCTTGTTTTATAAATTTTAGAATTTTTAGTGTTTCTTAAGAGGATTTTAGTCCTAATTTTTTGTGATTTTTTTCTTTTTCTATCTCTCGAGTGCGTTTTGCATTTTTGCAATTTTTGGATGGATCTTGAATCTACACTTGGGTAAACCTCACATTTTAAGTGTTTTTCCAACCTTTACATTTTATGATAATGAAACTTACTTAATTGCCCCCAGCATGGTGTGCATGAATAGGCTTGCTCTTTTAAATGTCCTCTTTGGCATGAGCCCATGGGATTCTTTTTTCGTGAGGACTTCACTTTGATCTGATTGTCCAGTATGGATGAGCATCGATGTTGAGTTGAAGTTGTACCTAATTACCAGCAACCAAGGTACGTGTGGGCAGTCCAGCTTCTCAAAAGGTCTTCCTTTCTATAGATTTGTATGATTCTTAATTGCCCTCAGCATGGTGTGCCCAAATAGGCTTGTGCTTCTAGGTGTTCCTCCTTTGTACAGACCCATAGGACTTTATGCAAATACAGTGTCCGACAATGTTGAGCTGAATTTACCTCTTGGATCATCTTTGCACATGAGGTCTATTCGGACCTTTCCCTTAGAGTTATATACACAGTAATGTATACAAAAAATTATGTGTGCATATGGGATTATGTGTGTGAAATATATACACAAAGCCATATACATATAATACATGCCAAGGATTAACGTACAAAAATAATGCGTACACAACTATACGTGTAAAGGATTAAATGCATGTGATACATGCTCGTGATTTGCATGCTAAATATGTGCAAAAAATTATGTGTTACATGTGTGCGAAAATTATGTACACAAAATGTGTGTGAAGAATTGCATATGCAAGATATGTACACAGTTCATGCATGTGTGAATGCATGTTGGGCATCATGAAAGGCTATGCACGTGTAAAGAGAAGTGAGAGCTGAAGAAAAGGAGGGAGAGAAGGAATTATTAGAGAGAGCATTAAAGAGGAACAGAAGGAGGACAAAAGAAAAAACACAGAAAACTTTAAGAGCAAGAAAACAATTCTGGTTTCTTAAAAGGCATTCTCAGATTGTTTCTTAAGCTCAGGAAATCAATTCTTGAGTTGGAGATTCAATCACCTTGTATTTTTATTTTTAACGTAAACTTTCACCAAAGAGTTTTTGGAGTCTTTGTTTTAACTTCAGTTTCAAGAAAATCAATAAGGAAACCAGAACCTTCCATTTGCATATCAACGATCAATATCTGAGGGTAAATACTCTCTAGCTACCTCTTTTCTTTTATTTTCTTCCTCTCTTTTTTCTTTTTGTTTTCTTTCTTTCTGTTTATTTCTTCTTCTTCGTTTTGCTGAACCAGTGAGTTTCTGTTCTTTATATATTATATATATTGTACATGCATATTGTTTGATCTTTTTAATCTGTTCGTCGTATGTATATTGTTGTTATGATTAAATGAATGTGTATATTGCTTGATAATGCATGTTTGATCACGTGATTTTGTGTTTGTCAAGTCTGTTGAACCTCCTTTGTTTACCTCTGTTTTTCCGTTTCTTTGAGTTAGTGATTTTATTTTTGTTTAATTCGTTGTTCCCAATCCGATATTCGCTTCTATTATTGCTTTTATCCTTTGTTCCGATCGAATTTCATGCTCCCCGATTAGATTGCGTCATCATTTTTCCTGTTCCAAATCGGACGTATCGGAGAAAATCTCAATTCCCGATCGGACATTCATGACTCGTGAAGCACATTCACGAGTCGTGAATGCTGTTCACGACTTGTGAAATTCGTTCGCGAGTCGTGAGTGGCGTTCATGATTCATGAAATTGATTCACGAGTCGTGAGTGCCACTCACGACTCGTGAATTCCATTCACCAGTCGTGAGTGGTTTTGTCCCTCTTTTCCACTTTTTACATTTCCTATCCTTTTATTTCCATTTCCATTTCCAATTTTCCTTGTTTTGGGCCACATTTCGACTTTTAGTATATTCAATCTCACGTGATTCATTAGCTCATTTACTTTATGTTTTCATCCTTTATTACATCTTTGTTCTCTTTTAATTTGTTATTGTATTTTACTCCATTTTACTATCTTTTCTTACTTAATTATTACTAATATCTCATAATTAATATATTTTCAAAGATTATTATTGTTACTTTATCAATATATCTTTTAGTATTATTATTATTATTATTATTAAATCATATTTATTGTATTGTCAATTGATTATTTATAATTTATTTGTGTACTTTTAGTTTTTACTCTATTAATAATTATTAATGCCATTGTTATATTATTTGTCATGGTTTAATATTTTTTATTGGCTTATTTGATTAGTTTATTTATTGATTTTCATTTAATTATTGGTTCATATATTATTCATTTAATTTATTTTACTCACATTCTATTTTCGTTTGTTTTGCTGTCTCAAAATTATTTATCTTTGCGAGTTACGCTCACGCTCGGGTCGAAGGATCGGAGAACTAAAGGCCTTCAATTGAGAGTTTGCATTTTAATTGTTGCATTTTTTACATTTATTATTTTTATGTGTTGTATGTAAAAATATATTTTATTAATTGCCCGTATTATAAAAAGTCACGCTTTTAATAACTAATAACTCGGAATTTTATTAATAAACTGGACCAATGTCCTATTTTAACCAATAAAATTACACTTTCAAATGGAAAACTAGTTTTCATAAAATGGGATAACTCATCCCGATTTTTCCAATTAATACCCCCAAAAAATGGTTCTCCAATTTTTAAGTTAATAAAAAGGAACCAATGTTCCTAAAATTTAATGAATAACCCGATTTATGTATGTTGCATTTTTAATTCTTTTATGTGTTTATTTATTTGCTTATTTTATTTACTTACTTATTTATTTGGGAGATTGTTCTGTCCCATTTCTTTTTATTTATGATTTATTTTGGGGGATTGTTCTGTCCCATTTTTATTTTTGTATTTTATTTACTGCTTTATTTATCGCTTTCCTATGTGAATGAATGCGCTTTAATTTAATGCATAATCGTGTGAGATAAGAGATGGAATTTTGATTTCTTAAATACTCATTTATTAACTTAAGTCATTAATAAGAATGAAGTTCCAGACACCATCTCTTGTTTAGACCAATAGAGGTTAGTGACCTTTCCCAGTTTCTTGTAAACTGGGTGGCGACTCCAAAATACCTCAAAGGTGCCTAAAGGTATTGTGGGTCTAGATCCTCCTTTCCAATGTTCTATTGAAAAGGAAGCATCCAAGATGACTCATGATGTCCAAGATCAAAAAGACACGAACCAATCCCTCGAATCCTAAAAGCGGCTTCAATGAAGGCCTTGCTGGTTCCAGTGCGCGTCACAACGTCCCTTTGGGGATTTTCACATAAACCTGTGCCTAATTTTTACTTGTAATGGACCCAACCCATTCCAGCTGCTTTTATTCATTTTATTTTTTTATAGGACAGACTGCCTATTTTTAGGTTTTCACCCTGCCCTTTGGCCTAACTTTTGCTTAGAGAGCTAGTTACAGTTTTCATCTCCAACGGCCTTCTTTTTGTTGAAGGGTAAGGGGAGGAGCATTTCTCAAATGAATTTTATGATTACTGTCGTGAATGAAGCTTGTTCTAGCATATGTCCTTTTGAATGCCGCAGGTTTCTCTTGACCATTCAATCACATGTTTATGCCTAGCTTATGCATGTGTTCCTATTTATATGCACCATATAACAATAATAATAATCATGTCTAGACATGTGATGTAAAAACACAAGTTTTATTCAATCTTAGGGAGTAACGTCTTGGGCACATTCGATTCCTATTATCAATCAGCTCTCTCGGGTTTTTTTAATTGAATATTTTCTCTCAACCCTTAATTTTTGCCCAGGATGCTCCTTTTTTTCTTTTTTGATTTCTATCTTGGCAGGGCGCCTAATTTTAGTAAGATCATTTTTTTTTGGATTTCAACCCGCAGGGCATTTATTATTATTTTTCTTTTTTTAGCCTTTGCCATGGAATATCCTTCAGTCTATGGATGTATACGTGGTTCATTTGAATTTACCTTCACCATTATTATCCGGAACGACTACTCCTTCTGACCACGCCTCTTCTTTAGCACAAAGGCTTCATCTTGACCCTTGTGCAAACTGGCTAAAGTAATGAGTTCTCCATTTGAAACTTGACTATGAAAGGTCTCATTTTGCTTTTGTTGGCTTTAGTGGTTCGATTTCTAAAGTATCCTTTAATGTTTGAGATTGGGTTGCAGGTTGGCCTCAAATGGTTTAGGACAAAACTGTGGGGTATTTTCTCTCTTTTTTTTTTCTTTTCTTCTTTTTTCATCTTTTGTCTTTGTTGTGAAGGCCCAAAGCTTCGTTTGTCTTGAATTTGATAGTCCAACTTTCGAAGCAACCCTTTATTGCTTGGAGCATGGCTTCGTTTGGCTGCATTGTATGAGTCCTAGATGCTGAAGAATCAAAGGAGTGGCTTTTAAAAATTCTGATTGCTGTTAGGTTGACAAATTGAAACAAGTTGCCCTAGTATGTCATTCCAAGTCCAAGCAAAGGCCATTTTCTTTTTCTTTTTTTTCTTTATTTTTCATTTTTCATTTTTTTTATTTTTTAAATTTTATCTCACTTTAAGAGTTAGGTTGAATGCAACCAGGATGCTTTTTCCTTGAGATTGAATGAAATAGTATTTTTTGAACCAATGCCTTGATCATGATTATTACTATGCATAACTCGATAAGATATGACTATGTATACATAAAAAAATGCCCATACTATTAAAATGACTATATAAAAAAGTGCATAACATAGTTCAGGGACATATATGTGACATTATAAGAAAAAATAGCTTCTATCTAATCTTTCTCTGCTGCTAACACAAATTGCTTGAAAATCTTCTAACACCTCAAGCTCCCTCCTCTGGACCATGCCTTCGAGATTGATGATAATTGCTCTATCTCTTTCTCTTCTTTCTTAGATCTGGAATTTGATCAATGTCAATCCATTTCTGTATGCACTCTTTCAAAGCGCGACAATCATCCATTTTATGCGTTGTGTGTTGATGATATGCACAATACCAATCCATACTATGTCCTAGCCTTCCTTGGCTTGTGGCTACCCTTGGTGGCAGTGGTTGCAATTTCCTTTATTTAGTGAAATGATCAAGATACCAAGATAATGGTTTACCTGAGTTGGAATCACAATGCACAGCTATCTCAGTGACCATTGTGGCAACCCTCTCGTCACCATCATTCTCATTATTATTGCTAGAGCCCCCTTTAAGTGTTGTACTGCCACAACCGTAGTTGGCAACAATCACCTTATTTGCTAAATGCTCCCCTTCTTCCTCGATGGCTATATCTTTAAGGGATTCCCAATCTTTGATCTACAGAATCGGGCTTTCGCTTTATTTCCATGACCCTATGTCTCCACCGAGTGAGATATTCATGAAAATACTCTTCTGGCTTTTGACATAGTAGTTCTAAGTCCTTTAGGGTGACCTTTATTCTGGTATTGTAGTCGTATTGTGCTAGGAATAAGCCTATCAGCAAGTCCCAATCTTTTCTAATTCTTCTATCCAATCCATGATGCCAGTCGACTGTGGGCCCTATCAAGCTTAGGCATAAATATTCTACCTTCTGCTTCCTAGTCAAAGTTGTACCCTTCATCACTAATGGGTATTATTTTACATGTTGTAGACACCGGATCCTATGACAACTATGGTAATATTTATCCAAAAATAGATAGAGAACGAAAGTACTTTGGCTCTTTATGGACTTGGGGTTTCAGCTAGGTCTTTTAGGCAAACTTGATAATTTCTTCGAAAAATAAATAAATAATAAAAATAAAATAAAAAAGTAAAAGTAATAAAAATTAAAATTAAAATTAAAATTAAGTTAAATTAATTAGTTAATATTGTAGGATAATAAAATTAAAAAGAAAATAAATAGAGAGAGTGATTAATTAAGTAAAATATGTGATAATTTAAAAAAGTTAAAATATATTAAAAGAGGCAAAAACTAAGGAGGAAATCAAGGGAGAAAATACATGTGCAAAACCCTAGCCAAATTGGAGTATAAAAAGAAAAAGAGAGAAGGTAAAGAGAGGGACCTGGGTAAAGAGCAAAACAAAAAAAAAAAGAAATAGAAAACAAAGAAGAACCAAGCAAAGAAAGAGGAGAGGGATAGCAAGAAGTGCCGAAAGGAAGAAGAGAGGGAAAAGGAGGAGGCAGCGCCTGCCACCCATGACGACGGACAGCCGTACGTGCCATGCCAAATGACAGAAGAAGGAGAGGCGGGTTGAATGGCGACGGTCGACTGCTCCCACTCGCCAATAAAGAGCATAGAAAGAGGAAGGAAAATGCTACTGTCCGGTGCCATTTTTGTTGAACCACGATGACCGATCGTCACACGCACGACACCGAACGGTAGAGGAGAGCCAGACGATTCTTCTGATGGTCACTGGTCGTCCCCACTCGCCGACTAGAAGGAGACCGAAGGAGGTGAAGGCGGGCCTGCCGACGGCGTTTTTAGCGAACCGACAAGGCTTCTCGGCGCGTGGTCATCGGCGACGGACTCCTGGCGTCCCGATCTATCTTCTGGCGGTAGAGGTGTCACCAACGACGGAGTCCAATGAGGCTCCGGTGAGGAAATCCGGTTAGCTCCTTTTTTATTATTTTATTATTATTATTATTATTATTATTATTTTATTTATTATTATTATTATTTTATATTATTATTATTATTATTATTATTGTTATTATTATTTTTTTATTTATTATTAGTATTATTGTGTTTTATTATTATTATTATTATTATTATTATTTTTGTTGTTGTTATTTTATTTATTTATTATTAGTATTATTGTGTTTTATTATTATTATTATTATTATTATTATTATTAGTATTGTTGTTGTTGTTGTTATTATTGTGTTATTGTTATTGTTATTGTTATTGTTGTTATTATTATTGTGATTATTATTATTATTGTGTTGTTGTTGTTATTATTATTATTATTATTATTATTATTATTATTGTGTGATGAATGTTATTTTCACTGTTATTATTTGTTATAATTATTATTTTTATTGTTAGTGATTATTATAATTATGTCATTTGTGTTTTATATTTATTAATTTGTGAATTTTATCAGTTTATTTTATTTTCACTATATTAGATTAATTATTGTTCTCAATTTATTTCATCCAATTATTTATTTATTTATCATTTAGTTTAATTTAATCTATTACTGACCAATATCATTTTTTGTCATGATCGCAACCGCAAGGGGCATGTGGCTCATCTATGGAACTAGGCAAAACACGATCGAGTTGAATAGTTTAGGATTTATTATTCGAGGCCTGTATTAATTATTATTTTATTTTCTTTTATTTGCTTGAGGTCTATAATAATAAAGACTTTTCGATCGCACTTAAAAAGAACTATCACACAAAATGTTTCTACTAAAATTGGAAACTTATTAATAAAATTGGACCAATGTCCTAGTTTTCATCCTAAAAACGAAAGGTTCTTATTTTCATCAAAATGAGATCACTTCTTCCTTTTTCACAAAAGCAGTCTGGAAACTCTTTACTTTTTTCGTAAAATAAGCATTTAGGAACCAATGTTCTCATCTAAATGAATGTCTCGATTTATGTATGTGTTTCATTCTATTACTATTATGGATTTCGTGTTTATTTTTTTTTATAATTGTAATTATATTTTATTTATTGCTTTTATATGTACTTGTAATGCGTCTTAATTTACTTTATGAATTGTGTGAGAAGAGAGATAAAATAATTGACTCTAAAAACGCAATTATATAACATTAACCAAAAGTATAAATAAGAGTGAGGTCCCAAACTCTCTTTAATTTAAGCCTCATAAGGTTAGAATTTATTTGCTAATATTTTATTGAGTGGTGACACCGTGATACATACCTTGTGATACCCAACAGACGCCCTCGTAGGTAAATTGCCAACAATGGAATGGGGTTGGATCCCCCTCCATTGCGAAGCGATCAGCTTTCACGAGTTTTAATGAACCTCCATCCGGTCTTGAGTCCTAAAAGTGGACTCTCGAGGTCGACCCGGATGCTGAGAGCGGGGTTCAGCATATGTCACAGTGGCGACTCCGTTAGGGAAATCATGAGATTTTGCTCTGAAAGGACTTTTGATTAATCTAATATAAATGGGTTTTGGATTAAGAAATTTTATCAATTTTATATCTTTTCGAAAAATTGCATTGCATTTCACTAGAGCCTTAGATACACGCTAGTTTGGACCCTCTCTCAGTCTGGTGCGTTCTCCAATCACGACCCTACATTCGCTCAATGTAAGAAAGTGTTAAGGATAATCACCAGCACAAGCCTTGTACCTTATGGTATATCAAATGGAGACCCAATCGGTCGTTATGCTCGAAATGAGCTAGACCCTAGGCAGGGACCATGCTTGGGTAGCACTAAAATATCATCAACCTCGACCAAAACTCATGTAATGGAAATATATACTTCCAATAGGGGGCATGCACCGTAATACATTCCTTATGGAGTGGGTTTTTGTGTATTAAACAAATTCAAATAAATATAGACGTTCACTCGAGGGGTGCATTTCGATTTATTTGGATTGTTTAAATACACGGTGGCCAAAAATTCATCTGTATGTGCTTTTTGATAATGAGAGATTATGCTGCTGGCTTTTTACAGCACGCTATACGCGTCCATTGGGTTCTCCGTTAACCCATGGATCAAGCCCACCTAAGAAGGAGATCGCACGACCTCCTGTGTGAAAGAAATATGGTTGGGAGAATTTTCTTTTCTCATGACATCCATGATATCCATTGTGCACCATAATCATTACATCTAGCATGTATTATGAAAATTACATATTGACATACATCATAAAACACATAGACAAGCCTCCACCATAACATGTAAAAAACACAAAACCAAAAAAAAAAAAAACAAAAAATCAAAATAATATGTTCATCATGTGTCGTAACATGTACATATCGACATATATCCCAGTATGCTGACGTTACATATGTACATAAACATGTACATCATAGCGTGCACACATTAGCATACATCATTAGGCTGGGCATTGTACACATCATGCACGGCAGACACCTTAAGCCTTTCACATCGTATACCATATCATGCACATGCATTATCATGCAATGAGTTATACCATGTACATATAAATCTTGCATCATGTATATTAGTCATTATATATACCATGCCACGCTTTGCATATGCATACCATGTGAATACACATACCGTGTATATGCCATTCATTTCTTGCAGCCACTTTCATACCATGACTTGCGTTACACACATATGCCACTCACTGTACATAGTCATTTTTATATGGTTTTCCATGTCACGTGTATTATTTGTATATATTTTGCACTTTTATGAATGTGAGTTTTGCCATACCTCATGACTCATTAATACACATTATCATTCTAGATCTTCTTCATCTTACATCACATACATCTATACCTCACGACTCATTAATACACATTATCGTGCCATATCTTCTTCATCTTACATCACATACATATCCCTATCATGTCTAAGTCATGTGCACCTGCACCATGTATCATGAACATTCATTCTCATATTGTGCCATATTTTGTACTTATGCCTTCATTATATGCTACTTACATGTACACTGCAAATTTATGTATGCACATTATTTGGCATGTAGTGTTTACACACTCACTTATAATTTTTTGTATGTGTTTCACGCACACACGTCTTTGCATATATTTCATGTATGCATATCTACGTAATATGTTTTCACACATGTTTCACATGCATAGTTTCTTACACGTCTTACTAATATACATAACACTATTGCATGCATCTTTTCCTGTACATGGTTCTTAGCACATAGTTTGCACATATTTTACAAATAATTTTTTATATGCCTACACAATTCTTGTGTATATAAATTTTGATAGCGCAATTTTTTTTTTGTCAAAGTTGTACTCAAAGTGTTGACATGATTGCACCTTATTAAAGTACCCTTGATTCAAAGTTTAAATCTACCTAAGTAGTTCTGAACTTTGATCTCAGTTTTAGAATTTTGCATTTCATTCCACTTTGAATTAAGCAAAGGGGTAAATATGTTTGGTCTCTGATTGCTAGATCACATGAAAACCTTGACTATGCCATGTAATTTCTAAGTTCATAGCACTTTTGGCCCATTTTGAAAACAAGCTGAAAAAAACTAGTTGCAATTAGAGAATTGGATGAAAACTCACTAAGACCACTAAAACCTTTCTGATTACCCATCAAAGCAACCCCTGGATAAGACTAAAGCTAGAAAATGATTTAGGCACCATTTATTTGTATAGCTCTCTAAATGACTGTTTTTTACCCTTATTTTATTTTTTACCCTTATTTTACAATCGTTTGCTAGCCCTTTGAGCCTTTATTTTTGTATACTAAATGCGTGCCAATTTTGTTGTTACACATGTTAAAACTATCATTCGCCTAAAATAATTTTTACCTCCCCTTAGAAGAATGGCTGCTCTAGTAAGGATGGGTTTATAGTTCGCGGAAAGAGTTTTAAGCATTAACAATTCTTTGGGCTATCAAAAATTGCCCTGATAAGGATGGGTTTACACTTTAGGGAAAGAGTTTCAAGCATTGATAATTCTTTGGGATATCAAAAATTGCCCTGATAAAGATGGGTTTACATTTCGAGAAAAGAGTTTCAATTATTGATAATTCTTTGGGCTATCAAAAATTGTCCTAATAAGGATGGGTTTACACTTTAGGAAGAGGGTTTAATCATTGATAAACTCTATGTAATGAGAGACATAAGCTTGTAAAGAAAAAGAGAAAAAGAAAAAAAGAAGAAGTAGAGTTCAAGATAGTACCCCTTGATGAGTTTCAATGGTTATCTTTTAACTTAATTGTTATTCTGAGCTGAATGAGCTAAATTATTACCAAGTCCAAATTCAGGAATACCTTGACAGTATACAATTGGGCTGATAATGGTCCTCTCATCCACCGAGTGAACGTTGAGGCCATTTTCTGTAGCAACTTGATCTTTTCTTGGTAACCATCTACCTAAGCCTAACGTTACAATCAAAGTAAGACCTCCTGATTCTTGGTTCAGTCTTATCTAATTAGCAGAGATGACCCTATAATAACGTTTGGTACGTAGGAAGAGGGATATGGTGTTTCTTGAGCTTCATGCCAGAAGTCATGAGTGTATTCATGTATTCGAGTTGATCCTTGTCCTCAACATTGCATCTAGAATTTGCTTTCAAATGGTGAAAAATTTTGTTTTGGCCTTTTGCACACACACACACATAGATTGCATGGTATGTCTTGTATTTACATTTGGTTTTGTAAATCTTGATATTTACATGTTTATCTCATTGCCCTTCATTGGGAATGACTCCTAAATTCTTTTGCTGGGATTGAATCAGTTGAGAATGTGGTTCATTCAGTGCATTTAAGGTTAGATAGGAATTTGAGTTTGGGGTACCTAATAGGTTGCAATCATTTTACGATCTTAGGGTATTTCTTATCGCTACTCACGAAAGTGATACTTTACATATGCACCCAGTAGTTAATATGCTTTCTGCAAAAGTTTTTACACATAATTGTGGCAAACATTCTTGTAAATAGTTTTACATGTATAACTTTTGATCTACGTCTTTTTGCATAAGATCTTTAGCGAGCATCATTCACCATATAAGTGTCTGTAGATACTTTTACGTACACAACTCTCTAAACTTCATTTTTTATAATCACTTATTTTCAATCATTTTATGGGCACATACTTTGTACGTATCTCACATGCACCATTTTCGCATGCATTCTGCACCCTTTTATGTATGATTTTTTCTGCATACGTTTCATGTGCATAGTTATCCATGGACACATCACATAGGTATGATTCTTTGTGCATTTTCATAATTTTGCACACATCACACACACCCAATTCTTTACATAGCTTTCATGTATGTAATGACTTTCCACCTATTTCTACATATGATTCTTTATGTCTATGACGATGCATAATTCTTTACCTTCATCACATGCATAATCATTTACATATATTTCGCATGCATAATTCCTTGCTATATTTCTCATGCCATAATCATTTGTAAACATTTTACAAAATACAATTATTTACTTGTACACAAGCCATGTACATCTCGTGCACGAGACTGTAACGTACATGTCATATACATAATTCTTTTCATGCATTTTGTTTTGTGTTCATAGTTCATTGCATGCATGTCACATGTATAGTACACAATTCACATGTGCATAAATTTCACCAGTCCATAACTTTGCATGTCATTTTATACGCATCATTCCATGCATACATGATGCCTAACAAGCATTCACACGTGTATGAATTTTGTATATATCTTGCACATGCAACTTTTCGCATTTCATATACATCATTTTTACATACACTCATAATTCTTTGCACATGTTTAGCATGCATATCACAAACGCATATCAGAAGCATTTAATCCGGATAAGTGTGCACACATGATTTTTGTACATAATCCTTTACATAGCTGCACATGTGCAAAGATGATCCAAGGGATGGATTTAGCTCAACATTGCGATGTGTACAGAGGAGGAACACCCAGAAGAACAAGCTTAATCAGGCACACTATACTAAGGGTAATTTCGAGAAGCTGGACTACCCACACATTCACACTAGACAATCAAATCAAGATGAGGTCCTCATGAAAAAGGAATCCCGCTCGTGGACATTTAAAAGAGCAAGCCTATTCACACAAGTCTATTAGGGAACATTTAAAGCCTCTCAAGAGGTAAAGTTGTAAGCCCTCTTAAGAGGCAAATCTCGAAACCCTCTTAAGAGGCAAATCTCTAAGCCTTCTTAAGAGGCAAATCTCTAAGAGAGAGGCAAATCTCCAAGCCTCTTAAGAGGTAAATCTCTAAGTCCTCTCAAGAGGCAAATCTCTAAGCCCTCTCAAGAGTCAAAGTTACAATCCCTCTGAGGAGGCAAAGTTCAAAGTCCTCTGAGGAGGCAAATCATTCAAGTCCTCTGAGGAGGCAAATCATTCAAACTCCCAAGTCCTCTGAGGAGGCAAAATCCCAAGTCCTCTGAGGAGGCAAGCTCTCAAGTCCTCTGAGGAGGCAAATTCCTATGTTCTTTTGGGAGGAAAGTTCTCAAGGCCTCTGAGTAGGCAAATTACCAAGTCCCCTTAGGAGGCAAGTTTTCAAGTCCGAAGTCCCCTGAGGGGGTAAACTAAGTCCTCTGAGGAGGAAAATTATTCAAGTCCTCTGAGGAGGCAAATTCCTAAGTCCAATTAGGAGGCAAACTTTAAAGTCCTCTTAAGAGGCAAACTTTCAAGTCCTCTCAGGAGGCAAATCAACTAAAGACCTCTCAAGGGGCAAATCAACTAAAGACCTCTCAGGGGGCAAATCAACCAAAGACCTCTCAAGGGGTAATCAACCAAAGACCTCTCAGGGAGCACCACTTCACATCTCAGAAGGGTTACCACGATGGCTGCAGGCAGCCATCTTTCCGGACTGGATGATGTTATTGGGGTGGTTAACGCCATTTTGTCGGCGTTTTATCATTTGTTGAAGCGGTAGTGCCGTGATCGCGCTAACCCTCCGTGGAGTGGTAGTGTAGTCATTGTGCTAACCCTTTCGAAGCGGTAGTGCTAACCTTTTGTAGAATGGTAGTGTCGTCATCGTGCTAACCCTTCTGAGACGTGAAGTGGTAGTGCCATGATCATACTATGTATGCATCTATCTCCTTTTCTCTGAACTTTGGCTCACCTAGACACTAGTGTACTAGCTTCCCTATTTTAGGCAATAGATATTTTGAAATTTTCTTTCCAATAGAGAATTTGAAAGGTTCATCTAACCTCATTGAGCCTAAGACCAGAGAGAGTTCGGGA
This sequence comes from Excoecaria cochinchinensis, assembly GCA_947683425.1. NCBI lineage: Eukaryota > Viridiplantae > Streptophyta > Magnoliopsida > Malpighiales > Euphorbiaceae > Excoecaria > Excoecaria cochinchinensis. The sequence goes on from CANTUQ010000129.1 coordinate 1,250,587, forward strand.
CTTCCCATTTATTCATACTTTAACTAAATGATAATTGAGTTTTGAAGTTAAAATTTCACATCTTTTTCTCATACATTTCAATGCAAGAATTAAAGCTCCAATCAATTATATAATAGAAAGCAATAAATAAAGTAAATTAAGAGTAAAGTAAATAAAAGTACATTAATTTACAATAAAACTAGGGGCGGAATACAATCCTCACTATAAATGAAATGTGAATCATACATAAAATGGGGTATTTATTAAGGATGAGGACATTAGTTCTTGCATGCATACTTAAGAGAAAAAGTGTTAGGTGATAGTTTATTTGGATGAAAAATAAGGACATTAGTTGTAATGTCCCAATACCCCTCAGAAGGAATACCGGGGTGCTACGCGCACACACACAAAACACATACCCTCATGACAACAAACCAAAGCGGAAGCATTCAAACATTCATATGATAGTGAAAGCAGAAGCAACTCAAAAAAATAAAACATATGCTTATATTGCTAAACTTATAATGTATACATATATAGAATCATTACATGCCATATATCAGAATTATATGCTCTGTTACATGTACAAAGCACTATATAAGAGTCTTATACAAAAGTATACTATAACTATTACAAAAGAACCACTTCAGAGACAACTCCTAGTGGCCAACAGATGGGACTTTTGCTCAGAACGGAACCTGCAAACATACACGGGTAAACACCCCGCTAAGCGATAATGCTTAGTAGGGATGAACAGAAATAAAGGACTTTCGAAGAAGTCATAACAAAATACAATACGCATGCATATACAACTTACAGGTACCTGCATCAATTATATAAAAGCTTATCACATACATAGCATAAGCGTGTTAGTAAAATTCTCATAGTCGAAGCCGATTCGGAAGCATTAACAATTGCTAACTTTCAGAAATAACAAGACATATAATTGATACAAATTCATATATTCTCATAAGTATATAATACAAATATAGTCTGAGATCATGACAATGGTGGATACGGGTAACAGAATACCGGTGAGCAGTATCAGAAGGCTGAAGTCTAAAAGCTTAAAAACAGAAGATCGAAGTCTAAAACTTTTAGAAGACCGGAGTCTAAAACTTTAAACCCATACAGGTTGACAGGAGCAGCTGTAAAACTCTAGCCCTTAATAAGCATGCTTATCTATCCACTAACTTGACCGATCAGGCTTAACATAACAATCATACACAGGAACTCATCATCCAAGTATCTACTCTACATTCACATGTTAATTCCATTATGACCAACTAATAAATCATCTAACATATAATTATTCATAAATACATATAATAAACATATAATCTTCATAAAATAGGTACAAATATACACCAGTGCAATGCCACAAAAAGATGAGCACAAAAGACTCAAAAGCACAAAATTGGGCAGTGTCGCGCTCGCGTCCCCCCTATCGCACTCACAACATAGCAGAACCCTCATAGTTGTTGCGATGCGATACTCGTCGCTCTCACGACAGAATGCCTAAAATGGCTTCTGTCGCGCTCATGACCAGGCATGGCATCGCACAATCTTGCACGAGAGACCTCGGCAGGATTGGCGATGCACAACAGGTAGACTTTGCCAAATGCATTCTGTCGCGCTCGCAACAGAACAAAACTATGTGTTCCAAAACTCACATATCACATATTTTCACCTACAAACACACTCATCGTCCTACAACACTTACAATCATACTTTCTAGACTTAACACACAATATGCCAATGACTTTACAAAACTCTAAATAAATAATTAACTCATAACCATATATCAAAATCATCCAACGAAAAATGAACAATCAAAATCATCTACACATGCCTTTAAATTCACTACTAAGCATACTTGCTAACATCATGCTCTAAAATAGAATTTAAAACATCCATATTAAATCTAGTAACACATGCATTTGCACAATTCTAACTCATACCACAACATGCTTCAAAATACACAAATCAATTACATATTCAAAAATTATAGGCACACGATCCCAAACCTCTAAAAGCAGCCGAAATACTTCCACAATCAGACCTTGTCTTTGCCCTTCTCAAGCCTTCTATCCGGAACTTCATACACATCCAAGAACACCAACACAAAACCTCTTAGTTCATTACACAACCAGCTCAAACCAAAAATAGAAATTGAGTAGAAGAAAACCCCAAATAAGTTTAAATCACACTTACCTCTCAAACCTCTAACAACCTCATCCAGCCATCCAATGCAAAAACTAACCAAAGGAAGACAAAATCAAAGGAGAAATGGAAAAGAGAAACCGAGAAAGAGAAAGGGAAAAGAACCAAAATCCATGCAATTCACTTAAGACGGATTTTCCACTCAAAATCCTTTTATTGCATGCTAAAGCCACATGGCAACCATGCACCAAAAGCCTCACTTACCATATGTGCCAATTATCACCTATGCACCAAAATTCCACAAACATGCAAATTGCCACTTATGTCCACGGAAAAATGCCCTGTTAAGTCCCTCAATAGCCACCAAAAACCAACTTATATCAGATTTCCTCGAGAGTGTTCTATAGCGCTCGTGACGATGTTGCGCTCGTGACAGAATCCTTACTCAAACCAATTATTCGAATGTGTCCTCTCTTATTAGTACACATCCTCATACATATCAAAGCACTACAAATCCTACTAGGATGTATTCCGGGTTGTTACATTAGTCCCATTTTTATTAAAAAAAATTCCAAATTAGTTAGTATAAATATTTTTGTGATTTTCATTTTAATGTGCATAAAATAATTAATTTTATTAGAAATTACATGGCAGAGTAAATAAAAAACCAAATAAAGAAAATAATACAAATAATAAAAATAATATGTTAGGTCAAACGAGTCTCCTGGATCTCTCCATTTGCTCATGAGAATACCCAAGCAAAGAAAACAAGTATTGAAATCAAAACAAATACAAATGAAATTATTGTTAGTAATTAAATCAATTATCAATAAAAAAACATGATGATGATGATGATGATGATGATGATGATGATGATGATGATGATGATGATGATGATGATGATGATGATGATGATGATAATAATAATAATAATAATAATAATAATAATAATAAATAAAATAAAAATAATAATAATAACAACAACAACAACAACAACAACAACAACAAATAACAATATTAGAGTAATAATAATTAAAAAAATATGCATAAACAATCAAGTAAATAAAAAAGAATAAAAAATGTAAAAAATGTTAAATCTATATCTAAAATCACATAAAATAAATAAAAGAACAATAAATCTAAATATCTACATGATGACTAATTAAATATGAACAAAAAATAAAAAAATAAGGGATTGAACCCAAAATGTTTACCCTAAGAATTCGAATTCGATGGAGAAAAAAATATGATTGATTTTCTTACTTTGATTCTCAAAATTAAAATTAAAAAATTGGAGCTTTATTCCAATGAAAGAAAATTTGGTAGAAAAAAATGATGGAAGTAAAACAAGAATTATCAAGAACAAAATATTATTTTTTTTGTCCCAAAAACGGTTATTGATTAAAGAAAAATAAACAATTGAATTTTTATAAAATTCCCCTTTATTTGGATTCAAAAATGGGAATTATCATTAAAAATTTTTTAAAAAAAAAACTAAAAAATCCTGAAATTCAGGCGAAAACCACGTTTCAGCAGTTGCGAGGGGCGACCGACACCTGTCGCTAGCTAGCGATGGGCGTGCGCTGTAGACAAGGGACGTGCGCGCGGGCGACTAGCACCTGCGCACTCTAATGGGCGTGCGCGCAAGGAAGGCCTGCCCTCCCACACCGGTGGCTAAAAATGTCCGATTTTTTTTAAATAACAATTTTGACTAAAACACTATAATTTTCAAACTCCTTTTTTATTTTATTTTATTTGATTTTTTATTTTTTATATTTTTTGGTTCTAAAAAGCAATGTTGACAAGAAAATCTTCACTTCCGAACTTTTTGCCTGTGAACAGGTGTTACTTTTATCATTGGGTAACTCTGATCTGAGCTGCTTTAAGACCCATGTCTACACTACTCATTTAGCATTTGCCAGGGTTTGAGTTTCATTTACGTTCGTTGCCAGAGCAGTTAGTAGCGCAGCATCAGCCTCGGCTTCAATCATTATCATCTCGGCCATCACAGGGATATACACCTCGCTCATCAGGTAGGCTGCCTGGATCGCCCGACTACTTACCTTTGTAGTTTTCATTTTTTAGGGAGATTTATCTTTTGTTTGTGATATACAAAATTTGAATTGAATGTATTTGTATATAACTTTTTCTACATTTATTCTTATATGGCTTATAAATATTATTGATGCAATAGTGCATCATAAAGTACTTGTGTGAGAACAAATGTAAGAGTGCATTTAGATTGGTGGTATGAGAATGGAAATAAAACTTTGGTTAGAGTTGCCCACAGCTGACACGTGACAACGCTAAAATCTTTGATGGTATTGAGAAATAGACGGAGCGGGCATCGTCCATGGCTTCATCAATTGACTTATGAGTTGCTTGATGAATTGATAAAATCGGTCAAAGAAATAATCCTAATAACTAAAAAGATTTTATGAAATCTGGATTTCAATAATAGTTGACATAAGTGTCAATTTGAGTTGGCGTTTGTTGTTATTAAAATAGGATTTATATTTCCTATTAATATTTGACATGAGTGTCTTATTTTGGAATTATTGAATTTTATTTATTAGTTAAATAGCATTTATTTACTTATCAGTGATGGCATTTAACTTTATAATAAATGAGTTTATTTTATTGTTAATTGTCTTGCGATATTTTATGAGTAAAATGATTGCATGCTTATTAAGTAAAGGCTTAATAAAGATCCCCTCATAAGCTTGAGAACTTGATAATCCTGTAATTCAGATTTATTATGCATGAAATTTTAACCTGTAAGATTGGACATTAGGACTTAGAGGGTAATTGGATACTATAAGAAGCCTTTTCGAATTTGAGCCTAATAGAAAATTTTACTAGGTTATTATTTCAGGTGTATAATAAATTGCATGTGTTGCCTTATCTCCCGTAAATATTTGCAATATTGTTCCATTTGAGATCAGAGGATCCTATTGGATGTTGCTTCCAAGTTATAATTATAAAATCTAGAATACAAAGATCCAGTATGTGCTTGAAAAGCAAGAGGCTCTTAAATTCTCAAGTTCAGTTATGGCTGAATCTAAGGATGACATTATAACCCAGCATAAGCAGGACCGGGATGCCTATGTTGCATCACGTCACTAAGCAATTTCGCAAGTATCAAAATGTAATGGATCTGTGGATCGCTTTGCCGGAGAAATTCGGAGATGTGACTCTGAATAAGCTCCGATCATTGAAGATCAAATTTGATACATATCAGAAAAAGTCTGATTATTCGATGCAAAAACATCTAAGAGAGATGAAAAAGGAAAAGTGAGCTTAATGAACTTAATCATAAGTGACTGATGAGCAGTAGGTCCAAACCATTATCCGTTCTTTACCCAAGAGTTGGTAGCATATAAAGATGCAACCAAGTCACATGGATAAGCATATAGACTTTTGAGGATGTCGCTTGTCATTTGAAGCTTAAAAGGGACCGTCTGACAGTGATTAAGGTCAATGTCATAGTGCATATGGCACAGTCATTTTCTAATAGAATGAGTTCTCATTAGAACAAGATAATAAGCTTCATCAATAGGATAAAGAAAAGGCTTAAGAGCCTGAAAAGCAAAAGGAATAGAATCATGAAAGGTCCAAAGGCAAAAAGGAGATAAACTTTTCAAGAGTGAAATGTTTCAATTGCCTATAGAAATGACATTATGCAAGAAATGCATTGTCCCTAAAAAGATACACTATTCTGACTCAAGAGTGAGTGAAATTTATGTATCTAGTTCTAAATTTCATCATTTGTGGGTGATATATTTCTCACAAGTCAGAAGCATTGTATTGCTTCAAGACTTATATGAGTTTAGTTGAGAATCAATTAGACAAAAGTCTTAAAGCTTTAAGAACTGACAGAGGTTGGTGATATCTTACAGATAAATTTAAAGCTTCATGTGATGAAAAAGGATTAAACATCAGTTGTTCATTCCTAAAAATTCACAACAAAACTGTGTTGAGGAAAGGAGAAATAAGACTCTCCTATATATGATTAGATCTATGATGGCAGAGGCAAATTTTCCTATCTCCTATTGGGGAGATGCTTTATTAACTGCCACATATATTCTGAACTATATACCCTCCAAATCTGTCATAACACAACTTATGAGTTGTGAACGGGTCGACAAGCTGACCTAAGCCATTTACAACCTTTGGATTATAATGCTTATGTCCATGATACCTCATTTGGTAAATTTGACACTAAGAGGCAGAAGAGTATTTATGTGAGATATTTTGAAGTATCAAAAGGATACATTTTCGTGGGTCAGTAAGAAAATGGCATAATGATAGAATTTGAATCACAAGACGTCACATTCTTAAGAGAATGCATTTCCTAAATTGGGCAAAGTGAATTTAGATTTTATTTTATATTTATCTCAGGAAGAGAATATCAGGATCACTCCATCCGAGTGGGAGGGATTTAGAGGAAGAAGGTTAAGACCTTTATCCTCCAAACGATCCGGATATTCGAGACCCTAATTTGAGTGGAAGTATTCTTCACTCTAGTGGGAGAAAAGAATATAGTATTCCTGACTCTAGTGGGAGTATGGAACATGATCCCAGTGCGAGCATTGTGAATCAAGATAAATATATGAGACATATTTATCAAGATTCGGAACTGTAAAAATCTAAAAGGATAAGTGTTTCATGCTAACGATTTAAAATCGAAGGCTGGAATGAAGCCCTTTTAGTTATCCCACAAGACAAGAAAAAGCACAAAAATATTCAAAAGGTTTTTTCATGCCCATCTAAGGAAAATGGATTAAAGTAATGAAAAAATGAAATCTGTGAGATCAAATCATGTTTGAGAACTAGTTGATCTACTGAAGGACACAAATTGAGAATAAATGTATTCTCAAAGTAAAGCGAAAGGATGATAGAGGTATTGAAAGATATAAGGCTCGGCTAATCGCTAAGGGGTTTATACAACAACAAGAGATTGACTATGAGTAGACTTTCTCATCTGTTGTAAGATTTATGTATATAAGGTTCATTGGCAAGTTTGAACGTAGAGCTTCATCAAATGGATGAAAAGACTGTTTTTCTCAATGTAGAAATGGATGGAACAACCTATTGATTTCATCATAAAAGGCAGCGAACATAAGGTTTGCTGATTGATGAGTTCAATCTGTAGCCTTAAACAGTCTTCAACACAATGGTACTTGAGATTTCATCATACAATCATGTCAAATGTGTTCAACATGATTGATGAAGATCATTGTGTTTATAGTAAAAGCTCTGAAAATGAATTTATTATTTTGGCATTGTATGTAGACGACATACTTAAAGCTAAAAATGATAAATGGTACGTAAATGAAATCAAAGATTGGTTAAAGTCCAAATTTGAGACAAAAGATATAAATCATGCATATTACATTCTTGAAGTTAAGATTTCAAGAGATCATTCAAGAAGACTATTATCTGTTTCTTGAAAGAAATATATCAACAAAAACCTTGAACGATTTAATATGCAAAACTGCAAACTCATAATTTACCCCATTGCCAAGAATCAGTTTCTTAGCAAAGATATGTGTCCTAATAAGCCAGAAGAAATGAACGTATGAGCAACGTTCGATATGCCAATGTCATGGGTCGTCTTATGTATGCAGTGTTGTATACAAGATATAATATATGCTATGCAGTGGGCATGGTAAACATATATCAATCTAACCCAGGCAAAGCACATTGGAAGCAATTAAAAAGATACTTATACCTTAAAGGTATTGCAGAATATTCTCTCTATTATCAAGAAAATGATCTGCATTGAGAGAATACAGAAACGTTGATTGGGTAGGAGATGTCAATGAGAGAAAATCCACCTCAGGTTTAAATTCTTGTTTGCCAAGAGTGTCATCTCGTGGAGTAACAAGAATTAAACTTGTGTAGCCCTATCAATAGTGGAAATTGAATTTGTCACTTCCTCAATTGCAGTACAGGAGACAGTTTGGTTAAAATGGTTTGTGAGCCATTTAAGCGTAACTGTCTCAGAGGTATCAGCGACAGTCTATAGTGACAGTCAGTCGTTGATAGCTTATAGTAGAGCTAAGCATATCGACATTAAGTATTAATACATGAGCAATATTATTGCACGAGGAGAAGTGAACTTACAGTATGTTTCTATGCATGCAGATCCATTGAGTAGACCTATAACGAGAGATGTGTTTTGAGAAACACATTAGATCTCGAGGTTTGCGTAGAATTTAATTGGTACAGTTATATTTTATATAATCCCTTAACGTTACTATTTGCGAATAATAACTAAAGTCCATTGTTGGCAATACATGAGTGTGAATGTTTATGTGTAAACATTTACTGCTATTTGTATGAGATTGAGCATGTTGGACAGAGAAGTAGCCCACTTACATGGGTGTTTACCTTAGTTTTGTCAATGAGTTGGCAAAAACTAAAATGAGACAATTTTTGAACATATGAGAATGCTCGAGAGCCTGTTTAAAATAAAAATACCGTCTTGCAGAAATTACAAGATGAGTCTTGTTAAGGTGTGAGATAAAGACATACATAAAGTTGTATGCTTTAGATTGAGATCTAAAATAAGGATTGCATGGAATCCGATGGTAAGTTATATGTAACTACCACATTCTGTCTAAAAAGCCAGAAGTAGTCCTTAAGTAAGCGGACTAAAGTTGGGTGCTTCGGTGAATCGCAACCTTACGCTTTTGTATAGTGTTTGATATACACATTATCAAAATGTGAGACATGCACTCCTTTAAGGGAAGGAAAGAACACCATAACACATGTTTTATACCGTGTGTGCTTATGTGACCACAGGGATGGGAATTTAATTATATTAATGATCTCAACTTTTCCTATTGTGAGACTCTATTTATATTTCGACCCTTAGAACCCTTAACTTATCCCTGAAGTATGGTTCAATGTGGCTAGCTTAGTTAGTTTCCAAGAGGTTCGGGAAAAGTTTAGGCCTAGCGGATCTAACTAGAAAAGCGAGTTGAATCATGATGGATGGCATACAGTAAGAGGGGAAGATAACATTTGGATCACTTTCATAATATTTCGTGGTTCACCGGCATGCCTATTATAGTTTCTATAAGTAGAAACATAATAGTGAACACGAAAATTATTTTATGAGATCATTCGTGAAAACAATAAATGTGAGAAGGCAATCTAGGGTTAGGTATACGTGAAAAGGAGGATCTTGTTTTTCGAGACGCTATATATCCCTAACAGGTGTATAGCACTAGTACTCTCAAAGTATGCTGGTCAAACAATCTATTTGCCAGTATAACTGAAGATTAAGACTGGAATGCGTTCCGTCATGTGCAAGTGGGAGATGATAGAGTTGGGATACGCCCATGACTCTATAATGGATTGAGTTCCAATCCAGATTAAATTGAGTTATTTAATCTGATTAAAATTATCAAATACTATCTCAGAAAGAGTTTGAGTTAAACTAGAGTTAGGTCTCTAGTTTTTAGGATCTCTATAAATAGAGGTGAGATCCTTATTATTTGGTAACGAGAAAACGTACATACCGTAATGCTGCTCGTTCACACTTACAAGTTTTCTGTCTTAATTTTCAGGGGCATTTAGATTGTGATCTAGTTGCTCTTATCCCGAGTGGGTAAAAGCCGGACCAATGACCAAAAACAAACGAAGTTCTTGTAAACGCTTTCGCAACGAGTTTTTGCGTCATAAGAAATAGGTAACATTTATTAAGTAACCTAATAATTAATAAAAAAGAAAAAGAAAACAAAGAAACAATAAAAAAAAATATAAGAAAAAAAAAAAGATACTTCCTCAAACTTTTTCGAGTTTGGATGTATTATGTAGGATCTTAAGGCTTTGTTTAGTCTTAGTAATGATTTTTTCTTAGATTTGTCGAGAGACAGGCATATGATGTTGCTCATTGTTTGGCAAGAGCTGTACCCTCTCATTCTAGTCATTATTGCTAGTTTGATGTTCCTGACTTCCTAGAGGAAGCTTTGTATTATTTTTTTTTCTACTTCAAATATTGCTTTTAGAAATGAAGGAAAAATTTATTAAATATCTTTCTCATTTTTTTTCTTGTTTTGATATTTATAAATGTATTTATATCTTTTATTTCATTTTTTTTTTTCCTGATGTTAACTACTTCTCACATGGTAGGAGGTACTTTGAAGAAAATTTTATCATATCTAAAATGTTACTTTATAAAATGCATTTATAATTTTTTGTCATTATTTTCTATTTTAGTTACTTCTATTATTTCACGGTAACACTTTTAAAGGAAATTTTCGTTACACCTAAATTATCATTTTATAAAATCAAGAAATACTTAAATAATTTTTATTTCAATTTTACTCTCATCATTTATGATACAAGACAGTAAAAAAGTTTTCGAAAAATTAATAATGGCATTATTTAAAAACAAAAAGAGAATATTATAATCCATTTAATTAGTAAAATTTTATAAGACTAAAATAATCTAATCCTTATATTAATATGTAAGCAAGAGCTAAAACTCTTAACATGGGATGAGAGAGTAATAAAAATAATTTAGTCACTTATAATTTTTTTTTTTTTGAAATTGATACATTTTAGTAATTTATTTGACATACAAAGTATAATTGAAAAAAAAAAATTGACTATATTATGGGACAAATGGAAAGAAAAAACTAAGTTCATATTTATAAGATAGAGGAACTATTGAACAGGCTTGTAGGATGAAAGGAATAATAATTGTTGTGTCGGCGCTGTAATTTTCATTAATTAATTTTGTATGGGTGTCACCATTGAAAGAAATAGAACAGAAAAGTGAAAGGAAAGAAACGGGGCTTACCCATCTTTACATTTCAGATTTCACTATTAATTAATTAATGTCTCATTTCATTTTGTAAATAAATTAGCATTAGTGCCATAACTAATTAATATTAAGAATATGAACTTAACCCTATGAGCTAAAAGATTTGAATTGTTAAATCTACAGATACTGGAAGCTAACTAGGTTATAGATTTTAAGTAAAAAAGTGCAATTAGCAGTAAAGGTATCATGTGATTCCACAAACTCAAAAGCAAGTTTCTTGAAGGCCTGGCCTCATTTTCTTCCATTCTTCACTTAAATAAAATAAAATAAAACTCTTCTTATATATATGTCTAAGAGCGGAGCCAAGAAATTTTGTTTTGAGGATCCAGAAAAAATTCTGTTTGGAGGCCAAGAAGATAAAATTTGTTTTTTGGAAAAATGTTTAATTTGACTTGGTTAAATAGTGTTAAAATTAACTTTTAGGCCAAATTAGAACATAATTTTTAATTTACTTTTGCTATATGTCATCCATAAGTTGAGTTAATTTCACCCATAATTATCGAATTATTACCTAAATTACACAAAAATAATGAAATAATTTTTTTTTCGTAAAAATGATTGTATTTAGCACTTATATATATATATATAAAAATCACTTTGATCGGTTTTCGGTGAGAGACTATCCAGAAAATTTGTTTGGCATGTATAGTTAGTAGGACCTATGTACGTGATAGTACATCCATAGTCAACTTAGCATGCCACATATCACTTTGCCCATGTCATCCACCACAGGGCATTATGACTTGGCATCCAACCCCATTTTCCTTGTCCAAGTATTTGCTGATATGGCACAAATGCTAATTTTACATTACTTGACAAGTTATGTGTGCAAAACATGCTGACTGGATATATCCAGTAGATTTTTAGGTGAGTTATTTACCGGAAAATTGTCAAAATAATTTTTCTGTATATAAGGATTAAATTCAGTTATTTTCATGAGAAGAAAAATTATTTTTATTACTTTTGCGTAATTTTAGCAATAATTCGGTGACTATATATGAATCCCGATAAGTTTTTAACAAATTGTTTTACCTATACTATATATTTTTATTACAATATTATGAATTTTTATTAAAATTATATAGTGAATTAGGTAAAAATAAGTGTTACTTAAATACCATGAGTTAAAAATTGCATGTAAATTTGGTTATAGGATGAAAGGAATAATAAAATAATGAAAAAAAAGTAAATTGTAAACATAATATTTTTTTTTCCATTATTTGATACACATTTTTAGTCTTTTCTTTTAAAATAAAATAAGAGTGTAATTTTAACATTTTGAATAATCAATTAGTAAAATTTAAACACCTGAAATTTAAATTAATGGCTATTTTAATTTTTAGAGTTTTTATATATACTATATTTAGTTGTATATATAAAATTTGGGAGATTAAAACGAAAATATACTCTAAATTTTTAAAATTGATACATGTACCGTTTAAATTTGAGGTCACAAGCCGGCACTCAGCCCCACGCAGGCCATGTGTATGCCATCCATCATCAGTTACTTAATGGTTGGATTAAATATTGATATAGAAAGGAATTTTCATTCATTGGTTGGCATTGTTTTACAGCTGCAAGAAAACAAAGCAGGTCACAACAAAATGGCAAATGTGGACAGTGAGAGAGCAGATTGGCAAACTTTGAATGAGGCAAAAGTTGGGCGTTGCGTACGGATAGGCCGTTTATTTTGTATGTTTTTCAGTATATCTTAGATATAATTTGTTAGTCTATATTACTATTTCTGATATTTTATAATTGTTTTAGGTACTTTTATAGTTTATTGTGCTTTTAATCTAATTTAGTTTGTTTTTATGGTTTTTTGAAGTAATAAAAAGTAGAGCTATTCAACTGTCGTTGAAAAGGTAACACAAGAGTTGGTATATAACACCCTATACCCAATATCCGGTCTAATGAGCGAGTCCGATAAAAATATTACAACCTATTTTAAGATTTATAATATATGAATAATAATTTTTTTTTCAAAATTAGAAATACTCCAAATTTTACTATTCATTATGTACACATTTCAGGAGAGTTTTCCAATAATATTATCTATTTCCTTGCAATGAAAGGTTATTTACACTTTTAAAATCACATTTATAGCTTCAAAACTCCAAAACAAACTCCAACACAAATCTCCTGTATACATCGGGTCCCGACATAACTTAGATCAGAGTTACCCAATAATGATAATGTTACCTATGTTACAGGTGAAGAACGCAAGTGCCAGTTTTCATCCTTGATTTTCACATTTTTTTTAAAAAAGGAATTTTCTCGGACTTTAGCCCTTTTGCATATTTCTAGAGTTGAAATGAGATTTTAATTGCAAAATTTGACATTTAGGTTGAGAGATGCCCGTCTATCACCTTTTTGCTCTGCCCGCTGCTCGCTAGCAGGCTCTGTGCTCGTCTCCCTTCCTACTCATGACTCGCTGAGTTGTGCCTGTAACTTGCAAAGTCAAAGGCACAAGTCAGCTGAGTCATGCCTAAAGGGTACATTTGTAATTTCAACTTCATTTTCATTGTTACCCGTCCGTAGGAGCAAGTGTTGCCCATCTGTTGGAATTTTTACACATTTTTTCCGATTTAATAACAGGAAAATGGGATAATATCTTGAATCTTTAAAAACTAGATTTCGGAGGAAATATTTTGAGAGAGATTTTTGGGGATTAGATTTTGGGAATATTTTTTGAATTTGTGAGAGATTTAAGGAGAGTTTTTTCCAAAAATCAAAGGATTTTCCATTTTTGAAAAAGGGGATAAAAACCTTATTGAAAAGAAAAGGATGGGAATTTTTTGAAAGAAAGGTAGAGAAAGAGTTTCTTGGAAGGATTCTTGAATTTAACTGTGAAATATAAAGAGAGGATACAAAGTGCGGTTCTCCTTGTTTCTTGTAACCAAGCACACTGATGGTAATATTCTAGGCTCAGTCTTCTATTTTTTCTGTGTTTAAAATCAATCAAATATCATGTAGGTATTTTTTTAGATCCATTATTTGAGATATTGATTTGATTGATATTATGTGATTTCATGTTATTTTGCATGCTTAGGTATTTCTTCTAGGTTTATTATGCCATGATTGATTGAAAATAACTAAGAATCATGTAGAAAGGCATGCTTATAGGTTTTTATCCATTAATGCATTTTTTTTAAATCTGCGATTTTTTATTTTTTTTAGTTTTCCATGATTTAAATAAGTTTATGGAGTTCTAGGTGTGATTTTATTGTGTTTTTAGATTATTTTATGAGGGTTTAGGTGTATTTTTGTATGAAAACGGCATAATTTTCTTGTTCTTCACTCGGGAAAATGCTCAAGGCCCGAGCCACGGGAAGAAAGCCTAGCAGGACTTTCCTTCCCTTCGCTCGCACTTTGGCTGTTGTCCCTCTTTGTTTTCTGGCCGTCTGTGATCTTTTGGATTGTTAGGTTTTGTTCTTTTCATGCTTGTTTTTTGACTTTTCTGTTATATTACATGACTTATTTTAATTTCTTATTTTTTAGCATGCAATCTTATTTTTTTGTCATTTATATGCTCTATGTTCTTTTTATTTTTATTTATATTTTTCCAATATGCATGTATTTATTTATTTAAGTATTTGTTTTTATCTATTGTGTTTACATCTCTTGCATAACACTACTTGATATAATCATATCACAATTCATAGATTATTACATACTAATTACTTGTTACGGACACAATAGATTATATCATCACAAATATCAAACTTATACTTTATCTAACAAATTATTACAGACTCATTGGCCAAGACTATTGCGGAATGCCTGATCGATATTTCTATTTCCTTAACCTGGACGGACAAACATTCGTGCTAAGCGCAATGGCTTAGTGGGACAAACACATAATATGGATGACCACTCAAAGTGGTCGTCAGTCCATACACACAATAAATATCCAATACAAATTCATATGTATATAAATACATGTTCTAAGCACACTTAATGACTTCATTCGCTAATTGCATAAAATTGTTCATAAACGAAATATATTAATCGTATTCATCAACATAGTCAAATAGAGTGATAATTTTAATTAGCATATGCATACAATTTTACTCTGTATGTCTCATCATGCATTAGTCATATAACATTTAATTAATACATGCTTTTAATATTTCACTACACATAATTCTCACGCCTCACATATAATTACATTCATTTAATCATTTTTACTTCAAATAAATTGCATACTCTCCTATTATTCATTCATGTTTACATTCCAAAGAGAATAACAAAATTGAAACTCATAGGTACCTGAAGGTACTGCCACATTTTCATATAGGGATTCGTATAGGATCTGAGAACTCATAGGTGCATAAAGCACTAGTTCAAATAGCATATAAGATGTAATAAACAATATGTTCACATTCATATCAAATGCTTATACTTATACTTTCCTACAGTCATCACATACACTTATCAATTCATAACTTATTATTCCACTCACATTTCTTTGTTCAATTATTGCCTGCTAAGTCAAGAGGGTGGTAACGAGTGAACACATTTGTACCCATAGGTACAAACAAAAACAATTTCTTTCCTTTTCATTTAAAAATATTTTCACATTGGGGGATCTTAAATAAGATTCAACTCATAGGGATCGCGAGGATTTAAATGAGACCTGATCAGGGTCTAGAATGCATTGGGTTGTAGCTAATTGAACTCTATAGGCATGCCTATTGTGACGCACGCTGAACAGGGAAAACCCTCTTATGAGCCCGCTTTTAGAACTCGAAGGATTGGTTTGCGTCATTTGATTTTGGGTGACATGGGACATGTTGGAATACCCTCTCAATAGAACACTGGGGAAGTTCATCTAGCCTCATGAAACCTTTAGGTACCTTTGAGATATTTTGGAGTTACCACCCAATTTATAATAAATTGAAAAAAGTCATCTAACCTCACGGTTTAAACCAGAGAAGGTGTTCGGAACTCCACTCTTATTTAAGCCTTGGTTAATTATGAATGAGATTTTATATTAAAATTTCATCTCTCTTCTCACGCGATTAATGCAATTTATTTAAAGGTGCATTACAAGAACTAAGAAAGCGATAAACGAAAGTTGTTAAAGAAAACGGTAAATAAATCAATAAACATGCAAAACACATTATTATAAAATAAGAATTGGGACATAATACAATCCCCAAATGAAAGAAAGCTAAATAAAATTGCCCCAAAATAATTAATTACAAGGGCCCACAAGATATATATAAATATAAAATTAAACAATCAAGTAAAATTAATCAAAAGAGGAAACATACATGAATTGAGATATTTATTTGGTTTGAGAATATTGGTTCCTTCACGCTCAAGTAAAGAGGGATCGAAAAATTATTTTGGCTATTAGCTTGAAAATCGGGATGAGTGATCCCATTTTTGAGAAAACTTAACCCTTTGTTTTATCTTGTGATATCTTACGTTTCTTGGCTAAAATCAAGGATATTGGTCCTAATTTATTAGCAAAAATTTCAATTTAGTTATAAAAATATTTTCGTGATATTTTATCTTATACGTGTATAAATAAAATTATCTTAATTATAAACAAAAACAGTAACACAACTAGAGGGTTGGTAAGGTCTCACCCAAACTATATATCTTTCTACGCATCGCGACCCCTCCACTTGGTCATGATGACTCTCAACAAGCAAATGTCACATTTTTCATACAAGGAAAAAAATGACAATGAAAATATTAGTAATAATCTTAAAATTAAGCACATGACCATAAAAGTAAAAGAAATATAAGACATCGTCAACAATAAAATAGTGACGATAATAATAATACAATAATAATAACGTCAATAAAAATAATGCTAATAATAACCCTAAAAAATAATGACAATAGTAACAAAATAGGGGTAATAATAATAATAATAATAACAATAATAACACAACAATAATAATCACAATAATAATAGCAACAATAACAATAACACAGCAAAAATCATAATAATAACAATAGTAATAATAATATAAAATAAACATAAAATAATAATCCTAATAATAATAATAACATAAAATAATAATCACAATAATAATAACAAAAATAGCAACAACAACAACAACAACAACAACAACAACAACAACAACAACAATAATAATAATAATAATAATAATAATAATATAAAATAAACATATAATAATAATAATAATAATAATAATAATAATAATAATAATAATAATAATAATAATAATCAACGGAGATAATGACAAGCAAAATGAAATGGGATGGTGAAAATAAGTCCAAGAATCTATACCCTCAGATTTCGATAATATAGAAGCAAGATGTTCAAATCCGACTTTTCTTGTCAAAGTTTAAAACAAAATCGAAATAACTCAAAAAAACCTCAAAGAAGAAAAAAAAAATGATTTTTTGTAATTTGTTTGACAATAAGCTCAAGGTAAGGGAATTGATTTCCCTACCTCAAACTAAATTCAAACCCAAATAATGCTCTTCTATGTCTAAGAAAAATTAGAGAAGAAGATTTTTGGTTTTTGAAAGAGTTTTTTCTTTTGCTCTCTCCTTTTTTATTTTTCTCCGAAAAAACCAGCCTCCTTCACAGATAAGAAACTTTTTACTATTTATTTTTCCTGTCTTCCCAAAAAAGAAAAAGATGAAATCACCTTTCAATTGCCCTTCCCCAAAAAGGCCCTGAAAGGTGAAAAGACGATCTACAAAAACTCTAAAAAATTAGGTCTCGCAGGCAGGAAAGGGACAGCACGACAATGGCCCGGAAGTGGGTGGCTGCACCTCGTGAGGTGCGGCCGCGAGAGGCCACACGCGGGAGGCCTCATGTGGCCTCGCATTAGAGGCCGCATGTGCTCGTACTCTGGTGCTGTGCCTCGCATGCCGCGCAAGGCACTTCGGCAGCAGGCCATTGAACCCCAAAACCAAAATAAAAATGAAATAATTTTTTTTTCCTTCTAAAATAGAAATTTTATTCTAAAAAAGGAAATCATTGATAAGGGAAACATCAATTCTAACATCTTTGCCTATGAACAAGCATCATTTTCATCACCGGATAATCCTGACATTGGACCGTCTCGGGACCCAGTGTCTACACCTATCTATCTACGACTCAACTATTGCAGTCTATACATAAACTCATATTGATGTTGTACTCATTATATTTTAACACAACTTATTTGTATTCATTTATACATATACTTTTAATTTATATCGTGTTAACATATAATCAATTACTGGAATATTTGGGTGTCTCCCAATTATAGTCATAATATTAGTTTCTATATATACCATTTATTTCATTTGTAGTCCCATTACATTTTTGATAATTCCTATATACACATAATTCCATGCAAAATTAATCCAAATTCAATCTTATACACATTATATGCATACTTTCTGTTTAAATGCCATTCCTTAATTGTTTATCATATTATTAAGTATCCATATCATTAATCAATTCAAATTAGAACAAAAATAAACTTAACCAAATGTTGGATAAATAGATGAACTGATCTCCTAAGGATAGCTGATACACAAAAATCAGGTAAACCGAGCTCATAGGGAGAACTCTTACGGAGAGCTGATACACATAAATCAGGTAAACTGAGCTCATAAGGATAGCTCCTAGGGAGAGCTGATGCACATAAGTTAGAGCTCATAGGGAGAGCTCTTAGGGACAACTCCTAAGGAGATCTGATAAGCAGATCAATTCTCCACTTCTAACTTGTACAGCCATAACCAACATGTAAACCACATTTTTAAGAGGAGTTGTCTCTTAGAAAATGTTCCCTAAGGTGTTAAATTTCTAATGGGACAAATTTTATAGCATTTGGACTTATAGAACTTCAGTTATGAATTGAACAAACCGAAATGCTTCTTTAACCCGAATAGAACATACACACTTCTGTTTTAATCAATTTCGAAACACTTAGAGCCAAAATTAGATCTTGACCTCTTTTAGACATATATAGGTGAGTGTCTTATGGTCCATATGCCACTAAAATCACCCAATTTAGAGATTCATATATTGAATTGTAGTCTAAAAACCGAACTGAGGTCAGACAATACCAAAGACAGAATTGGTTCCAGTCACTCGACCAAAATAGAAACCCTTTGGTTTTGGCCACTTCGAGGGTCTTAGATCTAGAATTTGCTCATGACCATTTCTATAACTTTTGTAGGTGTGGAAGTGACGGTTCTAACTCAACTAGATTCATTTAATAAGGATTTGTAAAACTCAACTTATGATTAAAACAGTCACTGGAGGTCAATTTGCCAAATGACAAAATTTACCATTCTTAGCCTATCAAGTTCTAATTCAATCAATTCAACACAACCAGCCATCAAATTCAATTCTCAATATCACAAAGCATATATGCACACTTTAGAATATACAATTGATTATTCACACAATCAAAACATATAAATTCCAAAACCTCTGCTTCATTTGCTCTTATTAGCTTAATTGGTTGCACAACCCTTTGCTTTCTTATTCTTTCCTTAGCTTCTTTTGTTTCCTCCACACAAAACAAACCAAAATTCAGAATTTACTCAAATCCATACCTACACCCAATTTACATGAAGGAGAAGAGGAGAAGAAGAAAAAGAAGAACCAATCACTTACCTTAGTTTATACAATTTCCCTTATCTCTAGCCTGCATTATGGAAATCTCCAAATCTGAATTTTTGAATCTTAAAGAGAGGGAGTGAGAGAGAGTGGCATTGGAAGAAGGAGAGGAATGAGAGGAAGGAGAAGAAGAACGTGAGGAATAGGAGAGAGGAGGGCAGATTTTTGCTGTCTTACATTCTCTCTCTCTTCTTTTATACCTTCTTAAACTCAATCTTATCCTCAATGCCAAGTGTGACTCTACTATTGGTTCATTTTAGATTTTTATGTCAAATTTCTCTTTTAATCCCTCATTCTTCTTCCTTCCCTTTAATTGGCATATAACTTAACTATTTAAAACATTTGCCCACAAAATAAATCCTTACTTACTCAATTAAGTCCTAAATGCATACCTCACAAATTTACAATTGGCCGCGCTTCCCGAAACTTTTACATTAATACCGAATTCGTCCTTTCGGCATGTCCGACACCACAACTTACATAAATTTGGCATAGCACTAATCCATTCTCATAAATTGGCCCTCATAGTTACTTATTCCATTCAATTAAATCAATGTATGCAAAATGACCAAATCACCCGTGGCTCCCTTTTTCTTATTCCCGATCATATCCTTTTTTTTTTGCTTAATCACTTTGATCATTAAATTATACCGTTTCGATCACCAATATCCCTAGACATGTACAAATCCATTTAGGGTACAATTCTGGTTGTTACGCAATTTCTCTCAAAATCGATTCCATAATTATTGAAATATATTCATTAGGTTTCATGAATATTTTCAGCTCAATCGGAAACCGTTTTCCTATCTTGTAATTATTTGCCTTTCCAACAGTCAAAATTCCAGTGTCACTATAAAATTAATTTTTCAACACCATTAGATTCTACTCATTCATACGAGCGTACTCATATTTTCAGATTATTTTTTTGAAATTTGAAGCTCAAGTTATGAGCCGGTCAAATTAGGGGTCAAAATTTGTCAAATAAGACTGAAAACAACCCAAGGACGCCCATCTAAAGCAATAGGCAGCCTGCCTGTCTATCACCACATACGGCCGTCTGTCATTGATAGATGCCCTAAATGACCTTTAAACCATCTTTTACACTTTTTCGGGCCTATTTGACCTCCGTTTGATCGCAAATTTTATATTCGGACTCCTGTTAACCTCCTCTATCTAATGATTAAATAAAGTATTTTTGACCTCGGGAAGTACTTTTCACACCGGTGTCACTATTCAGGCCCGAAAATCACTTTTCATAAAATTGACCATTTTGGGCCGTTACAAATCTCCCCCACTAAAAAAAATCGTCCTCAAAACTTACTTGAACATCTCAATCAGATCACATTTACTATATGCTATAACTTTGTAAGATATTCAATCCAGGCAGTCCCAATTCCTTTGCTTTCTATCGATCTTCATATCTTATGTCCCTTCTGACCTAGTAAACTTAACACCTCCTTATATCTACACCTTTACCTTTAGTCACTTCTGTTATGAATACATATTCATGGCACGTATATGCATTAAATTTAATCACTTTAACCCCACTCCGATCTTAGAATCACGTAACGCACTCTGATACAAATAAAATTGTAACACCCTTATATCAAAGTACTATACATACAGAGTTCAACTACCACATATGATACAACAATGCTAAGATAACAATATACACCAAGCTAAACAAGTTGGTAATTTTTTTTTCCATCCATAATATATATATATATCAGCAACCATAACAATATGGCATTCTAATCACAGGTCCACTGAACCTTTTTATTAAAATTGATTATATACAATACAACAGATCTTACATATGTATATTCTCAACTTCATATACTATTATCATATACATGCCAAGACAATAATTCCATTCTTGCCATCTTTGATTATCCTCGAATGTTATTGGAATCTCGGCCACTTCTAATCCTCTATCTTCCAAATTTGTGCACATAAACAATTTTACGTACTGAGTATTAAAATGTCCAATGGTGGATATATATCCCAAACTTCTGAACCTGTACACACATGTTTACATATATACGAGTTTATCTATGGAATTAAACTATATTAACATTATTTCTTTAAAACTTTTACTTATTTTATGTCTAAGTTCATAATTTACTAAATCTTTTATTTAATTTTGTTAATGTTATGTTCGTAACTTTTTCCATTCTATACTTTAGTATTCTATATCTAATGATTTGTTGATTTCACTAATTACTTTAACGTTTACTTTAGTACAGTAACACCTCTAATTTATAATATTATCTTCTTAACTTCCTTACACTGCAAACACTTTATTTTCTATTCATTAGTCATTACTAGATTTCTCCCATTGTTACCTGTATTACTACTCTTTAACTTAACTAATTCTCTTAACTTTTACTTCATTAATTACTTGAGTAATATATTTACCGATTGACCTATAATTATCTAAGCTACTATTTATTTAATTAATTTCCAGCAGTACAACCGTTAGATAATTTGCCTAATCTCCTGCAAAGCAGACAATGCCACAGCCCATCATGGGTACAACAATTTAATGATCCATAAATTTAATCAATTCTTAATCTATTATCACATAATAACTTTCATTCAAACCATAACACGTGAGTTATTATTAAGTTGAAACATTTTATTACTATTTCATAATTTCCTTAATTATTCCTTAATAACAATTTTCTATACTTCTTTCATTATTAGCATTACAATCTTAACAGGTAACATTTTGTTTCTATTATTAACTTTTCATAACACTTTCATTTACTTATTAATATTATTATTTTAATTTTTATATTGAATAATATATATCTATTGCTTATACCTCTTTCTTTAATAACATTGTATTACCATAAATATCTTTAACGTTAATATTTTATTACTTTTCATTTTATCAATCTCATTAATTAATTAATTGCAATTTATTTCTTTAACTTATAACTCCAAATATAACTTTATTATCCTTTTCTTTCCTAACAATTTTTGATATCACTATTTATAATCACAATATAAATGTTATTACTATCATATGCCTTATTAAGTCTATTAGCTTTGTCCTTAATATTGATATTAAAAATTACTTTTATTACTATCCATATATCTTACAACATTCATTACTTAATAATATACTTAATATTACTAATTACATTAAATATATTTTGTACATGTTCAAATTTCTTTTTTTTTTTTCGTCAAACAAGATATCACAATATTAATTATCACATAATATTTACACTTTTAGTTATTTACATTTATGTCCTTAATCATCTTTTACTCATCATTTTGTCATGCTTAATTCATTCTTTAACATATAAAGTTACTATTTCATCTTCTCATTTTACTTTTATGCTTAATTACACCTTAAACCTTTATTTTCATTTAACTTACAATTTGATCTTTAATTTCACTATAATTACAATATTGCCCTTTAAAACCACTTATTTACAATAATGCCACTAAATAACTTTATTTTTGTATTCAATTCATTATTAGATTTATAAAATTTCCAATTAATCCTAAAATTACTATCCTCACATCAAATTATATTCAAATCCTTATACAAAAAACAATATAATTACTTTTACCAATTTATTTTATGTTTTCTCTTTAATAGCTTTATTAACTATTAACTCAACATTTTTGCATTGCTTTTACAATTTTTCCCCTAGTGGCACTAGGTAGAGTTTCCAAACCGACTATGCGGGATGCAGACCCCACAGGTCCAAAATGATGCAGAATAATCCTGAAGTACTATAGAACATGTACATTTAACATTCCAATCATTTTAGCAAACTGTCTTTGGCCTATTATTGCGAGTTGTCATGACTCGCTACTGCAGTACAGAATCATTATGGCTAGCCATAATATCTTGGGCTAGATTAACCACCAGACCACTAATAATAGCAATTACCATAATTTCATTTTACATTTATTTGTCAATTTAATTTCACATTCAAAACTTTTAATATATAACATTCCATCTACATTATATATAATCATAAACTTTTCACATACCCATACAATGCTTCATTAATAATAGTCAAATTAACAATTATAATTCATAGTTATATAAACACTTTTACACCCATTAATTCCCATGTATACATACACATTTTTATTTGCAATTACACTTGTCACCATTGCTTTCATTCTCACATTATCAATATTATACAACATTACATTTTATTTTAGTTCACCATTAAATCAATAACTTACATAAGAGTTCTTATTGTTTCACTAGCATACCGTTCGTCTAAGTTAGGTGTTAATATTATATTTATTTCTTTTCCTATTCATTTCAATTTTCATGCTACTAATTAGTTATTTTTAACTTACTTACATTATCATTATATCTTGATAACACATATTTAATACTATTTAATTTAGACATATTGTAATACCCCTTATCCGTACATAGTGAATGCCACCTGCTCAAGATGAGTCACTACGACAAGTGAGGGTTATCACATAACAAGCATGCTAACGGAGAACTCAAGCATACATTTCTATTAACCAATTGCATGCATATAACATCTAGCATAATAAACATATTTTACTATATCTGATGTAAACTTACATAAGTTACATGGTTTAAATACATACATGCACTTAATACGACCCGATATTTTACAAATTCTAAGGAAAAAGACACTTACATAAAACTGGTTCAGTCCTACTGTGCTGGCACTGAAAAAATGCGGGGCAATCCTTCAATAATCACTGATCTATGCACCTTCACGGATAAACATCCATGCTATGTACAACAGTTTAGTAGGGAAAACGTGCAAAGGACAACCACTCATAGTGGTTATTAATGCAAACACAAGCATATGATATACAATACAAATAATAAGAGCAGTAAGATTAGCACATACATACATAAATTTTGCATTAATATCAAGTTTAGAGGTACTATTCACTTTTACAGATTTTCAATATATATATACCATTATATTTCTCATTACATTTATAAGTCAAAGTTACCTGCATTACTAAGTGGTGGATAACGAGTAATAGTGAATAGGTATTCAAAGGTACAGTTCTATATTCAAATTCATATGCATAGGGATCTAAACAAGATCCAAAGACATATAGGAATCCATCAGGTCTCGAGATGCATAGGGGCTTAAATGGGGTCCAAACACATCGGCTATAGCAAGAAACCCTACAGGCATGCCTATCTATCCATGACCTATCTTTTGCAGGCTATCGATTCATTTCATTCATTCATGGTCAATAGTATCTGTATACAATTATTTCATGTTTTAAAATCTAGTAATTAGGCTTAATAACAATATATAGATCATATGAGAGGATTCATAACATTTAATCATGCACAGAACAAAAACACAATCATATAATCAAAACAGAAATGATTAAGGGTCGTATCTCATGACCAACAGCTGTTGGTTATTCACTCATGCCCATCCTTGGTGACTTACACACAAGAGACAACTACCACTTCATTGCGGCCCATACCTGGCAGTTTATGCCTGAACGGTGGCCATCCCTCACTGTATGCCCATCCCTCATGAGGCAACGGTTGAGGGGTAGTAATACCATCTCAATACTGCCTGACCTCTGTGGAGTCATGCTCAAGGGACGACTGTTGGTCACTATAAATGCCCGTCGCTTGTGGAAAAATGCTGAGGGATGATAGAACTGATGTCCTCACCTTAGAACCAAAATTCATCCTTTCAAAACATAATACAAGGTTCACTTGTACAGCTAAAAACACCATATTAAGCCCATTTTTGGACAAAGTGGCCACATAGCAAATAATCCCCTAGATGTTAACTTTCTAATGACACAAGTCTTAAGCAATGTAACAAAATACATATAAAATTCAATAAAATTCCCAGACCTTCTTCTTGGCTTGCTTTAAGCTAAATTAGCTCTTTACTTTTCCACTTTCTCCTTGCCTTTAACTCCACTTGGTTTATGCACTATAAAACAATCAAAATCCATCCTTTATATACTAAGCTCTTATTCCTTCACTTACCAAAATCAATGGATAAAGGAAGAAAACTAACAATTACTTACCTCTTCAGCTTGCACAAATTCTAAAACTCAACTAGCCAACTTAAGTGACAACACAAGCATCCATTAATGGAGGATTTAGGGGCTTGGACAAGAAGAAATAGAAAGAGGAAGAAGGAGGAAAAGGACAGATTCTCTATCCTAATTCCACCACCCCACATGGCTTTTAAAGCCATCCTTATCCATTTTCCCCCTTTAATTCTAAGCCCAACAATTATCACTCCAAGATTGGTCCAACTTCTTAATTAATTCTTTAATACTTTAATCTTTTATAACTCTTGCATTAATCTCTTAATTAACTTAATTTATATAATAACATATGGAATAATCCTTTTTATGCAATTGTAAGGTTCAATCATAATTTTAATTCTAACAATCCACTTAATACCACTTATATTCCAAACACCTATTCTTAGCTAAATACTCACCTAGGCCACTCTCATACCCCTAGAGACATGCGGAACAACTAGGGTACAAGTCGGGGCCTTACAACTCTTCCCTCCTTAAAGAATATCATCCTCGAAATTCATACCTGAATTGAATAGGCAAGGGTACTGAGCTCTCATAGCAGATTCGGGTTCCTAGGTTGCTTCTTCAGCACCATGGTGTTGCTAGAGTACTTTTACCAATGGGATATGCTTATTCTGAAGCTTTCTTATTTCATGAGCCACGATAGCTTTAGGCTCCTCATCATACGAAAAAACTGATTGCGCTTTCACATCTTGTACTAGAAGAATGTGAGACTCATCCGATCAGTCTTTGCGGAGCATAGACACATGAAATACATCGTGTAGCTTGGCTCATTCCAGTGGCAAAGCCAACTGATAAGCTACTGGCCCGATCTGCTCAAGTACTTCATAATGACCAATAAATCTTGGACTCAATTTTACCTTTTTCCCAAATAGAAGCACTTTTATCCAGGGAGATATTTTTAAGAACACTTTATCATTGACTTTATATTCGATGTCCTTTTATTTCAAATCTGCATAAGATTTATGCCGGTCACTTGAGTTTTTAATCTTTACTGAATCACTTTCACTTTCTCTTCAGTGTTCTTAACTAGCTCAGGGCCAATCACTTTATGCTCACCTAATTCTATCCAACACACGGGAGTCCAACATTTCCTACCATTTAAAGCTTCGTACGAAGCCATACTAATACTCATTTGATGACCATTATTGTATGAGAACTCCACTAGTGCGATATACTTATCCCAACTCCCAAAAAAATCCAAAACATAGCCTTAAAGCATATCCTCTAAAACTTGTATTACTCTTTTAGATTGCCCATCTGTCTGAGAATGAAAAGCTATATTGAAATTAAGTCTAGTACCAAGAACAAATTGCAAACCTTTCCAGAACTTGGAAGTAAATCTTGGAGTCGATGAGACACTATTGATAAAGACCCCCATGAAGTCTGACGATCTCATTCACATACAAATCAACCAAACGATCCATAAAAAAATCCATTTGAACCGATATAAAATGAGCCGATAGACTATCACCCACACTGAATTGTGCTTTTTTTGTGTCAAGTTATATAATCCATTGTGATGTTATCCCATTTTCACTGTGGAATTGGAATGGGATGAAGCAAACCTAAAGGCACTTGATGCTCGGGTTTTACTTACTGAT
Organism: Excoecaria cochinchinensis; assembly: GCA_947683425.1. Taxonomy (NCBI): domain Eukaryota; kingdom Viridiplantae; phylum Streptophyta; class Magnoliopsida; order Malpighiales; family Euphorbiaceae; genus Excoecaria; species Excoecaria cochinchinensis. The sequence goes on from CANTUQ010000129.1 coordinate 1,277,861, forward strand.
AGGTTAGACACTTGGATACATAATTCATCACATCTTTCTTTATTCTAGACCACTAGTAGAATTTTTTTAGATCTTAATACATTTTATTGCCTCTAGGATGCATGGTGAAAACAGTTTTGTGAGCTTCATACAAAATCTTTTTCTTTAATTCTTTATATTTAGCCATACATAATCGACCTTTATAGTAAAGAGCACTATCATCATCCACTGAATAGTCAGTCTTGTCTTCATTCCTAACTAATTGCAATGTTTGAAGCAACTTAAGATCATATTTCTGAGCATCAACAATCAACTATCTTATATTAGGCCTAGCTTTTAGCTAGGCTATCAATGCTCTATCAGAGGCTATTCTCCACCTGTTTTGCTGGAGTGTCAAAGCTAAAACTATTTTCCTACTCAAGGCATTAGCTATTATATTAGCCTTACCAAGATGTTAATCCGTAATGCAGTCACAGTCTTTAAACAACTCAATCCATCAACGCTGTCTCAACTTAAGTTCCTTTTAGGTAAGCAAATACTTGAGACTCTTATGATCAGTGTAGATTCTGCATCTCTCACCATACAAGTAGCTATGCCAAATCTTTAAAGCAAAAACCATATCAGCTAGTTCTAAATCATCAGTAGGATAATTATGTTCATGTGGCTTTAATTGTTTGGATGTATATGCTATCACTTTTCCATCTTGCATCAATACGCATCCAAAATCAATCCCTGAAGTATCACTATACATGGTGTACTCCTTACCCGAAATGGGTTGAGTAAGCACCAATGCTTCAATAAGCATCTTTTTTAACTACTCAAAGGTGGCTTGACACTTGTTAGCCCATTCAAATCTTAACCTTTCTAAAGAAATTTAGTGAGTGAAGAAGCAATAACAAAAAACCCTTTCACAAACCATCGGTAATATCTTGCCAATCCTTAGAAACTTCTTACTTCTGACACATTTTAAGGCGGTCTCCAATTTACAATCACTTTAACCTTAGCTAGGTCAACTCTAATACCATAAAAAGAAATAATATGTCCCAAAAAGGATACATCTTTAAACCAGAAATCACATTTACTGTACTTCGCATATAATTGCTTTTCTTTTAAAGTCTGAAGCATAATTCACAAATGCTTCTCATGCTCTCACTGTAACAACTCGAAATGTGCCCTAGAAGGATTTGTACATATTGAGGATGAGTGGTGACCAAAGTTATGTAAGTTGAAGTGTTAGGTATATCAAATGGACAATTTAAGAATTAATGTAAAAGTTTCGGCAAGTGCGGCCAATGGTAAAATTGTGAAGTATGAAATTAGGACTTGATTGAAAGAATAAAATTAATTAAGTGGGCCAATGTGAAGGATTAGTAAGTTATAAGTATCAATGCATAAGGACATGAGAGTTGAGGGATTAAAAGGAGAATTTGACATAAATATAAAGATTGGACCAATAGCATGGTGAATGTGGCAAGAAGATTAGAGAAAGTATAAAAGAAGAGAGAAAAGGAGAGAGAGGGTAGAAATCTGCTCTCCCCTCTCTCGTTCTCCTCGTTCTTCCCCTCTTCCTCTTCTTATTCTTTTCCTTCTTATTTCAACAACGCCACCTGCTCTCCCTTAGATTAAAACCCAAGATTTAGATGATTAAGTTTGTTGGTTCAAGTGATTTAAGTGAAGAATTTGTTAAGGAAAGGCAAGTTTTAAGTTTTGATTTCTTCTATTCCTTTGATTAGCTTTTAACCTAGATTTATGTTTTGTATATGTGTATGTGTGATTGATGAGGATTTTGGATGAGAAAGACTTTGGATGGGTTTGGGAGCAAGAAAGATCAGCTAAAGAAACTACTAGGAGCAAAGGAGTTGAGGTTTAGGATTTTGTGATTTTGATGCATGTTATGATATAGTATTTAGATTTGATTTTCTGGAAGTTATGAGTTTAAATTGGTTACGTTTGTGTAAATATTGTGGGTTTGGATTAATTTTTAATAGAGATGCCATGGTTGTGAATTATTGGATTAAAATTTGAATTTGTATGAATTTAGGGTAAAATTCTGGGTTTGAAGAACTCTGGTTTTTGATTGCTTCAATTAGATGTTTTAATTGTGATAATTGGTTTGAAACATGGGTTTTATGCGGTATAAAGTGTATTGAATGTGGGTTTTGAATTATGTTGAAGTTTGGTGAGTTATTTGCATTTTAGTGGATTTTAGTCATGAGAATTTCTGCAGTATGGATGGAGATTTGGAAAACGTGATTCTATCGCGAGCACGATAGAGCTTGTGATTCCAGCATCTCGCAGGCCACCGAGCTTTTAGTGAAGGATTTGTCTCGAGTCGTGACAATCGTCACGACTCGGCATGATGTTGGGTTCGTCACGAATCGTGACAGTAAGCCACTATCACGAGTCATGACATTGAGCACGACTCGTGATAGCCTCCTTTCCCGCAGGGCAAGCTTGGCTACTGTCGCGAGCGCGACATTCCTCGTTGCCTTAAAATGTTTTTGCTAAATTTCCTAATTGTGTGGTTTTTCACTTGTATTGTGCATGTATGTGACTTGGAATATGAATTATTCAAACGTTCCTATGCATGGTAATAATTGAAATATGAGAATTTTATCTGCCACTATTATTTTATGAATGTATATGTGTAAGGAAATGTAAATTTATTTGTTAAGTTTAAATAAGTGCTTGATATCTAATAATACGAATATATTTTAATATGTTTATATGAATATTTCAACCCATGAAAGAATACTTGATTAGTTTTGAATATGTTAAGTATGATTAGTGCAAATGATATGCAAGTTTATAAATGGATGAATCTATGTGAAAATAAAAGAATGTTACAAGCATTTAACGAAAACATATATGTATTTAGCCTGCGTAGTCGATTGTGGATAGATAGACATGTAACGACCCAAAATAGGTCTAACTGGAATCTGCATGGTAAGTCGTAATATTTAGAGCGTTTTAGTAATTTTTAGCAAAAGAAAATTTGGATAATAAGGATTTATTTACAAGGAATTAATTAGTTAAGTTAATTGAAGGAATTAAATGGTGTGCATGTGATGTATGGATGTAGGGTACTTTGGTTTTGGCATGATCTAGTGGTTTTTGTGCATGGTAACTTGGATGGAAAAGTGATTAATTGGAGGTTATATGGTGTGAGTTGAGTTTGGTGCCTTGGTTTATTAGTCAAAGATGAGATTAAGGACTAATAGTGGAGTGACATGTGTGATGGTTGGTGGGAGCATTGAATGGGATTTGAAAGGAGAAGAGAGAGGGAAGGAAGGGAGTAGCTTCCCGTGGAAGCCAATTGGAGTTTTGCCTTTCCATTCCCACGCCTCTCTCTCTCACTTTCCCATCTACATTTCTGCTCTCTCTTCCTTTCATGTGCTTCCACCTTTGGTCTAGGGTTTGAGCTTTGAAGGTTCTAAAAGAGGTAAGTGGCTGTTTTGATTTGGGTATCATTCTTCTTCTTCTCCTTGTACGGGATTGAATGGGTTTTTAAAGGTTATGTTCTTGAGTTAATGGAGTTATTATTTTGTTCGGTTGCAAGAAGCTGAAGAAAAGAGAAAGGATAGAGGGAAAGGAAAAGTTGTTGACTGAAGATAATGAAGATTTGAGCTCCATTTCAGGTTTGGGAGTTTTATTGGCTACATGTTTGGGTGTGTTTTTGCACCATCATTTGGATCATGCTTTGAGTCTAATATTGTTGTTGGTTGTGTGTTTTGGTATATGATTATGCATAAGTATAAGTGATTTGTGTAATTGTTGTGTGATTGAACTTTTGTTGTTTTAAGCATTATAAGTGTAGCATGATTTTGAGTTCATTATGGCATATGTTAAAAATATGATATAGGAATGAATGATCCATGTATGATTTTAGGGTTGTGAAGGTTTGGAAAAGCTTGAATGCATGTTTGAGTTCTGTGGAATCTAAATTTCACAGGGGTCACGGTGACAACCAATTGGGTTGCCACCGTGAGGTAGGTTAGAATTGCATTATGCCCGCCTATTGTGGGTATGTCACGGTGGCAACCACTTTGGTTACCACCATGAGGTACTTCAGTTATGCATTCTGTTTTGCGTGGCAGGTATGTCTCGGTGGCACCCACATTGGTTACCACCGTGAGGTACCACAGTCTGGCATTCTATTCTTGTATTTTATGCATGTCACGGTGGCAATAACTTTGGTTACCACCGTGAGGTATCCTTAGCATGTAAAGTTTTCTCCTTTTTACTTTCCCAAATGTTACATATATGGATTATTGGCTTTCATAATAGGGTTAACATATCTAAATAAGTTTTCATAGCATGTTAAATGGCATATATGTATGAGTTATTCATTTGAGGGTTGTACGTCGATTTTACCAGTGAATGATTTGTATGACTTTATTTCTGATCTATGTATATGTGTGGTTAAGTTACTTGAATACTTTGGTAGTTTATACTGTTATAGTGAAAAGAAATCATATATATGTATTTATTGTCTTAATAGTGCCTTTGAGCCTAGTAGTCATAGTTAGTGGATAGATAAGCGCTTATCCAGGGTCAGAGTGTGAGTGCAGCTGCTATATGTCATTTGTTACATGTGGGCCCTGTTTTGGTCATATAAGATGTTTGAAGCCTCGGTCTCCGGTATACCTTCGGGTGTACATGATTATAAAATGTTTTGAGACTTATGTCTCCATATGCTTGGGATATTGTGTCCTATCAGTATCATTAGTACCTGTATCCAATAATTAGCGAATGTTCAGGCTATTACTTGAGTTTAGTACATGCAATTGTTTATGAAGCTAATGGTTATATGAAATGAATATATGTTACATGTATATGTATATGCGTTATGACTTGATGAAATGTAATACTTGTATATGAATATGAATGGTTATTTTTCCAATACACTTGAGCTTGATGAATAATTGTTATACACATGGGCAATATATGTGTATTCTTTTGTTATTATTCAGCTTATATATATATTTGTTTATTGCAATTATATGTACATGTATGTGTTGTTCCTCCCCACTAAGCGTTATCGCTTAGCACGGGTTCTTTTCCCGTGTAGGTGGCAGGTTCTTCTTGGGAGTCGGACATCTGTAGGTCGGCCACTAGAAGTCTAGATTTGGAGTATTTTGTCTTCCGCTGTAAATTTTGTAAAGGATGATTTTGTGCGTGTATTTATTTACAAAACTCGTTTTGTAAAATGATATGATATTATGATTATATGTATATGGATATGTTATATTTTGATAAAATGTATTCGTTTTCTTAGCATGCTTTGAGTATATGTATGTGTAAATGTATTTGTGCGCATGGCGCTCCGGTATCCTTCCAACGGGGGTAACGGGGCGTTACAAGGCATGCCTATAAAGTTCTATTAGCTATAGCGCTAATGCGTTCTGGACCCTGATCAGGTCCCCGTCTAGGTCCTTATGATCCTCAATGTGTTCGGATCTTGTTTAAGATCCCCCAATGTGAAAACGTTTTTGATGAGAAAATAATGATGTTGCTTTTCGAGTGTACCCTCGGGTACCCCAATGTGTATTGTTCACTCGTTTATCCACCCCCTTGACCCAGCAGGCAATTAAAAGAATAAAAGAATGTGAATAAATTGATAAGTTCTTTGATGATTTGCAAAAAGATATGTGAATAAGCATCGGATGTGTCTGTTGATATATATATTGCTTTTGTGGCTTACATATATCATTTGAGCTTGTGCTTTATGTACTTATATGTTCTGGGTCCTTTATGGACACATATGTGGAATTGTGTGGTTTCTTCAGGTACCTAGATGCTTTTGTATCATAATCTAATGTCAGTTAAATGAAAAGAGATATAGCAAATAATGTTTGTTCAAATAGGCGTGCATGAATGAATACTGACTGCATAAGAATTTGTGTGTGGAAAATGAATATCATTAATCTGTTTAAAAGTTAAAAGTATGATTGTCTATATGAGGTCTTTGAAGAGAATTATTGAATTAATTGATATGGATATTTGCTATAGTCGATTATTCAGTAAATGGATTTTATGAATATATTCGTTATATGTTTGAAATGAGAATACAGGTATGTTATATGTTATCTGCCTTTTGGACCATAGCCTGGATAACTACTATAAGTATATTGGTAAGGAATTTATGTACATTGTTTGTTGGTACTCAATGAGTATGGCAATTATATGTTGATTAGTAAGTAAGAAAAAAAAAATTAAGTGGTAAGCATGATATAGATACCTGGGTTTAGTGAATGAGTTAAGATTAATTCTGGAGTATGTGTGTATAAAGGTTTTCTGTTGAACTACGTGGTTCTAATTCTCCAACCGCAGGGATATGTAGGAAGCTTGGAATATTTATTTTGAGCCCGAAACAAATCTGAGGATTGAGGAGGTTTTAGGTTTGAACAATGTAATGGTTAGAACAAATGAAGTGTTTTAACTTAAGTATCAATACCATTGTAGGCATGATTCTAGAATTATTCATAATAATGGGAATTTCTAAGACTTTATATTTTAACTAGCAAAATGTATATTGGTAGCCTATGAGGTATAACTATCTATAAGGTTAATTAAATGATTTTAGCAAATGATGAGTATGTAGAAGGTAATTGAGATTGCTTATGTTTTTATATGAGAATGATGATGTGAATCTGTAGTATCTCTTGCTAGTACACTGTATGCTTATGTATATGTCGCTCACACATGTGATTAGTATTAACAACCATTGTGAGTAGCTGTTTATTATTATTGTTTATGCCCGCTAAGCGTTATCGCTTAGCACGGTTGTTTATCCATGCAGGGTAGGAGATTGAAGTTTGGTTCGAGTGGTTCACTGTAACTTTGGCCAACAATTGGTAGAGGTTTTATAGGAAGTTTTACTGGATTTTCGAAATGTGATTAAGTTTTATTATGTAGCTTTGGTGTTGAGTTGTAATATTTTAGTGTGCATAGTAGTGTGCTGGCTTTATAAGTTTGGGATGTGTATGTCGTTAGAGTTTTGATTCTAAAAAATTTTATTATTCAGTTTCCTGTTATGGCTAAGTGAGTGTTTTCATTTGGTAGTGCCAGCTTTGGTGTTGAGTTGTAATATTTTAGTGTGCATAGTAGTGTGCTGGCTTTATAAGTTTGGGATGCATATGTCGTTAGTGTTTTGATTCTAAAAAAATTTATTATTCGATTTCCTGTTATGGCTAAGTGAGTGTTTTCGTTTGGTAGCGCCCTTCGCTCACCGTAGTACTTTGCCCACGTTTTCTTTCGGCTTGCTATGTATGGGATTTAGGGTGCTACACTCACTCATTCTTTGAATACACCACTATATCAATAATGAATACAACCAAAAACTAATCAAGGTAAGGCTGGAATACACAATTCATCAGATCCATAAAAGCCACTGATACATTAGTCAACCTGAATGGCATGACCATTTCAAGTCCAAAAAGCAGTCTTTAGGATATCATCATTCTTCACCCGAAGCTGATAATACCCATATCTCAAATCAACCTTGGAGAAGACACGAGCTCCTCTCAACTAATCAAATAAATCTTCTATTCTCAGCAAGAGATACTTATTCTTCACTGTCACCTTATTGATCTATCGATAGTCAATACACATTCTTAGAGTGCCATCTTTCTTTTTAACAAATAACATTGGAGCACCCCACGAAAATACACTGGGCTAAATAAAACCTTTATCTAGCAACTCCTATAATTGAGTCTTCAACTCTTTCAATTCAGTAGGAGCCATATGGTAAGGAGTTCTAGATATAAGAGTGGTGCATAGTAGCATTTCAATAGATTAACTCAACTTCTCTTTCTGGTGGGAACCCTAGTAATTCTTCCAGAAACACATTAAGAAACTCACTCACCACTGGTATATCTTGCAAATTCACTTGACCCCACTTAGAATCCAAAACCAATGCTAGAAAAGCTTCACATCCCTTTCTTAAATACCAATGGGCTTGTATAGCAGAAATCACCTTAGACGTTGACCATAGTGAATACCAAGCATAACCACACTAGACGGATCTAAACTTCTATGCACTACAATCTTCTTGCTATAATCAACCATTGCATGGTGCTTACATAGCCAGTCTATTCCCAGAATCAGATCAAACTCATAAAAGGGCAACTCAATCAAATTGGCATCAAATACCATACCATGGGCCCTTATAGGACAGTTCTTATACACTCTATTTACATTGACACTATACCTAAATGGACTAGTTACACAAATATCAGAATCTAACTGGTTAATAGGGGACAATTTAACACATAACTCTTCAGAACATATTTATGAGTGTGTGGATCCAGGGTCAATCAAAGCATGCATCTTAGTATTAAAGTGCAAAAAAATACCTGCTATCACTTGTCGGGCATCCTGCTTCTCATGAGCCTTCATACATAGACTTGTGCTAGCGCTACAGGAGGATGATCAACAATTTCTGAAGAGGCTTCATCTCTGTGTCGGCCACCTCGACCTCCTTCTCTACCTCTAACTTGAGTAGCTTGAGGTGTATTAGATCCAACTCTAATAGCTTCTTACTAATCACAGCCACCCTTCTAAGCGTTTGGCATATTAGAAACACCCATTAGTCAACCATATGCATTCTCCCCTATAACACTTATTGTAGTGAGAACACTCCAGCACATTATCTGCTCATCCACTCGAGGTACCTTTACTAGCACCAGATACCTATGAGGATCCCTATTGTCAACCCAGGTAGCTGGGTTACCAACAGACTCAGCAGGGGAGAATTCTTGCAAATTTATAGGTCTCCTACCTGAAGATGATCCACATCAAGAGGCACTTTTCCTTTGGGCCCTCTCTCTCTGAATAGCCTCAGATTATTCAACCCTCATAGTTGCCTGAATAATCCGATAATAACTTATAGTCTGATAGGTCATCATAGATATCATAAATTCTTTGATAGATTCATTCAGCCCCTTCTCAAAGTGCTGACATCTGAACTCTTTAGTAAGTACCCTAGCTAGTGCGTACTTACTAAGCTTGTTGAACTCCTTTTTGTACTCTACTACAGACATAGCTCTCTACTTTAAGTTCAGAAACTACTACCACTTTGTTTCCCATATGCCTTTGTAATATATTTATTCTTAAACTCTTGAACAAAGAACTCCCATGTGATTAGATCAGGAAGCATCGGGTGTCTTAAATCCAGTTTCCACCAATCATATGCTGCAGCAGAGATGCTACATAACTCACTCTCTAATCAGGAGGGCATTTGATCTCTTCAAGCACCCTCTGCACCTTCTCGATCCAGCATCAGCTTTATCTGATTCATTCAGACTAGTCCAACAAAAATCCTTCACTCTGTGCTCCCTTAACACTTGATCGGAGCTTTCAGTACAGTCATTCGATCCAAGATCTAAGCCATATCCTATGATATCTTAAACAAAGCCTTCTTGGCCACACCTGGAATGTTAAGCTCCTCTTTAACTAGCTCCAAAGGACTAGAAACAAATGGATCTTGATCCTGGGGATTCACACTTCCAGCCGTTTCATCTATAGATTCATTAGACTGATTAATCTCTAGGCTACAAAATACAAGGTCATTCGCATGAGGCCAGTACAACTCTAACAAGTCTATATGCACTGCTATTCTACGATTATCCAGAACCGTCTAAATCTATTCCCTGATACCAATAAATGTAACACCTCTTATCCATATGTAGTGAACACCACCTCCTCAAGATGAGTCACTATAATAGGTGAGGGCTGTCACACAACAAGCATGCTAACGGAGAATTCAAGCATATGTTTCTATTAACCAATTACATGTATATAACATTTAGCATAATAAACATATTTTACTATATCTAATGTAAACTTACATAAGTTACATGGTTTAAATACATACATAAACTTAATACGACCTGACATTTTACAAATTCCAATAAAATAAACCTACACAAAATTGGTCCGGTCCTATGGTGGTGGCACTGGAAAAATGTAGGGCGGTCTTTCAGCAATAATTGATCTCTGCACCTGCACGGATAAACATACGTGCTAAGCATAATGACTTAGTAAGGAAAACGTGCAATAGACAACCACTCACAATGGTTATCAATGCAAACACAAGCGTATGATATACAATACAAATAATATGAGCAGTAAGATTAGCGCATACATATATAAAATTTTGCATTAATATCAAGTTTAGAGGTACTATTCACTTTTATAGAATTTCAATATATATATATCGTTATATTTTTCATTACATTCATAAGGCAAAGTTTTCTGCATTACCAAGTGGTGGATAACCGGTAATAATACATAGGTACTTAAAGGTACAGTTCTATATTAAAATTCATACACATGGGTATCTAAACAAGATCCAAAGACATATAGGGATCCATCAGGACTCGAGACACATAGGGACCTAAATGGGGTCTAAATATATAGGCTGCAGTAAGGAACCTTACAGGCATGCCTATCTATCCACGACCTATCTTTTACAGGCTATCGATTCATTTCATTCATTTGTTCATGGTTAATAGTATCCGTAAAGAATTACTTCACGTTTAAAAATCCAATAATTAGGCTTAATAACAATATATAGGTCATATTATAGGATTCATAACATTAATCATGCACAGAACAAAAATACAGTCATATAGTCAAAACAAAAATGAGCGACGGCCATGCCTCAAGATTGACGGCCATCGGTTATTCACTCATGTCCGTCCCTGGTAACTCACACACAAGAGAGAACACAACTTCACCATGACCCATCCTTGGCAGTCTATGTCAATTGACGGCCGTCGATTACTACATGCCAATTATAACACCCCCAACCCATACGTAGGTGTACCCATCCTCAAGGAGTGAGAAGCCGTATGAGCCGGGTGTGTCACCAAGCAGATAAAGATACAAAGCATACATTCATACATAATAACCATACATCATTACGGGGAAATTAGAACCTTCATAAGCATCAGAATGATCAATCATTACAATAGCAAAATTCGTTACAATAATGTTCTGATCAAAAGCCAGAATAAAATAATTACATATCCCAAAAGTATATAAATGCGGAAGCTTTACAAAATAATGGTATAAGGAGAGTTTCGATACAAAAGAATCAACATGCTATAAAAAATAAAGCCCTAACACTAATCCCTCTGTGTTGGCTTGACTGGTAACGACTCTCCCAAAAGAACACCATCCTCCGCACCTACATGGATAAAGCACCGTGCTAAGCGATAAATGCTTAGTGGGGAACACACAACAAAAGAGTGGACGGCCATTCATAATGGTTGTCAATGCAATACACATACAATATGTGTGACACCCCTTACCCGTACTCAGGCAATCCCATCCCTGAGGAGTAAGATGCCGTACGAGTCAGGGTGCAACCAAACAAAACAAAGAATGATGCATAGATAAACATACATAAAAGCAGAATAATTAAAAACTTATGTGAAGTAAGAAAACGAAAGCTGATCATGCATTAATATAACAGAGACATTACATTACTATTTTGATCAACTAGGAGATACAACCAATAATTACAAATCCCAAAATTACATAACAGAAGTGGAAGCTATTACAAAACCATCCTAAGAAAGTTCTATACAAAAAGAATCTCAAAATACAAAACTAGGCCCTACACTAAGACCAGCTGTGTTGGCTTCGATGGCTGCGACACTCCCAAAGCAACTCCTTCCGCACCTGCACGGGTAAACACACCGTGCTAAGCGAAAAACGCTTAGTGGGGAAACACACATATAGCATAAGGACAACCATTCACAATGGTCGTCAAGGCACACACATACAGATGGCATAATCAGATTATGCAAGCATATATATAGCCATACCTTATATAGAGTCCACCGTCTTCATAACATCTCAACATAAACATATTCGGATAATATAGTTTCATACTTATCAAAGCATTTCAAAGAAAAACATAGTGCCTGCCGACTCAAAGTAGTGGATAACGAGTGAACAAACAGTATTTACGAGTACAAGCCGATCACAAATGTTACCTTACGGGTACGAATCGAGAAAACCAATTTTTACTTTTATTTTCCATAAAACATTTTCAAAGGGGATCTTAAACAAGATCCTAACACAAAGGGGTTCACGAGGAACCAAGTGGGGACCTGATCGGGGTCCAAACCAAACGAAGGGCTGCAGCTAAGAGACTCTATGAGGCATGCCTAACTATCCACTAGACTGACTCTTGCAGGCTAAATAATACAATTAACGACTACATTTAAATTACAACAAATAAAAAAATTCATATACTGAAAATAGATCAGTTCATGCACGAATATAGCTCATAAGAAGTGAAAAGTAATGCTAAAAACAATAGTGTGACATTTCTAAAACGTGGGACGAATTCAGAAATTTAATGTACAAACAGGGTAGGTCACGGTGGTAATCAGATTGGTTGCCACCGTGACATACCAAAGATTTCTGGCAGAATGCTAGTCTGGGTACCTCACGGTGGTGATTAAACTAGGTTGCCACCGTGACATACCTAGACCCAAAACAGGAAGCTTCATTGGGGTACCTCACTGTGGTGACTAAACTAGGTTGCCACCGTGACATACCCACTACCCAGACAGAAGCTAAAGTCTGGATATCTCACGGTGGTGACTAGGTTGGTTGCCACCGTGACATGTTCAAATCCTGGGCAGAATGCATTTGGTTCATGGCTCACGGTGGTAACTAAATAGGTTGCCACCGTGACCCACGCCCAGATGCGATTCCTGAAGGCAATTTTCCAGATTTCACGCCAAAACTCCCACCATTCACACATCAAAAGTATATCCTCACCTCAATAACAAAATTAAACCATTAAAATATCATTCAATCATGCCATAACCGAATCTTATTCATAAATCCAAAAAACAACATCAATTTACCAAAATCAAAAGCATCAAAAGCATTCAAATTTCCAGAATTTGCTCAATAAACACATGCTATCAAAACATAACACAAATTTCCCAAACCTCAAAGTTAGGAGCTCAATCACTTGGTTCCACTAGATCCAGCAACTTCTTTGCCTTTAGGATCTCTTGGAGGCTCAACTAAGCAACAATGCACAAAAATACACAAACTCAAAACCCTAACTTAAAACCCAAACCAGAAAAATGCAAGGGAAGAAGATGAAGTTGAACAAAAACGAAACCAAAAGAATAAAGCTTACCAATCAAACACAAGGAGCAATTAATTCCCACCACACTAACTTAACATATTATTCTTAGGGACAAGTCATGAGTTAAGATATGCATAACACCGTCCACATTTTAATATAGCATACTCATAAATAATAACCATGAAACATGGCATTCAAAACCCATTCCGATACAAAATACAACATGCGACGCGAATCACAATAATTAACATAGTTAAACCAAATTATACAGTTTATATCAGACAATAATCTAACGGGGATCACCCTTACTAAGCATATCATCGTCAAATATTAGCATACTATCATTTCAATAATCACACACTTCAGAATACAAATACTAAAATTAATAAGCAAAAATGTGTCCTATGCAATAGTGAGAAACAGTGCAAAGTGACAGAAGGAGATCATTTTTGAAAACCGAGCAGAAAATAGGACAGACAGAAGAAGGTTCTGTCGTGATCATGGCATGAAGTCGCGCTCGTGACAGAAGCCTACGATAAGCAGTAGAGGAAGGGGTGGAACACGACTCGTGTCTCGAGAGTACGACTCGTGCTTCTGAGCACGAGCTGTGTTCTTAGGGCACGTTTCGTGCTCTTGTGCTCGTCTGTCACGCTGGGGGAGGAAGGAAGATCGGCACCAAATACTTAGGAGCACGTCTCGTGTCCCAAGAGCACGAACATCCCCTACCCATACGTAGGCGAACCCATCCGGAACGGAGTAGGAAGCCGGACGAGTAGGGGTGTCACTGAATAGATACAGAGAAAAAGGCATACATTCATACAAAAATACGAGGGAATTAAAACCTTACCTTGAGGGGCAGAGGCTGATCATGCACTAACTCACGCACATGCAAACACTGAGCGAATGCATATACACATGCATACATACAATCATTCAGCGGAAGCATAAGGCGAACGATAAAACAAAGGAATAACTTAAACATAAATATAATAACATATACATAGCCCAAAATACAGGAGTTGATAACAAAATAACAAAACTTCTAATGCCTATGTGGCCGACCTTGCAGATGCTCGACTCGAACCGAACCAAACCTATCACCTGCATGGGAAAAGAACCCGTGCTAAGCAATAACACTTAGTGCGAAGAACAAACAAGCAATATGGACGGCCATTCACAATGGTCATCAAGGCTTAACACATGCACAATGGCAAATGCGGACATTCATAACACATATATTTATATACGCTTGCATAATTAAGGCATTCATACAATAAATCATATCTATATTCATATGCACATTACCTGATTGTTCATCTCATTATCGTATTCATCCAGTTACCACATTCTTATATTCATGTCGAAGCAGACCAAAGCAGACAGAACACCACACAAGATACAAGTATCATCATGCAGAAATACATACCAACTCACATGCATATACTTACCGAATGCCGATTCACATGCATTGCACCCTATTAATACATATATATTAATACAATGAGATATAAACACATACCAACATGGCGAGACCACTACCATAGCAAAACTAGAGAGAACAAATAACATAACACAATATTTATAACATTCCATAGTTAAGAACGCATTCATACTTATACCAATTCACATAATTAACCATAACAGTCATTAGTACAAAATCACATTCATATAGATACTAATTAATGTAAGCATTCAGTAATTTAAGCTCGCATTTATATACATATTAATTCAGTTGCTCATAAACATAACTAATCGGATTCGCATTCTCATAAGCATTCTCATATTCATATTAGACAAAGCAAACAGAATACTTGCTGACTCACAATAGTGGATAAAGAGTAAACGCATAGCATACCTTACGGGCATGAATCGGACGCACAGCGTACCTTACGGGTACGAATCGAAAACCATTTTATTTTTATCGCATTCAAAACATTTTACAAAGGGGATCTTAAACAAGATCCAAAACGCATAAGGGGTTCGCAAGGAACCAAACGGGGACCTGATCGGGGTCTAAACAGAACTGAGGGCTGCAACTAAGAGACTCTATTAGGCATGCCTAACTATCCACTAGACTGACTCTCGCAGGTCATGCATAAAACAAATTACGTTTCGAATCAAATGATATATATATATATATCATCATGCATAAACAAGAGTATAATAGACATATTAATGAGTTCATGCTGTCAGTCATACATCATACAATTCACATTGTAAAGCATAAAGTATCATCCAGTCAACACAATATATGAACAATCACTACTCTAAAGCATTCCAGAATCCGATATAGAAACGTTATTGTGCTGATGACTATCGATTTCAAACTCTAACCATACAATAATACGATTCACATTTACGTATAACATATTATTCTTAGGGACAAGTCATGAGTTAAGATATGCATAACACCGTCCACATTTTAATATAGCATACTCATAAATAATAACCATGAAACATGGCATTCAAAACCCATTCGGATACAAAATACAACATGCGATGCGAATCACAATAATTAACATAGTTAGACCAAATTATACAGTTTATATCAGACAATAATCTAACGGGGATCACCCTTACTAAGCATATCATCGTCAAATATTAGCATACTATCATTTCAATAATCACACACTTCAGAATACAAATACTAAAAATAATAAGCAAAAACGTGTCCCATGCAATAGTGAGAAACGGTGCAAAGTGAAAGAAGGAGATCATTTTCGAAAACCGAGCAGAAAAGAGGACAGACAGAAGAAGGTTATGTCGCGATCGCGACATGAAGTCGTGCTCGCGACAGAAGCCTATGATAAGCAGCAGAGGAAGGGGTGGACCATGACTCATGCTCTTGAGCATGAGCCATTTTCTTAGGGCACGTTTCGTGCTCTTCTGCTCGACTATCACGCTAGGGAAGGAAGGAAGATCGGCACCAAATACTTAGGAGCACGTCTCGTGTCCCAAGAGCACGACTCGTGCTCTTGGCCACGAGTAGTGTTCCTTGAGTACATTTCGTACTCTCCTACTGCTGGGCAATTAGAGTTGAGGGAGAAGGAGGGAGTAGCACGAGATGTGTCTACAAGCATGACTCGTGTCTCAAGAGCACGACTCGTGCTCTTGAGTACGAGTGAGCACGTCTCGTGCTCTTTCCTCCGAGAGAAGAAGAAGAAGCTGAGGTGAGGTGAGGAGCACGACTCGTGCTCTTCCTCTCTCCTAGGCAAAACGCGTCTCTATCGCGATCGCGATGGATGTCGCGCTCCCGACAGAAGCGCGTCTCCTTTTCCCAGTAAAAACGCTGAAACTTGCTTTTTTTCCCAAAACCATTTCAAAACCTTTCAAAAACCACTCAATCATGCACAAACTCTTACCTTATCACTCAAATGCATAACACAACATGCTCATGATCAAATACACTCAATTATGACAAGATTCAACAATTAATTCGAGGAAAAACAGAAAATTGCAGACCAAACACCAAGAGCAGAGGTTATCCAAATCATGCAATTTCACTTTCAATTCTCACATATATACACTTCAATCCTTAATCATGCATTACCAATACAATAAACCAACCAAAAACATACATATACACATGCCAAGACACTCAAAATTCCAGAAATTAACATTACAAAACACACACACAATCAAAATGAGAATTAGGGCAGAGACAACTCAAATAACTCCCAAACCTGGAAATGAAGATCCAAATCACTCTTCTTCAACCTTCAATCTTCCCTTTTCCTTTATCCTTCTTCTTGTCACCAAAAGCTTGCACAAACAAACCCATAAATTCTCTTAATCCAAACCCTAACTCAAATAAAACTAGAAGAAGAAGAAGAATAAAATCCAAAATGTAGGGAAACTTAAAACCCAACTTACCTCTTCAATCTTGCTCCAATACTCTATCAAAACACCCCTTAGCAAGCACAAACTCCAGCCAAAAAGGAAAGCAAGGAGGAAGAATAGAAAATGAAGAAAGGAAGAAGAAGAGAAGACGTGAGAGGGAGGAGAATGGGAATGTAGATTTTCTGAGTTCTCTCTCTCTCTTTCTCTCTTTTCTTTCTTTCACATTCAATATCTACCAACCAAGTCCACTTGGCAAGCTCTCGTTAGACCAATAATTCCCTTTCTTTGGCTTTCTCTTTTGGTCCCTACAAATCCCACTTAAATCCTTGGCAAACTTACACTTCACTCCCTAAGATATTAATTCCTCACTTGAACTTTACTTGATTCTTCAATTAGGTCCTTAGTTACTCAGATTCCACATGCACAAATTATCGAAATACCCATCACTTATCCAACTTAGCTTGCCAATTCCGATTAGGCCCGATTTGGGGTGTGACACCAATGACACGTAAAGCTATGCATGAGGGGCAGCCATTACATCTCAACACCGCCTGTCCTCTATGGAGTCATGCTTGAGGGACTACTGTCATTCAAGATAGATATCCTTCACTCACATGGAAATATTGAGGGATGACAGAACTAATTTCCTCACTTTGGAACCAAAATTCATCTTTTTAAAATAGAATGAAAGGTTTAATTGTACAACTTAAAACACAAGATTAAGCCCATTTTTAGCCGAAGTGGCCTCCATAAAAAATAAGCCCCTAGATGTTAAATTTCTAATGGCATAACTCTCAGGTCATTTGGAGTTAAGACTAAAGAGATATGGTCTTGGAAACCCAAACTACTCCAAAGACCCTGTTCAAGAAAATAGCTACAGTTTTGTGCAATTTTGAAGGCCTTAGATTCAAAAATAAATTATAGCTATTTTAAAGAAATTTGTAGACATAAATGTTCCAGTTCTATCCCAATTGGAATAAAATCATTTGGAGATTTATAACTTGACTTATAGCTAAAATAGTTCCCAGAGGTCATTTTATTCCTAAAATAGAATTCCATTTACACATATGATCTTGTCTAAATCAACTTAATTCTCACAATCCCTTAACATACTCAACTAAAAACAACCCAACATCATCAAACACATCTCAATTTAAGCAATGTAAAAAAATACACCTGAAATTCAATAAAATTCCCAAACCTTCTTCTTGGCTTGTTTCAAGCTCAATTAGCTCTTTCCTCTTCCACTTTCTCCTTACCTTTAGCTCCACTTGGTTTATCCACTACAAAACATTCAAAATCAATCCTTTATATACTAAGCTCTTAATCCTTCACTTACCAAAATCTATGGATAGAGGAAGAAAACCAACAATTACTTACCTCTTTAGCTTGCACAAATTCTAAAACTCAACTAGCCAACTTAAATGACAACATAAGCATCCATTAATGGAGAATTTAGGGGCTTATAGAAGAAGAAATGGAAGGAGGAAGAAGGAGGAAAGGGATGGGTTCTCCATCCCAATTCCATCATATGCCTCTTTTCCCTCTTCAATTCTAAGCCCCTTAATTATCACTCCTAGATCGGTCCAACTTCTTAATTACTTCTTTAATACTTTATTCTCTTATAACTCATGCATTAATCTCTTCCTTAACTTAATTCATACAATAGCATATGGAATAATCCATTTTATGCAATTTAATCCATAAAGTTCAATGACAATTTTAATTATAACAATCCACTTAGTACCACTTATATCCCAAACACCTACACTTAGCTAAATACTCACTTAGGCCACTCTCACACCCCTAAAGACATGCGAAACAACTAGGGTACAAGTTGAGGCCTTACACATAACATATGTCCATACTAAACTATATTCAATTAAATTTTAACATTTCCCAATGACTTACTACATATTCAATTTTTACTTTCTAAATTATTTCCAAGATACAATATTCACTAAATCAATCTACAATTTACTTAACTACTTCATTTAGCCAATATACTTTGTATCTACTTATATTTCTCTTTCCATTAATTTCACTTTTATTCTTATTATTTATTTTTATCTTTATTTATACCATTATTTTATTTTAAACATTATGTTCCCTTAGTTTCACTTAAATCATAATACAAAACCAATCTACTTTAATTTTAATTAAGCTTTAAAAATTCCCAATAATTTAGAATACACTCAATTTTAATTCTATGTTTATTTTCTATCATTATTTTCACTAGATTAACAAAATACAAAATGATATTCTATGTTTAAACATTTTGCCAAGGTGTCAATTCTATCTTTAAATTTATTCTTTCATCAATTATCATTAATTCCCTTAAATTACATACTAATTGACATAAATACACATTTATATGTCATAAGACACCAAAGTATATACCTTTAAACCCTAAGTCCCTATTCAGCCAAGCTAAGGTTTTACATTCCAATTTTATTCGTTTAATTTTAACCATTCAATTCATCATTTTTAACATCCAATTACATACTTATAATTTAATTTTAATCAAACATGCATCATACATACATATATATAACCTACATAATTATACATCCATGCAAATTTCATGGAAACTAAGGGATATTGTATTCACTTACCTCAATTTCCTGGTTTCTACACTTTTCTCTTTATTTTCTTAGCCTTTCATCCTTGAAACATCATTTTCCCCTTATTTTCCTGAAGTGGCCGAAAATTCAACAATAAATATCCATTAATTTCTTACTTTATTTTCTCAATATAATCACATATCAAGCTTATTACCCTCCAATTAAACTATAAAAACCATTAAATCAAATTAAAATCTCAATTTTACTTACTTAATTTTCATCTATAACCTTGCCTTCCTTGATTTTTTTCCACTGCTTTCCTTCCAATTGAAATCTATAGACCATTATTAGCTTTTAAAGGGGCTGAGCTTTAATTTAAAGGCTTGAACTTAAGGTAATTAATGAAAGAAAATTTCAGAATTCATGGAGAGAAATAGAGAGGAGACTTACAGCCAAAGACAGGAAGAGAGGAGAGTGGGAGCTGCTGGAAAAATATGGAAAAAGAGTAGATATTTGCACTATTTATAAGCCCTCTTTTAAATGAGCCACCTAAATGCAAGCCCAAATACATTTATTCATCCATTTTCTCACTCCAATTTATTCCTCTCACTTTTCAAACTCATTTTCTGCTGGAATATGGCATGAAATGAATATGATAATTATGCAGCGGAAAAACATGAAAAAGAATCATACATGCCAAGCAATTCCATGACAAGAATCGAAACATGCACTTTTAGGGTTTTTAAAACTTACAACTTTAAATGCCAATTCCAAATTGAATTTGATGATGACCAGCAACTAAGATGAGTTTGTCCACCTTTGATCTTCACCACCAATGCCAAGGAACAGCCTTTACGCCAATCCTCTCTATGTTCACACACACAATTGTAAGCTAGGCTTAAAACCGAGATTGCTAGCTCTCAATAAATTAGTATTGTGTAAAGGGTAAGGATTGAAGCTACAAGCTTTTGTCTTGCACTTCTATTTGATGCTTTTAATGCCTAATCACACAAGAAAGCAAGAAAGAATTCTTCTCCTTGTTGAATTCGGCCAAGAGGAAAAAACTACCCCTTGTGAAAATCGGCCAAAAGCAAAATTGAGAGTGAGAGAGAGAAGTCTTTCTCTACCCCACCTCTCCTAGCCTTTTTCCTTTTTCAATATCTATCCTTATCTTATGGCAAGTCTTTAATCTGAATTTTACTACCTTAAGATAGTTTATTCCATCTTAAACACTTCCTAGAGATAAGTAACAAATAATAGTTTAAACCCTTTTGAATTTAAAATTCAAATTAGGATTTAATACTCAATTAACTTAATCATATAATTGATTAATTGAAATTAAATCATGTGGGCCGAATTTCTCCTCTCTCATGGGCCAAGGTCCAATAGCAATTTTAATACCCATTACATACATTAATTTGACTTTAATTAAAAGCCCAAATTAATGCCCAATACATTATTTAAATATTTTAAGCCCAATATTTTGTGTGCGATCCTATAGGTCCATTTAATGTTGGCAATGAATTAATGAATTAATTCAAAGGCTATATATATTCTCTAGCAAGATATTATAGCATTCCAAATTAAATGAAAATGCAAATGGCATTTAGTGACCTAATGCAATTTTGCATAGTCCCTTACTCATAAATATCAGAATTAATATAAGGCATGGAACTAGTCATCCTTATATGTAAGTTAATTCCTTTCTTGATATTCCAGTGACACTGAACTCTCAGATAAATAATGGTTACTCATTATTTCATCTCGGTATGGCCATACACTTCTCAGTTCACTGATCAAGTGGCCGATGATATTTTCTCTCTTATAGAGAGGGGTAATCCCTTCACTTCTCTCATGCTCTCTGACATGAATCAATGTATACCCAAGCATACCCATACTTGTCACTCTATTACGAGCACGTTAGGTGTATGTCAAAGTACACAGTAATTCATAAAGAGTTTCATAGAGATTTCAGGTCTAAGAACTCCGATACAAAACTTGCATATGAGAAACACTTATGACTTGTACCATGTAGTGTTCTCATTAATGGATCGAATCCAGATACCATATTGTAAACATTTATCTATGATCTCTGATTGACACTTTCGTCCTTATGATCCGTAAGACAGAACTCAATTTATCAGAGAGAGCATACTAGTCTTAATTCATTTGTTATTCCCATAACAATGACTGACTAGGGATATTTAGAATGAAGTCTCATTTGTTTCAAGGTCTTACAACCATGTGCCTCACACATGATAACTTAAACTGAAACAACATTCTTGGATAGTTCTATCAATTGACATGCACAGGAATACAATGGATAAAACAAATGCCTCATTTATTAGCTAAAGTGTTTTATTACAATGTATTGGGGCTAGGGCTAACACTAACAATCTCCCACTAGCACTAGTCCCAATTGGGCATAGCCCTAAGACCGAATGCTCTCAAATGAGCTTCGTGCAGATTTGGACGCAACTGTTTCGTCAAAGGATCTGCTACATTATTTTCACTTGCTATCTTGCTAACCTTGACGTCCCCATAATCAATGATCTCTCTGATCAGGTGGTACCTCCTGAGTATGTGTTTGGATTTCTGGTGTGACCGGGGCTCCTAGGCCTGTGCAATGGCCCCGTTGTTGTCACAAAAAATTTCTAATGGATCTAGGATGCTTGGGACCACTCCTAATCTAGAAATGAAATTTCTAATCCAAACAGCCTCTTTTGCAGCCTCACTCGCTGCAATATACTCAGATTCTGTAGTTGAGTCGGCGACGATCTCTTGCTTTGAGCTTCTCCAGCTGACAGCACCACCGTTTAAAACAAAAACAAATCCAGATTGCGATCTTGAGTCCTGAGTGCTGGTTTGAAAAGCAGCATCGGCATAGCCTTGTATGACGAGCTCTTCCTGACCACCATACACCAAGAAGTGATCCTTAGTCCTTCGTAGGTACTTTAGAATCCCTTTTACAGCAGACCAGTGCTTTTCACCAGGGTCTTGCTGAAACCTACTGGTTATACTCAGTGCATGAGCAACATCCAACCTAGTACATAACATAGCGTACATGATAGATCCAATAGCAGATGCATATGGGATTCTACTCATGTTGTCCCTTTCCTTTTTGGTTTTAGGGCACTGTTCTTTGGTTAAAGGAACTCCCAAAGCCAAAGGTATGTACCCTTTCTTTGAGTCTCCCATACTAAAACGCTTTAGTACTTTGTCTATGTACTTTTCTTGACTTAGTCCCAAAAGCCGATTCGATCTGTCTCTATAGATCCGAATACCAAGTATTGTCTCAGCTTCACCTAAGTCTTTCATCGAGAAACATTTCCCCAACCATTGCTTAACCATTTGCAATGTTGGAATGTCATTCCCAATGAGAAGGATGTCGTCCACATATAGGACCAAAAATACTACTATGCTCCCACTAACCTTCTTGTACACACAAGGCTCATCTTCGTTCTTGACGAAGTCAAAATCTTTGACTGCCTCGTCAAAACGAAGATTCCAACTTCGGGATGCTTGCTTTAATCCATAAATGGATTTCTGAAGCTTGCAAACCTTCTTAGGATGCTTGGGATTGACAAAACCCTCAGGCTGTGTCATATACACCTCCTCAAGTAAATATCCATTGAGGAAAGCAGTTTTGACATCCATTTGCCATATTTCATAATCATGATATGCAGCTATGGCAAGCAAGATCCTAATGGATTTGAGCATGACTACAGGCGAAAAGGTCTCATCATAGTGTATACCATGAGTTTGTCGAAAACCTTTTGCTACTAGTCTACCTTTGTAGGTCTGATCAGCTTTGAGTTTAAACAGCCACTTGCATTCAATTACCTTAGCACCTTCCGGTGGATCAA
Organism: Excoecaria cochinchinensis; assembly: GCA_947683425.1. NCBI lineage: Eukaryota > Viridiplantae > Streptophyta > Magnoliopsida > Malpighiales > Euphorbiaceae > Excoecaria > Excoecaria cochinchinensis. Next base: position 1,301,236 of record CANTUQ010000129.1, read on the forward strand.
CCAAGGTCCAAACCTGGTTATCGTACATTGATTGCATCTCGGATTTCATGGCTTCAAGCCAATTTTTCGAGTCTGGGCTTTCAATAGCTTCTCGGTAGGTAGTAGGATCCTCACGATCTACTAACTCAATAGTGTCACTGTCGGTGATTAGAAATCCATATCTCTGAATCTCCTGACGTACCCTACCGGACCTTCTAGGTACTTGTGTAATGGGTTCTTGTTCCACAAGTGGTTGTGAACTTGATCCCATTTCCAACTCATCCTCTATAGGAATTTGTGGCGCTTGAATTTCTCCAAGTTCTACTTTACTCCCACTATCTTTCTTGAGAAGGAACTCATTTTCCAAGAAAACAGCCTTGCGAGCAACAAATACTTTGTTCTCGGCTTGTGAGTAAAAGTAGTATCCCTTTGTTTCTTTGGGATAACCCACAAATAAGCAGACAGTGGATTTGGACTCTAGTTTGTCAGATGTTAATTTCTTAACATGTGCTTCACAGCCCCAAATCCTAAGAAATGACATATTGGGTTCTTTCCCAGTCCATACCTCGTATGGTGTCTTCTCAACTGCTTTAGTTGGAGTACGGTTTAGTAGAAATGCAGCAGTTTCTAATGCATAGCCCCAAAAAGAGATAGGAAGATTTGCTTGACTCATCATAGATCGAACCATGTCTAATAGAGTTCGATTTCTCCTTTCGGACACACCATTCCATTGTGGTGTTCCAGGAGGAGTGAGCTGTGAAATAATACCACACTCTTTTAGATGACCGTCAAAATCTTGGCTTAAGTATTCGCCACCTCTATCAGATCGAATGGCTTTTATACTTTTGCCAAGTTGTTTTTCTACTTCGTTCTTAAACACTTTGAATTTCACAAAAGTTTCAGATTTATACTTCATTAGATAGGCATAGCCATATCTACTGAAGTCATCTGTGAACGTTACGAAGTAGCTAAAACCACCTCTAGCTTGTGTACTTAATGGTCCACATACATCGGTATGTATTAGTTCCAATAAGCCATTAGTCCTCTCACTTTTCTTATTAAAAGGACTTTTTGTCATTTTTCCATGCAAACATGGCTCGCATGTATCATAAGACTCTAAGTCGAATGACCCAAGTACTCCAGTTTTGTGGAGTCTTGAAATGCGTTTTTCGTTTGTATGTCCCAAACGACAATGCCAGAAGTAAGTAGGGTTCAATTCGTTTGATTTAACCCTCTTTGTATTAATGTTGTATATGGACTCTTTGTTTTGTAAATCAAGGATATAAAGGCCATTTTGCAACATGGCATTGCCATATGAAATGCCTTGGCGACGAATATGAGCATTGCCATTTTTAATAATAAAATCAAATTCATCCAAATCCAACAATGAAACTGAAATAATGTTTCTGCTCATAGCAGGTACATAATAACAATTTTTCAAAACTAAACAAAGTCCGGAAGGTAAAGTGAGTTGATAGTCGTCTATCTCTATGGCAGCAACTCGTGCTCCATTCCCCACACGGAGGTCCACTTCATTCTTCCCAAGTAACCGCCTATTTCTTAGCCCCTGCACATTTGAACAAATGTGAGAACCACAACCGGTATCTAGGACCCAAGTGGTAGAAATAGAAAGGTTAATTTCAACAACAAAAATACCTGAACTGGACGCATTTGCTCCATTCTTTTTTTGTTCTTCCTTGAAGAGAGCACATTTCTTCTTCCAGTGCCCTATTTTGTTGCAGTGGAAGCAAGTGCTCTCGCTCTCCTTGGGCTTTTGCGCCTTGGGCTTGAATTGGGTCTGAGGTGCACTCCCTTTTGACTTGAACCGAGCCAGGTCATTCTTAGGTTTTGCCTTTCCCTTTCCCTTTCCTTTAGCTGGTCCCTTCTTAATGCCCCCTTGAACCATCAGTATGGGATTTGTCTTTCGAATGTTCTCTTCAGCATTCTTAAGCATCCCATGAAGCTCGGTGACTAACTTGTCCATTGCATGCATGTTATAATTCATTATAAATGGATCATAATCATCAGTCAATGATCCTAAGATCAAGTCAGTGGCCAATTCCTTTGGCACTTGTACCTCAAGCTTTCCTAGAGTATCAAGGTACCCTTTCATCTTGAGTACATGTGTACTAACAGGAGTGACCGCAGCCATCTTACAGGAAATTAAGGCCTTCGTTGTCACAAATCTCTCGTGACGAGCTTGCTCTTGGAACATCTCCTTTAGGTGCACCATGATCGCATAAGCCTCTTGGTCCATAAATTGCTTTTGCAAGTCAGGCACCATAGTGGCCAGCATCAAACAGGTCACATCATTGGAGTCACTCTTCTTGGTCTCAAAAGTTTCCTTTTGAACCGCAGTGGCGTTCCTGCCAGGTTCAACAGGCAAGGGTGCATCCAAAACATACGACTTTTTCTCTTGCTTAAGCACTATTCTCAAGTTTCGAGACCAGTCTATGAAATTGGTGCCATTCAATTTGTCCTTTTCAAGGACCGATCGCAATGAGAAATTATTGTTTGAAGATGCCATTTGTCAATCTACAATAAAAATTTTAGCAAGATGGTCTTATTTATAATCCCACAAACCGAATTAATATCCCTTTAAATAATTCGCGTTAGTGATTTAAAGTGGGCCAAGATCCACTTTTCACAACAACTTATTAGTCAAGCTGAGCTTGTACACCTAACAAGTTAAGTTACTTAGGTAGGAGAAACTCCAATCATATCTCGTACATGACTCTTGGATCAAATGGGTTAACATCTTAAGATGTTATAGCACAAACCCATTTATTAGTTGCCTAGGTCCGAGCATCCCTTTCCATGTTAAGTCTAACCTACATTCACAACCCATGCCTCACAAAGATAATCGAGCGTATCTAGGACTCCCAGTCTACGTTATCGATGATCGATGCCTTGACATGTTTCGAATTAGGAAGGCAACTTTGTGACTTACTATTATTATTAGGGATTCAAATTATTACGGCTTACATGGCATACGCTTTGTCATCCATTCATATATATATAAATAATTGCATAAAGTAAAGCGTGACAAACATGGGCCCAAAAACCTACAACTAAGATTCTATACTATTACATAAGAATCTTCGAGTTGGGCTTCTTTGCTCCGGTGGGCTTCACCTTTGATTTACAAAGTCTTCAAGTAAATTCTATTCTAAGAAATTAATGAAACTTTTACAATAAAACATAATGGCTCGCAGGCCATAATTAATTAAAAACAGGGCCCATGAATGCACCATGCATATCCATTCATCATACCAAACTAGCAAATAAATATACATAATATTCATGGAACAAACAAAGTCCAATTTTAATTAATTTAGCCAAGTCTCTTAATGGAAATTGTGTACTTGAACCTTTAAGAGATGACCCCATGATGGGCCTGGGCCGAGGCCCAATGGACTAAATCCTCTTATTGAATAAGTTCTCTTAAAAGCCCAAAACACAAACTAGTTAGATTTGTGCTATAAATCAACTCTAGTATAATTTCCAATTTTGCCATTTTTAATTTTATGTCATACTGCCCATAAACATTAAAAATACATATAATATGTACCGACATGAATTAAAACAAAAAAATCATGAAGAACATATATATGATACACGGCATACATATAAAAACAAACAAACAACAAAACTAGTTGTTTAATTCTTATGTGATGCCACAAAAATGCACAAATACTTAAATCAATTTTATGAGTCATTAAATAATTCAAATAAGGTCATAAAAATGATTTAATATATTGTACCAATCTGATCTAAATGTGTTTTTACCATTTTAATCAAATCAAAACAAACAATGTTGATTAAACATGTAACAAACACAAACTAGTCATTGTTTTAAGTGATATTAAAATTAATCAATTAAATTGTCATGGACCAGAATTAAAACAAAATTTTAAAAATGTCCAGACCTGATATTACATCTTTAAAATCACTTACAAACATGCCAAAAACGTTTTTACATTTAATATTCAAAACTAGTTGTTAAACTAACAATTAACATGCCAAAAGCACCTAGTTTTAATATTAACATATACCATCAGGTATTATCAATTAAATATGACCAATAAAAGCTCCTAGAACATCTTAGGACATTATATTAACATGTCATATTAATTATAATACCTATCTAATCAATTAAAATCGTTTTTACACCAAAACAATGCAAAAAACTCAAAATAGAAAATTTCAGCATTGCATGTATTAAAAGTAACGATTTTTAATTAATTATTTCATGCATCTAAAGCACTAAAATAAGCATGTTTAGGCTCTGATACCACTGCTGGAATATGGCATGAAATGAATATGATAATTATGCAGCGGAAAAACATGAAAAAGAATCATACATGCCAAGCAATTCCATGACAAGAATCGAAACATGCACTTTTAGGGTTTTTAAAACTTACAACTTTAAATGCCAATTCCAAATTGAATTTGATGATGACCAGCAACTAAGATGAGTTTGTCCACCTTTGATCTTCACCACCAATGCCAAGGAACAGCCTTTACGCCAATCCTCTCTATGTTCACACACACAATTGTAAGCTAGGCTTAAAACCGAGATTGCTAGCTCTCAATAAATTAGTATTGTGTAAAGGGTAAGGATTGAAGCTACAAGCTTTTGTCTTGCACTTCTATTTGATGCTTTTAATGCCTAATCACACAAGAAAGCAAGAAAGAATTCTTCTCCTTGTTGAATTCGGCCAAGAGGAAAAAACTACCCCTTGTGAAAATCGGCCAAAAGCAAAATTGAGAGTGAGAGAGAGAAGTCTTTCTCTACCCCACCTCTCCTAGCCTTTTTCCTTTTTCAATATCTATCCTTATCTTATGGCAAGTCTTTAATCTGAATTTTACTACCTTAAGATAGTTTATTCCATCTTAAACACTTCCTAGAGATAAGTAACAAATAATAGTTTAAACCCTTTTGAATTTAAAATTCAAATTAGGATTTAATACTCAATTAACTTAATCATATAATTAATTAATTGAAATTAAATCATGTGGGCCGAATTTCTCCTCACTCATGGGCCAAGGTCCAATAGCAATTTTAATACCCATTACATACATTAATTTGACTTTAATTAAAAGCCCAAATTAATGCCCAATACATTATTTAAATATTTTAAGCCCAATACTTTGTGTGCGATCCTATAGGTCCATTTAATGTTGGCAATGAATTAATGAATTAATTCAAAGGCTATATATATTCTCTAGCAAGATATTATAGCATTCCAAATTAAATAAAAATGCAAATGGCCTTTAGTGACCTAATGCAATTTTGCATAGTCCCTTACCCATAAATATCAGAATTAATATAAGGCATGGAACTAGTCATCCTTATATGTAAGTTAATTCCTTTCTTGATATTCCAGTGACACTGAACTCTCAGATAAATAATGGTTACTCATTATTTCATCTCGGTATGGCCATACACTTCTCAGTTCACTGATCAAGTGGCCGATGATATTTTCTCTCTTATAGAGAGGGGTAATCCCTTCACTTCTCTCATGCTCTCTGACATGAATCAATGTATACCCAAGCATACCCATACTTGTCACTCTATTACGAGCACGTTAGGTGTATGTCAAAGTACACAGTAATTCATAAAGAGTTTCATAGAGATTTCAGGTCTAAGAACTCCGATACAAAACTTGCATATGAGAAACACTTATGACTTGTACCATGTAGTGTTCTCATTAATGGATCGAATCCAGATACCATATTGTAAACATTTATCTATGATCTCTGATTGACACTTTCGTCCTTATGATCCGTAAGACAGAACTCAATTTATCAGAGAGAGCATACTAGTCTTAATTCATTTGTTATTCCCATAACAATGACTGACTAGGGATATTTAGAATGAAGTCTCATTTGTTTCAAGGTCTTACAACCATGTGCCTCACACATGATAACTTAAACTGAAACAACATTCTTGGATAGTTCTATCAATTGACATGCACAGGAATACAATGGATAAAACAAATGCCTCATTTATTAGCTAAAGTGTTTTATTACAATGTATTGGGGCTAGGGCTAACACTAACATTTTCTATCAAAATCAATTCTATAATTCTTGAAATATATTCATTAAGTTCCACAAATATTTTCAGCTCAATCGAAGACCGTTTCCCAATTAGATAATTTTTTCCTTGTCCGATAGCCAAAATTTCAGTGTCACTATAAAATTAAATTTTCAAGACTATTAGATTCTACTCATTCGTAAGAACACGTTCATATTTTTTGATTATTTTCTGAGCTTTGAAGCTCAACTTATAAGCCGGTCAAATTCGGGTCAAAACTGGTCAAACAAGACTAAAAATAACCCAAGGATGCCCATCTGAAGCCATAGATGGCTTACCTGTCTATCACCATCGATGGCCTGGACATCTGTCACCACAGATGCCCATTTGTTACTGCAGATGGTCATTTGTCATTAATAGACACCCTCTTTCGCACTTTTGTTGGCCTATTTGACCTCCGTTTGACCAAAATTTCATATTCAGACTCCTACTAACCTCCTCTATTCAATGATCAAATAAACCCAGAAAGTACTATTCACCCCAGTGTCACTAATCATGGCCCAAAAATCACTTTTCACGAAATTGACCATTTTTGGCCATTACTGTTCATGTAGCTAAGAAGGATGGAAAGGTTCGTGTATGCGTTATTTATCAAGATTTGAATAAAGACTATCCGAAAGATGATTTCCCCTTGCTTTCATAGATGTTTTGTTTGACAGTGCTGCCGCATGTAATATGTATATACAACCACAAGAAGATTATGCATCGGATCCAGACAACTTTTATTACAAAATAGGGGACTGTTGCTTATAAGGTGATGCTTTTGGGTTGAAGAATGTTGGTGCCACTTATCATAAGATGGCTATCTAGATCCTTGATGACCTGATTCATAAAGAGGTAGAGGTATATGTTGATGATATGATGATTAAGTCAGCAGCCTAAGAAGGTCACTTTGAAGATATAGAGAAGTTCTTTTAGAGAATCGACAAGTATAATGTCCGCCTTAATCCCAAGAAATGTATATTTGGAGTTATTTTAGGAAAGTTACTGGGTTATGTGGTAAGCCAAAGAGGATTTGAAGCAGATCCTGATAAGGTGAATGCCATCAAGGAAATGCCTGTACCTCAGAAGGAGAAAGAGGTCATAGGTTTCTTAGGCAGACTTCATTATATCAGCCGATTTATTGCTAAGGTCACTTCAATCTGTGAACTAATTTTTAAGCTTCTTAAGAAGAATTAGTTAGTTAAGTGGAATGATGATTGCCAAAAGGCCTTCAATACCATTAGGGTATATCTTTTCCACCCTCCGGTTCTGTGACTGCCATAGTCGTTAAAGCCTTTACATCATTACAAAAATAATTGTCTTAATACATATACCAAAAAGTACATAATTCCTATATTACAAAATCTCTCTCCTAGTTGTGTATGGCCCTACTGACACGGATCACCCTGTCCAAAATCTCCAATATCTTCCACACCTGCCCGGATGAAACACCCATGCTAAGCGATAACGCTTGGTGGGGAAAACACGAATGCAAAATGACCACTCACAGTGGTGTTAACAGAAAATTACATGCTCATGGCAGAAACAATATATTAAAACTTATAAACAACACATCACATTAATGAGCAATTATTATATCATACTCATATCTTCACATACATAATGAAGCTATATCATTAGGTAATGCACCAACATTCATAGTTCACATTATAAAGCCTGCCATGCAAATAGTGGATAACGAGTATGCATGGATACCCGAGGGTATCAATATTCTTTAATAACACATGGATACCCGGAGGTATCAAAATCAATCTTTTCATTTTATTCTAAAAACATTTTCACATGAGATCTTAAACTGGATCCAAGACAGAGGGATCACGAAGATTCAATCGGGGGACCTGATCAGGGTCCAAATCACAGAGGCTGCAGCTACGGAGACTCTATTAGGCCTGCCTAACTATCCACTTATTCGACTTTAGCAGGTCATGCATAATCCCTCAAATTATATTCACATAATTCATAAAATGATCCATGCATAATTCTAAAAGCATCACAAGTTCAAAAATTAAACATCGAGAGTACAAAAGAAAACTCAAATTGAAGCCAGGAGGTGTTGCGCTCGCAACAGGGGCGAGACTTACCCCATGTCACAATTGTGGAAATCTTTGCGGTAGCTTAGAGACGTAAACTCATCTCACTGTCGTGCTCATGATGGTCATCACGCTCACGACAGTGAGCTGCCAGCCCGAACTGTCCCGCTCTCGCACAAGAGTGCACTGACGACAGAGGACTACGCAAATCTGCTCGGTAACCGAGCGCTCTATCGCGCTCGCGACATTCATCACTCTCGCAACAGAGGTTCTCGCTGCTGCCGCTTGGCAGCAGGGAGCTCGGTCACGTGCAATGGCTGCATTTACTGAGCTCTATCGCGCTAGCAATAGAGTCATGAATTCCAGCTCCTACATGAAAATCTGTAGAAAACATACTCCCACTTTCACTCAAACCTCCAATTGACATAAAAAATTGAACACCACTCAAAATTATCCATTCAAAGCATATTAATCAACTAAAAGCCCAACTCTAAAACTAATTATTACCATTAAAACACATAATTATCAAGATCAAATTCCAAGATTTACTAAACCAGTAATTCTCTTAAATAACCACACAAAATCATGCTATATCTCAATCATTCACAAACTTGCCATCCAAACTCAAGAAAACTAATACCCATAGTAATTAGATAGTAATATATATAATCTAATTCAACAATTCCAACAATATCACAAAACATATCAAATTCTCACAAAATGCACAAGAAAATAGGGTTCCCAAACCTTAGCTTCCTAAGTTCCAATTCAAGGGGCTCCGCTTCCACTTGCTATGTCCTTGCCTTTGGGCTCTCTAGGAGTAATTTTTGAGCCAAAACACCCAATACAACAAAATTCGACTCTTAACCAAAAACATACAAAATCATTTTAAAGAAGAAGAAGAAGAAGAAGAAGAAAAGAAACTAATTAAACTTACCCAACCAACTTGTGACTACTAAAGTCTCACCAAAACTCACTAATCTTATAGCAAAAAGGAAGAATCACAAGGAAGTAGAGAAGAGAAGAAGAAGAAGAAGAAGAAGAAGAAGAAGAAGAAGAGAATGAAGAAGAGAGAAACAGGTTGAGGAAAAAGGGAAAATGGGAAAAGAAAAGGAAAACAGTTGTCCCTCACTCTCACTCCACCAAAATATCATCTCCACTAGCCACATGTCAACATTCTATAGGGAGACTCCCCCATCACATACCCAACTACCATCCTAGCACATACACCCAAAGCCAACACCACTAAACACACCCTAGTCCCCTACATACTCTCACACCCAAGCACAACCCATAAGCTACATAACAACTTAAATTGAAAAAATAACTCATGCCAAAATTATATACACACAACACAAGGCTCAAACTACTAGGGTGGGAACGGGGTGTTACAATACTCCCCTCCTTAACAGAATTTCATCCTCGAAATTCTCACCTGATCCAAATAACTGAGGATGCTGGGCTTTCATAACCTCTTTCGGTTCGCAAGTTGCTTCTTTAATTCCATGATGACTCCACAACACTTTAACTAACAGAATTTGCTTATTCCGCAGCTATCTGCCTTCTCTAGCCAAAATTTCCTTCGGTTCTGCATCAAACGAGAAATCGAATATCTTGTACTGTTAACACATGGGACGGATCTAATTGGTAGTGGCACAACATAGACACATAAAAGACATCATGCAAATTGGCTAATTCTATTGGCAAAGCTAACCGATAAGCTACCGGGCCAATCTTTTCTAGGATCTCATAAGGTCCAATAAACCGAGGACTCAATTTCCCTTTCTTAACAAACCGAAGCACTTTCTGCCAAGGTAATACTTTTAAGAATACCTTGTCACTGATTTCAAACCGAATGTCTCTTCGCTTCAGATTGGCATAAGATTGCTATCTGTCCTCGGCTACTTTTAAATTCCACTGCACCACTCTAACCTTCTCTTCCGTGTCCCTAATTAATTTCGGACCCACAACCGAATTTTTTGACAACTCAGTCCAACACACTGGTGTTCTGTATTTTCATCCATAAAGAGTTTCATAGGGAGCCATTCCAATACTCACTTGATAACTGTTATTTTATGCAAATTCCATTAAAGAGACATATCCCAACTACCTAAAAACTCCAATACATAACCCCGAAGCATATCTTCAAGAATCTGAATAATTCTTTCAGACTGACCATTGGTCTGAGGGTAAAATGTAGTGCTGAAATTTAATCGAGTACCCAAGGCTGACTATAATTCCTTCCAAAATTTTAACATAAACCTCAGATCCCGATCAGACACAATAGATAACAGAACACCATGAAGCCTTACTATCTCATTCACATAGATCTCTGCCAACTTGTCCATGGAGTAGTCCAACCGAATTGGTATGAAATGCGCTGACTTAGATAACTGGTCGACTACTGTAACAACCCAAAAAGGGCCTGGTCGGAATCTGTGTGTTAAGACAGTAAAGTAAGGGCATTTTCATAATTTGAGCAAGAGAAATTTGGATAATAAGGAATTATTTGTTAAGGAATTAATTAATTAAGTAATAATTTAAGTGAAGAAAATGTTATGGTGCGCTTGTAGTGTATGGGAGTAGGATGTAAGTGGGAAAAGAGTTTTTATTGTGTGGTTTTGGTGCATGGTGCCTTGGATGATAAGTGGGTTATGAGAAATATTATGGTGTGAGTTGAGTTTGGTGCATTGGAAGATATTTGTGTAGGAGAAGTTAGTATGTGTGTAGAGTATGGTGCCATAAGTGGTTAAGTCAAAGTGGGAAGGCTTGATTTGCTAAGATTGTGACAAGTGGCAAGGGGTTGGTGAACATTAAATGAAAAGTAGGAGAGAGGGAAGGGAGGGGCAGAATTTTCCTAGCTTCCCGTGGAAGCTAGCTCATTTCTTTCTCTTTTCTTCTTCTTTCCCGTTCTCTCTCTCTTGCTTCCATTTTTCTGCTCTCATCTCCTTTCCTCTTGTGTTTTCTTTGAGCTTTGAGTGGAAATCTTGAGTTTTGAGCTGGGTTTTTGAAGGTAACTGGTCTGGAGTTCTTTGGTTTTTCGGTTCTTCTCTTCTCCTTCTTTTTCTGATTTCAATTGTGGAATTTTGGGTTTGACTTGAGTGAGTTTTGATTGGGTTTGTGCAAGAATCGGAAGCTAGAAGAAAGAGCAAGGGAAAAGAGAAAGCGGACTCGTGAGGGGCTCGGTTTGAAGCTGCGATTTCCAGGTTTGGGAGTCTAATTTAAGTGTGTTTGGGAGCTGCGTTTTTGAGTGTGTGTATGTGTTTGGGAGTTTGATTTGATAGTGTTTGGGTGCTGTGTTCGTGGTTACGTTTTCCCCTAATTTCTCCTTGGATCAATTCTATTTTTGTGATTGCATGTTACTTGTAATCTGGAGTGTTTTGTTTGGATGAATGCATGTTTAGGTTAAATAGTGATTCTGAGTTTATTGTTAGTGATTAATGATGTTTGCATGTGTATTTGAAACCTTGAGCATTTATGAAGAACGAATTGTGAGTTTGGTTTTCAGTGAAATCTTGATATATTGATGTTTGATCATTGTGTAAAATGTGTTTATGTGGCTTGAGAATGATGCGGTAGTGTGCAAGAGTCTTAAGGTAAGTGTTTGTATGTGTTGTTTGCATATATGAAGGATTGTGTAACACCCCCGCCGCCGCCCCCGTTGGAAGGGCGCCGGCGGGCGCGCTACAACACGACGCTCACTCACGACACGACAAAGCATACAGCGGAAGCGTTCAAAAACCCATACCAATTATAAATCTTAGATAGTATAATAGGAAACATACTTCAATACATAAATAATCAAAGTACGAGTTATTTACAATGGCCCAAAAGATTACATTTTAAAAACCTTTACAAAATAAAGAAATACATATACAAAAAAAAAATTACAGGAGGAGACAAAATAAATAACTCGACTCCTACATGGCCAGCCTGCAGATGTGCGACACGAGCAACTCCCCTAAAATCCTTCAAGATACCTGCACGGGATAAAAGCCCGTGCTAAGCGATAACGCTTAGTGGGGAGAAACTAACACAACAAAGCATTATACACGAAAACATGCACTAAAATTCATAAAACAATAAGAATCAGAGTACAGATATATAATTATATAATCAGGATAAATAATACATAACACTGAATCAATACCTTACTCAGAGTCACACAATAATCAGAACACTTCGCTAATCCAATACCAACCAGTTCACACAATAGCCTGAAATCAATGGTGGAGGATACGGGAACACGACACGGGAGACCGAAGCCTCAAAAACATTTTAATACCCGAAGGTAGCACGAGAGACCGGAGTCTCAAAACAAAACTTTTTATCACGACACGAAAATGACCATCTCGGAGGTCGACCGCTTCGCCCATACGGGACGGACAGAACAGCTGTAAACTAACCCTTCTTAAGCATGCTTAATTATCCTATACCTTGACACTTCAGGCTCGACAACACACTCTCACATGACATTAGACAAACAAGACAATGTTCAAATTGTGACAAAATTCATAAAAGCTACTCAACCGAAAGATGCAAAATGATGAACACAAAACCCAGAATACATGGTATCACGCGCTAAAATCATAAACAAACACTCATAAAACATGCATAACAGAAAGGATTTTATTGCAAAACAGGGTAGGTCACGGTGGTAATCAGATTGGTTGCCACCATGACATACCAGAGATCCTTGGCAGAAAGCAAGTCTAGGGTACCTCACGGTGGTAACCAAAAGGGTTGTCACCGTGACATACCAATCAGTCAGACAGAAACTAAAGTTTGGATACCTCACGGTGGTAACAAGATTGGTTGCCACCGTGACATACCAAAGCAGCCAGACAGAATCGAAAGTTTAGATACCTCACGGTGGTAACCAGTTTGGTTGCCACCGTGACATACCAAACTTCACGGCAGAAAGCATCTGATTCGTGGCTCACGGTGGTAACCAGATTGGTTGCCACCGTGACCCATGCCCAGATGGGATTCCACAGGGCAAAATTTCCAGGTCTTTCAAGCCAAAATCTCACAACCATTACTTCAATCAAGCAATTTCACACTCCAATTACACTAAAAACTCAATCCTAACATCAAAGAATCAGGACATCAACAAATCTTACTCATTAATTCTAAGAGCAACATCACTACATAAAAGCATAAAGTGAGTTCAAAACATCACAAACTAAACTCACCAAATACTCACCCTTGACATACAAACCATATAAACAAAACACAATCAACAACTTCCAAAATATCTCATAAATATATAATTTTACACACATTCACAATAGGCAAAAACCCAAACAAACACTCAAGAATATACTCCCAAACCTGGAAAACGAAGCTTCAACCGAAGTCCTCACGAATCCGCTATCTCCTTGCCCTTGCTCTTCCTCCTCTCTTCCGATTCTTGCACAAAAACCCAGCCACAAACACTCAAATCAGACCCAAACACAATCAAAACCCGAAATCACAGAACAAGAAACAAATACGAGACCCCAAACCGAACTCAACCACTTACCTTCAACACTTGCAGCTCAAACCTTCAAAAAATCCCACTCAAAACTCCAAGAAAACACAAGCAAAGAGAGATGGAAGAAGAAGAATGAAAGCCAGAGAGAGGGGAGGACGGGAAGATGAGAAACAAAAGGGGAAATTGAGATAGTTTCCAAGGGAAGCCTCACCCAAAATCTGCCCCTCACTTCCTCTCTCCTACTTTCATTAATTACTCACTAACCTCATGCCACATGTCACAATCCTAGAGCATCCATCAATCCATCTTATCTCATCCACTTAAGGCACCATACACTAACCACACACACTAGTCCAATCCACACAAATATCTTCCGTGCTCCATGCACTAAAACCACACAATAAAAACTTTAAGTCCATATACACCCTACAACTATACACTATAAACACACACTAATATTCCCTTCACTTCACTTAACACTTAATTAATTAAATCCAATAACACAAAGTTCTTAAATGTCCAAAATTTTTCTTACCCAAAATTACGAAAATACCCTCACTTATCCGACTTAAAACACAGATTCCGACCAGGCCCTATTTGGGTTGTTACAAATCACTCCCCCTTAAGAAATTTCATCCTCGAAATTTCCCCGCTAATCACTTAAACAACAACCCAAAACTCAAACCGAAACTTAACCGAAAATTACAAACATAACTTACCAGAAGGTCCAGCTCGATCCGCTATATCCCCTACTTGCATCGCATAAACTCTCGGATGCGAAGGCACTCCTTCTGATGGCTTCTTAACTGTCTCTGATGGCGCTTGATAATGACGGCCGCTTCTCCTACCACTCTGATTCCCTCTGGATCTCTGACCACTCACTCTACTCTCGGGTCCTTCTTGAAGTTCTCGCCGATTCGGACAATTCGCCACCATGTGCTCTTGGCTGCCACATCTGAAACACGCTCCAGAGAGCCTCCTACACACGCCCCAATGGCGCTTATGACAATTCTCGCACTCCGGAATCACACTTCCCTTGCTAGCTACACTCCAACTTCCGAACGCACCGGAACCGAATTCTTCCCACCTTGACCACTTGGAACTTCCCTCGACTTCTTGCCACTACTGAACCCACCATCCGGTGCTTTCCTCTTACTCTCAACCTTCTGCTTGATCACCTCGGATTCCTCCAACTTCATTGCCGCTGCCACTAGCTGGTAATACCCCACGGGTTGCAAAACTGAAAATGCCGACAACTGACCTCTATACACCTCCCGAAGTCCCTCTAGGAAATGCCGACTTCTGAACTCATCCGTCAACAAAGCTTCAGGTACGTACTTGCTCAACCGGTTGAATTCCTTATCATACTCACTCACGGTCATGCCTCGCTGCCTCAGACTGATAAACTCTCTCCACTTAGCTTCCTGATAAGCCTTTGTTATATACCTTTGCTCAAACTCTTGCTTGAAGAATTCCCAAGTCAACACGGCTGGTCGCTGAGGATTTCGCATCACCAATTCCCACCAATCATACGCTGACCCCTGAAGCAACGATACTGCACAAAGTGCCCTCTGATCTGCGGGACATCTTATCTCTTGCAAAATCCGATCTACTCTCTTAAGCCAAAACTCAGCCACATCAGACTGGTCCAAAGCAGTACCATGAAATCCTCGGCTCCTCTCTTTCTTAACAACTCAGTCGGAGCCTTAGGAGCAGTCAGCCTCTCTACCAACTGAAGTAACCCTTGCACTAGGACCGGATTCTCTTGACCAAAACCCATATCAGGAATCTCCTCTTGCTGACGCTGCGGAGCAGGTTGCTCACCTCTCACTACACTTGCACTACCAACTGTCTCACCCACTTGCTCACTTGGATCAGACTCCATCTAGACACTACACGAGACAAGGCACATCTGCATTAGGCCACGACACAAAACTGACTCACATTCAAAGACTCAACGCATAACAAACAGAGGCAACCAGAACCGCCTAAACCGGTGCTCTGATACCACTAAATTGTAACACCCCCGCCGCCGCCCCCGTTGGAAGGGCGCCGGCGGGCGCGCTACAACACGACGCTCACTCACGACACGACAAAGCATACAGCGGAAGCGTTCAAAAACCCATACCAATTATAAATCTTAGATAGTATAATAGGAAACATACTTCAATATATAAATAATCAAAGTACGAGTTATTTACAATGGCCCAAAAGATTACATTTTAAAAACCTTTACAAAATAAAGAAATACATATACAAAAAAAAAAAATTACAGGAGGAGACAAAATAAATAACTCGACTCCTACATGGCCAGCCTGCAGATGTGCGACACGAGCAACTCCCCTAAAATCCTTCAAGATACCTGCACGGGATAAAAGCCCGTGCTAAGCGATAACGCTTAGTGGGGAGAAACTAACACAACAAAGCATTATACACGAAAACATGCACTAATATTCATAAAACAATAAGAATCAGAGTACAGATATATAATTATATAATCAGGATAAATAATACATAACACTGAATCAATACCCTACTCAGAGTCACACAATAATCAGAACACTTCGCTAATCCAATACCAACCAGTTCACACAATAGCCTGAAATCAATGGTGGAGGATACGGGAACACGACACGGGAGACCGAAGCCTCAAAAACATTTTAATACCCGAAGGTAGCACGAGAGACCGGAGTCTCAAAACAAAACTTTTTATCACGACACGAAAATGACCATCTCGGAGGTCGACCGCTTCGCCCATACGGGACGGACAGAACAGCTGTAAACTAACCCTTCTTAAGCATGCTTAATTATCCTATACCTTGACACTTCAGGCTCGACAACACACTCTCACATGACATTAGACAAACAAGACAATGTTCAAATTGTGACAAAATTCATAAAAGCTACTCAACCGAAAGATGCAAAATGATGAACACAAAACCCAGAATACATGGTATCACGCGCTAAAATCATAAACAAACACTCATAAAACATGCATAACAGAAAGGATTTTATTGCAAAACAGGGTAGGTCACGGTGGTAATCAGATTGGTTGCCACCGTGACATACCAGAGATCCTTGGCAGAAAGCAAGTCTGGGGTACCTCACGGTGGTAACCAAAAGGGTTGTCACCGTGACATACCAATCAGTCAGACAGAAACTAAAGTTTGGATACCTCACGGTGGTAACAAGATTGGTTGCCACCGTGACATACCAAAGCAGCCAGACAGAATCGAAAGTTTAGATACCTCACGGTGGTAACCAGTTTGGTTGCCACCGTGACATACCAAACTTCACGGCAGAAAACATCTGATTCGTGGCTCACGGTGGTAACCAGATTGGTTGCCACCGTGACCCATGCCCAGATGGGATTCCACAGGGCAAAATTTCCAGGTCTTTCAAGCCAAAATCTCATAACCATTACTTCAATCAAGCAATTTCACACTCCAATTACACTAAAAACTCAATCCTAACATCAAAGAATCAGGACATCAACAAATCTTACTCATTAATTCTAAGAGCAACATCACTACATAAAAGCATAAAGTGAGTTCAAAACATCACAAACTAAACTCACCAAATACTCACCCTTGACATACAAACCATATAAACAAAACACAATCAACAACTTCCAAAATATCTCATAAATATATAATTTTACACACATTCACAATAGGCAAAAACCCAAACAAACACTCAAGAATACACTCCCAAACCTGGAAAACGAAGCTTCAACCGAACTCCTCACGAATCCGCTATCTCCTTGCCCTTGCTCTTCCTCCTCTCTTCCGATTCTTGCACAAAAACCCAGCCACAAACACTCAAATCAGACCCAAACACAATCAAAACCAGAAATCACAGAACAAGAAACAAATACGACCCCAAACCGAACTCAACCACTTACCTTCAACACTTCTAGCTCAAACCTTCAAAAAATCCCACTCAAAACTCCAAGAAAACACAAGCAAAGAGAGATGGAAGAAGAAGAATGAAAGCCAGAGAGAGGGGAGGACGAGAAGATGAGAAACAAAAGGGGAAATTGAGATAGTTTCCAAGGGAAGCCTCACCCAAAATCTGCCCCTCACTTCCTCTCTCCTACTTTCATTAATTACTCACCAACCTCATGCCACATGTCACAATCCTAGAGCATCCATCAATCCATCTTATCTCATCCACTTAAGGCACCATACACTAACCACACACACTAGTCCAATCCACACAAATATCTTCCATGCTCCATGCACTAAAACCACACAATAAAAACTTTAAGTCCATATACACCCTACAACTATACACTATAAACACACACTAATATTCCCTTCACTTCACTTAACACTTAATTAATTAAATCCAATAACACAAAGTTCTTAAATGTCCAAAATTTTTCTTACCCAAAATTACGAAAATACCCTCACTTATCCGACTGAAAACACAGATTCCGACCAGGCCCTATTTGGGTTGTTACAGATTGTGTGTGAAAAGAGTAGGAAAAGTGCAGATTTTGGGCGAATCTGGGCTCTGTCGCGATCGCGACATTGTCGCGAGTGCAACAGAGTGTGGATTTGGCCTTTGTTCTTGGTAAGCCCTCTGTCGCGATCGCGACGTTGTCGCAACCGTAATAGAGAGCTATGTAGCCGAGTCCTCCGCGCGAGCATGCTGTCGAGCGTGCGCACGAGGAGGAAGGAACTGGTTTCTGTCGCTAGCGCGATAGAGCTCGGTTGCATGAATCTGCCTTGCATGCGTCGTCGCGAGCAGGCCATCTGGCGCGAGCTCGCGAGGAGGTGCCCCATGCTCTGTCGCGAGCGTGACACTGTCGCGATCGTGATAGAGGCCCTTCCTGCTTGCCCTGTTTTCTGAATGTGCTTCTTTTGCTCCACTTTGCACAGTTTCTCACTATTGCATGAAATATGGTTGTGCTTATGACTCGTGATATCATTGTACTAGTGTCTTAGTTATGAATTTATTTGATGTTTGAGTCTTGAGTTGAATTTTTTTTTATTATGTATTGTCGTGTGAGTGAATGAGTTGTCGAGCCTAAAGTGTCAAGCTACTGGATAATTAAGCATGCTTAAGAAGGGTTAGTGAGTGCGGCTGCCTGTGTCCGCCCTGTTTGGGCGAAGCGGCCGACCTCCGAGATGGTCATCTTCCGTGTAGTGATAAAATGTTTTGAGACTCCGGTCTCCCGCGGCACCTTCGGGTATTAAACTATTTTTGAGGCTTCGGTCTCCCGTGTAATGTTCCCGTATCCTCCACCATTGAATTCAGGCTATCGTGTTATGGATCTAGTGTGTGATTAGTGAAGTGTTCTGATATTTCATGAATCTAATATGATCATCGCTTTATGTTTTCTATTTCAATTCTGATATGCTTATAGTGACTTTTGAATTGTGTATATATTTCTGCCCTTTAATGTTTAGTGAATTCTGTGTGATAATGTGAATATCTTGTATAGTGCTCTGTTATGTTTGTTCCTCCCCACTAAGCGTTATCGCTTAGCACGGGTTCTTGTCCTGTGTAGGTGACAGGATTTTGGGAGCTTGCTCGTGTTGCGCATCTGCAGGTCGGCCACATAGGAGTAGAGTTATATTTTTGCTATCTCCTCCTATAATTCTTTTTGTATGTAATATTTTTGTAAAGTGGCTTTTGTAACTTTTTGTAAAGGAATGATGTAATCTTTTGGGTTTGTATTTAACTCTATATTTTGATTATATAAGATTTTTGTCCAGTTTTTATTAATGTTTTTAGTGAATGCTTCTGCTTAGCACATGTATGTATGTATGTTGTGAGTGAGCGTCGGGTAGCGCGCCCGCTGGTGCCCTTCCAACGGGGGCAGCGGCTGGGGCGTTACAGGTTTTGGTATCAGAGCGCCGGTTTAGGCGGTTCTGGTTATCTTTGTTTGTTATGTGTCGAGTCCTTGCATGAGAGTCGGTTTTGTGTCGTGGCCTAATGCAGATGTATCTTGTCTTGTGTAGTGTCTAGATGGAGTCTGATCCAAGTGAGAACGTGGGTGAGACATTTGGTAGTGCGAGTGTAGTGAGAGGTGGGCAACCTGCTCCGCAGCGTCAGTAAGAAGAGGTTCCTGGTATGGGTTTTGGTCAAGAGAATCCGGTCCTAGTGCAAGGTTTGCTTCAGTTGGTTGAGAGGTTAACTGCTCCTAAGGCTCCGACTGAGTTGTTAAGAAAGAGGGGAGCAGAAGACTTTCATGGGACTGCTATGGATCAATCTGATGTGGCCGAGTTTTGGCTTAAGAGGGTAGGTCAGATTTTGCAAGAGATTAGATGTCCTAAGTATCAGAGGGTGCTTTATGCAGTGTCGTTGCTCCAAGGGTCAGCGTATGATTGGTGGGAGCTTGTGATGCGAAATCCTCAGCGACCACCCGAGTTGACTTGGGAATTCTTCAAGCAAGAATTTGAGTAGAAGTATGTGACAAAGGCATATCAGGAAGCCAAGTAGAGAGAGTTCATCAGTTTAAAGCAGCGGGGTATGACCGTGAGTTAGTATGATAAGGAATTCAGCCGATTGAGTAAGTATGTGCCTGAGCAGTTGTTGATGGATGAGTTCAGATGTAAGCATTTTCAAGAGGGATTGCGTGAGGTGATCAGAGGTCCTTTGTCGGCAATGACGGTCTTGCAACCAGTGGGGTATTATCAGCTTGTGGCAGCGGCAATGAAGTTAGAGGAATCTGAGGTGATCAAGCAGAGAATTGAGAGTAAGAGGAAAGCACCGGATGGTGGAGTAGGTGTAACACCCCCAACGTCCCCATTGGAAGGACGCCGGAGAGCGCTACCCGATGCTCACTCACATACATGCACACATACGCTAAGCGAAAGCATACGTTCATGCAAAAACACGGGAAATTAAAAACTTATCTTGAGAAGCAAAACTGGACATACATTAACTCACACACACGCAGGCACTAAGCCGAAACATATACACATGCAAACATATGATCATTCAGCGGAAGCATAAATTAGAGAAATAACTTAAACTTAATTACAATAAGATCCTTACATAATCCAAAAGGCTACAAAATTACAGAAATCAAAATACAGAAGCTGAACAGAATAACATAACACTTCTAACTCCTATGTGGTCGACCCTGCAGACGCGCGACTCGAACCGAACCAAACCTGCCACCTGCACGGGAAAAGAGCCCATGCTAAGCGATAAACGCTTAGTGGGGAGAACACACAAGCAAGATGGTTGGCCCTTCACAATGGTAGCCAGAACAAGTTATAAACACAAATGGCATATGCAAATAATCACAACAGATGGATAAACAAGCCTGCATAGGAAAGCCATGCATTCGGAAGTTCATATTCACATACTTATACATATTACCTGAGTGCTCGTCTCTATATCATATTTGTCCGAATACTACACTCTTATATCATATTAAGCAAAGCCCCAACCAGACAAGGGATCACAATAGATACAAATATTCATGTAAGAATACGTACAGACTCTTATGCATATAATTACCGGGGCATCAAGTGTCAGTACCCTACCGTGCACAGTCACGAGAGATAATACACATATGACTATCATGCCAAGTACTCATGCATTAACGGAAAACCCATTCACATGCAATACAATTATCATGCAATACGCACCCAACTATCATGCCGAGAATGCTAGTTAACTAAACATACTTTTATCATGCCTTGAAATGTAATTACATGACCACACGCTGAAATCACTACAATAGGAAAACTAGAGAGAGGAGGCACGTAACATAACATAATATATATATACATTCCAAGGTCAAGAGCACATTCATTACGTATCTTGATTTATATAATTCACTATAACCGTCAAAAGTACAAAATCATGTTTGCACATGCTTACTAATCATAGCATTCAAAACCTATTAATTCATATTCTTATAGACATAACTAATCGAATTCATGGCAGTCAAAAGATTATGGTCACAGTCACGCACATCTTAATTCTCGTACCTATATTCACAATTGTTGGCATACCATACATTCACACTATGATATGCATATACCCATATATACAGATAAATATGTCTAATTCACATGTTTAGGTCACACTTAACCCATTCAGAGATTCATAATCACATTCGGATACGTAACTGATTCACATGTCCAGAATCATGCTTAATCGAATATCACATTCTCTTGTTCATAATAGGCAAAACAAACAAAATACCTGCTGACTCAAAATAGGGGATAACGAGTATACAGAAAGTACTTTACGGGTACAAGCCGATTACAGAAAGTACCTTACGGGTACAAATCGCAAACTATTTTACTTTTCATTCACAAACATTTTTATGGGGAATCTTAAACAAGATCCAACCACAATACAGAAGGTTCGCGAGGAACCAAACGGGGACCTGATCGGGGTCCAAACGGAAACAGAAGCTGCAGCAAAGACTCTATTAGGCATACCTAACTATCCACTGGACTGACTCTTGCAGGCGGAAATTACATAATTAATGGCCGTAGTTTAATTACAACAAGCGAAGAATTCACATTCTATGATAATCAGTACATACATAATTATAGCTCAAAATACATGGTATCGTGTGCTAAATTCCATAATTAAACATTCCTAAAACATGCGGAAATAAAAGGATTTTATTGCAAAAATAGGGTAGGTCACAGTGGTAATCAAACTGGTTGCCACTGTGACATACCAAGGATCTTCGACAGAATGCAAGTCTGGGGTACCTCACGGTGGTAACTAAATAGGTTGCCACCGTGACATACCCACAACCCAGAACAGAATCTAAGGTCTGAACACCTCACGGTGGTAACCAGATTGGTTACCACCGTGACCTATTCAAACTCATGGCAGAATGCATCTGGTTCGTGCCTAACGGTGGTAACCGAATTGGTTGCCACCGTGACCCATGCCCAGATGCGATTCCTGAAGGCGATTTCCAGGTTATACAAACCAACAATCCCAAAGTTCTCATTTCAAATAACATATCCTCATTCCAATAGCAATAAAAACCCAAATCAAACATCATTGAATCATGCCATTAACAAGTCTTACACATGAATTCAAAGAACAACATCACATTACATCAAGCAATCCCCACTTCATTCGATATCCTTTAAAGGTAAATAACATAATCTCAACTCAAACTTATGCTTACTTAATCATGTTACGCATGCTCATACAGATTAAGGTATTACAACCCTTAAGTGTCATTTAACTTGACTAAATTCTAATCCTACAATTACACCTAATTATTTTATTAGTTATATTAATCTTAATCCTATTCACATTTATTTTCCAAGTGATAACTATTCTTATACTAATTAATAGTCCTAAACATGCATCGGTTGGATCCCAAGAAGTTTCAGTGGAAAACAAGTTCAATTCGGGAAGAAAAACACATAAAATGGTCAAGACAGAAAGGGTCACGGTGGTAATGAATTCATTGTGACTGTGAGGTCCAAAAATAAGCATTCTGTCTAGCATTTTGGTATGTCACGGTGACAATGAAATTCATTGTGACCGTGACATACCAAAAATTTGCAAAACAGAAGGCAAAATTCAAGACTGCTTCACAACTCATTTTTGTTAAGCCTAAACGGACATCTAAAAGACATTTTTAGGCAAATGTTCCTTCTTAAAAAATCTTCCCTAGGATGTTAAAGTTCAAATGCAACAAATTTCAGATTAAAATGACATTTTTAGCTCAAGATATGAGCTAAAACATCAACACTGTTCCAGTAACCCGACCCAACCAAAGACACTTTAGATTTTAACTTATTCAAGGGTCTTAGAGAAAGAATTTGCCCAAGACTATTTCTGAGACATTTAAAGGCATGGAAATCATGGTTCTAATGGCTTAAGAATCACATGATGTAGAGCTCTATAACTACACCTATAATAAAAACAATGCACGGAGGTCAAAAGAGAACTGAATAGGATACTAAAATCACCATAAAACATCAAATTCAAAGAAATACCCAAACTCATGCATTTCAATGTCAACCCACATATACATTTATCTCAATCAAATACATGGATTACTAACACATTTACCTAAATTAGTTCATGCATAAACTCATATCAAATACTCAAATTTTCGAAAAGCAAACAACAACACAAACTCATGATCCAAGGAGAATAAGCAAACACAACTCAAAACCCAAATGTAAAATTAAAGCTTCCAAACCTCAAATTGCCAATGCAATCTTCAACCTTCAAGTGCCCACTTTCTCTTTTCCTTTATTC
This sequence comes from Excoecaria cochinchinensis, assembly GCA_947683425.1. Lineage (NCBI taxonomy): Eukaryota > Viridiplantae > Streptophyta > Magnoliopsida > Malpighiales > Euphorbiaceae > Excoecaria > Excoecaria cochinchinensis. The sequence continues at coordinate 1,325,046 of CANTUQ010000129.1, forward strand.
TTACCCTTGATACTCAAAGCTTGCACAAAACCAAAACCCACAAATTACTTTTCCTAAAACCCCAACTTAAATAAACCAAAGAAGAAGAAGAAGAAGAGGAAACAAAAATCCAAATACAAGAACCCTAACTTACCTCTTCAATTAGCTCCAAACACAAACGAAATCACCTAAGCAAAGCATAATCCAAGCCAAAAGAGAAGAAGAGGAAATGAGAGAGGGAGGGCAACGGGAAATCTGTGTTCTCTCTCTCTCTTTCCCTTCTTTTCTTACTTACTCATCAATGCCCACCAACCAATGCCACATGGCAAGCTCCTATTGGACCACAATTCCCACTTTTGACTTATTCCTCCTTGCACCATACACCAACCACACATTAACAATCTCTTATAATAATATCTCCAAGGTACCATACTCAACTCACACTATAACTTTTCTTAAAAAAAATCCACTTATATCCTACTCCCATACACTACAAGCACACCTTAATTTCTCCTCTTAACATACTTAATTATTTACTTTGCAATTAAATCCTAACTATCCAAAAATCTTCATACACAAATTACCGAATTACCCTTCACTTATCCGACTTAGCTTACAAAATCCAACTAGGCCCGATTTGGGGTGTGACAACTCTTCCCTCCTAAAAGAATTTTGTCCTCGAAATTCACTTACACAAGGAAGAATTCCCAGCACAACACTCCAAGCCACCATTAACTCATGCACTTCACTTCCAAACTATTCACTCGCTTACACTTATAACCACCGCTATACTCTTAAATCACTTCCTTACATCCGAATCAAACATGTTCAGCAAGATAATCCTTACTCAACTGCACATTAGAAACCAAAGCACAAACACTTCACGTATAAACCACCCGACTTTCGCCGACAGCTACACATATCCTTTTAATACTTCAAAGATGTCCGTCATACATGCTATTTCCTCTTACTAACAATACATCTATCAAACCCCAAAAATCATTTTACATTCACTGTATAAGATTCCGAAATACTCTTTTCACTCAACTTAACCAAACACAGGACACTTTCCTTAACAGTTGATATACTCATCACTTGGCACCCTCAGTCATAACATCAAATACTCCAGTACACTCTGTCAGCTTTCTCTCAATCAAAACACATATGCAAATTTTTTTTGTCATGTATGGTCAAAGGGATGATAATGCAATGAGAATGCGATGGCTTATGTATGCAGAGTGATACAGAAGAAATGCAATTGATGCTATAATGATGCACTTTATCCCTTCCCCATGATTCAATATGCTTTTATTCAAAAACTTTTTCTGGAGATAGCTGACAGGCATACAAAGTACTACCAAATCCATACAAAATCTAAAGACCCTTACACTAACGTCCTATCATCAGAAGCAGGACCAGAATCTTCAACCAAAGGATACTCAGAAATACTTTGATCAATAATAACTGGGTTCACACATTCCGCTGTCTCGCCCACATTCTCACTAGGATCAGACTCCATCTAAACATGACACAAGACACGACACATCTGCATTAGGCCATGACTCAAACCGACTCACATGCAAAGACACGACACATAACAAACAACACACCCAAAACCGCTAAACCGGCGCTCTGATACCACTAAAAGTAACACACCCAACGTCCCCATTGGAAGGACGCCGGAGAGCGCTACTCGACGCTCACTCACATACATGCACACATACGCTAAGCGAAAGCATACGTTCTTGCAAAAACACGGGAAATTAAAAACTTATCTTGAGAAGCAAAACTGGACATACATTAACTCACACACACGTAGGCACTAAGCCGAAACATATACACATGCAAACATATGATCATTCAGCGGAAGCATAAAGCAGAGAAATAACTAAAACTTAATTACAATAAGATCCTTACATAATCCAAAAGGCTACAAAATTACAGAAATCAAAATACAGAAGCTGAACAGAATAACATAACACTTCTAACTCCTATGTGGCCGACCCTGCAGACGCGCGACTCGAACTGAACCAAACCTGCCACCTGCACGGGAAAAGAGCCCGTGCTAAGCGATAAACGCTTAGTGGGGAGAACACACAAGCAAGATGGTCGGCCATTCACAATGGTCGCCAGAACAAGTTATAAACACAAATGGCATATGCAAATAATCACAATAGATGGATAAACAAGCCTGCATAGGAAAGCCATGCATTCGGAAGTTCATATTCACATACTTATACATATTACTTGAGTGCTCGTCTCTATATCATATTCGTCCGAATACTACACTCTTATATCATATTAAGCAAAGCCCCAAGCAGACAAGGGATCACAATAGATACAAATATTCATGTAAGAATACGTACAGACTCTTATGCATATAGTTACCGGGGCATCAAGTGTTAGTACCCTACCGTGCACAGTCACGAGAGATAATACACATATGACTATCATGCCAAGTACTCATGCATTAACGGAAAACCCATTCACATGTACTACAATTATCATGCAATACGCACCCAATTATCATGCCAAGAACGCTAGTTAACTAAACATACTTTTATCATGCCTTGAAATGTAATTACATGACCACACGCTGAAATCACTACAATAGGAAAACTAGAGAGAGGAGGCACGTAACATAACACAATATATATATACATTCCAAGGTCAAGAGCACATTCATTACGTATCTTGATTTATATAATTCACTATAACCGTCAAAAGTACAAAATCATGTTTGCACATGTTTACTAATCATAGCATTCAAAACCTATTAATTCATATTCTTATAGACATAACTAATCGAATTCATGGCAGTCAAAAGATCATGGTCACAGTCACGCACATCTTAATTCCCGTACCTATATTCACAATCGTTGGCATACCATACATTCACACTATGATATGCATATACCCATATATACAGATAAATATGTCTAATTCACATTTTTAGGTCACACTTAACCCATTCAGAGATTCATAATCACATTCGGATACATAACCGATTCACATGTCCAGAATCATGCTTAATCGAATATCACATTCTCTTGTTCATAATAGGCAAAACAAACAAAATACCTGCTGACTCAAAATAGTGGATAACGAGTATACAGAAAGTACTTTACAGGTACAAGCCAATTACAGAAAGTACCTTACGGGTACAAATCGCAAACTATTTTACTTTTCATTCACAAACATTTTTATGGGGAATCTTAAACAAGATCCAACCACATTACAGAAGGTTCGCGAGGAACCAAACGGGGACCTGATCGAGGTCCAAACGGGGACAGAAGCTGCAACAAAGACTCTATTAGGCATGCCTAACTATCCACTAGACTGACTCTTGCAGGCAGAAATTACATAATTAATGGCCGTAGTTTAATTACAACAAGCGAAGAATTCACATTCTATGATAATCAGTACATACATAATTATAGCTCAAAATACATGGTATCGCATGCTAAATTCCATAATTAAACATTCCTAAAACATGCGGAAATAAAAGGATTTTATTGCAAAAACAGGGTAGGTCACAGTGGTAATCAAACTGGTTGTCACCGTGACATACCAAGGATCTTCGGCGGAATGCAAGTCTGGGGTACCTCACGGTGGTAACTAAATAGGTTGCCACCGTGACATACCCACAACCGAGAACAGAATCTAAGGTCTGAACACCTCACGGTGGTAACCAGATTGGTTGCCACCGTGACCCATGCCCAGATGCGATTCCTGAAGGCGATTTCCAGGTTATACAAACCAACAATCCCAAAGTTCTCATTTCAAACAACATATCCTCATTCCAATAGCAATAAAAACCCAAATCAAACATCATTGAATCATGCCATTAACAAGTCTTACACATGAATTCAAAGAACAACATCACATTACATCAAGCAATCCCCACTTCATTCGATATCCTTTAAAGGTAAATAACTTAATGTCAACTCAAACTTATGCTTACTTAATCATGTTACGCATGCTCATACAGATTAAGGTATTACAACCCTTAAGTGTCATTTAACTTGACTAAATTCTAATCATACAATTACACCTAATTATTTTATTAGTTATATTAATCTTAATCCTATTCACATTTATTTTCCAAGTGATAACTATTCTTATACTCATTAATAGTCCTAAACATGCATCGGATGGATCCCAAGAAGTTTCAGTGGAAAACAAGTTCAATTCGGGAAGAAAAACACATAAAATGGTCAAGACAGAAAGGGTCACGGTGGTAATGAATTCATTGTGACCGTGAGGTCCAAAAATAAGCATTCTGTCTAGCATTCTGGTATGTCATGGTGGCAATGAAATTCATTGTGACCGTGACATACCAAAAATTTGCAAAACAGAAGGCAAAATTCAAGACTGCTTCACAACTCATTTTTGTTCAGCCTAAACGGACATCTAAACGACATTTTTAGGCAAAAGTTCCTTCTTAAAAAATCTTCCCGAGGATGTTAGCGTTCAAATGCAACAAATTGCAGATTAAAATGACATTTTTAACGCAAGATATGAGCTAAAACATCAACACTATTCCAGTAACCCGACCCAACCAGAGACACTTCAGATTTTAACTTATTCAAGGGTCTTAGAGAAAGAATTTGCCCAAGACAATTTCTGAGACATTTAAAGGCATGGAAATCATGGTTCTAATGGCCTAAGAATCACACGATTTAGAGCTATATAACTACACCTATAATAAAAACAATGCACGGAGGTCAAAAGAGAACTGAATAGGATTACTAAAATCACCATAAAACATCAAATTCAAAGAAATCCCCAAACTCATGCATTTCAATGTCAACCCACATATACATTTATCTCAATCAAATACATGGATTACTAACACATTTACCTAAATTAGTTCATGCATAAACTCATATCAAATACTCAAATTTCCGGAAAGCAAACAACAACACAAACTCATGATCCAAGGAGAATAAGCAAACACAACTCAAAACCCAAATGTAAAATTAAAGCTCCCAAACCTCAAATTGCCAATGCAATCTTCAACCTTCAAGTGCCCACTTTCTCTTTTCCTTTATTCTTACCCTTGATACTCAAAGCTTGCACAAAACCAAAACCCACAAATTACTTTTCCTAAAACCCCAACTTAAATAAACCAAAGAAGAAGAAGAAGAAGAGGAAACAAAAATCCAAATACAAGAACCCTAACTTATCTCTTCAATTAGCTCCAAACACAAACACAATCACCTAAGCAAAGCACAATCCAAGCCAAAAGAGAAGAAGAGGAAATGAGAGAGGGAGGGCAACGGGAAATCTGTGTTCTCTCTCTCTCTTTCCCTTCTTTTCTTACTTACTCATCAATGCCCACCAACCAATGCCACATGGCAAGCTCCTATTGGACCACAATTCCCACTTTTGACTTATTCCTCCTTGCACCATACACCAACCACACATTAACAATCTCTTATAATAATATCTCCAAGGTACCATACTCAACTCACACTATAACTTTTCTTAAAAAAAATCCACTTATATCTTACTCCCATACACTACAAGCACACCTTAATTTCTCCTCTTAACATACTTAATTATTTACTTTGCAATTAAATCCTAATTATCCAAAAATCTTGATACACAAATTACCGAATTACCCTTCACTTATCCGACTTAGCTTGCAAAATCCAACTAGGCCCGATTTGGGGTGTGACAGTAGGAAGTGGTAAGAAGTCGAGAGGAGTTCCGAGTGGCCAAGGTGGGAAGAGTTCGGTTTCGGTACGTTCAGAAGTCGAGAGTGTAGCGCCGCCTTCTAGCAAGGGAAGTGTGATCCCGGAGTGCGAGAATTGTCATAAGCGCCACCGGGGCGAGTGTAGAAGGATCTCTGGAGCGTGCTTTAGATGTGGGAGCCAAGAGCATATGGTGGCAAATTGTTCGGATCGAAGAGAGCTTCGGGTCAACCCGAGAGTAGAGCAAGTGGTCAAAGAGCAAGAGGAAACCAGAGTGGAAGAGCCAGTGGACGACCTTCTCAAGCGCCGTCAGAGTCAGTGCAGAAGCTGCAAACCGAAGAAGTGTATGCATGCCCGCGAGTATACGCCTTACTAGGAGAGGATGCAGCGGATCGAGCGGGACCTTTCGGTAAGTTGTGTTCTAACTTTTGTTAAGTTCGGTTTAGAGTTTTGGGTTGTTGGATATAAGTGATTAGCGGGGAAATTTCGAGGACGAAATTTCTTTAAGGGAGAGTGATTGTAACAACCCAAAAAGGGCCTGGTCAGAATCCGTGTGTTAAGTCGGTAAAGTAAGGGTATTTTTGTAATTTGAGCAAAAGCAATTTGGATAATAAGGAATTATTTGTTAAGGAATTAATTAATTAAGTCATAATTTAAGTGAAGGAAATGTTATGGTGCGCATGTAGTGTATGAGAGTAGGATGTCAGTGGGCAAAGACTTTTTATTGTGTGGTTTTGGTGCATGGTGCCTTGGATGATAAGTGGGTTATGAGAAATATTATGGTGTGAGTTGAGTTTGGTGCATTGGAAGATATTTGTGTAGGAGAAGTTAGTGTGTGTGTAGAGTATGGTGCCATAAGTGGTTAAGTCAAAGTGGGAAGGCTTAATTTGCTAAGATTGTGACAAGTGGCAAGGGGTTGGTGAACATTAAATGAAAAGTAGGAGAGAGGGAAGGAAGGGGTAGAATTTTCCTAGCTTCCCATGGAAGCTAGCTTATTTCTTTCTCTTTTCTTCTTCTTTCCCGTTCTCTCTCTCTTGCTTCCATTTTTCTGCTCTCATCTCCTTTCCTCTTGTGTTTTCTTTGAGCTTTGAGTGGGAATCTTGAGTTTTGAGCTAGGTTTTTAAAGGTAAGTGGTCTGGAGTTCTTTGGTTTTTCTGTTCTTCTCTTCTCCTTCTTTTTCTGATTTCGATTGTGGAATTTTGGGTTTAACTTGAGTGAGTTTTGATTGGGTTTGTGCAAGAATCGAAAGCTAGAAGAAAGAGCAAGGGAAAAGAGAAAGCGGACTCGTGAGGGGCTCGGTTTGAAGCTACGATTTCCAGGTTTGGGAACCTAATTTGAGTGTGTTTGGGAGCTGCGTTTTTTAGTGTGTGTATGTGTTTGGGAGTTTGATTTGATAGTGTTTGGGAGTTGTGTTCGTGGTTACATTTTCCCCTAATTTCTCCTTGGATCAATTCTATTTTTTTGATTGCATGTTACTTGTAATCTGGAGTGTTTTGTTTGGATGAATGCATGTTTAGGTCAAATAGTGATTCTGAGTTTATTGTTAGTGATTAATGATGTTTGCATGTGTATTTGAAACCTTGAGCATTTATGAAGAACGAATTGTGAGTTTGGTTTTCAGTGAATTCTTGATATATTGATGTTTGATCATTGTATAAAATGTGTTTATGTGGCTTGAGAATGATGCGGTAGTGTGCAAGAGGCTTAAGGTAAGTGTTTGTATGTGTTGTTTGCATGTATGAAGGATTGTGTGTGAAAAGAGTAGGAAAAGTCCAGATTTTGGGCGAATCTGGGCTCTGTCGTCGCGATCGCGACAGAGTACGAATTTGGCCTTTGTTCTTGTTAAGCCCTCTGTCGTGATCGCGATGTTGTCGCGACAATGATAGAGATCTATGTAGCCAAGTCCTCCACGCGAGCATGCTGTCGAGCGTGCGCACGAGGAGGAAGGAACTGCTTTCTATCGCGAGCGCGATAGAGCTCGATTGCGCGAATCTGCCTTGTTGCGAGCGTGCGTCATTGCGAGCAGGCCATCTGGCGCGAGCTCGCGAGGAGGTGCCCTGTGCTCTGTCGCGAGCGCGACACTGTCGCGATCGCGATAGAGGCCCTTCCTCCTTGCCCTGTTTTCTAAATGTGCTTCTTTTGCTCCACTTTGCACGGTTTCTCACTATTGCATGAAATATGGTTGTGCTTATGACTCGTGATATCATTGTACTAGTGTCTTAGTTATGAATTTATTTGATGTTTGAGTCTTGAGTTGAATCTTGTTTTGATTGTGTATTGTCGTGTGGGTGAATGAGTTGTCGAGCCTGAAGTGTCAAGGTACTGGATAATTAAGCATGCTTAAGAAGGGTTAGTGAGTGCAGCTGCCCGTGTCCGCCCCGTTTGGGCGAAGCGGCCGACCGCCGAGATGGTCATCTTCCGTGTAGTGATAAAATGTTTTGAGACTCCGGTCTCCCGCGCCACCTTCGGGTATTAAACTGTTTTTGAGGCTTCAGTCTCCCGTGTAATGTTCCCGTATCCTCCACCATTGAATTCAGGCTATCGTGTTATGGGTCTAGTGTGTGATTAGTGAAGTGTTCTGATATTTCCTGAATCTAATATGATCATCGCTTCATGATTTCTGTTTCAATTCTGATATGCTTATAGTGACTTTTGAACTGTGTATATATTTCTGCCCTCTAATGTTCAGTGAATTCTGTGTGATAATGTGAATATCTTGCATAGTGCTCTGTTATGTTTGTTCCTCCCCACTAAGCGTTATCGCTTAGCACGGGTTCTTGTCCCGTGTAGGTGACAGGATTTTGGAAGCTTGCTCGTGTTGCGCATTTGCAGGTCGGCTACATAGGAGTAGAGTTATATTTTTGTTATCTCCTCCTGTAATTCTTTTTGTATGTAATATTTTTGTATAGTGGCTTTTGTAACTTTTTGTAAAGGAATGATGTAATCTTTTGGGTTTGTATTTAACTCTATATTTTGATTATATAAGATTTTTGTCCTATTTTTATTAATGTTTTTAGTGAATGCTTCCGCTTAGCGCATGTATGTATGTATGTTGTGAGTGAGCGCCGGGCAGCGCGCCCGCTGGCGCCCTTCCAATGGGGGCGGCGGCTGGGGCATTACAACTACAACCCACGTCGAATCATGCTTACGCTACGTCAGAGGCAAACACTTCCATTAAGGAATAGGTAGTGGATGAAGTAATCCCGATGGAAATTGATGCTCGACCTTAACTTGCTGACACACTAGACATCTTGAAACAAAATCCATAATGTCCTTCTTCATACTTGGCCACCAATAAAATTGCTTAACATCTCTGTACATCTTATTCCCTCCTGGATGCATAGTGAAAACTGACGAATGAGCTTCCTGCAAGAGCTTCTTTTTCACACTGATATGAGCTTCAATAGCTCATTATTAATCCATATTTTATGGTTAGAAGTAATGTTTTAAGTGTTATTATTTGTTAGTATTAGGTGTGTTTTATGTTTTTGTTTGAGTTTTGTGTGTAGGAGGAAAATGGAGAAAAGATGGAGAAAGTGGAGAAAAATAGCCAAAATGAGCCAAGGAAGAAGAGTTTCTATCGCGAGCGCGATAGTGGCGCGATTGCGACAGAACGCGCTAAGGGAATCCAAAGAAGAAGAGAGAAAAAGAAGGAAGAAGCATTGTCGCGACCAAGGGTGGCATCGCGAGGTCGTGACGGGGTGCAGAGCAAGCAAATGCGAGAAAGGTGGAGCGATGGAAGAGGCGCGCTGTGTCGCGATCACGACAGAGAGATCCGTTAGAGACAAAAGTTCAAATTTCACTTTGAAGAGTTATGCCTTTCCACCAATAATTGCAATCCTTGCCAAGAGACATCTGAAGAGGCACAATTAGAACAATATAAATATTATTATTAACTGTAATTTTAATATAGAACATATTATTTTTAGAAAAATTTATGTAAGTTAAGTTAGTTCTTTCATTCTTTTAGTTTAATTTTCTTAAGTAGAGTTCATGTATTGAAGAGAAGATAGTATACAAAGAAGAAGACTACTCTTGGTGATTTGAAAAGGGTTGAGAAATCTCCTTCTTCATTTCTTATCTTTTAATTCTTCTTTGTAACTTTTGTGATGTAAATTCTGAACTTGAATATCTAATATCAAATATTTTATTGTTCATATAAATTCATGTGTTAACGTTCTTACTTGTAGAATTTCACATTGGTATATTATTTATGATCATTATAAGTTTGAGTTTGATTGAGAAATGAATTCATTTTTACATCTAATTGGAAATTCATCATTAAGATATCATTTGAGAAATCATAATATTGAAATGGTTGCTATAGGTTGTAACTTAACCTAAGATTTGCATGTCTAATTTTCTAGGTCACTAATGAAAGTTGTGAAATAGAATTATTTATGCATGTTTTCGGCAATCTTATTTATGTCGAGAGAATAAGTAGGAAAATTATTCAACTTGGCTTGCATGACAAGAATACCATAATTATTAAGAACAATTAATTCAAGTTCTATTTTTATACTTAGCATCATTAATCTTTCTATCTTCTTTGATTATCATTAACTAGGTTTATTTAGTTTAAATGTTAGATTAGTGTAAAATTAACCTTCATATTATTTGACCATTGTAAACAAGATTAAAATTGGGTAGTAATAGTGAGTAAAACGCGTTCCTCGTGGGATCGATATCTAAAGTACTATTGCGGTATACCATATACTTGCGATCATTAGCATATATAGAAAATGCTCAACAAGTCTTTGGCACCGTTGCCGGGGAACGGTTGTTTTGCCATTATGAAACTTAGTTTATGATTTTGGATTTGTTTGATTTAGTTTAACTTTGTGTTTTGTTTTTGGTTTACAGGATTTGAAAGTTCATGCCTAGTACAAGGAGTTCTTTAGAAGAGCTTGAACGCTTAAATCCTGAAATTGAAAGGTTTTTGTCAAGTAACCGGAAATCCAATAGAAAGAAGAACAAAAATAACAGATCAATTATCATGGCTGAAGAACAAAAGCCGCCAAGATTGATGGACTTTGCCACACCTGCTTTGAGTGGAGCTCAACAAGGAGTGGTAAGGCCCACGGTAAATGCAAATCAATTTGAGATTAAGCCTTCATTGTTACAAATGATTCAAAATAGTATACAATTTTATGGTTTGGCAAATGAGGATCCTAATGCTCATTTGGCTAACTTTCTTGAAATATGTGATACCTTTAAGATAAATGGGGTTTCGGCTGATGTAATCAAGCTTAGGCTTTTTCCATTCACTTTGAAGGATAAAGCCAAGGCTTGGTTGAATTCATTAACAAGGGGATCTATAACCACTAGGGACCAATTGGCCCAAGCATTTTTATCAAAGTACTTTCCCTTAGCCAAAACTGCAAAAATCATAAAGGACATCACTACATTTGCTCAAAATGACAATGAATCATTATATGAGGCTTGGGAAAGATTCAAGGAATTGCAAAGGATGTGTCCACATCATAACCTGCCAAGGGAGCTATCGATGCAAACATTCTACAATGGAGTTAATCCTACCACAAGAGGGACTATTGATGCTGCTGCTGGAGGTTCTTTAATGAGAAAAACTACTGAAGCAGCATTTGAATTGTTGGAGGAAATATCCATGAACAACTGCATGTGGCCTACCGAGAGAACTAGAGATTCAAATTCTACTAATATGAGGGAAGTTCATGCACTTGATTCAGTTGTTGCATTACAAGCTCAAGTGGAAGCATTGACTCACAAACTCAATAGTTTGGGTGTGGGAGGTAGTTAGCCAAGTGGATGCAATATTTGTGGACAACAAGGTCATACAAGTGAGGTATGTAATTTGAGCATAAAGAGTACGGAGGAACAAGTTAGCTTCATCCAAGGGCAAGGAAGAGGTAACCCATATTCAAATACATATAACCCTGGATGGAGGAACCATCCAAACTTTTCTTGGGGAAATAGTAGCAACCAAAATAGGAGTGTAAGTTTTCAACCACCTCAAGATAGGTTTGGGGCCTTAGAGGTTAAAATGGATAGGTTCTTAGAGGGGATTAATATGAAATTTAACTCACAAGAAGAGAACCAAAAGAGGCTGGAAAATAAGTTTGTTCATATCACAAAGAATCAAGCCTCATCCATTCATAACTTAGAAGTGCAAATTGGGCAATTAGCAAAGGCTTTACCCTCAAGGTTACAAGGTACTTTGCCAAGTAATACGGAGGAGAATCCAAGGGAACATCTGAAAGCCATAAATTTGAGATCAGGTAAATCTTACACCAATGAATTTGTTATTACTAACAAGGGTGGAGATGTGCAGGAAAATAAAGAGAAAACTGACTCTTCTGTCGCGAGAGCGACGCCTGTCACGATCGATACAGAGGAGAAGCTGACCAATGTTGCAGGCACGAGCGCGACAGCAGGAGGAGAGCCTTCTGTCGCGATCGTGACACCTGTCGCGGTCGCGATAGAAGGGGCATCTAAGGAAAATTTTCCTAAGGCATTTCAACCTCGCCCACCGTTTCCTCACCGTCTAAAGAGACAAAACCAAGATAAGCAATTCCAATCTTTTATAGATAAATTGAAGCATTTGCACTTCAATTTGAATTTTATTGAGGCCATAACACAAATTCCTAACTATGCAAAATTTCTTAAAGATTTAATATCTTAGAAAAGAAGTTGGGAGGATATATCCACCATTGCATTAACTGAGGCATGTAGTTCCATAATCACAAATAATTTGCCTACAAAGTTTAAGGATAATGGAAGTTTTACTATTCCATGTACCTTAGGGGATGTTGAGTTTCCTAAGTGTTTGTGTGATTTGGGGGCAAGTATTAATCTCATGCCTTTATCTATCTTTAAAAAGTTGGATTTGGATTATGTTAAACCTACTTCCATGGTTTTACAATTAGCTGATCAATCTATTAAGAAACCATATGGAATAATTGAAGATGTGTTGGTAAAAGTGGATAAGTTTATTTTGCCTGCTCATTTTGTTATCTTAGATTTTGCATATGATGTGAAATGTCCATTGATATTGGGTAGACCTTTCATGAGGACTGGTAGGGCTTTAGTTGATGTCTATGAGGGCACATTAGTTTTAAGAGTAGGGGATGATAGTGTTGAGTATCAAATGGATAAGGCAATAAAATACCCCATGGATGAAAATGTGTGCATGAAAATAGATATCATTGATGCGTGTGTTGTGGAGGTATTAGAAAATGCAGGAGAAGAGGAAGTTCAAATGGAAGATGAAGTTCATGAAAAGGTGGAGCAAGAAAGCTTAAGGCCAGAACCTCTTTATCGTAATGAAGCACCCTTGCCACCTTCAATTGTAAGTCCTCCAAATGTTGATCTTAAGGAACTACCAAATCATTTGAGGTATGCTTTTCTTGGTCCTAATCATACTTTGCCTATTATTATTTCCATCAAACTCAATAATGAACAAGATTATGCATTATTAGAAGTTGTTAGGAAAAGGATAAAAAGCATTGGATGGCAAATATCTGATTTGAAAGGTATTAGTCCTAATGTTGTCATGCATAGGATAAATATGGAAGATGTATGTCAACCCAAGGCTGATAGACAAAGAAGGCTTAACCCTAACTTGAAAGAGGCAGTGGAAAAAAAGTTATTAAGTTGCTAGATGCTGGGATTATTTATCCAATATCGGATAGTGATTGGGTGAGTCCAATACATTGTGTTCCAAAGAAGGGGGGTATGACGGTAGTGAAGAATGAGAATGGTGATTTAATTCCAACTAGAACCACCACTGGTTAGAGGGTGTGTATAGATTATAGGAAGCTATATTTGGCCACTAGAAAGGATCATTTTCCTTTACCATTTATTGACCAAATGTTAGAAAGAATTGCTGGCCATTCTCATTACTGTTTTCTTGATGGATATTCAGGGTATTTCCAAATCTTTATCTACCCTACTGACTAAGAGAAGATCACATTTACTTGTCCTTATGGGACCTTTGCTTATAGGCGAATGCCTTTTGGGCTTTGTAATGCCCCAGCCACTTTTCAAAGATGTATGACTTCAATTTTTGGGGACATAATAGAGGATATAATGGAAGTATTTATGGATGACTTTTCTGTATATGGGGATTCATTTGAGCTTTGTTTACAAAATTTAGACAAAGTTTTGGCTAGATGTGAAGAAAATAATTTGGTTCTTAATTGGGAGAAATGCCATTTCATGGTTGATGAAGGGATAGTCTTAGGGCACAAAATTTCAAGTAGGGGGATTGAGGTAGACAGAGCAAAAATAGAATTAATTGAGAAGTTACCTCCACCCACTACACTTAAGGGGGTAAGATCTTTTCTTGGACATTCTGGTTTTTATAGAAGATTTATAAAGGATTTTTCTTTAATTGCTAAACCTCTAACTAACTTGTTAGTTAAAGATGTTCCTTTTGAATTTTCTAAAGAATGTATGCATGCTTTTGATATTTTGAAGAAGGCCCTTACTAGTGCACCTATTATTGCTTCTCCTAATTGGGAATTACCATTTGAGATTATGTGTGATGCAAGTGATCTTGCTGTGGGTTGCGTTTTAGGTCAAAGACATGGTAAGAATTTGCATGTAATTTATTATGCTAGTCATACTTTGTCATCTACTTAAAGTAATTACACAACTACTGGAAAAGAAATGTTAGCTATGGTTTATGCATGTGACAAGTTTAGATCTTACCTGTTAGGGTCTAAAGTCATAATCTATACCGATTATACTGCATTAAGGTATTTATTTGCAAAGAAAGATGCTAAACCTAGGTTGATTCATTGGGTATTGTTATTGTAAGAGTTTGACCTTGTCACTAAAGATAAAAAGGGTAGTGAAAATTTAGTTACTGACCATTTATCAAGGTTAGAAAGCAATGACCAAACTTTAGGTGATGGCATTGAAATTAATGAATCGTTTCCGGATGAAGCATTAATGTCAATTGAGAATATGCATGTACCTTGGTATGCTGACTTTGCTAACTATCTTGCTGCTGGAATTGTGCCTGATAATTTGACATGGCAACAAAAGAAAAAATTCTTTAGTGAAGTTAAAAATTATCTTTGGGAGGAACCTTACTTAATTAAGATAGGTGGGGATGGTATAATTCGTCATTGTGTAAGTGAGGAGGATTATCAAAACATCTTAATGCATTGTCATGCTGCATTGTATTCGGGTCATAATGGTGCTAATAAAACTACTTCTAGAGTGCTTGAATGTGGATTCTTTTGGCCAACTTTATTTCATAATGCAAGAATATATGTAGCCAAATGTGATAAATGTCAAAGGGCTGGTAATATTGGGAAAAGAGATGAGATGCCTTTTAATAACATATTGGAAGTTAAAGTATTTGATGTGTGGGGGATTGACTTCATGGGTCCTTTCCCTACTTCTTTTGGTCAAAACTACATATTGGTTGGAGTTGATTATGTATCCAAATGGGTTGAAGCAAAAGCCACACCAACCAATGATTCAAAGGTGGTGATCAAATTTTTGAAGAAGCTTTTCTCAAGATTTGATGTGCCTAGAGCCATCATAAGTGATGGAGGTAAGCATTTCATTAACCGTTGTTTTGATTCTTTATTGTATAAATATGGTGTGCATCATAGGGTAGCTACACCATATCACCCACAAACAAGTGGTCAAGTAGAAGTGTCCAATAGGGAGCTTAAATGGATTCTAGAGAAAACAGTCTCTAATTCTAGGAAGGATTGGGCACATAAGTTAGATGATGCTTTATGGGCATATCGCACAGCATTTAAAGCACCAATTAGTATGACACCATATAGGATGGTTTATGGAAAAGCGTGTCATTTACCTGTGGAGTTAGAGCACAAAGCATATTGGGCCATTAGGACTTTGAATTATGAACTTAAAGATGCAAGTGTCAAATGAGCTAGATGAGTTAAGACTTCTTGCATATGAAAATGCTAAAATCTATAAAGAAAGGTCTAAAAAATGGCATGATGCACATATACGAATTAAACATTTCAATGTTGGGGACAAAGTTCTATTGTATAATTCTAGATTGAAACTCTTTCTTGGAAAATTGAGATCTAAATGGAGTGGACCCTTTGAAGTCACCCAAGTCTTTGATCAAGGGTTTTTAGAGCTAAAAAATGAAAAAGGGGAGTTATTTAAAGCCAATGGTCAAAGATGTAAGGTGTATTTGGAGGAAACATTTCATGGAAGGAAGGTTTCATTTCTTTCTTTAAAAATTGTTTGAAGGTTACTTGGTATTATTTTTCTTTTAAATTAAGTGTTATATTATATGTGTGATATTTGTATGTAATAATGTCATTCTTTTTGTTCCACAGATCCTAATTTGTAAGTTCATTTTATATGTCTAATTGTGATGTTTTTGAAAGGGAAGAAAATTTGATTTTTCAAATTCCTTTCTGTCGCGAGCGCAACCGAAAGGGGAAGTTGTTTTATAGATTTCATCGTGACGGCGCGACGAAGGGTGTGCTCACGACAGTTTCTTTTTGATTTTTGATTTTTGCTTTCTATCGCGAGCACAACTATATTGCGAGGTCGCGATGGAGAAGGGGTTTATTTGTCGTGATGCCGCGATGTATATCACGATGCGCTAATTTTTTAATGTGCTTCTGTCGCGATCGCGACGATGTCGCGACAGAATGCGGGATTTGAATTTGTTGGTCAATCTAACTGTTGGGAACTCATTTAATTCCTCAACTTCCCTCTTTCTACCCTAATAACTTCTTCTTCTTTCAATTTCTTTTGCCTTTTCGGTTTCTTTCCAATTATTTTCTCTCTTTTCTCTCAATCCTTACTCAAAATTCTCTCCAACTTCCTCACGCTTAATCTTCCTCTTTAGTTTCCTTCTGTTTTCTTCTATTTCTTTTCATTCTGATTCTTCTAGTTGTAAGCGATTTTACAATGGTGAGAACTAAGCACGTGGGAGACAAGAGCAAGGGGAAGCGGCCTATGGGGGAGTCAAGCACTCAAGGGGACAATTCTACTCCTGCTTCACTCATTTTTCAAAATAGGTATGATTGTCCTTTTCAAATTTTTTCTGATGAGGAAGGGGAGAAATTTCAATATTTTGCCAAGAAAACTTATGTTGGTATGTGGGCTTTGGACTCAGCCATTTTGAATACAATGGGATTAACTGATCAAATAAATCGTTTTATTAAATATATGAAATGGGGAAAATTTATAACCTTATCTTTACCTGTGAGAAAAGACTGGGCTTTAGAGTTTTTTGTTACCTTGACTTATGTGGATAAACGTAAGATTTTAATGAAATTTAGACATCAAGGAATAGAGTATACCTTTAGATATGATGATTTGAATACGTGGTTTGGTTTCCCTTTAAATGGAAAACGATTTGATTCCCATCTTTTTCAACCCTCCCCTGTTTGGACTAGATTGTCTGGCTTAAAGCATTTCAATAATAAGAATTCGACTAATAGGCAAATCAAAGATGATGCATTGATGCCTTTTCATAAGTTTCTTTGCCATGCTATGTTTGGGAGGGTAGAGAGTACCAAAGTTCAAACCAAAGATTTATTTGTCTTAGACCTTTTTCAATCCCATAAAACCCCTGATTCAATTGATTTTATTTTAGATGGCTTGTACCATGCTTCTATTGCAAAAAGTAAATCAGTGGGGATGTGCCATATGGTTACTGGAATTATTTTGGGATGTCTGGGTGATTTAAATAATTTTGTATTGGCTGACAATGAATCAATTCCATTGCTTGATGTTGTTTACTTGCGGTGCTCTAATATTTTAACCAAGGGAGCTTGGCCCCCGAAGTTTGTTGACCGTTTTGCAGGTACATCTAGTATGGCTGGTCCTAGTGTGCCACATGAAAGGGCACATGAATTAGTTTCAGCAGCTATTGCTCATGACTCCTCGGATGAGGACGAGGCGGCTGCTGGAGTTGATGCTGCGGGAGTTGGTGCTGCTGAGAGAGGGACTGCTGGTGGTTCTTCTGTCGATTTGGAACCCGTTTTGCAATGATTGGATGGCATTGAGGCCACCAATCAAAGTCTGGCAGCACGAATGGATGTAATGGAGAATGATGTGAGGGCAATGCTGAAGAATCAAAAGAGTTTGAGTCGCAAACTCCTGAGTTTCTTTCGAAAGTAGCACGTGGACCTGTCTCCTTCTCCACCTAGCTCCCCTAGTGGGAGTTTTTGAGTTTGTTTCCCTCCACTTTTCTTTATTTTCTTTGTTTTGTTTGTTTTTGTGTTCTTTTGTATGTTTGTGTGTTCTTTTGCTTTTTAAGTGTGTTTCTTTTCACACAATGGGTATATTGTGTCCTTCAAGTGTGGGGGGAGCTTTGTGTTTTGTTTTTGTTTCAAATATGTGTATGTATGGATATATTTGTCATGTATGAGTAGTATAGCTTGTGTTTTGCATGAATTGCTAGATTTAGATATGTATTATTATGATTGTAAGTTTTTGTTAGGGTGTTTTAGACACATTGTGTTTTGGAGCTTCGTATTTGATAATTATTTGGGAATTAGAGCATGTATAGTTTTTCTCTTTTTGACCTTAGCCTAGATAGTCAAACTTTTTGAACGTTATCATTATTTGTTTTACTTTGGCATTCTATTGTACATAGTGAAAGGGTATGACTTAGCAAAATACTTTGGTGTAGGTTCTTTTTAAGTTAGGTATCTTTTCACATGTAGATAAAGATTATTTTGCCAACTCATTGCCTATAATAGTTTAACTTATAGCCTATGTGAGCTTTTGAGCCTTGTACAGTAACATTTTTCTTATATGAGAGCCTTATTATGCCATATCCTCTAGAACTTGTTTTTGGTAATTTTTGATACTACATTTAAGTATGGGATGTACACGGGATATGATAAGGGCATTTAGAATGAACCATTTTTGGCTTGCTTTAAATTTCCTTACCTTTTGACTTTAGGAAGCCAAGTTTGAGCCTATATCCCGTTTTTCTTGATTAAGCACATAAATAGCCATATCTTTTTGCTTAAACAAGGCCCTATTTTTGTTGCTTACCTATATTGTGGAGGGTTTTAGGATTGATATAGCATTGGAGATGTTATTTTTTTTGAAAAGCATGAAGTTTCCCTTGTTTTACAACTTGGTGTTAGATATGCTAGTCTCTATATATTGTTCATATAAAAAAAAAAGAAAAAAAAACAAGAATAAAAAGAAAAATAAGTAGGAATAGCAAGATGTACATCCAAAATTGTTTAAGTGTGGGTTGGAGCGTAAAATGCACTCATGCTAATTTCTCTTGCTATCCTTAAAAAAATAATAGAAAAAGAAAAAAAACAAGAACTTAAGAGCTAGCAGAAAATTTGTTTAGTTAAGAAGGGAATTAGCATAAACGTATCATGCCTGTTATGTTTTGTTTAGATCTCCTATGTTATATTGATACTTTTTCTCTACACAATATTAGCTACCTAAATCCAAAAGTTTCTTACCTTAACCTAAACCACATTACAACCCTTTTAAGACCCTTTGATCCTCTTTACTACCTTATACTAGTAGTGGAGATTTTTACTAATTACAAGCTTATGGTATGTAATGGCATAATCAAGGAATGAGAGAAACACTAACCTATAAACACTTGAGTTTTGAGTGCTTAAAAAAAAAATAAGTGTTGAGAGAAAATTATCTTAGGCAATGTCTTGAGTGAAATAATCTATAAATGTGTTAAGATACTTGATTTCTTGAGATCAAACATCGTTGTGTTTTGCAATTTCATGGTTTTCCAATTGTGCATAGAGGTTAAAGTTTAATGAATATTGGTAATGTTTAAATAGTTGCATATCTAGGTTGGTGTGTTAGAAGGGTAAGTCTATGCATGGTATTTCCAAATGCTTGTCAAATATAAAGTAAGCTCCAAAACATTGTGTTTATTGAGTGTTGTGTGTTTATGTTGTTTAAGTGTTTTGCTTGGGGACAAGCAAATGTTTAAGTGTGGGGGTTTGATATGAGCTTAAATATCTCATAATTAATCCATATTTTATGGTTAGAAGTAATGTATTAAGTGTTGTTATTTGTTAGTATTAGGTGTGTTTTATGTTTTTGTTTGAGTTTTGTGTGTTGGAGGAAAATGGAGAAAAGATGGTGAAAGTGGAGAAAAATAGCTAAAATGAGCCAAGGAAGAAGAGTTTCTGTCGCGAGCGCGACAGTGGCGCGATCGCGATAGAATGCGCTAAGGGAACCAAAAGAAGAAGAGAGAAAAAGAAGGAAAAAGTATTATCCCGACAAAGGGTGGCGTCGCGAGGTCGCAACGGGTTACGGAGCAAGCAAATGCGAGAAAGGTGGAGCGATGGAAGAGGCGCGCTCTGTCGCGAGCTCGACGATGTCGCGATCGCGATAGAGACAAAAGTTCAAATTTCACTTTGAAGAGTTATGCCTTTCCACCAATAATTGCAATCCTTGCCAAGAGACATTTGAAGAGGCACAATTAGAACAATATAAATATTATTATTAACTGTAATTTTAATATAGAACATATTATTTTTAGAAATATTTTTGTAAGTTAAGTTAGTTCTTTCATTCTTTTAGTTTAATTTTCTTAAGTAGAGTTCATGTATTGAAGAGAAGATAGTATACAAAGAAGAAGACTACTCTTGGTGATTTGAAAAGGGTTGAGAAATCTCCTTCTTCATTTCTTATCTTTAATTCTTCTTTGTAACTTTTGTGATGTAAATTCTGAACTTGAATATCTAATATCAAATATTTTATTGTTCATATAAATTCATGTGTTAACGTTCTTGCTTGTAGAATTTCACATTGGCATATTATTTATGATCATTATAGGTTTGAGTTTAATTAAGAAATGAATTCATTTTTACATATAATTGGAAATTCATCATTAATATATCATTTGAGAAATCATAATATTGAAATGGTTGCTATAGGTTGTAACTTAACCTAAGATTTGCATGTCTAATTTTCTAGGTCATTAATGAAAGTTGTGAAATAGAATTATTTATGCATTTTTTGGGCAACCTTATTTATGTCGAGAGAATAAGTAGGAAAATTATTCAACTTGGCTTGCATGATAAGAATACCATAATCATTAAGAACAATTAATTCAAGTTCTATTTTTATACTTAGCATTATTAATCTCTCTATCTTCATTGATTATCATTAACTAGGTTTATTTAGTTTAAAAGTTAGATTAGTGTAAAATTAACCTTCATATTATTTGACCATTGTAAAAAGATTAAAATTGGGTAGTAATACTGAGTAAAACACGTTCCTCGTGGGATCGATATCTAAAGTACTATTGCGGTACATCGTATACTTGCGGTCATTAGCATCTATAGAAAATGCTCAACACACACCACTCACATCTGGAACACATAACCGATTTATAAAACTGAGTGCTCATTCACTATCCATAGAAAACTCAGTCTGCTTACCCCCTCTTACCACACGTAAAGCACACTGCAACACCGGGTCACTCAATTGCGCATACACTATAATTTGTCACAAACTCGGTCTAACCTTCGGCTGAGCAATCAAGGCACCTTTAGAATCAAATCTCCACCTTCCTCTACTCAAAGACAAAGCCAAAATTGACTTCCTACTTAGGGCATCTACCATTACATTAGCCTTTCCCGGATGTTAATCGATAATACAGTCGTAGTTTTTGAATAACTCCAACCATCTTCGTTGCCTCAAGTTTAGTTCCTTCTGAGTAAGCAGATATTTTAGACTCTTGTGATCTGTGAAGATTCTGCAAGTTTCTCCATAAAAATAGTGCCGCCAAATTTTAAGAGCAAACACTACCGCTGCTAATTCAAGTCATGCGTCGGATAGTGCTGCTCATGGGGTTTCAACTGTCTGGAAGCATAGGCTATCACTTTGCCATCCTGCATTAGAACACAACCAAGTCCTACCCTTGAGGCATCACTGTACATAGTATACTCTTTACCCGAAATGGGTTGAGTAAGTACAGGAGCCTCAATTAACATTTTCTTCAACCGCTCAAAACTCGCCTGGCACTTATCAGACAACACAAACTTAACTTCTTTCCAAAGAAGTCGAGTTAAAGGTGAAGTAACACAGAAAATCCCTTAACAAACCGCCTATAGTATCCCACTAAACCCAAAAAACTTCTCACTTCTGGCACAGACTTAGGTGGCAACCAGTTCACAATTGCTTCAACTTTCACTACAAAAAAAATGCATTTTACCGACGGACATATATTCCGTCGGTAAAATTAATATGTTACCGACAGATTACCGACCAAACCTATAATGCGTAGGTAAAAACATAAATTTGATAAATGATGAAATTTTTACCGACGAAAATTTTAATTCGTCGGTATTATTGGCGGGAAATATTGGCGCCAATTGATAGCGACCGATTTGCCGATGGTTATTGCGGTCGGTAAATATTTTTTTCAATTAATTCATGTAGTGACCGAATTTTCGTCGGTAACACAAGTATTTTTTATTTACCGACATAAGTTGCGACGGATGTATTATCCGTCGGTAATTACAGTACAAAATATCTACCCTAACATAGTCCAAAACTACGACGTTTTGGCTCCATGCTCTTTCTTTTCTTTCTTTTTCTTCTTCTTTCTTTTCTTTTTCTTTCCCAATGCCTAGCCCCTGAAGATCCCGATCTCTTCCTTTGGTTTCCAGGAACCACCACCTGCCCCTCTTCTTCTCGTCGCCGTTTCTGCCACCTTTGTTGGCAGCCGCCGTCACCGGCCTTTCCTCTTCTTCTTCTTTCTTTTCCATCGGCTTTTGTGTGGAGAGGCAGTAGCATTTTTCCCCTTGGCAGTCCTTTTCTTCCACCGTTGCCACCACCTTTTCCTCCATCAGCTGGTCAGCGATCTGCTCTCTCTCTTCTCTCTCTCTCTCTCAATCTCGCTTTCGCTCGCTATCTCGATCTCACTCTCCCTCACTCGATTTTGTGCCATCAATCAGGTATGTGTTTCTTTGCTCAAGATCTAGATTTGAAGCTCGATTTTGATTTATCTCCCTAATCCAGTCGCCTATCTCGATTTTATATCACTCTGTCAACTTTTATCTCATTCTTCTCGCCGAGACTAAAGATTGGAGAAGTTCTCGGGTCTGCTCCCTCTTATCCTCCTTCCTCATCTCCAATTACGGTACTCTTCTTTTTTTTTTGTATTCAAATTTCTAGTTTTTATTTATTTATTTGTATTTCTTCTTACTTAGATCTATGAAATAATCTTACTGGGTTTCTGTCAGTTTCTTTTATTGCTCTTAATAAACCAGTTCATTGGCCATAGCTACTTTATCAACCTGAAAATGTCTTTTCTGATTAATTAGGAACAAATATAGATGTAGACATTTATGTTAGGAAGTCGGCAATTTTTATTTTAATTTTGGCAAGAATCATCAGTTGCAAGTGTGCAATTTTGTATTGCATACCTGTTGATGCAAATGTAATAATCTGATGCAACTATTCTATGAGTTGGTTAGTATCTCAATTGCTAGCTGTGTGCTTTTACTTTGACTGGGAAGCTAATATGTTTTATTCAATATTAATAGGCTTCTTCAGAACACTATTAAGCATTTCTAGCTCTGTATTTAAGCAGGTTTTTTCATACTCCATTTACATGGATAATTCTTGGAGTAGTCTTGCAATATCAGTGATCTCACAGGTAATCTTTGACAAAATGTTTCAAGCTGTTGTACGTACTTCATCTGAGATTAAGTTCAATTTCTTTCCTGAAACTTCCAAAATATGTGAATTTATTTGTAGCATCATGCATTATATTGGACCCTGCCTTATTCCATAGCACAAGCAAACAACAGCATGATCTAGGCATCCATTCTGAGACTTTTTTTTTAAACTATTTTTTTACTTAAATTGTCAAGAGTTTGAAATAACCCATTGAGGAGTAACCATGATAATATCTATTTTCATGACTACTTAGTTGACACCATCATTGCTAAATCTTAAATTGTTAAGAGTTTGAAATAACCCATTGAGGAGTAACCATGATAATTTCTATTTTCATGACTACTTAGTTGACACCATCATTGCTAAATAACATATTTGCCCTTGACATTTTGATTTATCTAGAGTTGAAAGTTTCAGAAATGCTTTGCATCTTGCCTTGTTCCTGTTGTTAGTCTGTGATGAATGCATACTTTAAAAAAATTGGATCATTGTGGCAATGTTCTTTTCTTGCTTGATCACTTTCTGTTTCATCTTCCTTCTTCCTTTTTCTTTTTATTTATTTTTTTATTTTATTTTTTAAATCTTATGGAGAAAAATGTGAAGATGTATTTTGACGTCAATAGAGGCTATCTGCTTCTGCTTATGAAGCGCATCAATTTTTGAACACATGTTCTGTGCTGAGATAAATATGTATTTTATGAATAGATTGTGTAGAATTTCCCTGATAACTTTCTTGAAGCGATTTAATAATAAACGAGGCTTATTAAATAATCTAGTCTTTAATAGTGTAGGAGTTCAGAATAGCTTGAACTGGTTTTTTAATCTTTGCTTACTCTTTCCTTGGTGTGATTTTTCGAGGTCGTCAACTATATCTTGGTTTTTGCTGTTGTTATTGTCTTTTTTTTTTTAATAAATATTAGTAAGTAAATTATGATCCCTGTGCGTATGAGAGGGAAACCTGCAGACCGGCAAATACATACATAGGTTCCTACTTAATTACATTTCAATTTGAGGATTTTATTTTTCACTCTTAATTTGAATTTAAACCACATAATTCAATGAATTGGTTTTATATAAATTTTATTATAATTGTTAACGAATTGGTTTAAGCAGTCCTTGTTATGACAAAAAGAAAGGTCATTAAAAGTTTGATACATATGCGCTGCCCTTGTTGCCTTAATCTCCTCGTTTGGAATCAACCATGACTTCACTGCTATGCTATATCCGCTACTCATTAGTTCTATGGGTATTCTTGTGTGTTTGATTACCACTCTGTTTGCCATTGATTTCTTTGAAATCAAAGCTGTAAAGGAGATTGAACCAGCACTCAAGAAGCAGCTTATCATCTCCACTATTCTTATGACTGTGGGCATTGCAATAGTCACTTGGGTTGGATTGCCTTCATCTTTCACAATTTACAATTTTGGAACTCAAAAGGTTGTTAAGAACTGGTGAGAGTTCCATATTTCAATTTTTCCTTCGTTATCTCCAATGTGGCATTTATGCGGTGGCTCTTTAAATTATGCCTGGACAGAGAGCTTGTCATGGTTTTATGTTTTAGTACTTTGGTTGGGATCTAGATATTTCTGCTTTACTTTGGGATGGTATATAAATTTCTTTTCTTTTTTCCCCAATATATTATGGTCATAAGCACTAATAGCATTTAGACAGGATTTTGACTGCAAATTGCTATAGCTCATCTATTGTTGAAGTACCATTTTTTGGGGGGGGGGGGGGGGGTTTTGTATCATTGAGTTCATGGATCTATAAATATCTGCGATAAAGTAATAATATACTGATTTGTTTGCAGGCAATTGTTCTTGTGTGTGGCTGTTGGTCTTTGAGCTAGGCTGATTATTGGATTTGTTACTGAGTACTACACCAGCAATGCATACAGGTATAGAATAATGATGCCATAAATAAATCCCTACTTTCCCCATTTATATTCTAATGACAAGCTTGTGTTCCATTTATGCAGCCCTGTGCAAGATGTTGCTGATTACTGCAGGACTGGAGCAGCCACCAATGTCATCTTTGGCCTTGCCTTAGGATACAAATCTGTTATTATTCCAATTTTTGCCATTGCAATTAGCATTTTTGTTAGTTTTAGTTTTGCAGCCATGTATGGCATTGCTGTGGCTGCTCTTGGAATGCTTAGCACCATTGCCACCGGATTAGCCATAGATGCTTATGGTCCCATTAGTGTCAATGCTGGTGGCATTGCTGAGATGGCTGGCATGAGTCACCGCATTCGTGAACGAATTGATGCTCTTGATGCTGCTGGCAACACTACTGCTGCCATTGGGAAGGTATCATTAATATTCCTTTGGAGTTCGAATGCAATCACTTATGCACCATGAAGCCAGTAATATCCTGTCATAATCATAAGCTAAGCTTAAAAGTGCATGTGTTGTTGCTATACTATTTCTTTCTCTACACATAATTTGTTCTTTAGATAAACTATACTCTTTCTTTTTGCCAGCTCGGTGGTGGTAATACTTCACTGGTTTTGTAGGGATTTACGATTGGATCTGCTGCTTTGCTTGCATTGCAGTTAGAAATATAAAATTTGTTGTACAACTGTAAATTATTGTGCATTATACAAATATATTTGCACAACAGTTATGATGTATATTATTTTTGTTATATATTAAAATTATCAATTAATATATATCTTTAATTTAAATTTTAGATTTATTGTTTTTAATTTATTGTGTTTAATTTTGGATTTGCAAATAGGAAATATATTATTTTTGCAAAAAATTAAGAAAAAAATTGAACAAAAAAATTAATACTACCGACAACTTACCGACGGAAAAATGTGTCACTCTCATTTTAATTGTATTAATATTTTTACTAATTATATTTGCCGACAACTTTACCGACGAAAAAAAATCCGTCGCTGTTTATATTAAAATTAATCAAAAATTTATTAATTAATTTTACCGACGGTTCACCGACGGACTATTCCGTCGATACACGGTCAACGCGACAAAAGAACCGACGGTTTTTTTATAAAATTATCGACGGAATATTTTTAACAATTCCGTCTGTAATATCCGTCGGTAACATTACTGACGTAAGTTTTCGCCGTTAAATTGGTACCTACGCACGTTTTAGGGACGGATTTATTCCGTCGGTAAAATAAAAAAAACCGTCGGTAAGGTCATTTTTCGTCGGTAAAATACTAAATTCCGTCGGTAAAATCTGTCGGTAAAATGCATTTTTTTTGTAGTGTTTGGTTGGATCTACCCGAATACCTTTGGCCGAAACTACATGCCCAAGAAATGTTACCTCCTTCAACGAAAAGTCACATTTACTAAGCTTAGCATAAAGCTGATGGTCTCTCAATACTTGTAATACAAACCTAAGATGTTTCTCATGTTCTTTTTCATTCTTTGAATAAACCAAAATATTATCATGAACACTACGACAAAACGGTCCAAATACCGTCTAAACACCCTGTTCATTAAATCCATAAAAGCTGCAGGCGTGTTAGTCAGACCAAATAGCATCACTAAGAATTCATAATGAACATAACGTGTTCGAAAAGCCGTCTTCACAACATCCGCATCCTTAACCCTCAATTGGTAATAACCAGACCTCAAATCTATCTTAGAAAACACTCCAGCTCCACTCAACTGATCAAAAAGATCATCGATCCATGGCAAAAGATACTTATTCATTATTGTTTCCTTGTTGATCTGCTAGTAGTCAATACACATTCTCAAGGTTCCATCTTTCTTCTTGACAAAAAGAACTGGAGCACCCCAAGTTGACACACTTGGTCGAATAAAACCTTTATCTAAAAGTTCTTGCAACTAATTCTTCAACTCCTTCAACTCCATCGGAGCCATCCGATACGGAGCCTTAGAAATTGGAGCTGCACCAGGCACAATATCTACAGAGAGTTCCACTTCTCTCTCTGGTGGCAAACCCGATAATTCCTCTGGAAATGCATCTACAAATTCTCTCACTACTGGAATATCCTGAATATTTACTTGCCCTCACAGAGAATCCAAAACTAAAGCTAAATACGCTTCACATCCTTTCCTCATAAATCATTTTGCCTTCATAGCCGAAATCACATTGTGCAAGGAATTACTTCCCAAACCTTTAACAACCACAGGCAACTGATCACTGTTCTTAAACACAACCATTTTCCTATGGCAGTCAACTATAACTCGATGCTTGGTCAACCAGTCCATTCCAAAAATTAAGTCAAACTAAT
This sequence comes from Excoecaria cochinchinensis, assembly GCA_947683425.1. Classification (NCBI taxonomy): domain Eukaryota; kingdom Viridiplantae; phylum Streptophyta; class Magnoliopsida; order Malpighiales; family Euphorbiaceae; genus Excoecaria; species Excoecaria cochinchinensis. Next base: position 1,352,592 of record CANTUQ010000129.1, read on the forward strand.
GAAATGGCAAACTAATAAGATCATCACGAAACTCTTTATCTTGTATCATCAGAGGATAATTCCGATACACCTAGTTCACTTTAACACACTGCCCTAATGGACTAGTCACACACATCTCATAATCTAATCTATCTTCATTAAACAATCTATCACATAACTTATCAGAACACAGATAAGAATGAGTAGAACCCGGGTCTATCAAAGCATACATTTCAATACCAAAAAGTAAAAACTTACCAGCTGTGATGCGCGCCGGACCCCATGGGCGCCCCTTGAACGCCCGCTTGAGGGCGATCGGGCAAAATGAGGGTCCGTTGACAACTTGCAACGAATTTATAAGTGCGTTTATTTTGGGCAACAAGGAGGTTTCATGGAGTCGCCACCTAATAGAACATTAGGAAAGTTCATCTCACCTCAGTGAGCCTAAGACGGCGCATATTTCCATTTTGGGCAAGCCAAAGGGGTCTTGGAGGCAATCACCCCAATAGAACATTGGGAATGACCCTCTAACCCTATGGAGCCTAGGATTTATTAAGTCGTTTAACACAAGAGGTGTCTTGGAGGTCTTGTTCCAATGAGTGATCGGATAGACCTCTCGCCTCGTTGAGCCCAAAGACCAGAGATGGGTTCGGGACTTCTCATCTATTTCTACCTTGATTAATTTTACAATCAAATTTTGAGCTTATTAGTTCACTCTCTTTCCACATGATGTAATTTAATTAAAGGCGCAATTATTCACGTCAAAAACGTTAATAAATAAATAAAATAAAAACAAAAATAAAAATAAACATTCCAAGATAAATTACAATAATATTAGGAGCAGAATACAACTCCCATTTATAAGAAGTGCGATACATACATAAAACGGGGACTTCATTTATTTTGAGGACTTTGGTCCTCGCATGCATTTATTATGAAAACGATTTTTATGTGACATTTTCATTGGCTAAAATAGGACTTTGGTCCTTTATTTGCAAAAATCACCAAATTAATTAATATAAAACATTTGTCCATTTTTATTTAACGCGAAATAAAACAATTTACATAAACATAAACATAAATAAAAAATAAATGTGTAGTTAAATAAATAAATGGCAAAGGGATAAAGGATTAAACCAATTGAAGTCTTCTATGTTGTGCATGATAACCTCCTCCTAAGCTCAAACCATCCCAAGGACCAAATATTACAATCTCACAAAATAATCAATAATATTAATACTTATAAACAAAGCAAGAATAAATGTAAATGAAGATTAAAATGCAAAAATAAATAAGAACTACTGATATTTTAAAAAAACAGAAAAGAAAAGAAATTTGAAAATAAAATAAAAAGACAAATAATAAAAAGAAAATAAATAATAAAAGAAATAAAACAGCTTTGAAAACTAGAGACAGAACCTAGGGACAGCCATAAATGATTGACCGACGGGCGTCCCTGGAGTGACCGGCGGGTAATAAGTGCACCGTTTATGTGCCGTCGCTCAGTCGAGAGACGGACGTCAGTGACCTTATTGCCCGTCGGTCACCTCCGTTCTTCAAAAAAACAGTAAAAATAAAACTTTTCACAATTTTCACAACAAAATGATTTTCCCAACACAAAAATTGAAAATAAATGCAAATATTTAAAATAAATTAAACAGAATGTATGTCCAGAATATTTACCCTCGGATTTTACCTTTTAGGATGGAGTTTCGAATGGTTCGAATCCCGCAAGCTTCACGAGAAATGAGCAAAAATCAAGAAAAGAAATTTTGGTTTTTCTTTCTTGATAATCACAAAAATGTTCAAATGCTGGAATCTATAAATATTGATGGGAAACTAATCGATTTTAGCTCCCTTCAATTAATTAGATTCACCAAATCAAAATAAAATAAAAATTAAGAAATTTTAATGAGATGAAAGGCTAGAATCAATAATCAGAAATGGATTTTTAGGGTAAAAAGTAGCTAAATTCGTCCAACCCCCAAAATGGTTCAAAAAACCCTTTTTATATTTTTTTTCTCAAAACCCTACGACCGACGGGCGTTGGGAGTCCACAGACGGGCGTCTGTTGAATCCTTTTTCCTATAGGAAACAGGATTCAATCCGACTGGCGCCGGAAGTCCACTGACGGGTGTCGGCTAAATCCCTTTTCCTGTTGGAAATAGGATTTAACCCACGGGCGCAGGAAACCCACAGATGGCGTCTGTGCGATGACACGTGTCCATCGCTCATCTCATCGATGGCCCGTCCCTCATGGTGAGAGACGGGACTCCCCAGTAAGCGACGGGCGACCCATGAACGACGGGTTGGCCACCGATGAAAAAAAAATCTTCTCTTCAAGCCTAAAAACTCCCAAATTTCTTTTTCTCATTACTGCAAATAAAAATCCATATTTCTCGTGAATCTGGAGGACCAAAGTCTCCGAATCTCATCCGCTAATTCGGAATCGGACATCGATTTCTTCATCGGGTAATCTCGATCTGGATTGCCCCAGGACACGGTGCTTACAGTTGCCCCCAATTTTAGGGAAACTAGTGCACAAGTGCCTAGATGAGCCAAAATTAAGAGAAAAAAGGAAAACAAAAGGACGAATAGCGTACCTAAAGCAATCCTTACCTTTCGCGTTCCTTGCCGGGCAGACCTAGTCTCAGTCTGCTCAGCAGAGAGTGAATTTGGTATAGGTGCCCCTACCGGTCTCGTCTCGACCTGTAAGGTGTTGGTGAGATGTAGCGTTCTCTAGCTACGACCTCATTGTGAAGAGCAGTGTTCTCTAACTGCAACTTCGATTTGTGAAGTTCCCCTGCTAACCCCCATCCGATCTGCAAGGTGCGTAGCACTCTCTGACTATCACATGAACTGTGAGATGTAGCACTCTCTGACTACAATCAAGGTGTGAAGAGCAGTGTTCTCTAACTGCAACTTCGATTTGTGAAGTTCCCCTGCTAACCCCCATCCAATCTGCAAGGTGCGTAGCACTCTCTGACTACCGCGTGAACTGTGAGATGTCGCACTCTTTGACTACAATCTCGGTGTGAAGAGTAGTGTTCTCTAACTGTAACTTCGATTCGTGAAGTTCCCCTGCTAACCCCCATCCGATCTGTAAGGTGCGTAGCACTCTCTGACTACCGCATGAACTGTGAGATGTAGCACTCTCTGACTATAATCTCGGTATGAAAAGCAGTGTTCTCTAACTGCAACTTCAATTTGTGAAGTTCCCCTGCTAACCCCCATCTAATCTGCAAGGGGCGTAGCACTCTCTGACTACCGCGTGAACTGTGAGATGTAGCACTCTCTGACTACAATCTCGGTGTGAAGAGCAGTGCTCTCTAACTGCAACTTCGATTTGTAAAGTTCCCCTGCTAATCCCCATCCGATCTGCAAGGTGCGTAGCACTCTCTGACTACCGCTTGAACTGTGAGATGTAGTACTCTCTGACTACAATCTCGGTGTGAAGAGCATTGTTCTCTAACTGCAACTTCGATTTGTGAAGTTCCCCTGCTAACCCCCATCCGATCTGCAAGGTGCATAGCACTCTCTGACTGCCACTTGAACTGTGAGATGTAGCACTCTTTGACTACAATCTCAGTGTGAAGAGCAGTGTTCTCTAACTGCAACTTCGATTTGTAAAGTTCCCCTGCTAACCCCCATCCGATCTGCAAGGTGCGTAGCACTCTCTGACTACCGCGTGAACTGTGAGATGTAGCACTCTCTGACTACAATCTCGGTGTGAAGAGCATTGTTCTCTAACTGCAACTTCGATTTGTGAAGTTCCCCTGCTAACCCCCATCCGATCTGCAAGGTGCGTAGCACTTTTTGACTACCGTGTGAACTGTGAGATGTAGCACTCTCTGACTACAATCTCGATGTGAAGAGCAGTGTTCTCTAACTACATCTTCAATTTATGAAGTTCCCCTACTAACCCCCATCCGATCTGTAAGGCGTGTAGTACTCTCTGACTACATCGTGGGTTTTGAGGTGCGGTACTCTCTGACCACAGTTTCTGCTTGTTGGCATTTCCTTGCTAATCCCCGCCCGATCTGCAAGGTGAGTGCCTAGTTAAGTATGATTTTGAAGGACATAACGCTTGGTCTGTCCATCCTACAATGTGATTGATGTCCATCCTTGGGCCGATGTTAAGGAATGTTCCTGTGTGGCAAAGAATTTTTGTTAATTCCTATATGAATTGTCCCTATTTAATAGGCTCATAAATGATTTTGTATTACCATTTATTATTTATTGTCATTTTCTGTGCATCATTATTTTTATAATTATATGGTCATTAAGCTTTAATGTAAATAAAGAGAAAGTATTCAGTTATCTTTAATGTAAGTAAAACACAAATAAAGATAGAAAGAGATAAAAACATGTAAATCAGATAGTAAATGTTTTTCACTAAAACTCAATTTTGTACAATGCATATACAACTGTGATAATGATAAAAAAAAATACAAAAAGGATGTCATCCAAACTCCCTGAATGACTATAATGGCGAATAATTTGTGAGCTCCTCCTCGGGGTCATCATCATCATCAGACAGATGTATCGGCTGAGGCTGAGGCTGAGAGGTAGAAGGTCCACCCCAGAAGTGGAAGGTTGGCTAGAAGGATCTGCTGGGTCTCGCTGCTGAGAGTCCCATACTTTAACCATGGGCTGGAACCTAGGAGGAACTGCCACAGGCACAGATCGAGGCTGTGGTATCTCAGAACTCTACTGCTGAAACTGTACCCGAGCGTATCCGTCCAGGAAGGGCTGCACACACACTATCATGAAGCCCAATGTGTCTGTGATCATCCCCCCTAGCTCCTTGAAGGCCCTGCTAAACTGGCGGGTTTGCTCAAGAGAAGCGGTCCCCATACAATCTAGCCTCTTCTCTGTATGCTCCTGGAACTGTCGAATAGACTGGGCAAGGGGAGGACATCGATCCTCTGAGCCGCCTCGTCCTGAGACGTCCTCAACTCCTGTCTCAGCTTCTCTCTGGGCCTCTCCTGCTCCTGTGCTATTTGCTCTATGAGCCTGGCCTACTCCTGCCCCATACGCTCTCTGAGCCTAGCCTGCTCCTGGACTATATGATCGATGAGCCTAGCCTGCTCCTGGCCCATGCACTCAATGAGCCTCGCCTGCTCCTGGACCATGCGCTCAATGAGCCTCGCCTGCTCCTGGCCCATGCGCTCAATGAGCCTCGCCTGCTCCTAGATGGTTGCCTGCTGCTGGTCTAGCTTCTCCTGTGTGAGCCTATCCCTCTCCCTAAATTGCTCGTTGAGGACCCTGTCCCTCTATTCTTACCTATGCTCAAAAGATGCAAACATGGAGACTATGAGCTCGAAGATGTCAGGCTGCGAAGGCTGAGGTGGAACAAGCTCGGGAGTCTGCTCTGGTGGTGGAGCTGTGGAGGTAGATGGCCCCGGGTCCCCTCTGGTGTAAGGGTGGAACCTTCCTGATGGTCGAAAAGTGGTCCGCTGTACCCTCGAAGCTGGAGGAGGAGTGGGGCTCCGCGCCCTCGGTGCTAAAGTAGTGCCAAACAGGTCATCCATGGTGAACTCCACCTCGAAGTCTTAGGGAGTCCTAGGCTGCTCCTCCTCTGGCTGTGGCTGTGGTGGTGGCCCCTCCTGGTAGTCCTGATGCTGGGGAGGCTGACCCTCTGGATACAGTGGATGTAGGGGCTGCTGCTCCTGTACCGGTGCTAGCGAAGGGAGAGCAAAAGCATGCCGGGTCTCATAAATGGTAAGGAGCCTGAACGCCTCGGCCTGTCCCGGTACCTATAGCACCATCCCCATCTGTACGGCGGCTGGTGCGTCTACATATATGCTCTCATCTAAGGCATCCCCAAGCCTATCTGGGCCAACTCCCAACCCCAACAATAGTCTGGTAATAACTCCTCCAATAATCACCACCGGGGCTGTCCCCCTTGAAACCCTCACTATGTTAGCCAATATCTCATGGCTAATATTAAGGCGCCGACCTGCTACCATGGCCCATAGGCTCCATATCTCTGCAGCATTGAGCGACCCTGGGTTACCATCCCGTCTGAGGTATGAGCTGGAGAGCACTTTATGTAGGTACCGGAGCGCCTGTGAAATAAGCACATTACTCTTCGCTGTATCGTGATCATACAACACTCCAGGCAGGGCTATGGTCGTGCCTCACCGCCCGCTGAGGCACCATCACCCCGCGGGAGTCTCATGGCCTCTGCAAAGCGCTGACGCGTGATACTGAAGTGATGACCATCAAACCAAAACTCCACCACCTCGGGCTCCGTATCTGACCTCTGGAACCCTCCGTAGCGTAGTGTGGGTAGGACCTGCCACACTGCCTCTGGATGTGTTGGGAAGGCCAGTGTCAGAAAATTGGTCCATCCTGCGATCGCCAAAAATGCATCGACCTCACCTGCCATCCCTAAGACCTCCAGGAATGGCCTAGAAATGAAGCGACTGGCTCGGAACTCCACCTGAGCTAGTGCCCTATACCTCTGTCTGTCATCAGGGCTCATCTAATCTGGGGCCTGTGGCTCGGGCTGTCCTTGCGAAACATGTCGTCGAGGCGGTATCTTGTAAGAGAAAAATTATGCAATTAGTTCAATATAATGGCCGCCAATGGGCCTGATTTCAAAGATGAGACAATTCTGACATCACCCAGGCAAGGATGATCTGGCCCAAAAAGAAATAAAACAAAATAAATAAAATAAAAACAAAATAAAAATAAAAAATTGGGCAACATCCCGGCAAGGATATGCCTAACTTCCTGCATAAGAAAGGCAAGAAAAGAGAACCACAGGCCTCGGGCCCTAACAGCGGCACAACATTTATTGACTTCATAGTTAACACATGCATAAGAATATCTTATTTCTAGATATGCCACAATATTGTAATTAAATGTCATTTTATATGGAAGCATGATTTATTAAAGAGCATGGAGGTATTAAAGTTCAAGGCAATAAGAATACTCATGCAGGGCTAATCAACAATCCAAGTAAAAGAAAAACATATACCAAAGCGATATTAAAATTAATCATGTAAACAACATCTAATGCTAATTATTAAGGTAAATTATTTACACTAACAGTAACACTCAATAATAAATAAAATAAGAAAATTAAAATTTACTTACCAAAGATAAAAAAAAAAGAAGAATTAATTACTAACCTGTAGTTCGCAGAAAAGTGAAACTCAATGAAAAAGCAGAAAATATACTCCGACAGGTGCCCGGTAATGCGAGGAACGTAAAAATATAAATAAAAACGTGAAAAGATATGAAAAAATGGAGAAAATAAGCAAAAAACCTCAATGAGGGACGGTTGAAAGAAGAAAACGAAAAGACAAAAGGCGAAAAACTGTCTGCCCGTCGGCCTGTCAACGTATATATAGTTTTCATGACCGACGGGCTAGGCGTCTCCAGGAGCGACCGACGGGTTGAACGTCTGTCGTTCCACATGCCACCATTAAATGCGTAATAAATGTGCGTGATGAATGAATGATGATGCATGCATCTGCCAGGTGGACGACGACCGACAGGCAGGCCACACGTACTGAGTCACGGGCAGGCCATCTGTGGAGCTTCACTATAAATTTTACCATTTTTCTTGGACTTCGTGCCCCCTCGCTTATTTTAACCCTTTGCTACCTTCAATCTTTGACTCTCAAAGGATGACTTCTCCCCTTTTTCAAAGGATGTACCGTATCTTGGACGACACTTGCACTTGGGACAACAACACCCTCACTACCTTATATGGGCTAAAATATTTACGCAGAGCCAAAATAGACCACGACCTTCTCTTAGCTGCAACCCATTTCGGGAATCCATGCTTTCACGTTTTCAAGTTCACTTATCAGGAACTGTGCCCTTTGCCCGAGGAGTTCGCTGCTATCACTGGAGCATGGTATCCTCCTAATGTTTTGCCTTGCATCCCCCGCTGTGGTCTGATTCAGACTCGGGATATTACCCTATCTCTGGGTATAGCTCCTACCAAGGCTGCTCGATTGGTACCACAGGGTCCCACATTTTCCTTGGAGCCACTGATTGAGGCGCTGACAGATTTCCTGATGTCCCTACATATCGAGTAAGCATTGTCTTCTTATTCTACATGATGAGCTTCTTGACCGTAACTTCAGGAGACTTGGTGGGTGATCCTCGCCTGTTTGGAGTTCTATATGACTTTCATCGCGGGTTGTCTCCCTTTCCCCTTATTCTGGCTGAAACCATTTTGGGCTTGGATTCTGTTCGCTCCAGCTCTACCACTTTGTTCACTGGGAGCCCCTTATTACTCCAGGTATGCCATTATTTTAAAAGGTAGTGCGTCCCTTGTGGATTTTCGCACTAGCTTTTCGTAGTGGGAAGTGCGTCCTTTCGGATTTTCACACGACCCTGTGCCTAATTTTTGCCTGAAGTACACCTAACTTACTCCAGTGGCTTTTTCTTTTTTCTTTTTTAGATATGGTTACAGGAGAAGCTAAAGATGCTGTCAGAACCACCTCCCCAAGTCATTGCACAATATTCACCGAGACACTTCCTCCCGCGTCAACGACTGTATTCACTTGTAACTCCTGACAAAGGCATTGCTAGATTTGGTGAAATATCAGATGATGACATCAACTTCATGCCTGCTTGGCTTCCTCTATCTCATGCAGCCATTGATGGATCGTCGGGGTGCGTTCCCCTATGCGGGCTTCGTCAAGCCACCTTCTGCATTACAGCCCGATGTGCTCATTAACTCGGGATGACCCAGGACGTGATAAGAGTCCCACTATCCTTTCGGGGAGGAGCTTTTTCTGCTACTTTTGCTTCTCGCTATCCCGAACTGTGGAGCCAACTTCTAGTGAAGACCATCATACCTCGATTCGGAACTCATTCCGTGGCCTCCATCAGCAAGTACAAGAGATGGGTCCTCAGTCCAATGTCTGACAACAGGATGCGAGGACTTAAGCGTCTAGCTGGCGAGAGTAGCGGTAGAGCCTAGTTTAGTTTAAATTGTACACCCTTTTGCGTATTATGTTTCTTTTCAAAGCAGAACTATAAAATGATGGAAATGAAAAGAATAATTCCTATTTTATTTTGCCAAATTGTGTACATTTCCATAGAATTTCAACATACATGATCAGCATTAGACACTAACTCGGCTGTGTAAACCATATTAATTCATGAAACCAAATTTCGATAGCATCAACTCCTGTTACCAATCGGCCCTCTCGGGTTTTCTCGATTGGACATTTTCTCTCATGCCTCTAACTTTTGCACAGGATGCCTTTTTTTTGTTTTCACCCTGTTGAGGCGCCCAATTTTAGCAAGGCCGCCTTTTTTTAGTTTTCGACCCGCGGGGCATTTTATTCTTTTCTTTTATTTTATAGTCATTAGCCGTGGAACCTTTTGAGTCTGTCTATGTTGACCGGTTCCTTAAATTCGTTGCCATCGCTATCTGACAGGATTACAGCTCCTTTTAACAGCAGTTTCTTGAGGATGAACGGCCCTTCCCAGGTAGGTCTGAACTTCCCTCTGATATCCGGTGCCTCAGGTCTCATTTGTTTAAACAACAAGTCTCCCTCCTTCAATGGATGCTTCTTAACCTTCTTTCCAAAGGACCGGGCGAGTCTTTTCTAATAGACCTGGTTGTGGTAGTAGGCTCTCAATCTGCTCTCGTCCAGCAGGTTCAGATGTTGTAGCCATTGTTGTGCCTATTCAGCTTCAGGTATATGGGCCTCCATGACTACCCTTAATGACTTGAGCTCTACCTCAACTGGCAGCACTGCTTCTGTCCCATATACCAGGGAGTAAGGCATAGCACCCATAGATATTCTAACTGTTGTCCTGTAGCCCCAAAGCACGAAAGGTAGCTTCTCCGCCCAATCTTTGTAAGTCTGGACCATTTTGGCTAGAATCTTTTTGATGTTCTTATTAGTAGCCTCTACTGCTCCGTTAGCCTGCAGGCGGCACGGAGAAGACTTGTGATGCTCAATCCCTTACTTCTCGAGTAGTTTCCTTGTTTCTCCCATGAATTGGACCCCGTTGTTAGACACTACATGATGCGGAAGGCCGTATCTGCAAACCAAATTCTTCTCAATAAACTTTGTCATATCCCGTGCATCAATCTTCTTAAAAGACTCCGCCTCTACCCATTTGGTGAAGTAGTTGATGGCGACTATAATGTATCTGTGCCCATTGGATGCTGTAGGATGGATCTCCCCAATAATATCTATTCCCTAGGCTGCGAATGGCCAAGGCGATGTTAAGCTATATAGTTCTGACACAGGCAGGTGTCTCAAATCCGCATATTGTTGGCACAGCTGACATTGCTTCACGTACTTCAAACAATCATTATCCATGGTGAGCCAGTAAAACCCTTGCCTCATGATTTTCTTGGCCAGCGTCAACCCATTTATATGAGCTCCACACAAACCTGCATGAGTTTCTTCCATCACCTTTCGGGCCTCCTTTTCATCCAGGCATCTCAGTTGAATACCGTCGGCCTGTCTCTTGTACAATGCCCCGTTTATGCATATGAACTGAGTAGACAGCTTGCGAATCATTCTTTGGTCTTTTTCAGTAGCTTCTTCCGAAAATGTCGCGCTTTCCAAGTAGTTCTTGATATCGAAATACCACGGCTTCCCATCCGCTACCTCTATTTCCATTATTGGCTTGATCTCAAAGCTAGGCCTCCCAGAACTAGACATTAGAACTGGCTTCATGGCTACTCCTTTCGGATTGTCCCACATTGACACTAAAGTTGCAAGTGCGTCAGCCAATCGATTTTCATCCCTCGGCACGAAATGGAATGTACAAGTCTCAAACCGACTGCTTAGCTCCCTCATATATTCAATATACGGTACTAATCGTTCTTCTTTGATAGCCCATTCTCCCCGAATCTGGTTGATTACTAAGGATGAATCTCCAAACACTTCCACATCCTTTGCCCCTAAGGCAATTAAAGCTTTTAATCCGAAAGTGCATGCCTCATACTCAGCTTCATTATTAGTGGCTCAGTTCCTCAACTTTTTGTCTAACGGGAGTTTCTCGTCATCCGGGGTTGTCAGGATAACTCCTACTCCTGCCCCCTTATTGTTAACAGCCCCATCGAAGTGTAGTTACCAACATTGAACAAAAATTGCCGCTATATTTTCATCGGGAAAATTGAATTCAAGTGAATTGCCCTGGATGGGATGATCGGCCAGAAACTCAACTACTACTCGCCCCTTGATAGTCTTCTGAGTAATATACTCAATGTCAAATTCTTGTAGTAGCAACAACCATCTGCCCATTTTTCCTAACAGAGACGGTGCTTCCTGTAAGTACCTTAAAGGATTCTATTTTGCCACCGCCTGCACCTTGTAAGAGTGGATGTAGTGTCTCAATTTCTTAAAAGCCCAGATAACAGCAAGACAGATCTCCTCCACCTCAGTATACTTGATCTCATACTCCAAGAACTTCTTATTAAGGTAGTAAATGGCAAATTCTACCCCATTTTCGTCCTCTTGAGCCATCATGGCACCTACGAAGCTGTTTTCTATGGCTAAATACAGGATCAAAGGTTTATTTGGTTGCAGTGGCCTTAGCATAGGTGGGTTTAACAGGTATTCTCTGATAGTATCGAAGGCCTTCTAACAATCCTCATTCCACACTATAGGTTGGTTCTTCCTGAGGAGCTTGAAGATTGGCTCACATATTGAGGTGAGCTTTGCGATGAATCGGCTAACATACTTGTAAGCATCGTGTCCCGGAGCGGTCCGGATCAGAGGTTACCCTATGATGAAATCAATGTTCAAGCCTGTACGGGAGGCTGAAGTTGGAGGTTTTAGTCCCACGTTCCATGAGAAATGAGGTTTTTCTACACTTCCTGGGCAGAGGGGGAGAAAACGGAAGTTTTTCAAGTCAAAAAGGCTTTTTTGTCCTCCACAGACGGCCAGCCCGTCTGTGGAGGTGGCCCGTCGCTTCGAGTCACCGACGGCTCAGGGTATTTTCCGACGCCCGTCTGAAAGTCACCGCCCCTGTCAGGAGCCGCCTGGTTTTTCGGAGCACGTAACCGCTCCGACGCCCGTCGGTGGAGGTGGCAGGGCCGTCGGAAGTGTCCTTGTGTCAGTAGGATTCTTCCGATGCCCGCCCCCATGCACCGATGCCCGTCGGTCATGTCTGGCTATATAAGGTCCGGATTTTCATTTGAAAAGGGTTGGAAAATTTTTCAGAAGAGGAAACTCTGCCAAAATTCAAGCACATTTTCTCTCTCTTCCAAAAACACCTTTTTCCAAAGAACCTTACTTAATCAAGGATCAAATCAATCAAAGGAACTAAAAATAATTAGTTTTCTTAAGATTTTGACTCCTAAATCAATTTTCTGAAGGATTGGAGGTGAAATAGCCCATTTTCTCCCCCTAATCTTTCATTTTCTTTTTCTCGTGGAGCGCACGGGGATCTAAACGACACCAAAATCTTACCCGAAGCGATTATCTGAGGGTAAATATTCCGGATTCTCCCTCTATTTTCATCTCATATTTAATCATTTATCATTTATTTATTCATTCTGTGAAATTTTTGAATACTTGTCATTACTTTTCTTCATTTTGACTCCCTCATCTCCTTTTTTTGGATAAAATTTACTTTTTGATCTTGAAAGGCCCTTGTTTCCTTTCTATTTTCCGGAGACATAGGTGACCGACGGGTCATCTTCATGACAGACGCCCGTCGGTCACTCACCTACAGACGCCCTTTCTGAGTGACAAACGGGCATATCGAATTACCAAATCGACGCCCGTCGGTCAACCAAGAAAGGCCGTCGGTGGGTTCTGCCTCCATTTTTGTTGATCATTTTTCATCTCTATTCAGTCCCTTCGATTTCTTATGTGTTAATTTTATGAATATTAACATCTCTTAACTTTCTGTGAGTGTATATTGGTCTTCTTAGATAATTCCGAGCTTAAGCGGCTGCCTACCATGCGTGGTGGATTCCGTCCGGTTTAGTTTTCTTAAACCTCTTGATTTATTTCTCTCGTTTTTTTCATTCATTGATTATTTTATGTATATGAATTAGCTCTTTTTATCCCGTCAAATGTAAGAATAGACCAACGATTTGTACCTAAATAAAATTGAGTTTTGTATAAAATGCAAAAGGGTCCAACGCCCTATTTTCATCCAATAAAGATCATCACATATTAAATATCCCATTTTTAATAATGATGCATGAGAGGACCAAAACCCTCAAAATAAACAATGCCCCGATTTGTGTATGAATCGCACATTTACCAAAGGGAGTTGTATTCCGCTCCTTGTATTATTGTAATTTATCGCTTTTGATATTTATTCTGCTCATTTACTGCTTTCCGAATGTGAATAAAATGCACCTTTTAAATCAACTGCATAGTGTGGAGAGAGAGCAAACTAATGACATTAAAATTTGATCATAAGCTAATTGAGGTAGAAATAGATGAGAAATCCCGGACCCAGCTCTGGTCTTTGGGCTCGAGAGGTTAGAGGTTATCCTCCAAAATACTTCTTGGGTTACGAGGCTTTAGCGCTAATCCTAGGCTCTTTTGGGCGAGAAGTTTACCTTCCAAGACCCCTCTAGCTGGCCCAAAATGGATACCAAGCGCAGTCTTAGGCTCTCCGAGGCGAGAGTAACTTTCCCAATGTTCTATTGGGTGGCGACTCCATGATACCTCTTTGTTGCCCAACATAGACGCACTTGCGATTTATTGCAAGATGCCAACGGACCCGCAAGATGCCCCGGTCGCCCACGTGCGGGCGGTCGAACGGGCGGCGCTCATCGGGATCCGGCGCGCGTCACAATACTGTAACTTGCCTAGGAAACTTCTCACATCCTTTTCTTTTAGCGGCATTGGCATTTCCCTGATGGCTTTCACCTTATCCGGTCGATTTTGATCCCTCTTTGGCTGACCACATGTCCCAACAGCTTTCCTGAAGTTACTCCAAAGATACACTTCTTGGGATTTAGCTGCAGGTTGTACTTGCTTATCCTTTGGAAGAACTTCTCCAATGCTTCAAAATGGCCTTCTCTAGTGTCTAATTTGATCATCATATCATCGGCATATACTTCCACTTCCTTATAAATCAAATCACTTAGGATCTTGGTTGCCATCCTCTGATAGGTAGCACCTGCATTCTTTAAACCAAAAGGCATTACCCTGTAGGCATATGTCCCCGATTCCGTGATGAAAGCCGTCTTGATCCTATCAATTATCCTATTGAGAATTTGATTATAGCCCGCATACCTGTCGACGAAGCTATACATTGCACAAATAGCGGCACTATCTATCAGCACATCTATATGGGGTAGCGGGAAATCATCCTTCGGACATGCCTTATTCAGATCCCGATAGTCCACACATACCCTCACTTTTCCGTTCTTTTTAGCCACAGGGACTACATTGGCTAGCCACGTGGGATACTGCACCTCCACCAGAAACTTATCTTCAATCTGTTGTCGAATCTCTTCTTTTACCTTATCTGCCCATTCCGGCCTAAGCCTTCTCATGTTCTATTTCATAGGTCTGTGATCTGGATATGTCAGAATAGCGTGTTTTGCGATGTCCCAATTGATTCTCGGTATGTCCTCATAGGTCCAGGCAAAGACTTTTTCATATTTTTTTACTATTCTCTCAAATTTTTCTCTTTCCTCAGGAGTTACATTTGATGCTATCAAGATTTCTTTCGGGTTTTTCGAGGTTCCAAGATTAAATGGAGTAGCATCAGAAAAATCAATATCAAATATGGATGGAATATGATCATGATCATGCATATTGAAATTATCAGAAACGTTGCACAAGTAAGCAAAATTATTCATTTCATTAATAAAATTAAAATAGTCATTTACATCATCAAAAAGTTCGGGAATGAAAAGACAATCTAAACCGATTTCTTCCTCTTCTCCTGTCGGGTCTGTCACTACTGATGGTCCTGTATCATCCTGGTTGATCGGAGGCTCTTCATCCACCTCTTAAACAGCTTCTTCTATCTTCGTCTTCCCCTTGATGTGAGCGATCACCATAGCCTCGGTCACAACTTCCTCGGGCTCTTCTCTGTCCCAGACAGCTCTATCGATCAAGACCTCCTCATCCCAGAAGTCTTCAACTGGCTTGATCACCCCGACATCCCAATCATAAACATCGCTGAAAACCTCAAATCCCAGTACAATTCTTCCGTCGACCCACTGAGGCTCGGCTTCCCCGGTATAAGTGCAAACTATTGATGCTGGCACAAAACTTTCCCAAATGTGGGGAATCTCCTTTGCTAGCTTCACTTCTCTCTGCACTTCTCCTTCGTAGCCCAGGCCCTTTCTATCTTTTTGACCCCTAGTGGCGAGACACCTGGCATCCCTTGGGAATTCTTACCCAATCTAGCACCCGGAAGAAACGACATCCTTTTCATCATAGCTAGCACTTGAGGGCTTCCTTCTATTGTCTCTTCTTTATTAATCATGGCCACATGGAATCCAGTGAATGGCTGCCTTGCTATCTCGAGTATTAACACCTGATTCTCTCTCGCAACCTTGACGGTCACCACTTGCCCTTCATGTGGTATCTTGACCATCTGGTGAATTGCAGAGGGAACACCTCCCAACTTGTGGAACCACAATCTCGCCAACAATGCCGAAAAATTAGCCGGAATAGGCAGGACTACAAATTCCACCTCAGTCTCCACTGCCCCGTCTTGACCACCGTCTTGAAAGTCCCTGAGGCATGTTGGCGAGAGTTATCATAAGCTGTGATCGTCAAATCCGACTTGGCTAACATGTCTACCGTCACTCCAAAGGTCGTCATGGCTACTTGTGGGCACACGTTGATTGATGACCCATCATCCACCATCACACAAGAAGTGTGCTTTTGATTGATCTGAGCTCGAATGAATAGAGGGCAATTGTGGTTACGGCCTTCCGTAGGTAGATCGGTGATCGGTGTTCAGCAAGTGTACTGAATCGAGAAGTAATAAAGTGGGGTATAGTTAGGACCCAGAGTTATCGTACCCAAGGGACTGTGTGCGAAAGCAATGAAAATCAAATGTATGCTAAAGAATTCCCAATTGTTTGAATTGATTGAGTTAACTATTGATTGAAACTAAAGAATTTAAATAACCAAAATAAACAAACAAAAATAATCAAATTAAATTGACGACAATAATTGCAATAAACAAAATGATGGAAAAAATTATCAAGATAAGAATTCAAAAATAGACAAACGTTGCTCAGGTTCACTCATCCACCCCATACCCAGATATGAATAAAATTAATCCAAGAATTATTTATGAAAGAAATCGGGATAACCCTCTTAACCCAGGCTTCCCAAACGGAGTCAGCCACTCAAATTATATGACATCCCAAATCGAAGTCAGTCACATAATCAGCCTATGCACAGGTCTAAAATCCTAAGTTTTGTTTATTTTCCCAATACGAAGTCAAATAACCCAGAACTTAATTATCTCACTCATCGTTCTAGTCTTAAATCATAAAATCCTACACTTCTAGATTCCCAATCGGAGTCGTCCAAAAGACAAAGCAAGAATGATAAAACTGAATATAGATAACCATGGTATTCAATCCATACAACTCAACAACCAACAAAGATATTGGAATAAATCATTCATCAAAACTAGAAATTAACTTGATAAAATAAATTCCATGAATCAATAATAAATACCAGTGAAATAAACCATTCAATCATATATTTAAATTCAACAGATGTTAAGAATTCACATCATGGGTAGGGGATTCAGAGATCCCCCAAACAACTAAAAGACTACTCACAATCCATTACAAAATCAAAAGGAAAGAGGAAAGAATAAACCCTGAAATTCATTGAGGTGTAAATCCCGGTTGAACCCTTAGTTCTTCAATCTCCTTCTTCAAATCTTCAATGGAGAAAATCTGGAAATTTTCTGAATGTAAAAACTATTCTTGAAATTAAACTATATGTCTTTTATGTAAAAACTCTTGATTTGCTAAAATTAAATCTAAAGATAAAATCGAAAGCCTTTATTAAGAACAATCGAAAAACTACCCCCAAAATTCTATCTCTAAAACCCTAATCTGAAAATAGATTTAAAACTACCAGCCGCCACTCAAAATTCGAAACTTCTCTTTTTAAATCCCGAGGGCTCACGGTGGTAACCAGATTGGTTGCCACCGTGAGGGTGTTGAGGAAGTAAATCTGCCTTGCGTGTAGGATAGGGGTCACGGTGGTAACCAAATAGGTTGCCACCGTGACATGCTCAAATTTTTGCTTCTGTCCAGGAATTTCCTATGTCACGGTGGCAACCACATTACCTTGCCACCGTGAGGTAACTCCTCACTTGGTTCTGTCTTGGTGCGAACTATGTCACGGTGGTGATGACATTAGTCACCACCGTGACCCATAACAGATTTGCATTCTACCCAATTGATACATATGTCACGGTGGTGATGACATTGGTTACCACCGTGACCTATAGTCTTCCTGCATTCTGCTTTTGGCTTCTTTGGATGTCACGGTGGTAACTAATGTCATTAGCACCGTGAGGTACCTAAAGACACAAAAATCAAACTTAATTAAAAACTAACAAAAATTGCATAAAAATTCTAATTTCACTAACATTGACAAAATTAATCTAAAGTAATCATATCACGACAATAAGCACTACTAAACACCACAAATCATACGAAAATACTACCAAATCTAAATACTAAATTGAAGTTATCAAAATACCCCACACTTAGACTTTGCTCGACCTCGAGTAAATGAATTATCCATATTCCTGAAATTTTAAACTCTAACTCGGAATACGAAAACTTAACAACAGTCTTAGCACCAAGCAGAGGGGCCTTAGTTACAAATTCTCAAATCAATTTATATCAAGTAATTTCACGTGTGTGTGTGCTAGGCTCAAAACAAATTATCTCTTTTCAAAACAAAATAACCAATACATTCCAGCAATTGAGCAAAGAAATTATATATGGAAATGAATTTGCATACAGGTTTCGCACTTAAAACTCAGGATAATCATACACCTCTCCTTTAGCACCGGAACCACAAGGGTCATCTCCACTTAAACAACTCAAATTAAGAACAGGATTAAAAGGACTTATTCCAAGGTTGTAATGTTGGGTTAGGGTATTGTCTAACAAGAAAAGTAAGGGAAATCAAATAAAGAGTCAGCCACTCTACCTATAATTTCAACTACCCAAAACTGAACAAGATTGTCCATGACCTACCTTCAATTCACCCATAATTTCCAATGTTGTCTAAACTTCCCCATACATAAAATACATCAAACTCAAAACAATAAGGTGATGAACTTCCCTTTTTAATTCACTTTTAAATCCAATTATCCGTAAATATGAGTATGTCTTCTTCTACTCAAAGGTACCCCACACTTGAATTTTTTAAAACTCATTAAACTTTCTTTTTTTTTCATGATTTTTTTTTTCAACTGGGGTACCCAAAGTCTAGATTTTCTTATACCCATTTTTTTCTGTAATAAGGGAAAGTTCAACACCATACTAAATAACACCCACAAAATTCAACAATTCTTCTCACACTTCCACTATTTCAATAATAGATACCCTTATTCAACTTTCAATGATATTCCAACCCAATCCTAGAGTGGCCAATTCTTAGTAAAGGGTAGGCAAAGGCATTTAGGCTAAATGGTAAATTATGAGTGTAACAAGAAAATTGCGTAGTACGCTTTTAGCATACTAAATTGGCTCAACTGGGCTAGCAATGGAAATAACATAAACAGGTAGGTCTAAAGCTATTTAAAAGTGGTTATCAAAGAAACAAATTGCCTTAATCATGTCCTAAACTTGTTTAAGTTGTTATCATGTTTCGAAGGGTGATGAGGAAGGTTCTAACTATCCTAACATTTTCTCACTTAAAAGCTTTTACGCATTGGAGTTTTCAAATTTTTCCAAACAAGCCTCTAGTGCATAAAAGATTGGAAATCACAAGATATATGACTGATTGAGATTCAATTTGCTTCTAAAACTTCCAACTACTCATTTACCAAGATAAGTTTTTAAGATAAACCATTCTCCAATTAAAGTTCAAAACATTCACAACAGGAATAACTAGAGGCAAGCTAAACTAAGATAGGAAAAATTCTCACAACCACAATTAAATATTCAAATAACTAAAACACAATAATATAGGCGAATACAATTAAAATAAAACATCAACATGCACAAACATAAAACAAATAAAGTAATTATTTACATATTAAGCTGTTGGATGGAGTTACTCCGTCTACCCCCCACTTAATACCTTGCTATCCTCAACAAGTTAAAAATAATTACAATCCACAGTTAATATGAAAATACAAATAATAAAAAAAAACAAAAGATAATAGGTCTCCCTGGTCATATCTCTG
The DNA here is from genome assembly GCA_947683425.1 of Excoecaria cochinchinensis. NCBI lineage: Eukaryota > Viridiplantae > Streptophyta > Magnoliopsida > Malpighiales > Euphorbiaceae > Excoecaria > Excoecaria cochinchinensis. The sequence goes on from CANTUQ010000129.1 coordinate 1,371,906, forward strand.
GAGGTGGAGGTAGTGGTGGTGGAAAATGCATATCAAAGTGCGCTGACAATGAGTACAGTCCCAACATCACCTGATCCATCTGGGACTGGAGATAAGCTTGTGAGGTGGAGATGGTGTCCACTGATGCGGCGATTGTGTCTATGCGTGCCATTAGAGCGTCGTACTGCTGCGATGATAATTGCACAGGCTCTGGTGCTGGAGGTGCTTCCGGATCGTCCTCGTGCTCATAGGGCAAGCCTCCTAGACCCTGCTGGGCTCCCTGAAGATACTCGACGCGGGTAGTCAATCTGTATCCATGTTCAGTTATCGCGTCGTCCACTACGACTTTCATGTTCTTCAACAGCTTCTTATCAATATTCGCAGTGGATGAAAGTGACTTGGGTCTCCTCAAGGGATGATGCACACCCTCAGCAATTACTGTGACAAACCCACCCAAAGCAATCTTCTTCACCTTCTTGGGGTGCCATTGCAACTCTTCCAACTTATGCCACAAATGGGGTGCCCCATTAGTATTCACTCCCCGCACAAGCTAGAAATAATGCTTCCGGTAAATTGACCTGCCCTGGTGAGTCCACATGACTCAACAAAGATAGTGAGAAAAATTTATGGAGGATTCACATGGCATGAGTATCGAGATGGTGGGCCTTGGTCTTGCCTGATAAATATTGCGTGGCTGTCACCGAATGTCGAATTATTGCCCAGGTGATATCCTTATCATAATCCACAAAACAATCTGGAGCGAGGGCAGGGAAACCTAGCATTTCAGAAAAGTCGACAAAAGACCGCTCATACTTTGTACCCTCCAGAAAAAAAGTTACTCTTCCCGAATCTTGAGAAGGGTCGCGGCTGATCCTACATTGCACAGTTGACATGGAATCTCTTGTCAACCCCGGATAGACTTTCTCATTAATCACAAAAAGCCGCTCCCAACCCATATTCGATATTAGCCGTTGTACGTCATTTTTTATTCCCAGCTTTTCCAACAAATCAAAATCCAAATAGCTCATTGGAATGTATGAGCATTTGGAAAACAGAGCATATGCAAGTTTCTGACTGGTCGGAACCCAAGAAGGCACATGAGAAATATCAACAGTAGGCTGGCTGGATGTTTGTCCTGATGAACTAGAGGCTAGAGCAGAGCTTTTGCGCTTAGGAGCCACTGCACAACATGGAAAAACCAAATTTAATAGCATACGATGGGCATCAACAGCAATGGATTTTAAAATAAAGCATAATGTCAAGCTCCTGCTAACTTGTTAAACAATCTCTCAATTCTAAATGAATAACATAAAAGATGCAATAATGCAAGGAGAATGCAAATGACAAAAGCACAATTCAGCAAAAGTGATGAGCAAATTCAGTATTAAACCTAGAATCACTAGTAGCAAAACTCAATAGAAGGTTAAGAGAATTTGAGCTACTGTCAAAAGGAAAAAATGATAAATGAGAACAACAAACTCATTTGAACATTATTGTGAAAGAATTGTGGCATTTCAAATTGACAGGAATTGGAAAAAACAGGAAAACCATTCATTCAGACATTTAGTCAAACACCTGGTATGCAGATTGTTAACTGACTAAATTGAAGCCCACATATCATACTAACAACCCACAATTTCAAAACGAGGCATTACAATACAGAGCAAACAATAAAAAACTAGTAATTTCCATTCTTAACCAAGAATTTGAAGAAAAATGTCAACTTAAATCATGCACACAGCCAACTGCCCTAACATCCCAACCCAAACTCGTTCATGGATTCAACATCAGAGATTGAAATTGAGAATGAAGATAAGAATTGAGAACACCCCCAACATAAATTCAGAGCATAAACAGAAGTAAATCCTAAGTGGTGAGGAATATGGAGACTTCTAACATACCGCTATGGTAGAAAACAAGAACATGGAAAAGAACAACACGAAAAGAAAATAAATGCAAAAATAGAAAGAAAAAGAAAGAGTAAAATTACTTACTTGTTGTAGGTTGGCAGAAATCGAAGCCTAAAACAAAGATTGGAAGTTCGAAATAGTAGATGAAGCGAAATATTTAAATTTTTGAGAGTGAGATGTGCGGGTGAGTGAGAAACAAAACACGAAAAACTGGAATTTTAAAACAAATGGGCGCGTGGGTCACGGTGGTAACCAAATAGGTTGCCACCGTGAGGTACCTAAAACTTGTAATCCAGAATTGAACCGCCTCTTGGTAACGGTGACAACCAAATTCTTTGTCACCGTGACATACGAAAAATTCAAAACAGAATGGAAGTGTCAATATGTCACGGTGGTAACCAGATTTCATTGCCACCGTGACATGTGCAAACTCAAACAGAATTGAAACTCACCTTATGTCACGGTGGTAACCAATTCAATCACCACCGTGACATGTGCACACCTCAAAATAGAATGCGACTCACCTGTTGGTCACGGTGGTAACCCAAAACCATTGCCACCGTGACATACCAAATATGCCAATCCAGAATGGCTCCCTCATGTGGTCACGGTGGTAACTAACTACCTTATCAACGTGACATGTGCACATCCCCAATTCCAGAATGCATTCTACCTTGGTCACGGTGGTAACTACAATCCATTGCCACAGTGACCACCTGCAAACTAGAAAAAAAATATTCATCAACTACTCAAAACTTCAGCCATTAAAACCTTGAACATTCTCCCTTTAACAACATGATTTTCTTATGACGACAAACCAAACAACTTAAACAAAAATAAACAAGATGAACTACCTAAAGAAAAGAACAATAAACACAAAATAACATAATTGGAGAAGAAGTTCTACATTTAACAAGTCTGCAGCTGGACTTTTAAATTCCGTTAAGGATCCGCAAGGTTGACTATCGCTAAAGCCCCATCATACTTTGATTCAAAATAAGGCTTCACACGGTGTCCATTTACCTTGAACTCATTTTCACCATTCGGATGCTTCAATGTGATCACTCCAAACTGATCAGCTCCCACAACCTCATACGGCCCCTTCCACCGCGATTTTAACTTTCCAGGAAATAAACGCAACCTGCTATCATATAAAAGAACTTTCATACCTGGAATGAATTCTTTCGTGACTAATTTCTTGTCGTGCCATTTCTTTGTGTTTGCCTTATACTTCTCTGCTTGTTGGTACGACCAATAGCGTATCTCTTCCAATTCGTTCATCTGGAGAAGTCTCTTCTCACCTGCACTCTTGATATCAAAATTTAAAAACTTGGTGGCCCAATAAGCCTTGTGTTCTAATTCGACAGGGAGATGACAAGATTTGCCAAAAACAAGCCTAAATGGGGATAATCCTATAGATGTTTTGAATGCAGTTCGGTAAGCCCACAATGCTTCATCCAACCTTAAATACCAATCCTTTCTAGATGAATTTACAGTTTTTTCTAGGATGGCCTTAAGTTCCCGATTGGACACTTCAACCTGCCCATTAGCTTGAGCATGATAAGGGGTGGTTACCTTATGCCTAACTCCAAATTTTTGCAATAAAGCCTTAAATTGGTGGTTAACAAAATATTTACCACCATCACTAATAATTGCTCTAGGAGCTCCAAATCGGGTGAATATGTTTTTTCTCAAGAAATCCAGAACAACCTTGGCATCACAAGTTCTAGTGGCTATTGCTTCTACCCACTTACTCAAATAGTCCACTACCACCAAAATATACTCATACCCATAAGAAACCGAAAAAAGGTCCCATAAAGTCTATCGCCCACAAATCAAACAATTCTACCTCTAGCAAATTGGTTAAAGGCATCTCATCTCTCTTAGAAATGTTACCTACTCTCTGACACCTATCACAGGTTTTCACAAAAACTTGTACATCTTTAAACATAGTAGGCCAATAAAAACCAGAGGATAGAATTTTCGATACCGTTCTATTTGGCGCATGGTGCCCACCAGCTTCCCCACTATGACATGCCTTGATGATTGCACCCGTCTCCTCATCTGAGATGCACCTTCTTAAAACTTGATCAGCACATAATCGGAAAATGTAGGGGTCATCCCAAATGTATTGTCGTTCATCAGTTCACAGTTTCTTCTTTTGCTTCTAAGTAAAATCTTTAGGCATAAAACCTCCTGCAAGAAAATTTGCTATGTTAGCAAACCAAGGAACAGAAGTGTCACAAGCAAATAAAGCACAAATGTGTTCATCAGGAAATAAATCTAAAATTTCCCCTTTTTCAATATGGTCATTTTCCATTCTTGACAAATGGTCTGCCACGAAGTTTTCAGCGCCCTTCTTATCCTTAATTTCTAAATTGAGCTCTTGCAATAGCAGCACCCAATGAATCAGCCTCGATTTGGATTCCTTCTTGGTAAACAAATGCCTCAAGGCTGCATGGTCCGACCACACCACAACTTTTGCACCCAGCAAATATGGCCTGAACTTCTCAAACGCATACACAATTGCAAGAAGTTCTTTCTCTGTGGTGGTGTAATTAACCTGTGCTCCTGTCAAAGTGTGACTAGCATAATAAATTGCACAGAATATCTTATCCCGACGTTGTCCCAGTACTGCTCCCACTGCATAATCACTAGCATCACACATTAGTTCAAACGGCATAGTCCAATCCGGAGATATAATCACCGGAGCTGAAATAAGCCGTTGCTTTAATGTTTCAAAAGCTAGCAAGCATTCACTATCAAAATTAAAAACAGCATCTTTCATGAGTAAATTAGACAAGGGTTTAGCAATTTTTGAAAAATCTTTAATAAAACGCCGGTAAAACCCTGCATGTCCTAAAAAACTCCTTATGCCCTTAACACTCGTCAGAGGCGGTAACTTCTCTATTACTTCAACTTTTGCCTTATCCACTTCTATCCCTCTCTCTGAAATTTTATGCCCTAACACAATGCCCTCTCTCACCATAAAATGGCATTTTTCCCAATTTAAAACTAGGTTAGTCTTTTCACACCTCCCTAGCACTAAATCAAGATGCTTTAGACAGCTCATAAAATCAGCCCCATATATAGTGAAGTCATCTATGAATACCTCCATAAATTTCTCTATAAAATCATGGAAAATAGCCATCATACACTGCTGAAACGTAGCCGGTGCATTACATAACACAAAGGGCATTCTTCTATATGCAAATGTGCCATATGGGCAGGTAAAGGTCGTTTTCTCTTCATCCTCAGGGGCTATAGGAATCTACAAATTTCCCGAATACCCATCTAAAAAATAGTAGAACCTATTACCTGCTAACCTCTCTAGCATCTGATCAATAAACGGCAAAGGGAAATGGTCTTTTCTAGTGGCATTGTTCAAGCTTCTATAATCAATACAGACTCTCCAACCCGTAACTGTACGAGTTGGAATCAGTTCATTCAGTTCATTCTTTACCACTGTCATCCCCCCTTTTTTTTGCACACACTACACTGGGCTAACCCATGTACTATTAGAAATAGGGTAGATTATACCTGCATCAAGGTGTTTGAGTACCTCCTTCTTTACTACCTCTTGCATGGCCGGGTTGAGTCTTCTCTGAGGCTGAGCTACCGGCTTGCATTCCTCCTCCATTGGGATCATGTGTGTGCAGTAACTTGGATCAATCCCCTTCAAATCTGAGGTTTCCCATCCAATGGCTCCCTTGTGCTTTTTCAGCACCTCTAGCAACAGCTTTTCTTCATCACTTGACAACAAAGAAGATATGATTACTGGTTTCTGATCTTTCTCTAAAAACACATATTTCAAATGAGAGGGGAGAGGTTTAAGTTCAGAATTTAAATCCCCCTTTTTAGTGTTAAACTATTCATTCTGTGATTCATCCTTTCCATCTTCTATCTCCACAATTTCTATTGCTTCTCCCCTCATCTCTTCTTCCACTTCTTCTCCTTCCACTGAATGTAACAAACACAAATTTTCTGGATCATCTCCAACCACTTTTTCCTGCACTTCTTCCACACACTTGTCTATTACATCTACAAAATAAACAGACTCCTCCATATCCCCAGATGGATACTTTTGAGCTTTGTTCATATCCACTACCAACTCCTCATTATTGAACCATAGGGTGACCGTTTGACCATGAACATCAATCAACGCCTTTGCTGTGTTTAAAAATGGCCTCCCCACTATCAGTGGCACCTTCCTATCCTCTTCCATCTCCATCACCACAAAGTCCACTGGGAAGATGAATTTCCCCACCTTCACTAACAGATCTTCTATCACTCCTTTGGGTTGCCTCACTGACCTCTCTGCAAGTTGGAGTCTCATTCCCGTCTCCCTGAGGTCCCCAAGATTAAGCTTCCTGCAAATAGAATAAGGCATCAAATTTATGCTAGCACCCAAATCACATAAAGCATTACCATAAAAATCTTCACCAATAGCACAGGGTAAAGTAAAGCTACCTGGATCTTCCAATTTCTCAGAGATCTTGTTCATAATTATAGCACTGCAATTTTCTGTAAGCTGTACAGTTCCATGCCCTTCTAATTTCTTTTTATTAGAACATAATTCTTTCATAAATTTAGCATAGTTAGGCATGTGAGCTAAAGCTTTAGCAAATGGTAAATTAATGTGCAGTTTCTGAAACATCTCTAGAAACCTAGCCTTTTGCTCATTTTTCTTTTCCTGTTTAGCAACTGCAGGAAATGGTAATCTATTTATATCAAGATCCTCTACCCTCGGATTCACTAAACTTTTACCCTTCTCACTTTTAGGAGGATTTTCATTAACGTCTACCCTAGAGTTAGAGTTACTTACTGCCTGTGTCGGCTCCTCCTTTTCTGATGATGAAGAATTTTTACCTTGGTCTTCTCTCGGTACCACTTCCTTACCAGTTCTCAGTGTGATTGCTTTAGCTTCCTCTTTTGGATTCCGGTCCACATTCAAAGGAAATGTTCCTGGTTGTCTTTGAGACATGGAAGTTGCCAGCTATCCCACTTGAGTCTCTAAATTCCTCATGGAAGCATCTTGGTTCCGGTTCCACTGCTCTTGAGATTTCCACCTTGACTCTTGATTAGCCATGAACTGCTGCTGGCTATTTAAAAACTGTTGTTGACTGTTCATGAAAGTAGCCAACATGTCTTCCAGATTTGGCTTCTTTTCTTACACAGGTGGCCTCGGTTGGTATCCCGGTGGGTGGTATTGTTGCCCTTGGTTGTGATGGGGTGGATATGGTTGTTGATACAGCTGCCCTTGGTTCTGATGAGTGTTTTGGTTGAAGGGAGGTCTAACTTGTGGTTGAGAGGATGAAGCATTTGGATTTCCATCCTTCCAAGAGAAGTTTGGATGATTTCTCCAGCCCGGATTATATGTGTTGCTGTAGGGGTCATTCCTTCTGTAATCTCTTATGGCATTTATATCTCCCATTGCCCCACTCTCTTGACCAAATTGCCCACTTTCATACCATCCACTCTCTTGACCAAATTGCCCACTTTCATACCATCCACTCTCTTGAGCCACAGAAGCTACATTCTGCATTTTCAGACTACTCATCTCCTTCTTCATGGACTCAATCTGTGCCTTCAGCATCGACACCTCATCCACAGTGTGTATCCCTTATCTTTTCGGAACTGACCTAGGAGTAGACCATTGAGCATCATTCGCCGCCCTTTCATCTAGCAGATGAAAAGCTTCCTCTGGTAGTCTATTCATGAATGACCCTCCTGATGAAGTATCCAATAAAGATCTTGTCTGTGGTGTAACCCCAGAATAAAATGTTGTCATCAGGTGGTATATGGCTATCTCATGGTGTGGACAGCTTCTCAACAGTCTTTTAAACCTTTCCCAGGCTTCATGAAACGGCTCCTCACTCATTTGACTTAAACCCAATATACTGTTACGGATGTTCGCAGTCTTTGTCGGAGGGAAGAATCTCATCAAAAATCTCTCCTGTAACTGGTCCCATGATCTAATCGACTGTCTAGGTAGCATTTGCAACCATTCACGTGCTTTTCCAATCAATGTGAAAGGGAACAACTTTAATCTTACCGAGTCATATGACACTCCAGGAATCTGAACCGTATCACTGACCTCTAGGAATATGTCTAAGTGCTGTGCGGGATCTTCCACTTCTGAACCCAAAAACTGATTCCTCTGTACCATATTGATGGTGGCTAGTTTAAGCTCAAACTGCACTCCCCTTGGTAGCACAATCATACGATTATCCTCATTCCATCTTGGTACTGCATAATCCCTTATTGTCCTCTGCCTCGGGACCTCTTCTCTGTACATTCTCGGATTCTCTTGCTGTGGCCACGGCACTTGTTCGTTCTCGGGAGAAACTTCACCAATAGGAGGAGGATTGTTCTCTATGTTATTTTCTCTGTTAGCTCTCCTTCGTTGATGCAAAGTTCTCTTGATTTCAGGATCGTAGGGTGCTATTTGTTCCCGTCTCAATCTGCTCATGCACCACAACAACTACCTGAAAAGAATATACAAAAATAAAATAAAATAAAAAGAAAAACACATACAAATAATAATCAAAACTTAAAACAACGCCAGTCCCCGGCAATGGCACCAAAATCTTGATCGGTGTTCAGCAAGTGTACTGAATCGACAAGGAATAAAGTGGGCATAGTTAGGACCCCGAGTTATCGTACCCAAGGGACTGTGTGTGCAAGCAATGAAAATCAAATGTATGCTAAAGAATTCCCAATTGTTTGAATTGATTGAGTTAACTATTGATTGAAACTAAAGAATTTAAATAACCAAAATAAACAAACAGAAATAATCAAATTAAATTGACGACAATAATTGCAATAAACAAAATGATGGAAAAAATTAACATGATAAGAATTCAAAAATAGACAAACGTTGCTCAGTTTCACTCATCCACCCCATACCCAGATATGAATAAAATTAATCCAAGAATTATTTATGAAAGAAATCGGGATAACCCTCTTAACCCAGGCTTCCCAAACGGAGTCAGCCACTCAAATTATATAACATCCCAAACCGGAGTCAGTCACATAATCAGCCTATGCACAGGTCTAAAATCCTAAGTTTGGTTTATTTTCCCAATACGGAGTCAAATAACCCAGAACTTAATTATCTCACTCATCGTTCTAGTCTTAAATCACAAAATCCTGCACTTCTAGTTTCCCAATCGTAGTCGTCCAAAAGACACAGCAAGAATGATAAAACTGAATATAGATAACCATGGTATTCAATCCATACAACTCAACAACCAACAAAGATAATGGAATAAACCATTCATCAAAACTGGAAATTAACTTGATAAAATAAATTCCATGAATCAATAATAAATACCAGTGAAATAAACCATTCAATCATATATTTAAATTCAACAGATGTTCAGAATTCACATCATGGGTAGGGGATTCAAAGATCCTCCAAACAACTAAAAGACTACTCACAATCCACTACAAAATCAAAAGGAAAGAGGAAAGAATAAACTCAGAAATTCATTGAGGTGTAAATCCCGGTTGAACCCTTAGTTCTTCAATCTCCTTCTTCAAATCTTCAATGGAGAAAATCTGGAAATTCTCTGAATGTAAAAACTATTCTTGAAATTAAACTATATGTCTTTTATGTAAAAACTCTTGATTTGCTAAAATTAAATCTAAAGATAAAATCGAAAGCCTTTATTAAGAACAATCGAAAAACTACCCCCAAAATTCAATCTCTAAAACCCTAATCTGAAAATAGATTCAAAACTACCAGCCGCCACTCAAAATTAGAAACTTCTCTTTTTAAATCCCGAGGGGTCACGGTGGTAACCAGATTGGTTGCCACCGTGAGGGTGTTGAGGAAGTAAATCTGCCTTGCGTGTAGGATAGGGGTCACAGTGGTAACCAAATAGGTTGCCACCATGGCATGCTCAAATTTTTGCTTCTGTCCAGGAATTTCCTATGTCACGGTGGCAACCACATTACCTTGCCACCGTGAGGTAACTCCTCATTTGGTTCTGTCTTGGTGCAAACTATGTCACGGTGGTGATGACATTAGTTAACACCGTGACCCATAACAAATTTGCATTCTGCCCAATTGATATATATGTCATGGTGGTGATGACATTGGTTACCACTGTGACCTATAGTCTTCCTGCGTTTTGCTTTTGGCTTCTTTGGATGTCACGGTGGTAACTAATGTCATTACCACCGTGAGGTACCTAAAGACACAAAAATCAAACTTAATCAAAAACAAACAAAAATTGCATAAAAATTCTAATTTCACTAACATTGACAAAATTAATCTAAATTAATCATATCACGACAATAAACACTACTAAACACCACAAATTATACGAAAATACTACCAAATCTAAATACTAAATTGAAGTTATCAATCGGCATTTGTGAACACCACATTCTCCCAAGCTCCTCCTTTCACCACTTCCAACAGCTCAGTGGGCGAAATTGTTGTAGCCACAGTCGTCGCGCATAAGGCTTCTACCAATCTCTACCTATGGGAGGGGGATAGCCTCAGTAGATCCCAAATGGAAATTTGAGCCGGTGTCTTCTGCAGCTGTTTCACTATCTGATCTCCTTTCGGCTCCTTTTCGTTCTCTTTCTGACCTCCCACTGGCTCCTGAGGCCTGGCTACTTCCGGTACTACTCTCCCGCTGCGGGTCACCGCTTCTACCTTCATTTTTCCTTTTTGCTCTTCCGCTTCCTCCTCCTCTGAACCCCACGGGTTACGAAATTCAACACCTTTATCATCATTATCACTTCCACTTTCACTAGTGGACCAGCAATTGATCACTGCAGCGGGCATCCCTTTTTCACTCACTTCATAGAGGCTCGTGACAGTAATGTTTACATCATCGCCGTATAACTCCTTCAAGACAAACCATTCAGGTAAACTAGACCCAATCATGAACACAGGCGGGGGCACCTTGTTATACCCAGCTTTCTTCTGACCTTCCCTCTTCTCGGGATCCATAATCTGCTTTGAATCTATTGAGTCTTGAATTGCATGCCTCAAAGCTTTGCACCCATCTGTCAAATGACCCGTGTGTTGATGGTAAGCACAATACTCATTATCATTATGGCCCGGCATCCCCTGATTCCTGGCAGGTCTAGGTGGTAATGGTTGTAACTTCCCTTCCTTTATTAGCCTTTTCAGAACCCACGATAAGGACCTCCCTAAGTTCGAAAAACGTCTCGTGGTTGCGTCAACAGCGGATACCTCAACTATCCTTCTTGCACTACCGTTGGGACCTGCTGGCCTACTTGTCCCCTGACTACCGTTCCCCTTCTTGGCATAGTTATCATTATTTGCTTTTCGGGCTAGGTACTCTCCCTCTGCTTTGATGGCTATATCTTTTAAGGACTCCCAGTATCGTAATCCTTTTATCTTTAACCCTTCTCTCAGATACGGGCTTGCATTCTTGATGAATAATCTAATCTGGTCTTGAGTCTCCAGTTTCTTTCTCATTTCCATCACTCTGTTCCTCTAGTGGGTTAAGTACTCATGAAAAGATTCGCCAGCCTTCTGTTGCAACAATTCTAGATCTTTGAGGGTCACTTTCATCCTCGTGTTACAATTATACTTCCTTAAAACTCCTCCGTCAGCAAATCCCAATCTTCTTTGGTTCTGCGGTCAAGGCAGTGATACCAATCTATAGCCGGGCCAGTCAGACTTAAACAAAAGTACTCCACCTTTTGTTTATTCGTCAAGGTGGTCCCCTTCATAATCAATGAATATTGCTTCACATGGGCAGTTGGGTCAGAGGTGCCATCAAACTTGGGAACGTCTGGCATTTTGAAATTATATGGGATCGAATCCTCCCCTTCCAACTCCTTATCTTCGGGATTCATTCCTTGACCCCTACTTAACATCTGGGCCATCGCCTCAAATTTCTCCTCCATTTTCTTCCAAATGGTTTCCTCTAACTGGGGCGCTTTTCCCCTTTATGACACAATGCTATCCTCATAATCTTTATCTCCACGGTCGTCCTCTAACCTCTGAACCGGTCTTCTCCTTTGAACCCCCGATGCTACTGACCTTAAATCTACCGGCGGTGGTCAGATCTCTTCTTGCCCCTCTTCTCTATCCTCCCCTTGTTCATTCTGTCTCATAGGAGGTGGAAGCGGGTTCTGTGGAGCAGCGCGCTGGGCCATTGTGGCCATCATGTTCATCATTCGGCCTTCAAACTCCTCAAACCTTCGGCCAATGTAACACCCCCATACCCTCGGTAAAGAATATCGGGGCGCCACGCGAACTTTAACGAACACACATACATGTACCGTAGCAGAAACATTAATATTAAAAGATAAGAATAATTTGGGCCAAACAAAAAGAGCTCTTGTAACATATATATAAACTGTACATAATACAAAAGCTTTATACTTGTTACATATTCATTTTCGGTACACATATATATAACAGTTAACTTTTACATGACAATATTATACTTCCTATGTGTATAATGATGTTACTCAAAATGTAAGAAACTCTATTACTATCTTATACAAAAAGAGATCACAACAGAACTCCTAGTGGCCTCGACCTGCAGATGCCTGCTCACTGATTCGAACCTATACCTACACGGAAGTAAACATCCATGCTAAGCGATAACGCTTAGTGGGGATGAAAATAATGCAAAGGACTTCTTTCCGAAGTCACACATAAATCACATATTTCATATAACAAAATCAAATAAATTCATGCATATAGCTCTTATACGTGTACAGGTTACATGCTCAACAATGAGCTCACATGTAAATAACATCTACTCTTTTTCTTATTCATGTGCACTATAACTCAAACATATAACTTTCACACACTTGTATAGATCAACTATTCAAATATACACTATCATGTATCCACGTTCATGTAACATTTCTCATGTGCTATAGCATTTATTCAAAGCAATGCTTTTAATCATCTCAAGTTCACTACACAACCTTTACCAAAACAGGCCTGACTTTCTTTAGTTGCGGATACGGGACACTATAAAAACATTTTCGATAGACCGAAGTCACAAGATATTTTCATCTATCACTATTAATGACCATTCTCGGAGGTCGACCCGCTTCGCCCAAACGGGGCGGAACATGGGCAGCTGCACTCGATAATCCCTTTATAAGCATGCTTATCTATCCACTGCTATGGCCAGTCAGGCTAAACATAAAGACTCTATACTCTATATCATATACATTGCATATACTCTACTGTTCATTCAAGAACACTATACACTATTTACATATTAATGGAGCAAACCATGTGCATACATATACCCTATACATATACTCGCATGTAGCCATATAATATCAATGCATCTTTACACTCTACTTTACTAACTAATCAAATGCACAATGCATTTTACATGTTCATAGACTTCACACATTATGATTCAATCATACATGATCAACATCACATGCATATCATGTTCAATAATTAAAAAGCATATATACATTTAATTTCATTATTAAACTCTTATGCCATAGCTTTAATCACCTATAATTTCAATTGACAACCACTCACATACTCATTTCATAAGGTTAGAAATGAGTTGGACATGCTATAGGAACTTACCATGAAGTTCGGGTGCATTTCGGGAAGAAAAACACTCAAAATATGCATATCAGGGGGTGGTCACGGTGGTAATGGATTGGTTGCCACCGTGAGGTCCAAAAATGAGCATTTTGCCAAGTATTTTCATAGGTCATGGTGGTAACCATTTTGGTTGCCATCATGACATATCAAAATGTTGTAAAACAGAATCAAAATTTTGGGTCTGGTTCACACCATGATTTTGGACAGCCTATTTCAAAGTCTATACCTCATTTGTGGGCAAAACTATCTTCTTAACAATTGTTCCTTGGTATGTTAACTTTAAAATGGGACAATTTTCAAGTCAATTGGACATCTATAACATCATATATGATCTAAATAAGATGAACTAGTCAAATGAATCGGCCAAGGTAGAGACACCTCTATTTTGTCCAATTTTTAGGGTCTTAGAGCAAGCATTTGCTCAAGGTCATTTCAGAGACTTTTATAGGTATAGAAGTTGTGGTTCTATTGGATCAAGAATCACTCAATTAAGAGTAGTATAACTATACTTATGACAAAAACATCACACAGAGGTCAGATAACAAACAAGCATAATTTGCCAAAACAAACTCTATCATTTACACACACACTCTCTTGATCAATTCACATACTTATAAGCATATACACACATATCATAAGTAGCATGATAATTGTGAAATTAATGATATTTTTAGTATGTTTTTATTTATTTATTTAAGTTAATTTAGTATTTATTTGGTTGAATTATAGTTGAATTAGTTAATTTTATATTTTAGAGTTTAATTGTTGATTTTGGTATTTTTCAGGATTAAAATAAAGGAAAAAGGATTTAATTGAAAAGAATGCTAAGTTTTGGATAATTTGGTAATTCTCAGATTTGTGGAAGTCAAAGAATGGAACAAAGTGCATTTGCATAATGCACGGGAGTGCAAATTCTCACATGGCCAAGTGAGTGATATTTGCTTAATGCATGGGAGTGCAAATTTTCACATGGCCGTGCATTTACAATTAGAAAATTCAACACATTTTGATGACTTTTTCATCAACTGCCAGCGTTTTCATAAATTCAAAATCTACCAAATTTCCGAAGAAAAGAGAGAATCCTTTTCCCATTTACCGACCGAAAGAATTGTGGCAATAAAAAGTCAGAAAGAATACCAGATCAAAGGGAGAGTTTTTCTGGAACGAAAAAGGAAGATTTATTTCTGCAACTGAAGATTTAGATTTTTCAGATAGTTTTAGAATTTAATTTATGCTGTTGTTATTTTAAATCTGAGAGAATAATCAGAGATAGAGGGAGGTTATTATTTCTTTTTGAAGTTTTGAGAATAGATCAGACGGGAAGAACATCAATTTTATTATTGTAAGAATTTCATTTTCAGATCTCAAATGGGTAATATCAACTTATCTCTATTTAATTCAGTTTTTATTTCAATTATGAGTGAGTAGTTCCTTTCTTGTTAAGGGATGCTTTGAATCCCGAATAATCATGTGAATGCTTTGTGTGGATTGATTTATGCATATGCTTCAGTTTTATCTTCTCTGAATAAATCTGTTTGTCATTGAAATTAATGCCAGTTTAAGATTGATCTACTGTGATAATCTTTGATTATATTCATTTCATGAACTTACACATACTCTGTTATATTTCTATCGATTTTCACTGGTTTGATTAATCCGAGATGGTAGTTAAATCTGTGGATCTCTATTTTAATAGGTTCAGAATTGTAGAAGATAATTGAGCTTTGATATCTTAATCCGGGAAGGTAGGATCATCTAAGCTTAGGACTTAAGACCTGTTTCGATGCTAAAATATGTGCTGAATCCAGGGTGGTAGGTGCATATCTTAGAAAAGCTTGATCCGAAAGGCAGGCTATGGTATAGGCTAGGCTGTTCACTGATTTGCATATGTTATTGATAAGTTGAAGCATTTACATGGTGTTATTGGGGAGGATGGGTATTCCTGGGCAAGATCTTTTAGTTATTTCATCAAATCTATATTGGTATTGAGTCTGTTTAATATTCTTTAATTAGTTATTTTATCAATTACAGTATTTAATTTTCATCTTAAATAATTAATCACATCAAACAATTGGAAATTCTTTAGCATACATTTAATTGTTAAAATTTTACACAACACAGTCCCTTGGGTTCGATAACTTGTGGTCTTAATTATCATCACAATATTACTTGCCGATTCAGTACACTTGCTGAGGTCGCGTCATAGCACAAGCAATCAAAATGATATTCACACACGATCCCTACCTTAGGTGGCTTAACTGCTTCTCTCTAATTGATTCCGAGCTTTTCCTTTCCCTTGTCCATAACTCTCATGCAAAACCAGACCAAAACACTTAGGTTAACCCTCTTTTCACTTTAAATCAAGAACAGAAAGAAAAAGGAGGTCAGATCGGAAAATAAATCCAACTTACCTTCTTGAAGAGACCTAATCAAGCCCCTTCCACACTCTCTTGAAACCAATCCAGGAGATTCTCTTAAGGAGCAAATACAAATGAAGAAGAAAAGCAACAAAAGATGAAGGGAGGAAGAGCACGGCAAAACAAAAGAAAAGCAAAAGAATAAAGATGAAAAAAGGCCAAAGCAGAAAATTGAAAGAAGAATTGCTTAGAAAGTGGCCTGTCAATGGTCATCCAAAGCCAAATACTTCCATAATTGCCCACTTACCTCATTAAAGGCCAACCACTCTCAATTAATCCATCTTAATCCAAAAAGTCCCATGCCACATGTCACTCTCTCTTGTATACATGTGTCAATTCCCTACGACGCCACTTTTCAATCTCCTATGCCGCCATGTGTCCAATATACATCAAATAATCCAACTCAATTAGGCTTCACGAGAAGTGTTATGTCGTGCCCGCAACACTGTCGCGCTCGCGATAGGACCCACACCAAGCCACTCACTCAAATACACTCTCTTATATACACAAACTCTGGAATTCCCGAACAAAAAAAAAAATTCTACTAGGGCCAAATCGGGTTGTTACAGCCAACCTCTTCTACAATCAAAGCCCTGGTGGCATCATTCCCTCTCGGTGAGTTACCCATCTCTAAAACAGCGCAGCTGGTCTCTGAATGAGTCTCCAAGAAATTCTCCCTTTCTGGCAGCTCAGACACAAGATTTCGGATCAATCGTCCCGCAGGTCCTCTCGTCCACCTGGGCAGATCTATGATGGCTATAGAGACAAGGAGTCAGAATGATGCATGAATGCAATGAAGTGCATGATCGTGATATGCAACACCCACAAATCACATGCAAGCAGATAGGTCCTTCCACCCTTATTACTCCGACACACGTGGTCATAGTCTCTTTCCTAGGCAGGATTAGCCCATGGGTCAATAGGGAACCCGATGGATAATGATCGTTACATATTTAAGTAATCCAAATACATCGACATGGCCCTACCAGGGCATGAAAGCCATTGGTTAGGTAACCAAACAAGACATTTGGACTCACCTAATACATAAGAATCCATACAGTAGGCACGGTATTACAGTTTATATCACCTAAGGGAAGTATCTATGGCCATTACATGAGCTTTGGTCAAGGGTGGTGTTACTTTAGGCCTACCCAAGTATGGTCCCTGCCAACGGGTCTAGCTCATCGCGAGCGTAACGACCGATTGGGTCTCCATTTTATATACCAAATGGTACGAGACTTGGGCTGGTGATTATCCTTAACACTTTCCTACATTGAGTGAACGTAGGGTTATGCTTCGGGAATGCACCGAGGTTTAGAAGGGACCAATCTAGCGTAATCTAAGGCTCTAATGGGATGTAATGCAAATTTGAGAGAAAGCGAATTTATAACTAAAACTTAATTGTAAATTTTAATCAAGGTATTTTCAAATCAAAGTCTCGAACCAGTCCCCAGTGGAGTCGCCACTGTGATGCGTGCCGGACCCCGTGGACGCCCCTTTACCGCTCGCTTGAGGGCGATCGGGCAAAATGAGGGTCCGTTAACAACTTGCAATGAATTTACAAGGGCGTCTATTTTGGGCAACAAGGAGGTTTCATGGAGTCGCCACCCAATAAAACATTGGAAAAGTTCATCTCGCCTCAGTGAGCCTAAGACGGCGCATATTTCCATTTTGGACAAGCCAAAGGGGTCTTAGAGGCAATCACCCCAATAGAACATTGGGAATGACCCTCTAACCCTATGGAGCCTAGGATTTATTAAGTCGTTTGACACAAGAGCTGGCTTGGAGGTCTCGTTCCAATGAGTGATCGGATAGACCTCTCGCCTCGTTGAGCCCAAAGACCAGAGATGGGTTTGGGACTTCTCATCTATTTCTACCTTGATTAATTTTACAATCAAATTTTGAGCTTATTAGTTCACTCTCTTTCCACATGATGCAATTCAATTAAAGGCGCAATTATTCATGTCAAAAGCGTTAATAAATAAATAAAATAAAAACAAAAATAAAAATAAACATTCAAAGATAAATTACAATAATACTAGGAGCGGAATACAACTCTCATTTATTAAAAGTGTGATACATACATAAAACGAGGAATTAATTTATTTTGAGGACTTTGGTCCTTGCTTGCATTTATTATTAAAATGATTTTTATGTGACATTTTCATTGGCTAAAATAGGACTTTGGTCCTTTATTTGCAAAAATCACCAAATTAATTAATATAAAACATTTGTCCATTTTTATTTAATGCGAAATAAAACAATTTACATAAACATAAAGATAAATAAAAAATAAATGCATAATTAAATAAATAAATGGCAAAGGGATAAAGGATTAAACCAATTGGAGTCTTCCATGTTGTGCATGACAATCTCCTCCCAAGCTCAAACCATCCCAAGAACCAAATATTACAATCTCACAAAATAATCAATAATATTAATACTTATAAACAAAGCAAGAATAAATGTAAATGAAGATTAAAATCCAAAAATAAATAAGAACTACTGATATTTTAAAAAAACAGAAAAGAAAAAAATTTGAAAATAAAATAAAAAGACAAATAATAAAAAGAAAATAAATAATAAAAGAAATAAAACAGCTTTGAAAACTAGAGATAGAACCCAAGGACAGCCACAAATGATTGACCGACGAGCGTCCCTGGAGTGACCGGCGGGTAATAAGTGCACCGTTTACGTGCCGTCGCTCAGCCGAGAGACGGACCTCGGTGACCTTATTGCCCGTCGGTCACCTCTATTCTTCAAAAAAACAGTAAAAATAAAACTTTTCACAATTTTCACAACAAAATGATTTTTCCCAACACAAAAATTGAAAATAAATGCAAATATTTAAAATAAATTAAACAGAATGTATGTCCAGAATATTTACCCTCGAATTTTACCTTTTAGGATGGATTTTCGGATGGTTCGAATCTCGCACGCTTCACGAGAAATGAGCAAAAATCAAGAAAAGAAATTTTGGTTTTTCTTTCTTGATAATCACAAAAATGTTCAAATGTTGGAATCTATAAATATTGATGGGAAACTAATCGATTTTAGCTCCCTTCAATTAATTAGATTCACCAAATCAAAATAAAATAAAAATGAAGAAATTTTAATGAGATGAAAAGGCTAGAATCAATAATCAAAAATGGATTTTTAGGGTAAAAAGTAGCTAAATTCGTCCAACCCCCAAAATGGTTCAAAAAACCCTTTTTATATTATTTTTTTCTCAAAACCCTACGACTGACGGGTGTCGGGAGTCCACAGACGGGCGTCTGTTGAATCGTTTTTCCTGTAGGAAATAGGATTCAATCCGACGGGCCCCGGAAGTCCACTGATGGGCGTCAGCTAAATCCCTTTTCCTGTTGGAAATAGGATTCAACAGACGGGAGCCGGAAACCCACAGACGGGTGTCTGTGCAAGGACACGTGTCCATCGCTCATCTCACCGACGGCCCGTCCCTCATGGCGAGAGACAGCACTCCCCAGTAAGCGACGGGCAACCCATGAACGACGGGTTGGCCACCGATGAAAAAAAAAATTCTTCTCTTCAAGCCTAAAAGCTCCCAATTTTCTTTTTCTCATTATTGCAAATAAAAATCCATATTTCTCATGAATCTAGAGGACCAAAGTCTCCGAATCTCATCCGCTCATTCGGAATCGAACGTTGATTTCTTCATCGGGTAATCTCTGATCTACACTGCGTCGGGACACGGTGCTTACACCGGCTATTACATCCAATGCGTCCTACTCATCACGAGCCCTCATTACATATGCTCTAGTAGCAGTCTAAATCGGATGATCAACTGTATCAGAGAATTCTCTATCTCGAGGATGTCCACCATGACCCCGTCCTCTAACTCTTTCATGACTACCCTGAGAAGCATCCGACCGTGCTCGACTTGCCTCTTGCTGCCCTTGAATATTCTCTTGCAAATTCGGGCAATTAGCTAAGAAGTGGTCTGTACTACCACATCTAAAACATCATCCCATTAACCAATGACATTCACCTCAATGGCGCTTGCTACAATGGGAACACTAGGGGATTCCTTCACCTCTACCACCAAAAGCTCCTTTGCCTGAACCAGATCCTCTAAAGGATTCCTGTCTCCTCCCTCTAGTAGCTGGATTAGCATAAAACTTACTAGAATGATTTCCTTGAGACTCACGCACTCTCTTTCCTGAAGAGGAACTCCCTCTAGAGGTCTTCCTCCCTGAGCTTTCTCTCTCAAGATATTCTTAGAGCATTCTACTCTCAAAGCTACCTGTACTACCTGATAATAACTCACATCAGGAGAGGACATCAAAGAAACCAACATTGTCTTCAAAAACTCATTCAAGCCTGCCTCAAACTTTTGATATCTGAACTCCTCAGTGAGAACTCCCAGCGGTGTATACCTACTGAGTCGATTAAACTCCTTTTCATAATCTGCCACGAACAACACTCTTTGTCGAACATTTAAAAACTGCACCCATCTGGCCTCCTTATATGCCTTTGTTACATACTTATTCCGGAATTCTCTTTTGAAGAACTCCCATGACACAAGCTCAGGAAGTTGAGGATGTCTAAGCACTAACTCCCACCAATCATACGCCGAACCCTGCAACAAAGACACCACACACTCCACCTCCCTCTTTGGAGGACACCGAATCTCCCTAAGCACCCACTTAACTTTCTCAATCCACCTTTCAACTTTATCCAATTCATCAAAATTGGTTCCATAAAAGCCTTTTGCTTCGGACTTTCTCATATTCTTAATCAGAGCTCTAGGGGCAGTAACTCTTTCCAGAACACTGGCTATATCCTGAGATATCTTGAGTATAGCCTCAAAAGGGACCACAGGGGCCTCAGGTTGCACCCTAGGTAGCTGAGCCGGACCAGAGATAGACGGATCTTGCTCTCGGGGATTCGCGCTCTCGGTCGACCCCTCAAGTGATTCACGAGCAGACTCCATCTAACTACAAAACATACACAACAATCTGCATCAGGCCAACACACCACTAAACATACACTCTATCTTACACTTGCTCAGAAATGCCTAAACCTATGACTCTGATACCATAAAATGTAACACCCCTTACCTATACGTAGGGAACTTCATCCCTTAAAGAGAAAGAAGGTCCCTGTTAGATGAGGGTTGTCACATAAGCTGCATACAAAACACACCATTCGAACTTAGAATAAATAAAATTTCTTAAATAAACATAATAAAATAGAGGTTGAAGACAAAAGTACAATATTTTATTAATTTACAAAATAATCTTTACATATCAAAACCAAAAGTGCCTTAGCACAAAAGTTCGGGTAGAATGCTAATATCAAAATCAAAATACAAATACAAAAGATTTACATCATTATAAAAATACTTGTCTTAATATATATACCAAAAAGTACATAATTCCTATACTATAAAATCTCTCTCCTAGTTGTGTTAGCCCTGCTGATGCGGATCACCATGTCTAAAATCTCCAACATCTTCCACACCTGCACGGATAAAACACCCGTGCTAAGTGATAATGCTTAGTGGGGAAAACACGAATGCAAAACGACCACTCACAGTGGAGTTAACAGAAAATCACATGCTCATGGCAAAAACAATATATTAAAACTTATAAACAACACATCACATTAATGAGCAATTATTATATCATACTCATATCTTCACATACATAATGAAGCTATAATATTAGGTAATACACCAATATTCGTAGTTCAAATTATAAACCCTGCCATGCAAAATAGTGGATAACGAGTATGCATGGATACCCGAGGGTATCAATATTCTTTCATAACACATGGATACCCAGAGGTATCAAAATCAATCTTTTCATTTTATTCCAAAAACATTTTCACATGGGATCTTAAATAGGATCCAAAATAGAGGGATCACGAAGATCCAATCAGGGGACCTAATCAGGGTCCAAATTATAGAGGTTGCAGCTATGGAGACTCTATTAGGCATGCCTAACTATCTACCTATTCGACTTTAGCAGGTCATGCATAATCCTTAAAATTATATTCATATAATTCATAAAATGATCCATGCATAATTCTAAAAGCATCACAAGTTCGAAAATTAAACATTGAGAGTACAAAAGAAAACTCAAATTGAAGCCAGGAGGTGTTGCACTCACGACAGGGGCAAGACTTGCCCTAGGTCGCGATCGCGGCAATCTTCGCGCTCGTACGGAGACATAAACTCGTCTCACTGTCGCGCTCAAGACGGTCATCGTGCTCATGATAGTGAGCTGCCAACTTGAATTGTCATGCTCGTGCACAAGAGCACACTCACAACAGAGGACTGCCCAAATCCGCTAAGCAACCGAGTGCTCTATCGCGCTAGCGGCAAAGGCTCTCGCTGCTGTCGTTCGGCAGCAGGGAGCTCGGTCATGTGCGAGGGCTGCATTCACCAAGCTCTGTCATGCTTGTGATGATGTTGCTCTTATGACAAAGTCGTGAATTCTAGCTCCTATGTGAAAATCTACATAAAATATACTCCCACTTTCACTCAAACCTCCAATTGACTTCAAAAATTAAACACCACTCAAAATTATCCATTCAAAGCATATTAGTCAACTAAAAACCCAACTCTAAAACCAATTGTTACCATTAAAACACATAATTATCAAGATCAAATTCCAATATTTACTAAACCAGCAATTCTCTTAAATAGCCACACAAAATCATGATATATCTCAATCATTCACAAACATGGCATCCAAACTCAAGAAAACTAATACCCATAGAATTAGATAGCAATACACATAATCTAATTCAACAATTCCAATAATATCACAAAACATATCAAATCTCACAAAATGTAGAAGAAAATAGGGTTCCCAAACCTTAGGTTCCTAAGCTTCAATTCAAGGGGCTTTGCTTCTACTTGCTATATCCTTGCCCTTGGGCTCTCTAAGAGTAATTTCTGAGTGAAAACACCCAGCAAAATAAAATTCAACTCTTAACCAAAAAAACATACAAAATCATTCTAAAGAAGAAGAAGAAGAAGAAAAAGAAACTAATTAAACTTACCCAACCAACTTATGACTACCAAAGTCTCACCAAAACTCACTAATCTTATAGCAAAAAGGAAGAATCACAAGGAAGAAGAAGAAGAAGAAGAAGAAGAAGAAGAAGAAGAAGAAGAAGAAGAAGAAGTGAATGAAAAAGAGAGAAACGGGTTGAGGAAAAAGGGAAAACGGGGAAAAGAAAAGGAAAACAGTTGTCCCTCACTCTCACTCCACCAAAATATTATCTCCACTAGCCACATGTCAACATTCTATAGGGAGACTCCCCCATCACATACCCAACTACCATCCTAGCACATACACCCAAAGCCAACCCCACTAAACACACCCTACTCCCCTACATACTCTCACACCCAAGCACAACCCATAAGCTACATAACAACTTAAATTAACAAAAATAACTCATGCCAAAATTATATACACACAACTTACACATAACACAAGGGTCAAACTACTAGCGTGGGAATGGGGTGTTGCAAGTGAGGCCCATCTCATTAGCATGAGAGGAAGCCTCACCTTTGTGAGGCCCATCTCACCCTAATGAGAGGCAGCCTCACTATGTGAGGCCCATTTCCAAGGCAGCCTCATGCGCCCCATGTTCCAGCACATCCCTTCTCCACTTTTTCGGGAGGATTTGGTTTGAAAAGCAAGGTTTATGTTGTATTTGGTGAGAAACAAACTAATCCTATCTGAGATATTAAAAGAGGAGTTAAAACTAAAGTGAGTGAGGGGGAATGATTGAAGGCCAAACTCAAAAAGAAAGAAAATACAGAGAGAAAAGCTCGGAGAGGAAGAAAGGAAGGAAAAAAAACATTCTGAGATTTGTTTTAAGAAAAAGAAACGAGTTTCTTAACATTTGAAAGTCCGTTGTTTTGGTTCTTTTTCTTTAACATAATTTCCATTGATGGTTTTTTGGTTGCCGTTTTAACTCTTTTTTTTGAAAAGCAGAGAGGGAAACTAGAACTTCATCTGCTAATCAAATATCACATCTAAGGGTAAATACTGAACAACCATCTCTCTCTTTCTTTTCTTTCTTTCTTCTTCTTTTCCTTTCTCTCTTATTTCCTTTCTTCGTTTTGTTATACCTATTATTTCTCCTCATTATACATATTATATTTTAGTAGTTGTTTGACCTTATTAACTTGTTCATCATGTTTGTTGTTGTTATGATTCATTAAGTATGTTCGTCGCTTTATTACGCATGTTTTGATCGCATGATATTGGGTTTTTTTAGTTAGTTATTAGTCCTCTGTTCATCTCTGTTTTGTTATTTATCTGATGGTATATTTGTTTTGTCCGAGTCATGACCCATTGTTCAAGTCGTGTTTCTACTTTGTTGAATTTGTGACCTCCCGATCGGATTGTATTATTGATCTCCTGATTGGACGGTGTCTTGGTTTTTTGCCCGGTCAGTTGCATCTTTCGTGACGCTCTCGGTTTCCTGATCGGACTACACGACCCGTGCAGTAAGTGCACGAGTCATGCATGCATTGCATGACTCATGCAAAGCATGCACGAGTTGTGCATGCATTGCACTACTCGTGCAAAGCATGCACGAGTCGTGCATGCATTGCACTACTCGTGCAACGCATGCACAAGTCGTGCACGTCCGATCCCTTCCCCTTTCGGCTCTTCATTTCTTCTATCTTACCCGACCGTCCAAACGTAAATGCATGTATGTAATCTGGCCCAATTAATCTCCTCTTATAGTGTTATTGGCCAGTTTAATGTACTGGTTCGTTGTCGTTATTTTTATGGTTTACTACTCTGTTTATTGTCATTTGATTGTTATTTAGTATGAATTTAATTTAATCTGATTTATCATTGTTAATGTATGCTATATGGTTTGGGATTTGTTGATTTTCATTTTTTGGATCAAAATCCGTGTTTTTTTAGTAGAGTTGTGGGTTTTTGCTTGACAGAGCAAAAACACAGCTGTGTTTCACAAGAAACACAGCTGTGTTTCTACATTGCCAGGCGTTTTACTGAAGAAACACAGCTGCATTTTGCAAGAAAACACGGCTGTGTTTTCTTTGCTATCCGGGTTCTTTCGCTTCCTTTTTTTGCATGCTGCCTTTACTTCATTCTTTTTATCTCTTTATACTTTATTATTTTATGTTTAATTATTTTTTTCTATTTAATTAATTATTTATATTTAATTAGTTTATGTGGTTATTATTTGATTGATTTACTAATCATTTTAATTAATTATTTTATTCAACTAATTTATTTGTTCAATATTACATTAATTGTTTAATTTACTTTACTAACATTTTATTCATTTTTGGTTTTTTGTCTCAAAAATTATTTATCTTCGCGAGTTACATTTGTGCTCGGGTCGGAGGACCGTGGAATTAAATACCATCCAAATTTTGGGTTTGTATTTTCATTATATTTTCTGTATATGGTCTTATTTTTTTTATTTTGTATGTAAAATGTATTTCTAATTATCCGTATTATAGAAAATCATGTTTTCTAATAAGTAATAATTTGGGGATTTTTCTTAATAAAATTGATCAATGTCCTATTTTAGCCAATAAATCTCACTTTCAAAATGGAGAACTAATTTTCATAAAATGGTATAACTCATCTCGGTTTTCTCAATTAATACCCAAAAAATGGTTCTCCAATTTTCAAGTTAATAAAAAGGAACCAATGTTCCTAAAATATAATAAATGACCCGATTTATGTATGATGCATTTTAATTGCCTTTATGTGTTTGTTTTCTTTATTTTGTTTTGGGCTCTTGTAATTAATTTTGGGGCAAGTTTTATTTATTTATACTTTCTTATTTTGGGGGATTGTTCTGTCCCAATTTTTATTTGTAATTTATTTGTTTACTTATTGCTTTATTTATCGCTTTCGAATGTGGTTGAATTGCGCTTTAAATTTATTGTATAATCGCGTGAGATGAGCGATGGAACTTGGATTTCTTAAGAACTCATTTATAAACTTAAGTCATTAATAAGAGTGAAGTTCCGAACACCTTCTCTGGTTTAGACCAATAGAGGTTAGAGACCTTTTCCAATTTCTTGTAAACTGGGTGGCGACTCCAAAATACCTCAAAGGTTCCTAAAGGTGTCGTGAGGCTAGATGATTCTTTCCAATGTTCTATTAGAAAGGAGGTGTCCAAAATGTCTCATGATGCCCAAGATCAAAAAGACGCGAACCAATCACTCGAGCCCTAAAAGTGGTTTCAAAGAAGGCCTTTGCTAGGTTCGGCACACGTCACAGTGGTGACTCCACTGGGGACTTCGAAACTTCGCTTTGAGAGTGACTTAAGTTAAAATTATAATTGAGTTGTTAAGAATCAAAAATTCCATTTCTAATCGAAATTGCATTGCATACACTAGAGCCTTAGAGTTATGCTAGTTGGTACCCTATCAACCCCAGTGCATTCCTAAAACACAACCCTACTTTCACTCATTGTAGGGAAGTCATCGGGATAATCACCAGCCAAAGCCTCGTACCATTAATGGTATATCAAATGGAGACCCGATCGGTTGCTATGCTCGTAATGAGCTAGACCAATTGGCAGGGACCATGCTTGGGTAGACCTAAGGTAATACCACCTTTTGACCCTAGCAAAGAAGATCATGCGCCAGGGATTTTATTGGCTCACAATGGATACGGACTATTTAAGGTATGTGAAGCAATGCCAGTTATACCAGCAATACACGAATTTGAGGCATATGCCAATTTTAGAGCTACATAATTTGACATCTCCATAGCCATTTGCCGCTTGGGGAATAGATATCATAGGCGAAATACGCCCTGCAGCTTCCAATGGGCACAGGTTCATCATAGTCGCCATCGATTACTTCACTAAATGGGTTGAAGCTGAGTCTTTCAGAAAGGTTGATGCTAGGGACATGGCTAAATTCATTGAGCGGAATTTGATATGTAGATATGGCCTCCCACACCACATTGTATCTTATAATGGGGTACAATTTTTAGTAAAAACTAAATAGATGTTCCAGAAATATAGAATCCAGCATCACAAGTCTTCTCCTTACTGAACTGAGGCTAATGGCGCGGTTGAAGCGGCAAACAAGAATGTTAAAAGAATATTAGCCAAGATGGTTCAGAGCTATAAAGACTAGGCAGAAAAGCTACCTTTTGCACTATGGGGTTACAGAACTTCAGTGAGAACTTCTACGGAAGCAACGCCTTTCTCTCTGGTATATGGAACTGAAGCAATTTTGCCAGTTGAAATTGAGCTAAAATCTTTGAGGGTAGTCATGGAAGCTGAGATTCCAGAGACAGAATGGGCACAACAGCGACTATTACAGTTGAATTTGTTGGATGAAGATAGGTTACGAGCATATTATCACAAACAAGTCTATCAGAAGAGGCTAGCTCGGTCCTTTGGCAAGAAGGTACGAAGGCACCTATTGAAAGCAAGGGATTTGGTCTTTAAGATGATGAGGCCAGGAGTACCAGATATACGTGGAAAATTTAGGCCAACCTGGGAAGGTCCATTTGTGCTGAAAAAGTTACTGACAAAGGGAGTAGTAATTTTAGCAGACAGTGATGGGAATGAGTTTAAAGAACTGGTCAATGTCGACAGATTAAAGAGATTCCATGGCTAAAGATGAAAATAAAAAGAAGAGAATAAATGCCCCGCAGGTCGAAAACCGAAAAAAGGCAGTCTTGTTAAAATTGGGTGCCCTGTTAGGGTGAAAACCAAAAAAAGGCACCATGGGCAAAAATTAAGGGCCGAGAGAAAATATTCAATCGAGAAAACCCGAGAGGGCCGATTGATAACAGGAGTTTGATGCTTGCAAGATCTATTCCGAGATTAGGTGTAGTCTTGTGCTTTTGAATTCTTGTCAAATGAGGATCATGTATGATGAAATCATATAGAACTGTACACAACTTTGCAATGAATAAAAGAATTTTGTTCGCATTTTCATTGGTCTTGTAATTCTGTCTTCATAGAAATATATCATTGATCTATCTAATGACTATTGTTTGAGAACCTTCTACTATAGAAAAAAAAAGGCCGTTAGAGATGGAAATTGTAATTGGCACTCTGAACAAAAGTTAGGCCAAAGGGCAGGGTGAAAACGTAGAAACAGGCAGTCTGTCCTATAAAAAAAATGAAGTGAATAAAAGCCGCTGGATTGGGTTGGATCCATTCCAGGCAAAAGTTAGGCAAAGGGTCATGTGAAAATCCCTCAAGGGACGCATTTTCCACAGAGAAAAGCTAGTGTAAAAATCCACAAGGGACGCATTACCTTTAAAATAATGACTTTTGATGTCCGGAGCGATAAGGCGGCATTGTTTCGAAGGCAGGGATATGAGTCAGAACCCTGGGTATACGATCGTCGACGGGATGAGTCTTTTGAAATAGGTTTTGGGCGAAAGTCCCTAAAGCCAAGATGACACTCTTCTAGATCATTGGGGGCATGGTAGAGCAGCCAAGCTGTATCCTTAATGGACCCTTGACCACATAGGACATAGTCCATCCATTGTTACAAACATCTATATCTCATATCATGCACACACAATTTCTTGTATATACTTCTGCACACTTAACTTTGTAGTAAATATCCCAGTAAAAACCATCACCATCAGAAGATGGACCCCGCACTTTGTAAGTCCGAAGCAGACTCGGTGCAGCTCAGAAGAGCAACCCCGCACTTTGTAAGCCTGGAGCAGGCTCGGTGCAGTTCAGAAGAACAACCCTGCACTTTGTAAGTCTAGAGCAGACTCGGTGCATCTCAGAAGAGTAACCCCGCACTTTGTAAGCCTGGAGCAGGCTCGGCGTAGTTTAGAAGAACAACCCCGTGTTTTGTAAGTCTGGAGCAGACTCGGTGCATCAACCAGTCCAAGAAGACAGCTGCCTCAGGTACGCGCTTCTTCTTTCCTTCTTTAAGTTTTGGCTCACCTAGGCATCCAGGCACTACGTTCCACAAAATTGGGGGCAACGGTAGACACCAGGTCCTGAGGCAGCCTAGATCGAAGTTACCCAATGACGAAAACGATGCATGTTCATGGGCAAAAGGACAAATGGAAGTGATAGTTTACTCGAAAATATTTTTCGTTTAAAAAACAATAGGAGGAGAAAGGGGGTTTTTTGGGGGCCTTGGGTAGTGAGGCCCATCTCATTAGTATGAGAGGGAGCCTCACGTTTGTAACACCCTCATACCCGTAAATGATACGGATACCGGATATCACAACAATGTATGCATAGTCGGACACTGAAGAATCACTCAATAGCTCTAATTTTTTTTTTAAAATCAATAATAAACACAATCATATATACACTAACACATAACAATACTATATACCGTGTGTCCCTTTTTCGCGGTCGTATACATGCCATGCCAAACCTCGATCCTTACTGCCAATATCTTCTTCAAGTCGATACTACATCTTCGGCCACATTAAAATCTACTATAACCTGTGCGCAGTAACACTCTACGCGCTGAGCATAAAATGCCCAGTGGTGGATACATATCCTAAATTTTCCATACTAATAACACATGCATGCACACACAATTATTCTTTTTACTTTATTTAAATTATAGGAGTATCAGTTCTTAAGATTTTCAATTATTTGTTATACACTTTTATGGGGTTCAATATCCTTATTTTCCTTACTATCACTATACTTTCACTAATCATTTTCGATACTGTTATCAATATCACTATCACTGTCACTTTCACTTTCATTTTTACTTTCGCTATCACTTTTACTATTAACTCTTACGATATTTAACTATTACGTTCTTAATTTCAGTCACTTATCATTTCATCTCTTGTTAAAACTTTTTTTAACTTTACTTAAAAACTATTCAATTCGATTATCAATTATTTATTTATTATTAGTAACTATTTAACACCATAACACTACGATTTGGTTATCACTTATCAATTGACTTTCATTAGTATCCCTTTACATAATCTTATGATTATCTCTGTAACTACCTATCAATTAGTCATTGTTTTAATATTCGAAACATTGATTTACTAATGTGACTTACTTTATGTATTTAACATTTTCTTTACTTTCTTGCATTCACTAATCCTTTTCATTAACACTTTCCACTGCATTAACTCTTTCATTAAATTATTTATCGCTATTCATGTACGAATTATTTTATTATTGAAAGAATACATTACAATTCAGTCAATAGCTTACTTGAATGCTAATAAATTCGATCACTATATCTTTATTTAGTTCTTAATCAAAGTTATACTTATTATTACTGGTATTATTTTCACTTCTATTATTCACTTTAGAGACCCTGTGTTAATTTATTCCAACCACAATTAAACATTTACCTTAACAATTATTTTAATCCATTTTGTTTGTATTGTCATTACAATTTATAATCTCATTACTAATACTTACCTTCCTTTTTAATTCCATTCACTTTTACATTTACCATTATAACAAGTCTATAAATTCCTTTCGTATTATCACTTTCTTGTTCACACACTAAAATCTATCATTTTTAATATTCATTTATCATTTCTCATTACTTTTCACTAAACTCTTTCTATATTATTACCTAACCAAACATACCATCAATTTTATTAATTCTTTATAACTTTTATTTATTTATCTTGCACTATAATTTAATTCACTATGGCCTCTTAATTATCTCTTCATAATTTATTCTCGATTTATACTTCGAACGTTTCACTTTATTAATACTATCATTATGCTCACTGAAAATTTCTTTAATTTCTATTGTACTTATATTACTATTATCATCACTATTTACATTATTAGTCTATTCATTTCCGTGTCACCCCTTATTGACTTATGTATATTTAGATTAATATTTTCTTCGCTTCACTATTAGTCAATTTTCTCATTATTCACATTTAAATCCCAACATTATCTTATAATAATCAATTTCAATTAAATTCTCACTGAATTACTTATTCACAATATTGACATTTTGCCTCTTTATCTTTCATTGCCACTTATTTATAATTATATTCTCAAATTACATATTCAGTTACATTCTCTATATATACACAAATCAGTTATAATTATTACTTATTTAATATTTATTCATATAATAATTTTCTATGCTTCATAAATCATTTATTCACTAATTATCAATTATGTATTTATTATCCATATCATCTACTAATTTACACATTAATCCACTAACAATTCTCAATATTATAATTCCACATTTTGGTTCCTACACTTTATATTAACACACATTCTTAACCTTAATTGATTCATTTTACAAAAATACTATTACTATATTACATTGCTATATTTATTAACTATTTGCCACACATTTCATCAATTTATTCTTACCATAATACTTCCATCTAAATTGCACTTTGCACTTTGCTTAAATTCCAATTTTTACTATTTCAATTTGCTATATTTACACTTGTGCCACTACTTTCTCTTAATACCACTTTTCTTTTCTTTTCTTATTAAATCCTTAATCATACTTACTCAATTAAATTCATCAATTTAATCATATAATTACTTATCTAAATCACATTATACACTAATTACATTTTAATTCTTTAATTAAACTTATTATTTCTTTAATTACACTTTTATTCTTATTTTTTTTCCATGATTTCAAATTATACCCTTATCTTTTCCATTAATAACATCTATGTCCCCACAATTACATTAATTCCATCCATGTCCTCTCTTTTACCTTACTTACATCTATATCCTCTCTTTTTCACTAATTCCATTTATGTCATCACTTTTACATTAATTACCACTTTGCCCTTCATTACTCATTAATTACCCTTTTAACCTTACATATTTTCCATTTTACACTTTTACCCTTATTTAGTTATTTTAATTACTACTTTACCCTTTTTACACTCATATTCCACTTTTAACCTTACATTTTCACTAAATTACATTTAAGCCCTTATTTTATCACTTTTCCACTAATTTACTACCTTAACCTCATATTTTGTCAAAATCACGATTTTGCCCTTACATTTACACTTTTCATCTAACTTTCTCACTCTTTACCAATTTCTTTACAAAATTACCGTTTTACCCCTAAACTTCCCATTTACTTCATTTTAATCACGTTTTCACTCATTTTCACCATTTCACTATTTTAATCATTTTTATTCACATATTTACAAGTATGCCTCTGGTATGGACCCGGTAGAAAATCTACTGACCGGATATGCGAGACATGGGCCCCACAGACCCATTACACTATAGAATGATCCCAAAAGGACCATTTTCACTACACTGATCACTAAAATCACTGGATACACTATAAACACTAAACACTACACTGAGATAGACCGTCATTGGTCTATTAATAGCGAGTCGTCATGACTCGTACCGCGGTGTGGAATCCCTATGGCTAGCCAATTATATCCTGGACTATATTTCACTACCAGACATCTACTAAGGGCAATATTTTATCATTATTCATATAAATATCACACTTTATCACTAAGCATATTTTAACATACACATTTTTTTAACTGCACTTTTGCATACACACTTTTTTATCACTATTTAATCATTTTACACCCTTACATCGCATATATCATCAAAATGCACATATAATTATTCACTTATATCATTCGGCCAAGACTTCCATTTTTCATATCATGCATTATAATTTCATTTATTCACTCAATCACACTTATTTCATGTTATACGTCTCATATATGCCATTATATTGCCAAAACTCATCACATATTCCATTTTATTCTTCCCTAAACCATTCGGCCTCACTTTCCTCTCTTCACTAAGTTTTCTTTTAATTCTTTTATTCACTCAATCATACATTACACTAATTATACATGTTATAAACATCACTTATTAGCATTAATCTCATTATAACTTATGTTTTTCTTAGGATTTCCATTCGGCCTCTATAGCATATTTCATGCCACTTTGTTCTAATTTATATTAAGCATGTTTATACACTTATTTAGTCCCACTAAGCATGTTTATCAAGTTAGATTCAATTATACATGCATACTTCACGTACACACTATACAAACATAACCTAAAATCATGCCTTTACAATGGAAAAGAAAGGATATTGTATCCACTAACCTTATTTCCATGCTCTCCACCACTTAAGCTTGCTTTTCATGCCTTATCTCCTTGAAAAACCATCACTTCCTTAGAATTCCTCATGTGGCAGAATACATAACCCAAAGAAACACCCATTATTTCTCTTTATTTATTCAATATAACTTCATAAATATCCTCTACATACCCAAAAATACCTATTTGAACCATTAGATTAAATTATAGAACTCAAAATCTCTTACCTCACTTTTAGGGCATAACCTTGAACTCTTAGTTTTTCCCACTTATTCCACTCCAAATGAGCTTTTGAAACCATAATCAATGAAAAGAGGGGCTTTATTTTAATTAGGAGGGTTGGATTTGGGGAGAACTTTGAAGAAAGAAGAAGAAAATTCAAGAGAAAAAGAGAGAGGAAAATCCGGCCAAGAAGAGAAGTGGAGAGGCTGCTGGATTTGTGAAGATTTCTCTAGTGAAATCTGATATTTTCAGCTTATATAAGGGTCTTAATGGGCCAGGCCAAGCCCAATAAAAGTGGCCCAAACAATTGAAGCCCATTTTCCATTTTTAAGCCCATTTTCCATCCAAAAATTATTTTCCTCACTTACCAAGCTCAATGTCTCTCAAAATCAATTCTATAATTCTAAAAATATATAATTTAGCCTCTACATAAAATCTCAGCTCAATCGGAGACCGTTTCCCGGTCCCCTAATTCCTTACCAGTCCGATAACTTAATTTTCTGTCTTATCGTAAAATTTATTTTTCTTTACCAATTGATTCCCCATAATATCTCAAGCACATAGATGCTTTTAGATAATTTTTCTGAGGTCCAGAGCTCCATTTAGAGCTCAGTCAAACTTTGGTCAAACCTAGTCAACTGCACCGGTCTGATCGGTTTGATTCACTGGTTGAACCGGTTCGGTTCACTTTTCACCCTTAACATCATTTTCACTCTTATATGCCCATTAGACCTTAATTTCATCTCATTTAGGTTCACTATTCAGTCCGGTTCAATTAAATCGGTCCGATTCACTATTTTTTCAGTGTCTCCATAAAATTCCTTTTTTGCCACCAAACTATTCTACACTCTATTCTGAGACCATCTGTACCTTCTGATAATTTTTCAGTGGTCGTTTACTATATTTAGAGTTTCGGTCAAACTTTAGTCAAACTTGGTTACTATTTGAATCGAACCGGAGGCTCTCTTCAAATTGACTTTCGGAGCTTAATTTGACTCCGTTTTCAGTTCCGATTTCACCAATAGACTCCTGACGACCCACAGATCATTTTTGAGAAATTTAAAATTTTCGGCCGCCGGACAGCTGGGTTTGCTGTATAGCCACCCCGGTGTTACCCGTATCGGAACTGCTATATTTTTAGCACACTTATCAATAAGCTTTGGCACTGGCAAACTTAATCCTTACACTGTTCGACACTGCGATCGCCGTGATAGCACTGAAATCACACTCTGATACTTCTAGGTCGGTATTTGGGCCATTACAATTCTCCCCCACTAATAAAAAAATTTCGTCCTCGAAATTTCCTTTATGTATCACAAGTACATACCGATATCACTAAACCGGAAAAAAATCCAGTACAGGAAGTCTATTTATATCCCATCAATCATTGTACGTTACATTCTGTAGACTTACACTATTCTTATGTCCCCTTCGGTACTTTCGCTCACTTTCATCATCAATATCAATTTATGGCATATATACGTATCACTTCGTCCTTATTGCACTAACTACGATCTTAGGACCGCCTAAACCGGAGCTCTGATACCAAAATAAATGTAACACTCTCATAACCGTAAATGATACGGATACGGATATCGGATGTCACAACACTGTATGCATAGTCGGACACTGAAGAATCACTCAATAGCTCTAATTTTTTTTTTTAAATCAATAATAAACATAACCATATATACACTAACACATAACAATACTATATACCTTGTGTCCCTTTTTCGCGGTCGTATACATGCCATGCCAAACCTCTATCCTTGCTACCAATATCTTCTTCAAGTCGATACTACATCTTCGGCCACATTAAAATCTACTATAACCTGCGCGCAGTAATACTCTACGCGCTGAGCATAAAATGCTCAGTGGTGGATAAATATCCTAAATTTTTCACACTAATAATACATGCATGCACAAACAATTATTCTTTTTACTTTATTTAAATTATAGGAGTATCAGTTCTTAAGATTTTCAATTATTTGTTATACCCTTTTATGGGGTTCAATATCTTTATTTTCCTTACTATCACTATACTTTCACTAATCATTTTCGATACTGTTATCAATATCACTATCACTGTCACTTTCACTATCACTGTCACTTTCACTTTCATTTTTACTTTCGCTATCACTTTTACTATTAACTCTTACGATATTTAACTATTACGTTCTTAATTTCAGTCACTTATCATTTCATCTCTTGTTAAAACTTTTTTTAACTTTACTTAAAAACTATTCAATTCGATTATCAATTATTTATTTATTATTAGTAACTATTTAACACCATAACACTACGATTCGATTATCACTTATCAATTGACTTTCATTAGTATCCCTTTACATAATCTTATGCTTATCTCTGTAACTACCTATCAATTAGTCATTGTTTCAATATTCGAAACATTGATTTACTAATGTGACTTACTTTATGTATTTAACATTTTCTATACTTTCTTGCATTCACAAATCCTTTTCATTAACACTTTCCACTGCATTAACTCTTTCATTAAATTATTTATCACTATTCATGTATGAATTATTTTATTATTGAAAGAATACATTACAATTCAGTCAATAGGTTACTTGAATGCTAATAAATTCGATCACTATATCTTTATTTAGTTCTTAATCAAAGTTATACTTATTATTACTGGTATTATTTTCACTTCTATTATTCATTTTAGAGACCCTGTGTTAATTTATTCCAACCACAATTAAACATTTACCTTAAAAATTATTTTAATCCATTTTTTTTTATTGTCATTACAATTTGTAATCTCATTACTAATACTTACCTTCCTTTTTAATTCCATTCACTTTTACATTTACCATTATAACAGGTCTATAAATTCCTTTCGTATTATCACTTTCTTGTTCACACACTAAAATCTATAATTTTTAATCTTCATTTATCATTTCTCATTACTTTTCACTAAACTCTTTCTATGTTATTACCTAACCAAACATACCATCAATTTCATTAATTCTTTATAACTTTTATTTATTTATCTTGCACTATAATTTAATTCACTATGGCCTCTTAATTATCTCTTCATAATTTATTCCCGATTTATACTTCGAACCTTTCACTTTATTAATACTATCATTAGTTCACTGACAAATTCTTTAATTTCTATTGTACTTATATTACTATTATCATCACTATTTACATTATTAGTCTATTCATTTCTGTGTCACCCCTTATTGACTTATGTATATTTAGATTAATATTTTCTTCGCCTCACTATTAGTCAATTTTCTCATTATTCACATTTAAATCCCAACTTTATCTTATAATAATCAATTTCAATTAAATTCTCACTGAATTACTTATTCACAATATTGATATTTTGCCTCTTTATCTTTCATTGCCACTTATTTATAATTATATCCTCAAATTACATATTCATTTACATTCTCTATATATACACAAATCAGTTATAATTATTACTTATTTAATATTTATTCATACAATAATTTTCTATGCTTCATAAATCATTTATTCACTAATTATCAATTATGTATTTATTATCCATATCATCTACTAATTTACACATTAATCCACTAACAATTCTCAATATTATAATTCCACATTTTGGTTCTTACACTTTATATTAACACACATTCTTAACCTTAATTGATTCATTTTACAAAAATACTATTACTATATTACATTGCTATATTTATTAATTATTTGCCACACATTTCATCAATTTATTCTTACCATAATACTTCCATCTAAATTGCACTTTGCACTTTGCTTAAATTCCAATTTTTACTATTTCAATTTGCTATAATTACACTTGTGCCACTACTTTCTCTTAATACCACTTTTCTTTTCTTTTCTTATTAAATCCTTAATCATACTTGCTCAATTAAATTCATCAATTTAATCATATAATTACTTATCTAAATCACATTATACACTAATTACATTTTAATTCTTTAATTAAACTTATTATTTCTTTATTTACACTTTTATTCTTATTTTTTTTCCATGATTTCAAATTATACCCTTATCTTTTCCATTAATGACATCTATGTCCCCACAATTACATTAATTCCATCCATGTCCTCTCTTTTACCTTAATTACATCTATATCCTTTCTTTTTCACTAATTCCATTTATGTCATCACTTTTACATTAATTACCACTTTGCCCTTCATTACTCATTAATTACCCTTTTAACCTTACATATTTTCCATTTTACACTTTTACCCTTATTTTGTTATTTTAATTACTACTTTACCCTTTTTACACTCATATTCCACTTTTAAACTTACATTTTCACTAAATTACATTTAAGCCCTTATTTTATCACTTTTCCACTAATTTACTACCTTAACCTCATATTTTGTCAAAATCACGATTTTGCCCTTACACTTACACTTTTCATCTAACTTTCTCACTCTTTACCAATTTCTTTACAAAATTACCGTTTTACCCCTAAACTTCCCATTTACTTCATTTTAATCATGTTTTCACTCATTTTCACCATTTCACTATTTTAATCATTTTTATTCACATATTTATAAGTATGCCCCTAGTATGGACCCGGTAGAAAATCTACTGACCGGATATGCGGGATGTGGGCCCCACAGACCCATTACACTATAGAATGATCCCAGAAGGACCATTTGCACTATACTTATCACTGAAATCACTGGATACACTGTAAACACTGAACACTACACTGAGATAGACCGTCATTAGTCTATTAATAGCGAGTCGTCATGACTCGTACCGCAGTGTGGAATCCCTATGGCTAGCCAATTATATCCTGGACTAAATTTTACTACCAGACATCTACTAAGGGCAATATTTCATCATTATTCATATAAATATCACACTTTATCACTAAGCATATTTCAACATACACATTATTTTCACTTGCACTTTTGCGTACACACTTGTTTATCACTATTTAATCATTTTACACCCTTACATCGCATATACCATCAAAATACACATATAATTATTCACTTATATCATTCGGCCAAGACTTCCATTTTTCATATCATGCACTATAATTTCATTTATTCACTCAATCACACTTATTTCATGTTATACATCTCATATATGCCATTACATTGCCAAAACTCATCACATATTCCATTGTATTCTTCCCTAAACCATTCAGCCTCACTTTCCTCTCTTCACTAAGTTTTCTTTTAATTCTTTTATTCACTCAATCATACATTACACTAATTATACATGTTATAAACATCACTTATTAGCATTAATCTCATTATAACTTATGTTTTTCTTAGGATTTCCATTCGGCCTCTATAGCATATTTCATGCCACTTTGTTCTAATTTATCTTAAGCATGTTTATACACTTATTTAGTCCCACTAAGCATGTTTATCAAGTTAGATTCAATTATACATGCATATTTCACATATACACTATACAAACATAACCTAAAATCATGCCTTTACAATGGAAAAGAAAGGATATTGTATCCACTAACCTTATTTCCATGCTCTCCACCACTTAAGCTTGCTTTTCATGCCTTATCTCCTTGAAAAACCATCACTTCCTTAGAATTCCTCATGTGGCCGAATACATAACCCAAAGAAACACCCATTATTTCTCTTTATTTATTCAATATAACTTCATAAATATCCTCTACATACCCAAAAATACCTATTTGAACCATTAGATTAAATTATAGGACTCAAAATCTCTTACCTCATTTTTAGGGCATAACCTTGAACTCTTAGTTTTTCCCACTTATTCCACTCCAAATGAGCTTTTGAAACCATCATCAATGAAAAGAGGGGCTGTATTTTAATTAGGAGGGTTGGATTTGGGGAGAACTTTGAAGAAAGAAGAAGAAAATTCAAGAGAAAAAGAGAGAGGAAAATCCGGCCAAGAAGAGAAGTGGAGAGGCTGCTGGATTTGTGAAGATTTCTCTAGAGAAATCCGATATTTTCAGCTTATATAAGGGTCTTAATGGGCCGGGCCAAGCCCAATAAAAATGGCCCAAACAATTGAAGCCCATTTTCCATTTTTAAGCCCATTTTCCATCCAAAAATTATTTTCCTCACTTACCAAGCTCAATGTCTCTACAAATGAATTCTATAATTCTCAAAATATATAATTTAGCGTCTACATAAAATCTCAGCTCAATCGGAGGCCGTTTCCCGGTCCCCTAATTCCTTACTTGTCCGATAACTTAATTTTCTGTCTTATCGTAAAATTTATTTTTCTTTACCAATTGATTCCCCATAATATCTCAAGCACACAGATGCTTTTAGATAATTTTTCTGAGATCCAGAGCTCCATTTAGAGCTCAGTCAAACTTTGGTCAAACCTAGTCAACTAAAAGTCAACTGTACCGGTCTGAT
This sequence comes from Excoecaria cochinchinensis, assembly GCA_947683425.1. NCBI lineage: Eukaryota > Viridiplantae > Streptophyta > Magnoliopsida > Malpighiales > Euphorbiaceae > Excoecaria > Excoecaria cochinchinensis. Next base: position 1,411,450 of record CANTUQ010000129.1, read on the forward strand.
CGGTTTGATTCACTGGTTGAACCGGTTCGGTTTACTTTTCACCCTTAACATCATTTTCACTCTTATATGCCCATTAGACCTCAATTTCATCTCATTTAGGTTCACTATTCAGTCCGGTTTAATTAAATCGGTCCGATTCACTATTTTTTCAGTGTCTCCATAAAATTCCTTTTTCACCACCAAACTATTCTACACTCTATTCTGAGTCAATCTATACCTTTAGATAATTTTTCAGAGGTCATTTACTATATTTAGAGTTCCGGTCAAATTTCAGTCAAACTTGGTTATTATTTGAATCGAAGCGGAGGCTCTCTTCAAATTGACTTTTGGATCTCAATTTGACTCCATTTTCACCAATAGACTTCTGGCGACCCACGGATCATTTTTGCGAAATTTAAAATTTTCGGCTGCCGGACAGCCGGGTTCGCTGTATAGCCACTCCGGTGTTACCCGTATCGAAACTGCTATATTTTTAGCACACTTATCAATAAGCTTTAACACTAGCAAACTTACTCCTTAGACTGTTCGACAATGCAATTGTCGTGATAGCACTGAAATCACACTCTGACACTTTTAGGTCGGTATTTGGGCCATTACAACGTTTGTGAGGCCCATCTCACCCTAATGAGAGGCAACCTCACTACGTGAGGCCCATTTCACAAGTGAGATGAAAATCTCACCTGCCTCACGCACCCCATGTTCCAGCACATCCCTTCTCCATTATTTCGGGAGGATTTGATTTGAAAAGCATGGTTTATGTTTGATTTGGTGAGAAACAAACTAATCCCGTCTGAGATATTAAAAGAGGAGTTAAAACTGAAGTGAGTGGGGGGGGGGGGGGGGGGGGGGAATGATTGAAGGCCAAACTCAAAAAGAAAGAAAATACAGAGAGAAAAGCTTAGGGAGGAAGAAAGGAAGTAAAAAAACAATCTGAGATTTGTTTTAAGAAAAAGAAACGAGTTTCTTAACGTTTGAAAGTCCATCGTTTTGGTTCTTTTTCTTCAACGTAATTTCCATTGATGGTTTTTTGGTTGCTGTTTTAATTCTTTTTTTTGAAAAGCAAAGAGGGAAACCAGAACTCCATCTGCTAATCAAATATCACATCTGAGGGTAAATACTAAATAGCAATCTCTCTCTTTCTTTTCTTTCTTTCTTCTTTTTCTTTCTCTCTTATTTCCTTTCTTCGTTTTGTTGTACCTGTTATTTCTCCTCATTGTACATATTATTTTTTAATAGTTGTTTGATTTTATTAACTTGTTCATCGTGTTTGTTGTTGTTATGATTCATTAAGCATGTTCATCGCTTTATTACGCATGTTTTGATCTCATGATGTTGTGTTTTTTTAGTTTGTTATTAGTCCTCTATTTGTATATGTTTTGTTATTTATCTGATGGTATATTTGTTTTGTCCGAGTCGTGACCTATAGTTCAAGTTGTGTTTCTGCTTTGTTGAATTTGTGACCTCCCGATCGGATTATATTATTGATCTCCCGATCAGACGGTGTCTTGGTTTTTTGCCCAGTCAGTCACGTCTTTTGCGACGCTCTCGATTTCTCGATCAGACTGTACGACTAATGCAGTAAGTGCATGTCCGATCCCTTCCTCTTTTGTCTCTTCATTTCTTCTGTCTTGCCCGACCGTCCGAACGTAAATGCATGTATGTAACCTGGCCCAATTAATCTCCTCTTGTGGTGTTATTGGTCAGTTTAATATACTGGTTTGTTGTTGTTGTTTTATGGTTTACTGCTCTGTTTATTGTTATTTGATTGTTATTTAGTATGAATTTAATTTAATCTGATTTATCATTGTCAATGTATGCCAGATGGTTTGGGATTTGTTAATTTACGTTTTTTGGATCAAAATCCGTGTTTTTTTAGTAGAACTATGGGTTTTTGCTTGACTAAGCAAAAACACAACTGTGTTTCGCAAGAAATACAGCTGTATTTCTGCATTGCCCGACATTTTCCTGAAGAAACACAGCTGTGTTTTGTAAGAAAACACAGCTGTGTTTTCTTCGCTATCCCGATTCTTTCGCTTCCTTTTTTTGCATGCTGCCTTTGCTCCATTCTTTTTATCTCTTTATGCTTTATTATTTTACATTTAATTATTTTTATTTCTATTTAATTAATTTTTTATATTTAATTAGTTTAAGTGGTTATTATTTGATTGATGTATTAATTATTTTAATTATTTATTTTATTCAACTAATTTTTTTATTTAATATTACATTAATTGTTTAATTTACTTTACTAACATTTTATTCATTTTTGTTTTGTTGTCTCAAAAATTATTTATCTTCGCTAGTTACATTCATGCTCGGGTCGGAGGACCGGGGAATTAAATACCATCCAAATTTTGGGTTTGCATTTTGTAGACACCGGGTCCTGAGGCAGTCCAGATCAGAGTTACCCGATGAAAAGATTAATGTCTGCTTTCAGACAAACGGATGAAAATCGGGAGTTTTCATTTTTTTTCAGTTTTACAACGATTGGAGATTTTTTGTAGTAACGGGAGTTTTCAGTTGGTCAAAAATGGAAATTTGGGTCGACCGACGGGTAACCCATCTGTTATGGGGACGCCCGTCGCTCAAACAAGCATGCCATCTCTCGCGACGAGCGATTGGGTGTCACTCGAAAATGGGGCTCGTCTCTCGTTGGTTGAGAGGCGGCCGTCTCTCGTTTGAGCGACACGTGTTTCTACCAACAGACAGCCGTCGCTTGGCCCGTACTTGTGGGTGGTTCACTGGTCAAATGACCATGCGTACCCTTTCCACCGACACCCATCGGCTAAGTAGAAACGGCCGTCGGTCGGCTAACTGTTAGGATTTTCATGGGATTTTGATTGGGATTTGTTAAGATTTTTATAGATTTATCAAATATTCTCTAAATCTTATCCAAATCCTCTAAATCTTTTCAAATATTTTTAAATATTATATTTGATTTTGTGAATATTCTGATAACCGATTCGGTTACGATTTGATTTCAGAAATCTCTTTCAAATTCAAATCTTAAATTTGAATTTATTTGAATTATCTTTAAAACTCTATAAATAGGAGATTAAATCTCATTTTTCAAGGTTGGGAAAATTGGTTAGAAAATTTTCAATTAGAAAACCTTTTCAGTTAGAAACTTTGGAAGAGAACTAAAGTTTAACGGTTTTCCACAGAGATTTTATTTTTCGCATTTTTTCAAAAGAATTTTCTCAAGATTTCTACTCATTCTCATTTTTATTTGTGAATTAAGCTAATCTGAGGTAACGAAATTCATTTGTTTTCATCGATCCAGCTAATTCCAACATCCAAATTGCTGTCAAAATTTCAAAAAGGAAAAATTCAATTTTCTTTTCTTCATTTATTTTCAAAACACGATTTTTGGTAATAGAAAATCTCCTGAGACCATGCAATCACGGACTGATCCTTGTGAAACTCAAAGAACCGAAATCACTCAGTGTTCACCATTAAAGGTAAAATCCGAGGGTAAATATTCTGAACATATTATTTATGTAATTTAATTATTTTACACCAACATTGTAAATAAAATTTTCATTTATTTAAAAGATAAAAATTATTTTTTTGAATTTTGCTCGAATTTCTAAATTTGGGGTGACCGACGGGCTGAAGGTAACCGACGGCCGTCACTCATTTGAGCGACGGGCCATCGATGGCGTCTCATTTCGCCCGTCGATCAACTCAGGGATGCTCGTCGGTCGTGAACCATGGGCCGTCCCTAGGCCTCTTTTCTTCCTTTTTTGAGTTATCCTCTTTTTATTTATTTCTTCATCTTTTTTAAGTCAATTTTCCTAAGTATTTATATAATTATTTAATTTCTAACATTTCATTTTGTTCATAATTTTGGCACTAACATGATTGTTATTTTTTTTGGAGTTTTTATTTGACTATTTTTGTGGATTTGGGGTTGTAAAATGGTGGCCATCGCACTGATTTGAGGATCCTCACCCGGGTTCTTTCTTTAACCCTATCCTTTTTATTTTTATCTATTTTTGTTATAAATATTATTTTGATCCCGTTAATATAAGAAATGGTCAAATATTTTATAGTAACAGAATTGGGATTTTTCATTAATAATGAGGACCAATGTCCTGTTTTCAACTAAATAAAATTGACATTTTAAACCTATTTTTTATAATGTGCATGCGAGGACCAATGTCTTCATTGTCAATGAATACCCCGATTTATGTATGGTTTGCATGTCTTTTACAGTGGTTGTTGTATTCCGCCCCTAGTTTTGTTGTAATTTATTTTTACAAGTTTTATTTTATGCCTATTTACTGCTTTCCTTATGTGGATGAACAATGCTTTAATTAATTGCATTGAATGGAAAATTGGATGAAACGATAAATTTAAATCTCAATTATAATATTAATCAAGGTATAAATAAATGAGAAGTCCCGAACCTACTCTGGTCTTAGGCTCAACGAGGTTAGAGGACCATCTCAATGTTTCGTTGGGATGGGGCCTCCAAAATATCTCTTGTTGGCCACCAAAAGGCCCAACTTGCATAATCCTAGGCTCCATGAGGTTAGAGGATCATTCCAATGTTCTATTGGGATGAGGCCTCTAAGATTCCTCTGGTTGCCCAAAATGGATGCATATGCACTGTCTTAGGCTCACTGAGACTTGACAACCTTTCCCAATGTTCTATTGGGTGACAACTCTAAGAAACCTCCTTGTTGCCCAACATAGACGCACTTGTAATTTCTTACAAGTTTTAATGGACTTCTCTCGAAAGCCCTAAAAGCGGGCATTCGGGGCACCCTGAGGTTCGGCAAGCATTATAGTGGTGACTCTGTTGGGGACATACTCGAGACTTCGATCGAAAATACTTTGGTTAAAATTTATAATTGAGTTTTAATTTAAAAATTTCATCTTTTTCTCGAAACTGCATTGCATCTCATTAAAGCCTTAAATCTATGCTAGTTTGGTCCCTCTTTCAATCCCGGTGCATTCCCAAAGCACAACCCTATGTTCACTCAATATGGGGAAGTGTTAAGGATAATCACCAGCCCAAGCCTCATACCATCACGGTATATTAAATGGAGAGCTGACCGGTCGTTACGCTCGTGATGAGCTAGACCTATTGGTAGGGACCATGCTTGGGTAGTCCTAAAGGTAACATTACCTTAGCCAAAGGTCATGCAATGGAAATAGACACTTCCCCTAAGTGGTATGAACCTTAATACTATGGTTGTTGTATGGATTATTATGTATTGGATGAGCCTAGATATTTTGATTGGTAACTTAATCAAAGGCTTTCATGGCCCGATAGGCCCATGCCAATTTATTTGGACTGCCTAAATATGTAATCATCATAACCCATGCGCCTGTGCATTAGTTAGGAGAGGTTATGCTACCGGTTTTCCGCCGTGCACCATGTGCGCCCATCAGGTTTCCTATTAACCCATGGGCCAATCCCACCTAGGAAAGAGATTATAACCTCGTGTGTGGGAGTAATAAGATTGGAAGGACCTATGTATCTGCATGTGATTTGTGGATGTTGCATAATACGATCATGCATTTTACGTTATTCATGCATCATGCTAACAAGTATGTTTTGCAGCCATCATAGATTTGCTTAGGTGGTCAAGAGGTTCTCAGGGGCGGCTAGTCAGAAATCCTTTTTTCGAGCTACCAGAAAGGGTGGAGTATCCAGACACTCCTTCAGAAACTAGCTACGCTACTTCAGCTCAGTTTTCTCTACACGAAGAAATGGCAAACTCACTAAGAGGGGCAGATGCCACCAGGGCTTTGATAGTTGAGGAAGTAGGCAGGAAATTAGACGAACTTGAGAATAGGATGATGGCTATAATGGCTAATATGACTCAATCACCTGCTCCATAAAACCCACCGCCGCCTCCTATTAGGAATAATAAAAGGGAGGAGGTCAGAGAAGACCCGTAAGAGGAGATTCGCCCACCATCTGTAGACTTAAGAGCTACCACATTGAGGGCATAGAGGAGAAGGCCAGCCCTGAGATTGGATGATGACTGGGAAGATGAGGAGTATGAGGAGCCTATGTCTGAGAAAGGGAAGGCACCCCAAACCGAAGAGGCCATCTGGAAGAAGATGGAGGAAAAGTTCGAAGCGATGACTAGGATGCTGACAAGGGGTCGAGGGATGAACCCTAAAGATAAGGAGTTAGAAGGGGAGGATTTGATCCCGATGAACTTTAAGATGCCAGGTGTTCCGAAGTTTGATGGTACTTTAGATCCTACTGCTCACATAAAATAGTACTCGTTAGTGATGAAGGGTACTACTTTGACGAAAAGGCAGAAGATTGAATGTTTTTGTCTGAGATTGACTGGCCCAGTGGTGGATTGGTACCACGGGCTTGACTGCAGAACTAAAAAAGACTTGGATTTACTGACGGCGAAATTTTTGAGGCAGTATGACTGCAATACAAGGATGGAGGTAACTTTAAAGGACCTGGAGTTGTTGCAGCAGAAGGGAGGCGAGTCTTTCCATGAGTATCTGACTCGATCGAGGAATTGGGTGATGGAGATGAAAAGAAAATCGGATACTCAAGACTAGATATGGTTGTTAATTAAAAATGCGAGCCCGTATTTAACAGAGGGATTGAAAATGAAGGGACTAAGAGACTGGGAGTCCCTAAAAGACATCATCATTGAAATCAAAGGAGAATACCTTGCTAGGAGAGTGAGTAACGGCAACTATGCCAAGAAGGGTAGCAATAGTCAAGGGGCAAGTAGGTCGGTAGGCTCCGATGGTGGCATGAGGAAAATAGCTGAAGTGTCAGTCACTAACACTGCCCCGAGGCATTTCTCCAAATTGGGAAGATCTTTGTCATGGGTATTGAGAAGGCCGATGAAAGAGGGTAAGTTGCAGCCGTTTCCACCTTGAACTGCTAGGACTCAAGGTATGCTGGGCATAAGGATAATGAATACTGTGCATATCATCAGCACACGGGGCATACCACTGATGAGTGCAAATCTTTGAGGTACACAATCCAGGACTTGATTAATTCAAAGCAAATCATAGACCCGGAGAATAGGGGAAATCAAAAGAAGTCTGGGTATAATAGTTGTGGCCCGAGGAGTTTGTATTGAGGGAGTTATACGGCAACGATGCCAACACTGCTATCACGAGCCTCCATGAAGTGAGTGAAGAAGGGCTTCCCGCTGCAGTGATCAATTCCTGGTCCACTGATGAGAGTGGAAGTGAAAATAATAATTCTGAAGTGTTTCCCGACCCGTGGGGTTCGGATGAGGAAGATGAAGAGAAGAAGAAAGTGGAAGCGGTGACCCAGAGTGGAAAGGTAGCTCCAGAAGTTGAGAGGCCCCAGGAGCCGGTAGTGGGCCAAAAGGACAAGGAGCCAGAGGATGATCCAGTAATCAAGCAGCTGAAAAAGACACCGGCTCAGATTTCGATATGGGATCTCCTGAGACAGTCTCCACCCTATAGGCAAAGGTTAGTGGAGGCTCTATGTGAAACAACTGTGGCCACAACTATATTACCTACGGAGCTGCTGGATGTGGTGAAAGGGGGAGTTGGAGAGAATGCGGTGTTTACAAATGCTGATTTACCAGCAGAAGGCTGCAACCACAACCGCCCTTTGTACATATGGGCACAAATTAATCAGAAGCACATGGCCACGGTTCATCAATCAATGTGTGCCCGCAGGTGGTCATGGCAACTTTTGGGGTAACGGAAGATATGCTGGCTAAGTCGAATCTGATGATCACTGCTTATGACAACTCAAGGAGGCATGCCTCTGGGACGTTCAAGACAATGGTAAAGACAAGGCCAGTGGAGACAGATGTGGAGTTTGTGGTACTGCCTATTCCTACTAATTTTTCAGCGCTTTTGGGAAGACCATGGTTCTATAAGCTGGGAGGCATCCCCTCTATGCTACATTAGATGGTCAAGATTCCTCACAAAGGGCAGGTGGTGACCATAAGGGCTGCAAGGGAAAATTAGGTTTCCATACTAGAGATTGCAAGGCAGCCTTTTAGTGGGTTCCATATGGCTGTGATAGGTGGGGGAGGAACAAATAGAAAGAAGCCCCCAAGTACTGAGTATGATGAAAAGGATATCACTCCTCCCCGACGCTGGATTAGGCAAGAACTCTCAGGGGTTGCCAGAAGCCATTGCTACCAAAGGAAAGAAGGAGAGAAAGGGCCTGGGTTACAAAGGTGTGGTGAAGAGGGGCAAGAAGTCAGCGAAGGAGATCCCCTATATCAAGAAGAGTTTTGTGCCAGCAACTGCAACATGTGTCTACACCAAGGAAGCCGAGCCTCAGTGGGTTGATGGGAGAATCGTACCGGGGTTTAAAGTCTTCAATGATGTCTATGATTGGGACATTGGATTGATCAAGCCAGCCAAGGGCTTTTGGGATGAAGAAATCATGACCAGCAAGATAGTTTGGGATCGAGAAGCGCCCGAGGAAGTTATCACAGAGCAGATGCTGGCCACCCAGCTGAAGGGGAAAGCAAAGATTGAGGAAGCCATACAGGGGGTTGCTGAAGAGCCTCCGAAATACCAGAATGACGCAGGATCGTCAGCTGCAACAGATGCACTGGCGGAGGAGGAGGAAGAAAATAGTTTAGATTTTCTTTTACTCCATAACTTTTTGATAATGTTAATGAGAATTTCAATTTTATTAATAAAGTGAATGATTTTTCTTACTTGTGCGATGTTTCTGATGATTTTATTATGCATGATCATGATCATAATCCATCTATATTTGACATTGATTCAATCGATGCTACTCTATTTAATCTTGGAACCTCGAAAAACCCGAAGGAAATCTTGATAGCATCTAATGTAACTCCTGAAGAGCGAGAAAAATTTGAGAGAATATTGAGAAAACATAAAAAAGTCTTTGCTTAGACCTACGAAGATATGCCAGGAGTTGATCGGGAAATTGCAGAACACGCCATTCCTACGTATCTAGACCATAAGCCTGTCAAGCAGAAGTTAAAAAGGCTCAGGCTGGAATGGGCAGACAAGGTGAAAGAAGAAATTCACAAGCAGATCGAAGCCAAATTCTTGATTGAGGTGCAATATCCAACATGGTTGGCAAATGTTGTCCCCGTAGCCAAGAAAAATGGCAAGGTAAGAGTATGTGTGGACTATCGGGACCTGAACAAGGCTTATCCAAAGGATGACTTTCCATTGCCTCATATAGATGTGTTGGTAGACAATGCAGCTTCTTGTATGATGTCTAGCTTTGTGGACGGTTATGCGAGTTATAATCATATATTCAATAAGATAGCTGATCGGATCAAGACGATTTTCATCACCGAGTGGGGGACTTTCGCTTACAGAGTAATGCCTTTTGGTTTGAAAAACGCCAGGGCAACTTATCAGAGAATGGCAACGAGAATCCTAGATGACTTAATCCAAAGGAGGTAGAAGTATATGTGGATGATATGATGATCAAGTTGGCCACCAAGGAAGGACACTTCGAGGCTCTAGAGAAGTTCTTTCAGAGCATCGGTAAGTACAACTTGCGGTTAAACCCTAAGAAGTGTATTTTTGGAGTCACCTCAAGTAAGCTGTTAGAGCATATAGTTAGCCAGAGGGGAATCGAGATTGACCTGGATAAGATTAAAGCCATTAGAGAAATGCCAGTGCTACAAAAGGAAAAGGATGTGAGAAGCTTTTTGGGCAGGTTGCAGTATGTCAATAGGTTTATTACCAAGCTTAGTTTGATCTGTGAAATAATTTTCAAACTTCTCAGGAAAGACCAACTAGTGGTGTGGAACGAAGATTGTCAGAGAGCTTTCGATACCATCAGAGAGTATTTACTGAATCCACTGATTCTGAGATCACCGCAGCCAATTAAGCCACTGATTTTGTATTTGGCTATAGAGGATAGCTCTGTAGGCACCATGATGGCTTAGGAAAATGAGTTTGGAGTGGAGTTTGTTGTTTACTACTTTAGTAAGAAGTTCTTGGCTTATGAGGTCAAGTATGCAGAAGTAGAGAAGATTTTCCTGGCGGTAATTTGGGCCTCTAAGAAGTTAAGACACTATTTTCATTCTTACAAGGTACAAGCAGTAGCAAAGCAGAATCCCTTCAGGTATTTGCAGGAAGCTCCATCCTTACTTGGAAAAATGGGTAGGTGGTTGTTGCTGTTACAGGAATTTGATGTGGAGTATATTACTCGGAAGACCATTAAGGGTTGTGTAGTGGCCGAGTTTCTGGCAGAGCACCCAATTCAAGGAGACTCGTATGAGTTCAATTTCCCTGACGAGGATGTAATAGCTATTACTATTCGGGGTTGGCAATTACACTTTGACAGAGCAGCAAACAACAAGGGGGCAGGAGTAGGGATTATTCTAACAACCCCGAATAATGAGAAACTCCCATTAGCCAAGAAGTTTAGATACAAAGCTGACCAACAATGAAGCCAAGTATGAAGCATGTACTTTTGGGTTGGAAGCATTGATAGCTTTTTGGGCAAAGAACGTGGATGTATTAGGGGATTCGTCCCTGGTCATCAATCAGATTCGGGGTGAATGGGCCATTAAAGAAGAGAGGTTGATGCCATACGTCAAACACTTGAGGGAGTTGAGCGGTCAATTCGAAGTGTATACATTCCATTTTGTTCCAAGGGACGAGAATCAGTTAGCCGATGCACTTGCAACTTTGGTATCAATATGGGACAATCCAGAAGGGGTAGCCATGAAGCCGATTTTGATCTCTAGTTCTGAGAGGCCTAGCTTTGAGTCCAATTCAGTAATGGAAATAGAAGTAGCAGATGGGAAGCCATGGTATCACGATATAAGGAATCATCTAGAAAATGCAACTTTTCCAGAAGAGGCTACCGAGAAAGATCAAAGAATGATTCGTAAGCTGTATAGTCAGTTTATCTGCATAAATGGAGTGTTGTACAAACAACAGGCTGATGGTATTCAGTTGAGATGTCTGGATGAGAAAGAAGCCAAGAAGGTGATGGAAGAAACTCATACCGGCGTGTGCGGAGCCCACATGAATGGTTTAACGCTGGCCAAAAAGATCATGAGACAAGGGTTTTACTGGCTCACCATGGATACAGATTGCTCAAAGTATGTAAAACAGTGTCAGTTGTGCCAATAGTATGCGGACTTAAGACACTTGCCGGCTTTGGAATTGCATAGCTTGATGTCGCCTTGGCCGTTTGCAGCTTGGGGGATAAACATTATTGGAGAGATACATCCCACGGCCTCTAATGGAAATAGATATATCATAGTCGCCATTGACTACTTTACCAAATGGGTAGAGGCTGAGTCCTTCAAGAAAGTTGATGCTCGGGATATGGAAAAATTTATCGAGAAGAACTTGATATGTAGATATGGCCTCCCACACCACATGGTATCTGACAATGGGGTCTAGTTCATGGCCGAAACGAAGAAGTTACTTCAGAAGTATGGCATTGAACATCACAAGTCCTCTTCGTATTGTCCTCAAGCCAATTGGGCAGTAGAAGCTGCCAATAAGAACATCAAGAGAATCCTGGCTAAGATGGTTCAGAACTATAAGGACTGGGCATAGAAATTGCCTTTTGCACTCTAGGGTTACGGAACAACTGTCAGAACTTCGACAGGGGCCACACCATTTTCCTTGGTATATGGGATAGAAGTAGTACTACCGGTCGAGGTTGAACTCAAGTCGTTAAGAGTAGTTATGGAAGCACAAATTTCGGAAGCTGAATGGGCACAACAGCGGTGGCAACACTTGAACATGTTGGATGAGAGCAGATTGAGAGCCTACTACTATAATCAGATCTATCAGAAGAGACTTGCCAGATCATTCGGGAAGAAAGTCAAGAGCCACCCGTTAAAAGAGGGAAACTTGGTGTTTAAGCAGATGAGACCAAGCGCGCCAGATATAAGGGGAAAATTTAGGCCCACGTGGGAAGGTCCATTCATCCTCTAGAAGCTGTTGTCAAAGGGAGCGGCAATTTTGTCAGATAGTGATGGCAACAAGTTTAAGGAGCCAGTCAACATCGATAGACTCAAGAGGTTCCATGGCTAAAGACAATAAAATCAAAAGAAGAGAATAAAAGCCCCGCGGGTTGAAAACTGAAAAAAGGCGACCTTGCTAAAATTGGGTGCCTCGTCAGGGTAAAAACCGAAAAAAAGGCATCCTGATAAAAATTTGAGCTCGAGAGAAAATGTGCAATCAAGAAACCCAAGAGGGCTGATTGGTAATAGAAGTTGCTGCTATCAAGATTTGGTTTCATGAATGAATGTAGTTTTGCATTTTTGAATTAGTGCTAAATGACGATGATGTATACTGAAATCCTACTGAAATGTACACAATTTTGTGGAATGAAATAAAACTGGATTTATTCATTTACATTGTTTTCTAGTTCTGTTCTAAAAAGAAATAGGTAGCTGAAAATAAGTATAAATCTGAACTAAACTCTACTACTACTCTCGCCTGCCAAATGTCTAAGTCGTCACGTCCTATTATTAGCTGTAGTGCTAAGTAGCTATCTCTTGTATGTGCTAGTAGAAACTACATAATGGTTCCCAAAAGAGGGTATAACAGTCTTCACTAGCAGTTCAGCGTAGAGATCACGATATTGTGAAGCAAAAGCTGCAGACAGAACCCCGCCTCAAAATGATAGAGGTACCCTCACTACATCCTGAGTCATCCCGAGCTGTCGAGCGCACAGGGCTGTTATGTAAAAGATAGCCTCGCGAAGCCCACATAAGGGAACACATCCCGAAGGTCCATCAACTACTGCAGTAGACAGAGGAAGCCAAGCATGCATAAAGCTAATGTCTTCATATGTTATTTCACCGAATCCAGTGATGGCCTCGCCTGGAGTTGCAAATGAGTACAGTCGTTAACGAGGAAGAAAATGCCTCGAAGAGTACTGACTGATGACCCTAGGAGGTGGTTCTGATAGCAACTTCAACTTCTCTTACAGCCATATCTAAAAAGTGAAAAAAGGGAAAAACAAATAAATGTCAAAGAAAAAATAAAATTAAAAGCCGCTGAAGTGAGTTGGGTTCACTCCAAGCAAAAGTAAGGCATAGGGTTGTGTGAAAATTCGAAAAAGACGCACTTCCCGCCAAGAAAAGCTAGTGTGAAAATTCACAAGGGACGCACTACCTTTTAAAACAATGACTTACCTGAAGTAATAAGGGTCTCCCAGAGAAGGAGGAGGAAGACTCAGCACGAATAGAATCCAGACCTAGGATAGTCTTGGCAAGAATCAGTGGAAAGGGGGTCAGCCTATAATGGAAGTCATCCAGAATGCCAAACAGACGAGAGTCACTGATCAGGGATAAATACCTCATCAGACAGAATAAGAAAGTAACACTCACACGATAGGGTGGAACATTAGAGAATCCATCCAATGTCTCAATCAGTAGCTCCAAGGAAAATGTAGGACCCTGCAGAACCAAGCGAGCAGCCTCAGAAGGAGCAAGGCTTAAGGCTAGGGCAATATCCCGGGTGTGAATTAGCCCACAGCGGGGAATGCAGGGTAAGGCACTGGGTAGATACTAAGCCCTGACAATGGCAGTAAATTCTTCAGGTAGGGGGCACAACTCCTGATAGGTGAACCTGTAAACATGGAATGGTGGGTCCCAGAAGCGGGCTGCAGCAAAAGGAGATTAAGGTTTATGTAACACCCCCATCGCCGCCCCCGTTGGAAGGACGCCGACGGACTTGCTACCCGACGCTCACTTACACAGATAAGCATAAGCACAATGCGGAAGTATACAAACATACATACCACGCATACGAAAATACGGGTTAATTAAAAACTTACCTTGACTTGCGGTCGCAAACTGATCATGCAATAACTCACATATGCGCAGGCACTAAGCAGAAGCATGCACAGAAGCATAAATACGACCATTCAACAGAAGCATAAGCGAACTAAATAAAATAAAGGAATAACTTAACATAAAGACATACTAACGATTACATTCCCAAAAGAAACCTCAAGATAAATACATAATTAATTACATAAACAATACTACAGAAATACAAAAGCTGAGATACAGAAGATGAACAAAATCCAGAACTTCTAACTCCTACGTGGCCGACCCTGCAGAAGCGCGACTCGAACAGAACCCACCTGCCACCTGCACGGAAAGGAAATCCGTGCTAAGCGATAAACGCTTAGTGGGGAGAACACACAAGAGTATGGACGGCCATTCACAATGGTCGCCAAGGCAAAATACATTCAAATGGCAATTGCGGATATTCAAAACACATATCTAAACAGACTTGCATAATAAAGGCATTCATTCGGAAACTCACACACATAATCATATACATATATCAGGAATGGGCCAAAACAGTCATAACACAAAACACGACACCAGTGTTATCATGCTGAGCCACATACCCAAGAAAACATCCAAAACACCACACTTCTGCTGCACAACTCTAATACATAGCATATCATGCTGTAAACACTCCCATAACGGAGACTGAAGACATAATCACATCACTTCACATTCATATCAAAACCATGCAGAAAGTACGATTACATCTTATATACTTACCCTCACAACCGATCTGATTCACATGCTTGTACACAATAAAACCATGCTTAACTCATATACATAAGTACATCGATCGAATCATTTCAAAGCATTCAAAAACTAATAACAAATCACATGCCAAGTACGGATAATCATGTTAACTGAAAAGTCATGTTTACTAAATACAGATTTACCTTCTGAAGCCCGTAGTCATATTCATATACATATAAACTGATTCTTGCTCATTCAGATATCACATTCTGATGGCTATTTCAAAACAGAATAAAACAAACCATCAAAATACCTGCTGACTCATAATAGTGGATAACGAGTGAACTGATTAGTACCTTACGGGTACAAGTCGGCCAGAAAGTACCTTACGGGTACTAATCGAAAATCATTTTATTTTGTCACAAAAGCATTTTACTGATGAGGGATCTTAACCCGATCCAACCACATTAAAAAGGATCGCGAGGATCCGTACTAATAGGGGTTCACGAGGAACCAGTCGTGGGACCTGATCAGGGTCCAAATCGTTCAAAGGGCGCTGCAGCTACACATACATAGACTCTATTAGGCATACCTAACTATCCACTAGACTGACTTTCGCAGGTCATGCATCATTCAAATCATGTGTCACATCAGACAATATATAAATATCATCATACTTACTCCAGAGTATAGTAGACATATAAAGAAATTCATAATATCAGTCATGCATCATACTATTCATTTTACAAAGCATACGATATAATTCCATCGACATACTTTAGCACTATTTAATGTTCTAAGATTTATCAGAATCAAATATGGAAATATTATCATGCCACTCGTTAACTTATCACTCAAACTTTGCTTTTAACAATCAAACACTTTTCACAAAAACAGGGTAGGTCACGGTCACAACCAGGTTGGTTGTCACCGTGACATACCATGAACCCAAAACAGAATGCAAATCTGCAGGAGGTCACGGTGGTAACCACATTCATTGCCACCGTGACATACCAAACCCTCAAAACAGAATGCAAATCTGGGGTAGGTCATGGTGGTAACCACATTCATTGCCACCGTGACATACCAAAAACCTCAAAACAGAATGCTATTCTTCTCACTTAATCATATCATTCATACAAACTATTTATACATTTACATAAACACTTACTTACCCGGTTTGCCACATTACAGGTCTCTGTTTAAAAGAGAAATTCATAATCTAAAAGCGTTAAATCACCTTAATCATTATCATATTATATAGGCACTCAAGTATCCACATGAACCGTTAAAATATCATAAATACCTTGCATATTAACATATTCTAATAACATCTATTACCAATGCATGCATCGTATAATATTATTAGGCAATTACTTTAATCACGCATTCACTGCCCGTATCCTCTATATACATTTTTCCATTAAATAAACTCAATTCATGATTATGCATACTTGTTCATATCATACACGATCAATACCACAGGCACATCCTGTTCGATAATTAAAAGCATATATATATACATTTAATTTCATTATTAAACTCTTATGCTATAGCTTTAATCACTTACAATTTGGATTAACGACCACCCACATACTCATTTCCTAAGGTTAGAAATGAGTTAGACATGCTATAGGAACTTACCATGAAGTTCGGGTACGTTTCGGGAAGGAAAACACTCAAATAATGCATATTAGGAGGTGGTCACGGTGGTAACCAATTGGTTGTCACCGTGAGGTCCAAAAATGAGCATTCTGCCCTGAATTTTCATAGGTCACGGTGGTAACCATTTTGTTTGCCACCGTGACATACCAAAATATTGCAAAACAGAAGCAAAATTTCGGGACTGGTTCACACTACAGTTTTGTACAGCCTATATCAAAGTCTAAAACTCATTTTTAGCCAAAATGTCCTTCTTAACAAATGTTCTATAGGATGTTAACTTCCAAATGCAACAAATTACAGGTCAATTGGACATCTATAGATTCAGATATGATCTAAACAACCCACAGTGCTTCTCTGAACCCGTCCAAAGAAGATAGGTCTACTTCTTGACCATTTTTCGGACACTTAGAGTTACAATTAGCTCAAACCTATTTCTAACACATATGTAGAAATATATCTTAGCTTTCCAAAAGAACTGGTTTCATACCATTTGGAGTTCTAAAACTCCAAATATAGCCTAATAACCAAAGAGGGGTCAAGTGTAACCTAACACAGTCCTCACCAAAATCCTATTCACATGCACTTTTTATCAAATTAAAACCAACACTCACTACCATCATCAAAGATCATCATCAACACATTCAAGTTACTTAAACAACTCATGAATATAATCAAAATCATACATATATAAAAAGTTCCCAAACCTGGATTTGCGATTCAAAACCTCAATCTTCAAGAACCCACTCAATCTAGCCTTAGCTCCTCTTCAAATCATCCAAAACTCGCACAAACAAACCCAAGAATCACTAAACCAAAACCCTAACTTACTCAAATCGAAAGCAAACTAGAAGAAGAAGAAGATCAAAGCACAATAACCAAAACCTAACCACTTACCTCTTCAATCTTGCTCCCAAACTCTTCCAAAATAGCTCCAACTCACACACAACCAAGAGAAAGAACGCAAGAAACGGGAAAGGGAAAAAGAAAAGAGAAAGAACGGGAAGGAGAGGAGGGCCAAACGTGATTCTGCCCCTTTTTCCATTCTTCTTTTCCTTTTTCTCTTTCTCATTTAATGCACACACCAACCATACCACTTGTCACCATCCTAAAGGTCCACTTGTCATAATCCTATTAAATCCAAGATACATCTTTGACTAATTCCAACCTTGGCACCATACACAAGCAACACTAGATGCTTCCATAATAACCATAATATCCTTTGTACACTACATATGTTCCACTCGATAATTCCTCACTTAACATCTTATTAATTTAATTTCTTTTATTAAGTCCTTAATAAATCCAATTTTGCATACACTAATTACCAAAATGCCCTTAATTTTCCAACTTAGCATGCACAAATCCGACTAGGCCCGATTTGGGGTGTGACAAATCTTTCCTCCTAAAAGAATTTCGTCCTCGAAATTCACTTACACCGAAAAGAATTCCCAGCATTACACTCCATGTCCCCAACAAATTCATACATATCACTCTCAAACTAGTCACTCACTTACACTTATTGTCATCGCTACACTCTTAAATCACTTTCTTATATTCGAATCAAACACATTCATCAGAACAATTATTACTCAAATAACCGATTGAAATCAAAACCCGAACACTTTACACATAAACTAACTAACTTCGCCAATTGCTACATAAATCCTTCACTACTTAAAAGATGTCCATCATACTTACGTTTCTCTTTACCATTAACACTCCTATCAAACTTTAAAATCCTTTTTACGGCCCCAAAATACTCTTTATGTTCAATCTTTAATCAAACACAAAACACTTTCCTAAACGATTGCTGAGCGCGTCATTTTTACCCTTAATCTTAATATCAAATAGTACATATACAACCTGTCAGCTTTCTCTCAATCAAAACATATATGCAGATGCTTATCATGTATTGTCAGAGGGATGATGATGATGCAATGAGATTGAGATGATTCATGCATGCAGAGTGATGCAATTAATGCTATAATGATGCACTTTGTCCCATCCCCATGATTCAATATGCTTTCATTTAAACACTATTCTAGAGATAGCTGACAGGCATATAGAGTACTACCAAAACCTTATAAGATCCAAATACTCATCCACTTACTCGATACCTTTCTTTACTGAGGTACACTCTGAACAAAACCTTGAGAAATCCTAGGAGCAGTCAGCCTATCCAAAATTCGAATCAATCCTTGCACTAATATTCTATCATTAGAAACAGGACCGGAATTCTAACCAAAAGGTGCACAGAAATAAAACACTTTGATTAGTACTAATTGGGTTCACACTTTCTGTCATCTCATTCACCTTCTCATTCGGGTCAGGCTCCATCTAACATAACACACAGGACAAGACGCATCTGCATTAGGCCACGACACAAAACTGACTCTCAAACAAAGACTCTACACATAACAAGTAACATACAAAGACCCGATACTCAAACAAATAAGGCAACCAGAATCTTGTGCTCTGATACCACTAAATGTAACACCCCCATCGCCGCCCCCGTTGGAAGGACGCCGACGGACGTGCTACCCGACGCTCACTTACACAGATAAGCATAAGCACAATGCGGAAGTATACAAACATACATACCACGCATACGAAAATACGGGTTAATTAAAAACTTACCTTGACTTGCGGTCGCAAACTGATCATGCAATAACTCACATATGCGCAGGCACTAAGCAGAAGCATGCACAGAAGCATAAATACGACCATTCAACATAAGCGAACTAAATAAAATAAAGGAATAACTTAACATAAAGACATACTAACGATTACATTCCCAAAAGAAACCTCAAGATAAATACATAATTACTTACATAAACAATACTACAGAAATACAAAAGCTGAGATACAGAAGATGAACAAAATCCAGAACTTTTAACTCCTACGTGGCCGACCCTGCAGAAGCACGACTCGAACAGAACCCACCTGCCACCTGCACGGAAAGGAAATCCGTGCTAAGCGATAAACGCTTAGTGGGGAGAACACACAAGAGTATGGACGGCCATTCACAATGGTCGCCAAGGAAAAATACATTCAAATGGCAATTACGGATATTCAAAACACATATCTAAACAGACTTGCATAATAAAGGCATTCATTCGGAAACTCACACACATAATCATATACATATATCAGGAATGGGCCAAAACAGTCATAACACAAAACACGACACCAGTGTTATCATGCTGAGCCACATACCCAAGAAAACATCCAAAACACCACACTTCTGCTGCACAACTCTAATACATAGCATATCATGCTGTAAACACTCCCATAACGGAGACTGAAGACATAATCACATCACTTCACATTCATATCAAAACCATGCAGAAAGTACGATTACATCTTATATACTTACCCTCACAACCGATCTGATTCACATGCTTGTACACAATAAAACCATGCTTAACTCATATACATAAGTACATCGATCGAATCATTTCAAAGCATTCAGAAACTAATAACAAATCACATGCCAAGTACGGATAATCATGTTAACTGAAAAGTCATGTTTACTAAATACAGATTTACCTTCTGAAGCCCGTAGTCATATTCATATACATATAAACTGATTCTTGCTCATTCAGATATCACATTCTGATGGCTATTTCAAAACAGAATAAAACAAACTATCAAAATACTTGCTGACTCATAATAGTGGATAACGAGTGAACTGATTAGTACCTTACGGGTACAAGTCGGCCAGAGAGTACCTTACGGGTACTAATCGAAAATCATTTTATTTTGTCACAAAAGCATTTTACTGATGAGGGATCTTAACCCGATCCAACCACATTAAAAAGGATCGCGAGGATCCGTACTAATAGGGGTTCGCGAGGAACCAGTTGTGGGACCTGATCAGGGTCCAAATCGTTCAAAGGGCGCTGCAGCTACACATACATAGACTCTATTAGGCATGCCTAACTATCCACTAGACTGACTTTCGCAGGTCATGCATCATTCAAATCATGTGTCACATCAGACAATATATAAATATCATCATACTTACTCCAAAGTATAGTAGACATATAAAGAAATTCATAATATCAGTCATGCATCATACTATTCATTTTACAAAGCATACGATATAATTCCATCGACATACTTTAGCACTATTTAATGTTCTAAGATTTATCAGAATCAAATATGGAAATATTATCATGCCACTCGTTAACTTATCACTCAAACTTTGCTTTTAACAATCAAACACTTTTCACAAAAACAGGGTAGGTCACGGTCACAACCAGGTTGGTTGTCACCGTGACATACCATGAACCCAAAACAGAATGCAAATCTGCGGGAGGTCACGGTGGTAACCACATTCATTGCTACCGTGACATACCAAACCCTCAAAACATAATGCAAATCTGGGGTAGGTCACGGTGGTAACCACATTCATTGCCACCGTGACATACCAAAAACCTCAAAACAGAATGCTATTCTTCTCACTTAATCATATCATTCATACAAACTATTTATACATTTACATAAACACTTACTTACCCGGTTTGCCACATTACAGGTCTCTGTTTAAAAGAGAAATTCATAATCTAAAAGCGTTAAATCACCTTAATCATTATCATATTATATAGGCACTCAAGTATCCACATGAACCGTTAAAATATCATAAATACCTTGCATATTAACATATTATAATAACATCTATTACCAATGCATGCATCGTATAATATTGTTAGGCAATTACTTTAATCACGCATTCACTGCCCGTATCCTCTATATACATTTTTCCATTAAATAAACTCAATTCATGATTATGCATACTTGTTCATATCATACACGATCAATACCACAGGCACATCCTGTTCGATAATTAAAAGCATATATATATACATTTAATTTCATTATTAAACTCTTATGCTATAGCTTTAATCACTTACAATTTGGATTAACGACCACCCACATACTCATTTCCTAAGGTTAGAAATGAGTTAGACATGCTATAGGAACTTACCATGAAGTTCGGGTACGTTTCGGGAAGGAAAACACTCAAATAATGCATATTAGGAGGTGGTCACGGTGGTAACCAATTGGTTGTCACCATGAGGTCCAAAAATGAGCATTCTGCCCTGAATTTTCATAGGTCACAGTGGTAACCATTTTGGTTGCCACCGTGACATACCAAAATATTGCAAAACAGAAGCAAAATTTCGGGACTGGTTCACACCACAGTTTTGTACAGCCTATATCAAAGTCTAAAACTCATTTTTAGCCAAAATTTCCTTCTTAACAAATGTTCTATAGGATGTTAACTTCCAAATGAAACAAATTACAGGTCAATTGGACATCTATAGATTCAGATATGATCTAAAAAACCCACAGTGCTTCTCTGAACCCGTCCAAAGAAGATAGGTCTACTTCTTGACCATTTTTCGGACACTTAGAGTTACAATTAGCTCAAACCTATTTCTAACACATATGTAGAAATATATCTTAGCTTTCCAACAGAACTGGTTTCATACCATTTGGAGTTCTAAAACTCTATATATAGCCTAATAACCAAAGAGGGGTCAAGTGTAACCTAACACAGTCCTCACCAAAATCCTATTCACATGCACTTTTTATCAAATTAAAACCAACACTCACTACCATCATCAAAGATCATCATCAACACATTCAAGTTACTTAAACAACTCATGAATATAATCAAAATCATACATAAATAAAAAGTTCCCAAACCTGGATTTGCGATTCAAAACCTCAATCTTCAAGAACCCACTCAATCTAGCCTTAGCTCCTTTTCAAATCATCCAAAACTCGCACAAACAAACCCAAGAATCACTAAACCAATACCCTAACTTACTCAAATCGAAAGCAAACTAGAAGAAGAAGAAGATCAAAGCACAATAACCAAAACCTAACCACTTACCTCTTCAATCTTGCTCCCAAACTCTTCCAAAATAGCTCCAACTCACACACAACCAAGAGAAAGAACGCAAGAAACGGGAAAGGGAAAAAGAAAAGAGAAAGAACGGGAAGGAGAGGAGGGCCAAACGTGATTCTGCCCCTTTTTCCATTCTTCTTTTCCTTTTTCTCTTTCTCATTTAATGCACACACCAACCATACCACTTGTCACCATCCTAAAGGTCCACTTGTCATAATCCTATTAAATCCAAGATACATCTTTGACTAATTCCAACCTTGGCACCATACACAAGCAACACTAGATGCTTCCATAATAACCATAATATCCTTTGTACACTACATATGTTCCACTCGATAATTCCTCACTTAACATCTTATTAATTTAATTTCTTTTATTAAGTCCTTAATAAATCCAATTTTGCATACACTAATTACCAAAATGCCCTTAATTTTCCAACTTAGCATGCACAAATCCGACTAGGCCCGATTTGGGGTGTGACAAATCTTTCCTCCTAAAAGAATTTCGTCCTCGAAATTCACTTACACCGAAAAGAATTCCCAGCATTACACTCCATGTCCCCAACAAATTCATACATATCACTCTCAAACTAGTCACTCACTTACACTTATTGTCATCGCTACACTCTTAAATCACTTTCTTATATTCGAATCAAACACATTCATCAGAACAATTATTACTCAAATAACCGATTGAAATCAAAACCCGAACACTTTACACATAAACTAACTAACTTCGCCAATTGCTACATAAATCCTTCACTACTTAAAAGATGTCCATCATACTTACGTTTCTCTTTACCATTAACACTCCTATCAAACTTTAAAATCCTTTTTACGGCCCCAAAATACTCTTTATGTTCAATCTTTAATCAAACACAAAACACTTTCCTAAACGATTGCTGAGCGCGTCATTTTTACCCTTAATCTTAATATCAAATAGTACATATACAACCTGTCAGCTTTCTCTCAATCAAAACATATATGCAGATGCTTATCATGTATTGTCAGAGGGATGATGATGATGCAATGAGATTGAGATGATTCATGCATGCAGAGTGATGCAATTAATGCTATAATGATGCACTTTGTCCCATCCCCATGATTCAATATGCTTTCATTTAAACACTATTCTAGAGATAGCTGACAGGCATATAGAGTACTACCAAAACCTTATAAGATCCAAATACTCATCCACTTACTCGATACCTTTCTTTACTGAGGTACACTCTGAACAAAACCTTGAGAAATCCTAGGAGCAGTCAGCCTATCCAAAATTCGAATCAATCCTTGCACTAATATTCTATCATTAGAAACAGGACCGGAATTCTAACCAAAAGGTGCACAGAAATAAAACACTTTGATTAGTACTAATTGGGTTCACACTTTCTGTCATCTCATTCACCTTCTCATTCGGGTCAGGCTCCATCTAACATAACACACAGGACAAGACGCATCTGCATTAGGCCACGACACAAAACTGACTCTCAAACAAAGACTCTACACATAACAAGTAACATACAAAGACCCGATACTCAAACAAATAAGGCAACCAGAATCTTGTGCTCTGATACCACTAAATGTAACACCCCCATCGCCGCCCCCGTTGGAAGGACGCCGACGGACGTGCTACCCGACGCTCACTTACACAGATAAGCATAAGCACAATGCGGAAGTATACAAACATACATACCACGCATACGAAAATACGGGTTAATTAAAAACTTACCTTGACTTGCGGTCGCAAACTGATCATGCAATAACTCACATATGCGCAGGCACTAAGCAGAAGCATGCACAGAAGCATAAATACGACCATTCAACATAAGCGAACTAAATAAAATAAAGGAATAACTTAACATAAAGACATACTAACGATTACATTCCCAAAAGAAACCTCAAGATAAATACATAATTAATTACATAAACAATACTATAGAAATACAAAAGCTGAGATACAGAAGATGAACAAAATCCAGAACTTTTAACTCCTACGTGGCCGACCCTGCAGAAGCGCGACTCGAACAGAACCCACCTGCCACCTGCACGGAAAGGAAATCCGTGCTAAGCGATAAACGCTTAGTGGGGAGAACACACAAGAGTATGGACGGCCATTCACAATGGTCGCCAAGGAAAAATACATTCAAATGGCAATTGCGGATATTCAAAACACATATCTAAACAGACTTGCATAATAAAGGCATTCATTCGGAAACTCACACACATAATCATATACATATATCAGGAATGGGCCAAAACAGTCATAACACAAAACACGACACCAGTGTTATCATGCTGAGCCACATACCCAAGAAAACATCCAAAACACCACACTTCTGCTGCACAACTCTAATACATAGCATATCATGCTGTAAACACTCCCATAACGGAGACTGAAGACATAATCACATCACTTCACATTCATATCAAAACCATGCAGAAAGTACGATTACATCTTATATACTTACCCTCACAACCGATCTGATTCACATGCTTGTACACAATAAAACCATGCTTAACTCATATACATAAGTACATCGATCGAATCATTTCAAAGCATTCAGAAACTAATAACAAATCACATGCCAAGTACGGATAATCATGTTAACTGAAAAGTCATGTTTACTAAATACAGATTTACCTTCTGAAGCCCGTAGTCATATTCATATACATATAAACTGATTCTTGCTCATTCAGATATCACATTCTGATGGCTATTTCAAAACAGAATAAAACAAACTATCAAAATACTTGCTGACTCATAATAGTGGATAACGAGTGAACTGATTAGTACCTTACGGGTACAAGTCGGCCAGAGAGTACCTTACGGGTACTAATCGAAAATCATTTTATTTTGTCACAAAAGCATTTTACTGATGAGGGATCTTAACCCGATCCAACCACATTAAAAAGGATCGCGAGGATCCGTACTAATAGGGGTTCGCGAGGAACCAGTTGTGGGACCTGATCAGGGTCCAAATCGTTCAAAGGGCGCTGCAGCTACACATACATAGACTCTATTAGGCATGCCTAACTATCCACTAGACTGACTTTCGCAGGTCATGCATCATTCAAATCATGTGTCACATCAGACAATATATAAATATCATCATACTTACTCCAAAGTATAGTAGACATATAAAGAAATTCATAATATCAGTCATGCATCATACTATTCATTTTACAAAGCATACGATATAATTCCATCGACATACTTTAGCACTATTTAATGTTCTAAGATTTATCAGAATCAAATATGGAAATATTATCATGCCACTCGTTAACTTATCACTCAAACTTTGCTTTTAACAATCAAACACTTTTCACAAAAACAGGGTAGGTCACGGTCACAACCAGGTTGGTTGTCACCGTGACATACCATGAACCCAAAACAGAATGCAAATCTGCGGGAGGTCACGGTGGTAACCACATTCATTGCTACCGTGACATACCAAACCCTCAAAACATAATGCAAATCTGGGGTAGGTCACGGTGGTAACCACATTCATTGCCACCGTGACATACCAAAAACCTCAAAACAGAATGCTATTCTTCTCACTTAATCATATCATTCATACAAACTATTTATACATTTACATAAACACTTACTTACCCGGTTTGCCACATTACAGGTCTCTGTTTAAAAGAGAAATTCATAATCTAAAAGCGTTAAATCACCTTAATCATTATCATATTATATAGGCACTCAAGTATCCACATGAACCGTTAAAATATCATAAATACCTTGCATATTAACATATTATAATAACATCTATTACCAATGCATGCATCGTATAATATTGTTAGGCAATTACTTTAATCACGCATTCACTGCCCGTATCCTCTATATACATTTTTCCATTAAATAAACTCAATTCATGATTATGCATACTTGTTCATATCATACACGATCAATACCACAGGCACATCCTGTTCGATAATTAAAAGCATATATATATACATTTAATTTCATTATTAAACTCTTATGCTATAGCTTTAATCACTTACAATTTGGATTAACGACCACCCACATACTCATTTCCTAAGGTTAGAAATGAGTTAGACATGCTATAGGAACTTACCATGAAGTTCGGGTACGTTTCGGGAAGGAAAACACTCAAATAATGCATATTAGGAGGTGGTCACGGTGGTAACCAATTGGTTGTCACCATGAGGTCCAAAAATGAGCATTCTGCCCTGAATTTTCATAGGTCACAGTGGTAACCATTTTGGTTGCCACCGTGACATACCAAAATATTGCAAAACAGAAGCAAAATTTCGGGACTGGTTCACACCACAGTTTTGTACAGCCTATATCAAAGTCTAAAACTCATTTTTAGCCAAAATTTCCTTCTTAACAAATGTTCTATAGGATGTTAACTTCCAAATGAAACAAATTACAGGTCAATTGGACATCTATAGCTTCAGATATGATCTAAACAACCCACAGTGCTTCTCTGAACCCGTCCAAAGAAGATAGGTCTACTTCTTGACCATTTTTCGGACACTTAGAGTTACAATTAGCTCAAACCTATTTCTAACACATATGTAGAAATATATCTTAGCTTTCCAACAGAACTGGTTTCATACCATTTGGAGTTCTAAACCTCTATATATAGCCTAATAACCAAAGAGGGGTCAAGTGTAACCTAACACAGTCCTCACCAAAATCCTATTCACATGCACTTTTTATCAAATTAAAACCAACACTCACTACCATCATCAAAGATCATCATCAACACATTCAAGTTACTTAAACAACTCATGAATATAATCAAAATCATACATAAATAAAAAGTTCCCAAACCTGGATTTGCGATTCAAAACCTCAATCTTCAAGAACCCACTCAATCTAGCCTTAGCTCCTTTTCAAATCATCCAAAACTCGCACAAACAAACCCAAGAATCACTAAACCAATACCCTAACTTACTCAAATCGAAAGCAAACTAGAAGAAGAAGAAGATCAAAGCACAATAACCAAAACCTAACCACTTACCTCTTCAATCTTGCTCCCAAACTCTTCCAAAATAGCTCCAACTCACACACAACCAAGAGAAAGAACGCAAGAAACGGGAAAGGGAAAAAGAAAAGAGAAAGAACGGGAAGGAGAGGAGGGCCAAACGTGATTCTGCCCCTTTTTCCATTCTTCTTTTCCTTTTTCTCTTTCTCATTTAATGCACACACCAACCATACCACTTGTCACCATCCTAAAGGTCCACTTGTCATAATCCTATTAAATTCAAGATACATCTTTGACTAATTCCAACCTTGGCACCATACACAAGCAACACTAGATGCTTCCATAATAACCATAATATCCTTTGTACACTACATATGTTCCACTCGATAATTCCTCACTTAACATCTTATTAATTTAATTTCTTTTATTAAGTCCTTAATAAATCCAATTTTGCATACACTAATTACCAAAATGCCCTTAATTTTCCAACTTAGCATGCACAAATCCGACTAGGCCCGATTTGGGGTGTGACAGTTTATCCTAACTCTTTTCAGAAATTTCAGGCCAGAAAGTGGGGCAAGGGTGCTATTTTCCCATGTTTGAGGGTTATCTAAGATTTGGTGCATTTGGTGAATGGCAGAAGAAGACATTCCTAAGTGCTATAAATAGAAACCTAAGGCAGTAAAGGAAACAAGGAAGAAAAAGGGAAAAAACCTGAGAAAGAAACTTGGTGCAGACTTGAAATGAAGAGGGGGCACGGAATCCAAGAAAAATGGTGCAATTTATAAGAGCATGACCGACGGGGTGCTCGTCTGTCATCCTTCCGATGGCAAGCCGGTCGGTCATTGACACCTAGCAGATTTATTTTGTGTATTATTTTCATGCATGTCACGTGCATAAAATAATTTTTGCATATTTCTATCTTTTTTATAATTTGCAGGGACGCGCGTCGGGCGCGAAAGTCGAAAAATATTCAGGGAGTATGAAAAAAAATTAATTAATTAATTAATTAATAGTTAATAAGGAATTAATTGTGTAATTAATGAGGGGATATGTTCGGAATTTTGATCGACAGACGGGCCGACCGTCGCTCGGTGTCATCGATGGTCTGCCCGTCGGTCACGAAAATTATAAAAGGAAGGGGAACTGACAGGCTGTCATTTCTTTTCTTGTTCTTTTCTTTTCTTCTCTCTGCTCGTCGCTTCCTCTCCTTTTTTTCACTTTTTTTTTGCTCAATTTTCGTCCGTTTTGCACGCCATTCGTACCAAAACAATCCACGTTCCATCGTGCACACTTAGGAGCAATTGTTTTTGCATTTTTGTCAAGTTTTATTTTCGTTGACTTAAAGGTTAGTTTGCCAATTTTCTACTCCTTTCTATTTCTTTTTTGAATAAATTGCATGAATAATGCATGTGTAGCAAAATGTAGTATTTTCTGCCTATTTTTACTTAATTTCTCTAGCCAGTGTATAAACATAGTTATGGAAATGCATGGACACTAGAACCAATAGGGTAGAAAAACTGTTGAATTTGTATAGTCAAATTTTATAACTTAGTTCTAGGGTTAATATCGAACTAAACAAGATTAGAAAAGTAGCATGAAATGTTGTTTGAGGCCTGAGACCTGTCCATATTATGCTTTTTTGTGCAGGAAGTTGGGCACATCCTTGCCGGGATGCTGCCCAATTTTTTTTTTTTTTTTTTAGGTTGGGCACATCCTTGCTAGGATGCTGCCCAAATTTTTTTAATTTCTGGGGATGGACACATTTTTTCCGGGATGATGTCAAATTTTTACTTTTATGGGATCGGCACATCTTTACCGCGGTGTTTTTTAAATTTTTTTATTTTCCTAGGTAGACACATTACTGCCATAATGTTGCCCAGAGGCCGAAAATGTACAAAATTTGCTTTATACGCCTTTCGGTAGGCCCGCTTGCGGCCATAATGTAAAGCTAATTTTTTACTTTCTTTTCAGGATGCCTCCGTGGCATCAAATTCTACGCGATCAGCCTGAGCCTCAGGCTCTAACCTGGATGAGCGATGAGGCCAGGTATAGGTTTAGGGTGCTGGCTCGAGTGCAATTCCGAGCCAGCCACTTCATCTCCAAACTATTCCTAGCGGCTTTGGATATGCTAGGTGAGGTTGAGGCGCTAGTAGCAGCTGCCGAATGGATCAAGTTTATGTGGCCTTCATTCCACACTCATCTTGGGGTTGTCCGAGAGTTTCTCACTACTCTACACTATAGGGGATTCTAGAGGCCAAACACGGAGGAGGGTGTCATT
This sequence comes from Excoecaria cochinchinensis, assembly GCA_947683425.1. Taxonomy (NCBI): domain Eukaryota; kingdom Viridiplantae; phylum Streptophyta; class Magnoliopsida; order Malpighiales; family Euphorbiaceae; genus Excoecaria; species Excoecaria cochinchinensis. The sequence continues at coordinate 1,440,741 of CANTUQ010000129.1, forward strand.
CAGTTTTGGGTCAGTGGTTATTGCTACAGCATCACCCGCCAGCAGTTTGTAGAGGCTATGGGGTTACCTTTTAGAGACGATGTCATAGTGCCTCAGAGAGCTGTGAGGCGCCAGCATGGGAAGGTTATAGCCCTACCGGGAGTGCCATATGACCACGATACGGCAAAGAGCACGGTGCTCTTGTCGTAGACTCTTAGATATATTCATAGGGTTCTTTTTAGCTCCTACTTGGTACGAGCTGGTAACCCAGGCTCGCTTAATGCCGCAGAGATCTAGAGTCTGTGGGCTGCGGTTGCAGGGCGAGGACTCAACATTAGCCACAAGATCGTGGCTAATTTGGTTAGGGTGTCTAGGGGGGCAGCCACTGTGGTGTATGTGGGAGGAGTAGTTACCAGATTATTGCTACGGTTGGGTGTTGTTCCAGACAGTCTCGGGCGCGCTTTAGACGAGAGTATTTATATGGATGTAGTGTCAGCCATCACTATGGGGATGATAGTGCAGCTGCGGGGTCAGCCTGAGGAGTATAGGCTGTGCACTATCCATGAGACCCAACGGGCTTTTGGCCTTCCTTCACTCCAACCGACAGAGGAGGAGCCTCAGATGGAGGGTTAGCCTCCCGAACAGCCCCAGTATTAGGAAGACCCGCCTCCCCAGCACTCAAATTATCAGGAGGGTTAGCCTCCGCAGCAGCAGCTAGAGGAGGAGCAGCCACACATGCCTTTTGACATGGGGATTAAGTTTAGTGTGGATGAGTTGATCATGACTCCCCCGGCATAGAGGGTACAGAGCCCCAGTCCTCCTCCTCCATCACGAGTGCAGTGGACTGCACCCTGGGCCTCTGAGTGGTTTCATCCATATGGTAGAGCAAGGCACCCCGGAGCATCTACTTCTACAGCTCCACCTCCCGAGCGGGCACCGGAGTCAGCTCCCTTTGCATCAGCATCATCGCCTCAGCCAGCGCAGCCAGACTTTACAGCAGTCCTCGGTTCTATGTTCGCTTCCATGGAGCGCAGATAGGAGGACAGAGATCGAGTCCTCCTCGAGCGGCTTAAGGAGCGAGATAGGCCCATTATGGAGCAGCTGGGCTAGCAGCAGAGTATTATACATAAGCAGGGGAGACTCATCGAGCAGCTGAGGCGGATCTGAGTGCTTCCTAGGATGCTGTGAGATAGAGGATAGATGCAACCGTCTAGATGGTGGATGAGTCTATCGACACTCTCCGGTTCAGGATTGAGGTACTTGATGGTGCCATACCTCCCATCTCCCAATCTATTAGAGAGTTTAGGGAGCAGACAGAGGACAGTCTCGGGTGCATCAGAGATGCATCCAGGGATCAGACTCTCAGGCTGGCCAGCGCTTTCACAGAGCTAGGTGGGGTGGTTAGGGACACATTGCAGTTCATGGAAGTATGTGCATAGCCCTTCCTTGACAGGTATGTCCAGGTGCATTTTCAGTAGCCAGATCCTTCGAGGGGACAACCATTATCCGTGCTGGTCACTGTTCCTCCTCATTACCAGCTGCGGCTCGGACCCTCTGTTCCTCCCAATCAGCAATCTACTTTGGGAGCCGGACCCTCTGCATCTTCATCACAGAGCCAGCCAGTGTATATTTTAGACGACGAGGACCCAGTGGAGGAGCCCTCAGACTACCCTCCTCTGTAGATTATTCAGGGAGTTTTATCAGATTGTATTCTGTATTTTGTATTTTCATTTTGTTTTTATTTTATCATATTTGTACATGCATTGTACAAAACTTATATTTTTATTAGTGGAACTTATGTTTGTAATTTGTTAAATGTGCATTCCATTTTTGTATGATTATTATCTTGCTTTCTTTTAATGGACATGATAAAAAATGGAAAAATGAAAAGATGATAAATAAGATGACAACATAAAATAATGTTCATAAATTTACGAATCAGATTAATTTGCAATGAATTAATGAAATCTTTTATAACACAATAACGTGATTTCACACCAACCAGAGAATGGTCGACAATCTAATATTGGATAAACAGATCAAACACTAATTTTTAGACTATGTTCAGTCAAAAGTGACACCTTGTAGATTGGATGGGGGTCAGTAAAATAGAATATTCAATCACACTTCACAGATCGGATGGGGGTCAGCAAATCAGCAATCATATCTTGCAGATCGGATGGGGGTCAACAAACCGAAAGTCACACCTTACTGATTGGATGGGGATCAGCGAAACATAATATTTAATCACATGCCTTACAGATCGGATGGGGGTTAGCAAGGACACTGCGCGAGCCGAGATGAGGCTAGCAAAACAGATGCGGTAGAACAAATCACAACGAGATTGCAGTTAGAGAACACTGCATCTCACAATGAGATTGCAGTTAGAGAACACTACATCTCATAGACACCTTGCAAGCCGAGATGAGGCCAGCGGGAACACATGCGGTAGAACAGATCGTAATGAGATTGCAGTTAGAGAACACTGCATCTCACCATGACTTTGTAGCTAGAGAATGCTACATCTCACAGACACCGTGTAAGTCAAGACGAGGCTAATGGTACACTTGCAATAGAACAAATTAAAAATGGTTTGCAGTTAGACAAAAAAGGAAATTTGGGTCAACCGGCAGGTAACCCGTCTGTTATGGGGATGCCCGTCGCACAAGCAAGCATGCTATCTCTTGCGACGAGCGATTAGGTGTTGCTCGAAAATAGGGCCCGTCTCTCGTTGGTTGAGAGACGGTCATCTCTCGTCTGAGCGACACGTGTTCCTCATGACAAATAGCTATCGCTCGGCTCGTACCGCGGGTGGTCCAACGGTCAAATGACCACGCGTACCCTTTCCACTGACACCCGTCGGTTATGTAGAAACGGCCGTCGGTCGGTTAACTATCAGGATTTCCACGGGATTTTTATTGGGATTTGTTAAGATTTTTATAGATTTATCAAATATTCTCTAAATCTTATCCAAGGTAAAATCCGAAGGTTAAACATTCTTGACTTATTATTTATGTAATTTAATTATTTTACACCAGCATTGTAAATAAAATTTTCATTTATTTAAAAGATAAAAATTATTTTTTTGAATTTTTCTCGAATTTCTAAATTTGGGGTGACCGACGAGTTGAAGGTAACCGACGGCCGTCGATGGCGTCTCATTCCACCCGCCGGTCAACTTAGGGACACCCGTCGGTCGTGAACCATGGGCCGTCCCTGGGCCTCTTCTCTTCCTTTTTTGAATTATCCTCTTTTTATTTATTTCTTTATCTTTTTTTAAGTTAATTTTCCTAAGGATTTATATAATTATTTAATTTCTAACATTTCATTTTGTTCATAATTTTGGCACTAACATGATATTTAATTTTTTTTTTGGAGTTTTTATTTGACTATTTTTGTGGATTTGGGGTTGTAAAATGGTGGCCATCGCACTGATATGAGGATCTTCACCCGGGTTCTTTCTTTAATCCTATCCTTTTTATTTTTATCTATTTTTGTTGTAAATATTATTTTGATCCCATTAATTTAAGAAATGGTCAAATATTTTATAGTAACAGAATTGGGATTTTTTATTAATAATTGAGGACCAATGTCCTGTTTTCAGCTAAATAAAATTGACATTTTAAACCTATTTTTTATAATATGCATGCGAGGACCAATGTCTTCATTGTCAATGAATACCCCAATTTATGTATGGTTTGTATGTCTTTTACAGTGGGGGTTATATTCCGCCCCTAGTTTTGCTATAATTTATTTTCACAAGTTTTATTTTATGCCTATTTACTGCTTTCTTTATGTGGATGAACTGCACTTTAATTAATTGTATTGAATGGAAAATTGGATGAAACGATAAATTTAAAACTCAATTATAACATTAATCAAGGTATAAATAAATGAGAAGTCCCGAACTTACTCTGATCTTAGGCCCAACGAGGTTAGAGGACCATCTCAATGTTTCATTGGGATGGGGCCTCCAAAATATCTCTTGTTGCCCACCAAAAGGCCCAACTTGCATAATCCTAGGCTCCACGAGGTTAGAGGATCATTCCAATGTTCTATTGGGATGAGGCCTCCAAGATTCATCTGGCTTGCCCAAAATAGATGTATATGCACTGTCTTAGGTTCACTGAGGCTAGATGACCTTTTCCAATATTCTATTGAGTGGCGACTCCAAGAAACTTTCTTGTTGCCCAACATAGACGCACTTGTAATTTCTTACAAGTTGTAATGAACCTCTCTCAAAAGCCCTAAAAGCGGGCATTCGGGGCACCTCGGGGCTCGGCGCGTGTCACTCATTTTCATTATATTTTCTTTATATGGTCTTATTTTTTTATTTTGTATGTAAAATGTATTTATAATTATTCGTGTTATAGAAAATCATGTTTTTTAATAATTAATAATTTGGGGATTTTTCTTAACAAAATTGACCAATGTCCTTTTTTAGCCAAAATCTCACTTCAAAATGGAGAACTAATTTTCATAAAATGGGATCACTCATCTCGATTTTCTCAATTAATACCCAAAAAAATGGTTCTCCAATTTTCAAGTTAATAAAAAGGAACCAATGTTCCTAAAATATAATAAATGACCCGATTTATGTATGATGAATTTTAATTGCCTTTATGTGTTTATTTTCTTTATTTAATTTTGGTCCCTTGTAATTACTTTTGGGACAAGTTTTATTTATTTATGCTTTCTTATTTTGGGGGATTGTTATGTCCCAATTTTTATTTGTAATTTATTTATTTACTTATTGCTTTATTTATAGCTTTCCAATGTGGTTGAATTGTGCTATAAATTTATTGCATGATCGCGTGAGATGAGCGATGGAACTTGGATTTCTTAAGAACTCGTTTATAAACTTAAGTCATTAATAAGAGTGAAGTTTTTAACACCTTCTCTGGTTTAGACCAATAGAGGTTAGAGATCTTTCCCAATTTCTTATAAACTAGGTGGCAACTCCAAAATACCTCAAATGTGCCTAAAGGCGTCGTGAGGTTAGATGATCCTTTCCAATGTTCTATTGGAAATGAGGTGTCCAAAATGTCTCATGATGCCCAAGATTAAAAAGACGCGAACCAATTCCTCGAGCCTTAAAAGCGGGTCCAAAGAGGGCCTTTGCTAGGTTCGATACTATTCACACTCAAGAAGATGAATTTGGAGTTGAATTTGCATTTTATTATCTCAATAATAAAGTTCCTTCCTTATAAAGCCAAATATGTTGAAGTTGAAAATATTTGTCTAGTAGTGATATGAGCTTATAACAAATCAAGGCATTATTTCCATTCTTACAAAGTGCAAATGATTGCCAAGTGTGATGTGCACAAAACCCCAAGGTTCCTAGAGACCCACTTTTAGGGTCTAAGGGAGGTTCATCAAACTCATAAAGGTTGATCATTTTGCAACGAATAGGGAATCACCCCTAGTTAATTGATAATGAGTATATTACGAGTGCATCTATTTAGGGCAACATGAGGTATTTTGGAGTCTCCACCCAATAGAATATTTGAAAAACTTGTCTAATCCCGTGAGGCCTAAGATGAGAGAGTGTTCAGAAAATTGCTCTCGTATCTATTTTTGGAAATAGAAGGTATTTTGGAATCACAATCCAGTAAAACACTGGAAAGGATCATCTAACCTCATGAAGCATAAGATCAGAGAGAGCTCGGGACATCACTCTTGCTCTTTCCTTGGTTAGAGTTCATGAATTAGTTTTTTTGAACTTAATTTTCATCTCTCTATTCACACGATTATGCAATTAAACTAAAGCACATTGCAATCATTTAGTGAAAACAATGAATAAGTAGTAAATAAATTAACTAACAATAGACAAGAAGGCATAATGCAACCTTGATAAAATAAGAAAAAATAAAATACATACACAAAACATGGTATTGATTTGAATGGGAACATTGGCTCCCACATGCATATTTAAAAAAAAAAGTGTTTTGATATTGTTGATGAAACTTAGAATGAATGATCCCATTTTGATAAAGACTTAACTCTCCTTTTGAGGTGATATTTTGGGAAGAAATTAGGACATTGATCCTATTTTTATTAATAAATTTCCAATTTTAATAGAAAACATTTTGTGTGTTGATTCTTTTAATGTGGTGGACAAATCTTTATTATTACAGACCTCAAGGAAATAAAAGAAAATAAAATAATAATTAATAAATGCCTCGAATAATAAATAAATACTAAACTATTCACCTCGACCGTGCTTCGCCTAGCCCAAAGAGGAGCCGCATACTCCTCGCGGTCACGATCATGCTAGAAAACAATATGGGTCAGTAATGGCTTAAATTAAACAAAATGATAAATGAATAAATAATTGAATCAAATAAATTAGAAAAATAATTAATCTAACATCATAAAATGGAATAAATTAACAAAAATAACAAATTAATAAATATAAAACACAAATGACATAATTGTAATAATCACTAACAATAATAATCATAATCACTAACAATAAAAAGAATAATAATAGTAATAATAATAATAATAATAATAATAGCAATAATAATAATAACAAACAATAACAATAAAAATAATATTAACAACACAATAATAATAATAATAATAATAATAATAATAATAATAATAATAATAATAATAATAATTATTATTATTATTATTATTATTATTATTATTATTATTATTATTATTATTATTGTTATTATTATTAATAACATTAATTTTATAATTAATATTACAATTAATAATTAATAAAAATAATAATAAATAAATAAATAAATTACAACACTCACCAGATTTCTCGCTGAAGATAACTGCCAACAACATCGCCTGTGCCAAAGCGAAGATCGGATCTTTAGGGACTCTCTGCTGGTGGTCACGAGCCGGGATGCCTCGCTGATCTGCTAGAAACGCCGCTGGATAGCTCTGGTTTTACCTCTTTCGATCTCCCTATTGTTGGCGAGTGGGGAAGATCGGTTGCCACCGGGAGACTCGTCTCATCACTGGGAGTCCGCTGCCACCTTGTGTGTCGCTGTCCGTTGCCGAAGGTAGCCGTAAATGGCTCAGAACAGTAGTACTACTGTAAACACCGGGTCCTGAGACAGTCCAGATCAGAGTTACCCAATGATAATAAGATGCCTTTTCACAGGCAAGAAAAGTTAAAAGTGATGGTTTCCTTGTCAAGTTTGCATTTTAGAGTGAAAAAAGAAAAAAAATAAAAAAATATTTTGAAAATTAGATTTAAAAAATGGGGTTTGAAAATTATATTATTTTTGGTTAAATTTAAAAATTAAAAAAAAGATCGCCGAGTGTCGGCGCGGCACCCCGCACGGAGCGACGTGTAGCGCGCATCCGCGCACTACTCCGCGCCCAGTGCGCACGACCGACGCTTGTCGCGGACGCCGACAGGCGTCGGTCGCCCCTGTTCTGCTACAAAATGCCATTTTTGCCCAAAATTCAGTTTTTTCCGATTTCTTTCCACAAAATTCGATTTTTTATCCATTTTTAAAAGGGTTTTCAGGTTGTTTTCCATTTTCAAACTTAGATAAATTATATTATTAATTAGTTAATTAGATTTTCCCTTAATTAATTTTATTTTTTATTTTTTTTTCATATAAAAAGAAAATAACGGAAAAAGAAATAGGAGAGGGGGGGGGGGGGGGGGGAATTCTTTTAGGGTTTTTTTTTCTTAAGTTTCTCTTCTTCTACTTCAACAATTCTCTCTAGCTTTTACTAAATTTTTTCCCAACAAAAATAAAAAGAAAATAGTTTAATTATTTTTTTTTCCAACAGAATTTCCTCTAAACATATTTTTAGAAGGAGTTTTGTTGATAGAATTTAATTTTGAGACAAATAAAATAATTATTTGCTCTCAAAATTCTATTTTTTTAACTTGTTATTTGTTTTCAATTAAACTTTTTTCAAGGTTTTTAATTTGAATTCCTTTATGATGAAAAATTAATTTTGAGACAAACAAAATAATTGTTTGCTCTTAAAATCTAAATTTTCATTTGATTTTCTAAAAAACAAGTTTTTTTCATAAATGATTTTTTTCTTTAAACAAACAAAATAATTGCTTATCTTGAGAATATTTTTATCAATAAAAATCACTCTTTAGGCAAAGAAATTAATTCTTTGTTCTTAAAGAATTGTTGATTTTCTTCCATCATTTTTTTCAAGTATATTTTTCCTTGGAATAAAATTCCAACATTTTTATCATATTCAATTCTAATCTTACAAATTAAAAACAAGGAAATCAATTAACTTTTTTTCCCTCATCGAATCAGAACTCTGAGGGTAAACATTCTGGACTTGATCTTTTATTTTTTATTATTTTGTTCATATTTAATTGATTAACATGTATATTCTTATTATTTTCATTTATTTATTTATTTTATTGCTTTTATATTTGTCTCATTTAATACGTTCATATATATTATTTTTGTTCATATAAATATTGATTTCTTATTATTTCTAACATGTAATAAATTTATTTTTGCTTTGATTTCTTATTATTTCTAACATGTAATTAATTTATTTTGCTTTGGTTCCTCATTATTTTTAACATGTAATTAATTCATTCGTTTTGATTGATCTTTTTGCCATGTAAATGTTTTATGTTAATTGTGATAATATTAATTAATCATGACATTTATTTAATTATTTTCATCATTCTTTTATTCATTATTTTTTATCATTCTTTTTCATTGCTATTGTTATATATTTATTGTTTATTCATTTATTCGTTTATTTTCATTATTATTATTATTATTATTATTATTATTATTATTATTATTATTATTATTATTATTATTATCATGTTCATATTTTTATGTATTAATTCATTAACATGTTTTATTTATTTCAATCACATCATTTAATCCTTTTGTCATTCATAATGCATTTTTTGCATTTATTTTGATTTATTAACATTAATTCATTTATCGTTCTTTTGATGTCATCTCATTTTATTTACCAATGTCCTCATCCTTAATAAACCGCCCGTTTTATGTATGATTTATATTTTATTTACAATAGGGATTGTATTCCGCCCCTAGTTTTATTATAATTTATTTTCATATGCTTTATTTTAATTATACTTTTATTTATCGCTTTCGCTTAATGGATAACCTGCGCTTCAATTAAATTGCATGGCATTTAATGAGAAATAGGATGGAACGCTGAAATCAAAACTCCATTATATACTTAACAAAGGTATGAATAAATGGAAAGTTTCAAACCTTCTCTGGTCTTTGGGCTCAATGAGGCGAGAGGGCCATTTCAATGTTCTATTGGGGTGGGGTCTCCAAGACACCTCTTGTGTCCCGTAAAAAGGCCCAATTTGCATAGTCCTAGCGCCATAAGGCGAGAGGGCCATCATAATATTCTATTAGGATGGGGCCTCCAAGACACCTCTAGTTTGCCCAAACTCAAGGCGAGAGGGCCATCCTAATATTTTATTAGGGTGGGGCCTCCAAGACACCTCCGACTTGCCCACGATGGACATAGCAGCGCTATCTTAGGGTCACTGAGACTAGACGACCTTTCCCAATGTCTATTGGGTGGTGACTCCATGAAACCTCATTGTTGCAAAAAATGGATGCACTTGTAATTTCTTACAAGTTTTTTATGAATCTCATCCCAAAAGACCTAAAAGCGGGCAGTTCGGGGCACCCCGGGTGTGACGCGCGCCGGATCCCAACTGCCGCCCATGGGACCGCCCGCTTGAGGGCGATCGGGGCATTTATGGGTCCGTTGACAGCTTGCAATAAATCACAAGTGCGTCTATGTTGGGAAACAAGGAGGTTTCATGGAGTCGCCACCCAATAGAACATTGGGAAAGTTTATCTCGCCTCGGAGAGCCTAAGACTGCGCTTAGTATCCATTTTGGGCCAGCCAAAGGGGTCTTGGATGGTAAACCTCTCGCCTCTTTGAGCCCAAAGACCAGAGCTGAGTTCGGGACTTCTCATTTATTCATACCTTGGTTAACTTTATAGTTGAGTTTTGAATTTATTATTTCATCCCATTTCACATACATTTAATGCAATTAATTAAAGCGCACAACATACATTTAAGAAAAAGCGGTAAAAGCATAAGTAAAATAAAGTACATGTAAAAATATTACAATAAAACTAAGGGCGGAATACAACCCCCATTGTAAATAAAATACAGATCATGCACAAATCGAGATATTCATTAATGATGAGGACATTGGTCCTCGCATGCATATTATTATGAAATAATTTTTATGTGATGATTTTGGATGGAGAAAATTGAGGCATTGGTCCCATTTTTATTTAGAAAAAATACAAAGTTAATTAATAAAAATGGTTTAGTGACTTTCTTTCTAGCGGGCCTAAATAAACAATTTTACAAGAAAATTATATGGCAAAAATAAATAGGAAAAAGCCAAATAAATAAAATATTACAAATAAAGAAAATAAATATATGAACCAAACGAGCCTTTTTGGACCTCCCGATGTGCTCGCAAAAACGCCCAAGCGAAAAATGAGTTTAGACATAAAAACAAAATACAAATAAAATATTGTTAGTGATTAAATCAATTAAACCAATTAAACATACAAAATAATTAATAACAAAATAAAATAAAATAAGATGATATGAAAAGAATGATAATTGAATCAAAATGTTAACAAACCAAAATAAATGAGAACCATGCATTATACATGATAAATGATTAAATGATGTGATGAAAATAAAATAAAACATGTTAATTAATTAGTACATGAAAATATACACATGATGAAAAGTGAAAAATAATAAATGAATAAATAAACAAATAATAATCAAATCATGTAACAATGATAAAAAGAATAATAAAAATTAGTAAACAAATGAATGATGAAAACAATAATGATATATAACAAGGTTAATTGATGTGTTCATAATTAATATAAACTATTTACATGGCAAAAATGATTAATTTAAGTTAATTATTTGCATGTTAAAAATAATTAGGAATCACAATAAAATCATTTACTTGTTAGGAATTAAAAGAAAACAATATTCACATGAATAAAAATCAAATCATATATAAACAATTAAATGGAGCAAATATAAGATCAATACAACAAATGAATAGATGAAAACAATAAATAAATCAATAAAAATAATAAAATATACATGAATAAATTAAATAAAAATAGAATAGAATAGGAATTGAAATTGAACCTAGAATATTTACCCTCGGAGTATTGGATTTGATTAAGGAAAAGTGATGATTTTCAGGAAAATTGCTTGAAAGAATAATTTAGCAATAAAATTAATTCTCTTTGTTTATGGAGAAAAACAAAGGAATTGATTTGTATGCTTAAGATTGAAAAGAAATTGATGACAAAGTGATGATTAATTTCTTGTGTTTATGGAGGAAAAACAAAGAAATTAATTGGAATAATTAAGAATTGAAAATTGATCTTTCAATTTCAATTAAACCTTTTTAATTAAAAAAAGAAATCTGAAATTTTTAAAGAGAAAATAGAAGAAGAAGAATTCTGGAAAAATCAGGTCTAAAAAAATGTGTGGAGGCTCCCCCTTGATTTTTCATCATAAAGTCTTTATAAAATAAAATAGGTTGCCCTAATTTAATTAAGGAAAACAAACCTGTTTTAACACAAAATTCTTTTATTTTTAATGATAAAATCAAGTTTTATTAATTAATTATTTAAAAAAATATTTTAGAATTTAATTTGGACTCAAAAACCCAAAAAAAATGGGATAAAAAACGGATTTTTGGGTGAAAAAGTTGGAAAAAGGGATGAAAAATCGGAAAAGAGGGTATCAGACCCTATAGCGACGGCCAGGGGATGAGGGATGCCCGTCGCTATAGAGCGACGAGCTTCACGAGCGAGGCTGCGCGAAATCCGCGCGCAGAGGCGCGGAAATTGCACTCACCAGCGCGCGGTGCGGCGCGCAGTGAGCACAACGCTGCGCGTCTCTTTTTAGCGACGCTGCGCGTCGCCAAATCGCGCCCAGCGCGCCTGCGGCCGCGCCCGACACTCACGATCCGAAAAACTTTTTTTTTTTTTAAATTTTAAATTGACTAAAAACAATATAATTTTAAGCCCTCATTTTTCAAAATTAATTTTTTAAATATTTTTTATTATTTTCTAATTTTTCACTCTAAAATGCAAATTTGACGAGAAAACCATCACTTTTAACCTTTTAAGCCAGTGAAGGCAATTATCATCATTGGGTAACTTCGATCTAGGCTTACTCAGGACCCGGTGTCTACACCGGGGTTCGGTGCGCGTCACAACCTCCCTCGTGGCTAATCTGCTCTTCGACGGGCACCGAGGGATCAGAGGGTGGCAGAAGTAAGGCCTCACCTCCTGCGCCCTTTCGCCGCCTCAGTAGTGTTATTCGCCGCTGGAGGTGGCCAACGCCACGTCATTCCCTTTTCGTTTTGTCCCTTTGATTTTTGTCGTCTTGCATTTTTTTCGTCCCCTTGGCTTTTTTTCCTTTTTCTTAATTTTCCTTATTTTGCTTCCATCTCTTGTTCATTCAAAATGCCACCCCCTCCTTTCTTTCTTTGGGTTATTTTCTTTTTATACCCTATTTTAGGTAGGGTTATTTCCTTAATTTCCTCCTTGATATCCTCTCCTTAATTTCTTTTATTATCCTTTAATATTAATTAATTAATTAAATCTAATCATAATTAATTAATTAATTAATTTTATTTTGCCACCTCAGGACCTAGTGTCTATAGTTGCCCTGAACGTTGGGGAGGATAGTACACTAGTGTCTAGGTGAGCCAAAGTTCTGAGAGGAGGAGAGAGATGCATACCTGAGGTGGTCACCTTGTTGTGATGGTTGAGCTAATGGAAAGAGTCATCAAATGTGGCGCATTGATTGAAAGGACTTTGCTGAATTGATACCTCTTGAGAGGCCTTTGGATTGAGTTTGCCTCTTGGGAGGGCTTTGCTGATTGGTGCCTCTTGAGAGGGCTTTGGTTAAATTTGGACTGATGCCCCTTAAGATGACTTAATGGGATTTGCCTCTTAATAGGACTTTATAGGATTTGCCTCTTAAGAGGACTTGTTGAGATTTGCCTATTAAGAGGACTTGCTGGGATTTTTCCTATTAAGAGGACTTTAAAAAATTTACCTCTTAAGAGGACTTTAAGTGTAATACCTCGATACCCCTGTTGGAAGGATATCGGAGCGCTACCCTGACACTCACGGTACATATAAATGTACATACATAACAAACAAATGCATAAGCGAAAGCATACATATCCAAAAGAAATAACTTAATATAAATATAACAAAAAATATACATTATCTGAATATTACATACTTACAAAATGCAAGTTATACAAAAATACTGAAAATACAAAATACAGGAGGAGTAAAAAAAATATAAAACACTTCTAACTCCTATGTGGCCGACCTTGCAGATGCGCGACTCCAACCGAACCAAAACCTGCCACCTACATGGGAAAAGAACCCGTGCTAAGCAATAACGCTTAGTGGGGTGGAACAAAAACAAACGAAACAGTTACACTAACAGGAATACAGTAAGTCATGCAAATATCATACATACACATACCGAAATACTTACCATTGCGAAACCCGAGATAGCATAAGCATAACAAACAAAACACATAGGTCATCTCAATGCAGAGTCACTAAATTAAGATATGATTAAACACAATATAAAATAACCACTACTCCAAGCTACTCATCAAATCATAACACTACACTGAAAACACACTAACATATCTCAAACATTAGCTTGAATCTCGCTAGCTGTGGATACGGGAGAACTACACTATAGGGAATACTGTGAACAGTATTAAATGTGAGAGGCTAAAGCCTCGATTACACACTACACTACAATATACTGGAGACCATAGCCTAAAAACATTTTAGTAAGGGAGACCGAAGTCTCAAAACAATTTTAGTATTAGAATGACCATCTCGAAGGTCGGCCGAAAGACCCAAACAGGGCCATCATAGGCAGCTACACTCCTGTATCCCTAAATAAGCATGTGTGACGAGTGCCGAACCCAGCAAAGGCCCTCTTTGGCGAGTCCCACTTTTAGGGCTCGAGGGATTGGTTCGCGTCTTTTTGATCTTGGGCGTCACAAGACATTTTGGACACCTCCTTACCAAAAGAACATTGGAAAGGATCATCTAGCCTCATTACGCCTTTAGGCACCTTTGAGGTATTTTGGAGTCGCCACCCAATTTACAAGAAATTGGGAAAGGTCATCTAGCCTCTTATTGGTCTAAACCAGAGAGTAGTTCGGAACTTCACACTTATTTATGTCTTAGTTAATTATAAATGGGTTTTAAATTATAAAATTTCATCCCTCATCTCACGCGATTAATGCAATTTAATTAAGGCACACTTCAAGCATCGAGAAAACGGTAAAAGAAAAAATATAAATAAAACAATAAATAAAGCGGTAAATGAAGCGGTAAACACACAAAGCCATGCCATTAAAAATAAAGAAAATTGGGACAAATACAATCCCCCAAAAGAGAAAGAAAAGCTAAATAAAATTCAAATGGAAATCGAGATAGAATACAATCCCCAAGTAAAAGAAAATAAAATTGCCCCAAAAATAATTAATTATAAGGGCCCACAAAACATAAACATAAAATTAAACAATCACACAAAATCAATCAAAAAGGAATAACATACATAAATCGGGATATTTATTTAGTTTAGGGACATTGATTCCTTCATGCTCACTTAAAAAAGGATCGAAGAGTTATTTTTGGTATTTGTTGTGAAAACTGGGATGAGTGATCCCATTTTTATAAATCAACTCTTCGTTTTGGTCCGCGATATTTTTGCATTTTTGGCTAAAATCTAGGACATTGGTCCCAATTTATTAATAAAAATCCCAATTTGATTGTACAAAATATTTTTGTGGTTTTTTATTTGGCACACGTATAAAATAAATTATTTTATTTACAAACACACAATCACATGAATAGGGATAGGAAATGTCTCACCCAAGTGATGTAAACTCCTACGTGTCGTGAGGAGTTTGGTCACGATAAATGCTCAGACAAGTAAGCACAACATTTTAGCCCCAATAAGAAAACAATAATAAAAAAATTAGCAATAATTCCAAAAATTAATTAAAAATAAAAATAAAGGAAATCTGGCGCAAAATTCATACACCAATAGAATATAAAATAAGTTAAATTGAACATACTAATTTAATATATTAACGTCACACATAAAAAAATTAAAAGAAATCATGCGAAATATATAATAATGACAACAATAGCTAAATCATGAAATAATATCATGTAAAATATAATGACAATAATAAAAATAATACTAACAATAATAACACCAATAACAACAACAAAAAAATGATAATAATAATAATAATAATAATAATAATAATAATAATAATAATAATAATAATAATAATAATAATAATAATAATAATGATGATGATGATGATGATGATGATGATGATATCAACAATAAACAAATAATAATAACAATAATAATGATGATATTAACAATAAATAATAATAATAATAATAATAATAATAATAATAATAATAATAATAATAATAAACTAGTAAAATTAAATGAATAAATAAAAGGAAAGCAATCAAACATGCAATATAAAATAATAACATTTAAGCATACAAAAATCATAACAAATAATACTAAAAGAAAAAATCATGCAAATCTTATTTTTCATCTCCTATATTATATATATTTATCCATCTTCATGCCAAGGACAAAATAAAGATTGAAAACTCATGCTCAAAAATAAATCTCAACTAAAGAAAATCAACATACATTCATCAATGCAAGAAAAAAATAGAATAAAATAAAATGAGATAAACTAATATAAACAAACGAAATGAGATAAAAAAAAATGGATCCAAGAATCTTTATCCTCAGAATTAACTACTATTGAAAGCAAGATGTCTCAATCTATTCTCCTTGTCAAGATTCAAGAATAAACTTGAAAATGTTCAAGAAAATCTTGAGTTTTTATCTCAAATAACTCAAGAACACCGAAATTTAAAAATGATTTTTTTTGTATTTACTGTTTAGTTTGATGAGAAAACTAAAGTTAAGAAAATTAATCTTCCTTTCTCAAGTTTTCAAACTCAACAAAAATTTTTAGATCTAAGAAAAATTTGAATAAAATTAAAGAAGAAAAATTTTTAGATTTAAAAAAATTAAGAAAATTAAAGAAAAGAATTTTAAATCTTAAAAACAATATGAAATGAACTCCAAGAACAAGAAATTTTTTGTTTTTCCAGAAAAATGGATCCTCTTCCTCAAGAATGCCTTCCTAGAATCCCTTAGAAAAAATCAATTTTCTTAGCAAAATTTTCCTTAGCCAAAAAAAAAAAATTTTCTCCTCCCCCACCAAATGAAAAAAATCTCCCATTAAAACTCCATTTCCCTGCCCCTCTAGTCCATCTTCAGATTTTTCAAACCTAAACCACCTCCAATTTCAACAAAAAACACCAAAAAATCAAAAAGCAAATCCTAAAAGTTAGTTTTTTACAATTAATGTTTTTATTATTTATTATTATTATTTTTATTTTTTGACTTTTAACACCCACAATATTTGACTAAGATTTATCAAAATTCAAAAAAATCCCAAAAAATCCCATGAAAAAATCATTTTTTACCCAAAAAATGTCAAAAAATCGATTTTCGACGGAACCGGGCGGAACTGGGTGCAATGAGTGAGGAACCTCGCAGGGGAGGCATGCGATGCACGCACGCCAGTGTGTGGCTGC
This sequence comes from Excoecaria cochinchinensis, assembly GCA_947683425.1. Classification (NCBI taxonomy): domain Eukaryota; kingdom Viridiplantae; phylum Streptophyta; class Magnoliopsida; order Malpighiales; family Euphorbiaceae; genus Excoecaria; species Excoecaria cochinchinensis. The sequence goes on from CANTUQ010000129.1 coordinate 1,457,462, forward strand.
CGGAAAAAAAATTTATTTTTTTCAGAAAATAAGATTAAAAAAATTACAACTAAGGATAAAAATAAAGATTCAAATAAAAATAAAAATAAAAAAATAAAGATAAACATTTGAAAAGCATTTTGAGATAAATAAAAGAATTTGACAAACAGATGATCAATTCATACCTTCTTACTTAAGAATTAGTCTTTATTTTCATCATTGGGTAATCCTGATCTTGGACTGACTCGGGACCCGATGTCTACAGTTGCCCCCAATTTTGGGGAAACTAGCACACAGGTGCTTAGATGAGCCAAAATTCAGAAAAGTAAACCATCTCTCCCGAACTGCAAGCCTACTCTAGATTTACAAGGTGTGTGTCCCATCCTCAAATAGCGATGCGTCAAGTCCGCTCTGAACTTACAAAACGCAAGAAGTGCTTTCTTGAGTTGCACCGAGTCGCCGACAAGACTACAAAGTGCGGATGTCTTTGGATATCACCAAGCCATTATCTAGGCTACAGTGGTATTGCGCTGAATTGCTGACAAGAGTACAAAGTGCAGGTACTCCTGAATATCACCGAGCCGTTATCTAGGCTACAAAGTGATTGCACCGAATCGCTGACAAGATTACCAAGTGCGGCTGTTCTTTAATATCACCAAGTCGTTATCTAGGCTACAAAGTGATTGCACCGAATCGCTGACAAGATGATAAAGTGCAGGGGCCATCCTAAGATGATGATGCGTCGAGTTTGCTCCAGACTTACAAAACGCAGAAAGTTCTCTTTTGAGTTGCACCGAGTTGCTGACAAGACTATGAAGTGCGTGGGCCATCCTCAGATTGTGATGCGTCGAGTCTGCTCCAGACTTACAAAATGTAAAAAGTGCTTTCTAGCATAGCTTCAGTTGTTTCTTGAATAAAACAAACCTCGATTAGATTAATATATCATTATGATCATTTCTATCATTCAACTTCCGTGAAGGTTCAATTGTTATAATTTTACCAATTTGTGGCTTATCATATAATTTCCATCTTTGTCAATTTATTATCTATGGTTCACTATTTTTATATTTTTATTCCTTTTATATTAAATGGTATCCAAACATGCAAAATGCAATGAAGATCATCCATATAGATATTATTTTCATACATAAATTACATCAAAGCAACTATAAATCTCCCTGAACATCGGTCAAAAGGATCATAGTTGTTGTGCATCACTTGATCCTTCCTGGCTCATAGGTGTGTAGGAGGCCCTCGTGGGCTCCTCAAGTCTGTCCTGGTGCTGCTGCATTTCCTTCATAAACTGCTCCACGCACTGCAATCCCTCGTCTATGGCTTGTAGTCTCTCATCCATACGTCGCTCCATAGCAATCAGCCTTTCATCAAAACGCTGCTCCATGATCATCATCCTCTCATCCATATGCTGATCTATACGCTGCTCTATAGCTATCAGCCTCTCATCCATGCGCCGCTCTACAGCCATCAGTCTCTCATCCATGCGCTGCTCTATAGCCATTAGCCTCTCATCAAAATGTTGGGATCTGACATCCAATGCCACCAAAATCTCCCTCTGCATGGCTTGGATTAGGATCTCCACACTTGTTTAGCTTTGCTCCATCCCAGGCCTAAGTGGTGGTGGCAAATATATTGAAGTAGATGCCCCCAGAGAATCTGGACGGCCATAGGGGTGATACCTCCTAGATGTCTGAGGACCCATCCCCCAATTATGCATATAAGGATGAGGGCACATCTGATCTTCTAGAGGAACTGGCTGTGATAATGGAGTGTGAAAAAGATCACTCAGATTAATGTCAAAATCGTCCAGATTGATGTCCATATTCATACCATTTGGCGGCGAGTGAGGCTTTTCTTCCTCTAGCTGCGGATGATAATACTCCCCATTTGTCTAAGGCTACAGAGCCTCTCCTTCCACTGGTAGCGGGCGATAGTACTCCTCATCTGTCTGAGGTTGTGGAGGTTCTCCTTCCACTGGTTGTGGATGATAGTACTCCTCATCTGTCTGAGGTTGTGGAGGCTCTTCCTTGCCCTGAAACAGATCTTCGGATGGTATCGCAGCTGTGAGCGGAGGTAAACGGTACATCTGCTGAGTTTCAGCCATAGTAAGGAGTCTATACTCTCCTACCTGCCCCGGCAACTGCTCAACCATGCCCATACATTTGGCAAGGGCCCAGTCAACATAAATGTCTCTGTCCACGGGTGGGCTAAATGTGCCGGGGTTGTGCCCTAAGTGTAGTAGTAGCCTGGTGACTATCCCACCTATACATATCTGTGCCGTAGTTGTAACACCCTATACCCACAAATAATACGGATATCGAATGTCACCACACTGCACTGCATTACACTCCTCAAATTCAGTTAATTTTTTTTTTAACAATAACAAACAATTACGCTAACATACTAGCATTACACTTATATGCTTAACCTGTATAACATCGAGTTCATCCATCGCAGTCGTATACATGCCATACCGATCTCAATATCCTTGCTGTCCTGTAAATTCTTTCGATCAAGAGTAATATCGGCCACTATCACATCTTTTCTTTCTATAACCTGCACGCAGTAATCACACTACGCACTGAGCATTGAAATGCCCAGTGGTTGATACATATCCTAAATTTTCCACACTAAAACAACATGCATGCACACACAAACATTTACTTTTAACCCCATTATATGAACATTTCTTTCGAAATCTTTTAAATAGTCATAATTTACTTTTGTAACCCCCCGATACCCCCGTTGGAAGGATGCCGGGGCATCACGCGCACAATTCACAAAATCGCATACATATACTCAAGACATGCTAAGAAAAATAACACATTTAACCAAAAGATAACAAATCCATATACATATAATAATATTGTCAAAACATTTTACAAAAAGGGGTTTGTAAATAAATACATATATAAAATAATCCTTTACAAAAATTACATTTCCAAAAAAAAATCATACTCCAAATACAAAAATACAGCGGAAGACAAAATAACTCCAATTCTAGACTTCTAGTGGCCGACCTGCAGATGTCCGACTCCCAAAAAGAACCTGCCACCTACATAGGAAAAGAGCCTGTGATAAGCGATAACGCTTAGTGGGGAGGAACAACACATGAATGTACATATAATCGCAATAACATATATATAAACTTAATAATAGCAAAGCATAAAAATATATACTACTCATGCATATAACAATTGTTCATTATACTCAAGTATATTGGAAGAAAAACCATTCATATTCGAATACATGTATTACATCTCAACACGTCATAACGCATATACATATAGATGTAACATATATTCATTTCATATAACTATCAGCTTCATATAACCATTGCATGTACTAAACTCAAGTCATAGCCTGATTACTCGCTAATTAGTGGATACGGGTACTAATGATACTGATAGGACACAGTATCTCAAGCATATGGAGACATGAGTCTCAAAACGTTTTATAATCATGTATACCCGAAGGTATACCGGAGACCGAGGCCTCAAACATCTTATATGACCCAAACAGGGCCCGCATGTAAGAAATAACATATAGCAGCTGAACTCACACTCTAACCCTGGATAAGCGCTTATCCATCCACTATTATGACTACCAGGCTCATAAAATAACTCAATCATGTTCTAAAATAATAATCATATAATAGAGAATCAACCAAGTATGATTATACAACTCCATGTATACATGTGAATTTAATCAAGATAAAGACATATAAATCATGTACAAATTTAATTAAGATCATATAATTTATCAATTAATAGGCCAAATAAGACAAATCATGTGTCGTGTAGTAAAAACCCATGTAAAAAAAATAGCTTAAAACTCTTTTTTCAAAACAGGGCAGGAGAGGCCTCACTGTCGCGCTCGCGACAGTGAGGGGGAAGAGAGGCTGGTTACGAGTTGCACAAGCTATTGCGACTCGTGACGCTAGCGCCTCCCGATTCGCAAGAAGAAGGGACGGTCACGAGTCGTGATCCTTCCTCACGACTCGTGACGCCCACGCTCTGCAGGAAATTAGGTCACGAGTTGTGATTCTCCCTCACGACTAGTTTCTTCCAAGAGAAGAGGGTCACGAGTCGTGATCCTTAATCACGACTCGTGACAGTCCTCTCACAACCTTCTTCATGTCTGCCGAGCGAAAACCACTGCGAGAAGGAGAAGAGCCGGATCTGTCGCGGGCGATGATGTCGCGCTCGCGATAGAATTGATTCTCCTCGATCTCCAGAAACATAAAAACAGAAATTGAAGTAAAATCAATACTCAACTATACCCAAACCCATTTTTCATGCTAAAACTTATAAAAGCATACCTTTTTGGCCTCCAAAGCACATTTACAACCATAATAACACAAATCAACCAATATCATTTCACATCAAAATAGCATTTACAGAGGTTCAAACCCAGAATTTTCCAGCTCATACTCATGTACTTAATCTCAAAATTTCACATGCAAACCATCAAAACTCTATCACCATAAATCATATACCCAAAGTCATTTTACTCTTGCAGTTTTAAAACTCTATCATCCTATATCATATGTACTACCTATTTACTCATATATTTCATATACCACAAATACACAAATAGCATTAACATTTAACTCAATAACAGGATCCAGATGAGATGGATAATATACTTCAAAAAAACTCCCAAACCTGAAATGGAGCTCAACTTCCACTGACTTTAATCCACTACTTTCCCTTTTCCTTTATCCTTTCTCTTTTCTTCAGCTTCTTGCATCAATCAAATCAAAATAAAACCCAGTTAACCCAAGCAAAACAAAGCCATATCACCATTACAAATCCAAATGAAGAAGAAGATGATGGAGAAGAAGATCCCCAAACCAAAATAATACAGCCACTTACCTTTTTGGAACCTTCAAATCCAAAACCCTAGCTTAAAGATGGAAGAATACCCACATGCAAGACTTGAGAGAGCAGAAAATGGGGATGAGAGAGTGAGAGAGAGGCGTGGGAAAGGAAAGGGCAAAATCCCAATGGCTTCTACGGGAAGCTACTCTTTTCTTTCCCTCTCTCTTCTCCTTTCAAATCCTCATTCAATGTTCCCACCAACCATTACACATGTCACTCAACTAATGGTCCTTTTTACTCTCATCTTTGACTAATATCCAAGGCACCAAACTTAACTCATACCATATAATCTCCAATAAAACACTTTTTCATCCAAGTTACCATACTCAAATACTACTAGATTATCCCACAACAAAAGTACCCTACATCCATACATCACATAAACACCATATAATTTTTCCACTTAACTTAACTAATTAATTCCTTGTAATAAAATCCTTATTATCCAAATTTTATTTTGCTAAAATTACTGATATGCTCAAAATATTCCGACTTACTGCGCAGATTCCGACTAGGCCTATTTTGGGTTGCAATTACTCCCCCTTAAGAAATTTCATCCTCGAAATTTCCCCGCTAACCACTTATATCCAACAACCCAAAACTCAAAATTGAACTTAACAAAGGCTAATAGCACAACTTATCGGAAGGTCCTGTAGCCTCTGGAGTATCCTCTCTGATCATTTTATACACTCTAGCTGGAGCATACTCTCCCGTAGTCCTTGGCCTGTGCACTATTTCCGATGGCGCCTGAGGAGCTCTGCTTCGGTCTCGGTTGCCTCTGGTTGCATTCGATTTACCTCCATCCACTTTGCTTTCTTGCCGGCTCTTGTTCTCTTATCGATCGGGGCAATTAGCAAACCGATGCTCCATGCTTCCACACTTGAAGCATGCACCCGTGATCTTGCGGCAAGTACCCCAATGGTACCTTGGGCAATGCTCACTCTCCGGTGCTCTATTTCCTCTTCTCGGGGGTAGTGCTACACTTCCTACTTCGGAAGGCGCTTGGGCAATCCCTCTAGTTCCTTGCTCAATCGGAGCACCTTTAGACTGCTTATTCGCAACTCCACCATCTGGTGCTCTCCTCTTCTATTCTATTCTCTGCTTCACTATTTTAGATTCTTCCAACTTTATCGCTGCTGCTACCAACTGATAGTATCCAACCGGATGCATAACTACCATTGCCGACAATGGACCTCTAATGACTTCTCTTAATCCACCCAAAAATGCTGGCACTTAAAGTCTTCCGTCAACAGCAGTTTAGGCACGTACTTGGTTAATCGACTGAACTCTTTCTCGTACTCGCTGACCGATAAATTCCTCTGTTTCAAATTGATGAACTCATTCCATTTTGCTTCTCGATAAGCCTTGGTCACATATTTTTGCTTAAACTCTTTCACGAAGAATTCCCATGTCAATTCAGCTGGTCTCTGGGGACAAAGGAGCACAAGGTTCGACCAATCATACGCTGATCCCTGCAATAGCGATACAGCACAGGTAACTCGTTATTGCGGAGGGCAAGCTATCTCTTGTAGAATCCGATCCGTTCTCTTCAACCAAAATTCCGCTACATCTGATTCGTCCAAGGAGGTTCCATGAAATTCTTCTGCTCCCCTTTTCCTTATAAGCTCAGAAGGAGCCTTAGGAGCGGTCAATCTGTCTACCACTTGCAGTAAGCCTCGTACCAATGCCGGATCGAAACCTTGGCCCTCGACTGGTGCATGCTCACGTGCAGGCCTATCTCGACAAACCGGATTACTCCCAATCGGATTTACACTTTCCCCCGTATCGCCCATATACTCACTTGGATCCGACTCCATCAAGACACTACACAAAATAACATCTGCATTAGGCCACACTCTAGACAGAATCTCATGCAAAGACTCTATACTCAACCAATCATATAGGACCAGAACCGAACAAACCGGTGCTCTGATACCACTAAATGTAACCCCCCGATACCCCCATTGGAAGGATGCCAGGGTGTCACGCGCATAATTCACAAAATCGCATACATATACTCAAGACATGCTAAGAAAAATAACACATTTAACCAAAAGATAACAAATCCATATACATATAATAATATTGTCAAAACATTTTACAAAAAGGGGTTTGTAAATAAATACATATATAAAATAATCCTTTACAAAAATTACATTTCCAAAAAAAAATCATACTCCAAATACAAAAATACAGCGGAAGACAAAATAACTCCAATTATAGACTTCTAGTGGCCGACCTGCAGATGTCCGACTCCCAAAAAGAACCTGCCACCTACATAGGAAAAGAGCCTGTGATAAGCGATAACGCTTAGTGGGGAGGAACAACACATGAATGTACATATAATCGCAATAACATATATATAAACTTAATAATAGCAAAGCATAAAAATATATACTACTCATGCATATAACAATTGTTCATTATACTCAAGTATATTGGAAGAAAAACCATTCATATTCGAATACATGTATTACATCTCATCACGTCATAACGCATATACATCATTTCATATAACTATCAGCTTCATATAACCATTGCATGTACTAAACTCAAGTCATAGCCTGATTACTCGCTAATTAGTGGATACGGGTACTAATGATACTGATAGGACACAGTATCTCAAGCATATGGAGACATGAGTCTCAAAACGTTTTATAATCATGTATACCCGAAGGTATACCGGAGACCGAGGCCTCAAACATCTTATATGAGCCAAACGGGGCCCGCATGTAAGAAATAACATATAGCAGCTGCACTCACACTCTAACCCTGGATAAGCGCTTATTTATCCACTATTATGAGTACCAGGCTCATAAAATAACTCAATCATGTTCTCAAATAATCATCATCTAATAGAGAATCAACCAAGTATGATTATACAACTCCATGTATACATGTGCATTTAATCAAGATAAAGACATATAAATCATGTACAAATTTAATTAAGATCATATAATTTATCAATTAATAGGCCAAATAAGACAAATCATGTGTCGTGTAGTAAAAACCCATGTAAAAAAATAGCTTAAAACTCAATTTTCAAAACAAGGCAGGAGAGGTCTCACTGTCGCGCTCGCGACAGTGAGGGGGAAGAGAGGCTGGTCACGAGTTGCACAAGCTATTGCGACTCGTGATGCTAGCGCCTCCCGCCTCGCAAGAAGAAGGAACGGTAACGAGTCGTGATCCTTCCTCACGACTCGTGACGCCCACTCTTTGCAGGAAAGGAGGTCATGAGTTGTGATTCTCCCTCACGACTCGTGACTTCCAAGAGAAGAGGGTCACGAGTCGTGATCCTTAATCACGACTCGTGACAGTCCTCTCACAACCTTCTTCATGTCTGCCGAGCAGAAACCACTGCGAGAAGGAGATGAGCCGGATCTGTCGCGCGCGATGACGTCGCACTCATGATAGAATTGATTCTCCTCGATCTCCAGAAACGTAAAAACAGAAATTGAAGTAAAATCAATACTCAACTATACCCAAACCCATTTTTCATGCTAAAACTTATAAAAGCATACCTTTTTGGCCTCCAAAGCACATTTACAACCATAATAACACAAATCAACCAATATCATTTCACATCAAAATAGCATTTACAGAGGTTCAAACCCAGAATTTTCCAGCTCATACTCATGTACTTAATCTCAAAATTTCACTTGCAAACCATCAAAACTCTATCACCATAAATCATATACCCAAATTCATTTTACTCATGCAGTTTCAAAACTCTATCATCCTATATCATATGTAGTACCTATTTACTCATATATTTCATATACCACGAATACACAAATAGCATTAACATTTAACTCAATAACAGGATCCAGATGAGATGGATAATATACTTCAAAAAAACTCCCAAACCTGAAATGGAGCTTAACTTCCACTGACTTTAATCCACTACTGTAAGCACCGTGTCCTGCAGCGGTCCGGATCGGAGGTTACCCTATGATGAAATCAATGTTCAAGGCCTATACGGGAGGCTGAAGTCGGAGGTTTTAGTCTCGCGTTCCATGAGAAATAAGGTTTTTCTACACTTCAGGGGCAGAGGGGGAGAAAACGGGAGTTTTCAGAGCCAAAAAAGTTTTTTGCCCTCCACAGACGGCCAGCCCGTCAGTGGAGGTAGCCCGTCGCTTCGAGTCACCGACGGTTCAGGGTATTTTTCGACGCCCGTCGGAAAGTCACCGCCCCTGTCAGGAGCCGCCTGGTTTCCCGGAGCACGCAACCGTTCCGACGCCCGTCGGTGGATATGGCAGGGCCGTCGGAAGTGTCCTTGTGTCAGTAGGATTCTTCCGACGCCCGCCCTTACGCACCGACGCCCGTCGGTCGTGTCTGGCTATATAAGGTCCGGATTTTCATTTGAAAAGGGTTGGAAAATTTTTCAGAAGAGGAAACTCTACCAAAATTCGAGCACGTTTTCTCTCTCTTCCAAAAACACACATTTTCCAAAGAACTTTACTTAATCAAGGATCAAATCAATCAAAGGAACTAAAAGCTAATTAGTTTTCTTTAGATTTTGACTCCTAAATCGATTTTCTGAAGGATCGGAGGTGAAGTAGCTCATTTTCTCTCTCTAATCTTTCATTCTCTTACTTCTCGTGGAACGCGCGGGGATCTAACCGACATCAAAATTCTACCCAAGGCAACTATCTGAGGGTAAATATTCCGGATTCTCTCTCCATTTCTATCTCATATTTAATCATTTATCATTTATTTATTCATTCTGTGAAATTTTTGAATACTTGTCATTATCTTTCTTCATTTTGACTGCCCCATCTCCCCTTTTGAAATAAAATTTATTTTTGATCTTGAGAGGCCCTTGTTTCCTTTCTGTTTTGCGGAGACAGAGGTGACCGACGGGTCATCTTCATGACCGACGCCCGTCGGTCACCTACCTATGGACACCCTTTTTGAGTGACAAACGGGCATGTCAAATTACCAAACCGACGCCCGTCGGTCAACCAAGAAGGGCCATCGGTGGGTCCTGCCTCCATTTTCGTTGATCATTCTTCATCTCTATTCGGTCTCTTCAATTTCTTATGTGTTAATTTTATGAATCTTAACATCTCCTAACTTTCTGTGAGTGTATATTGGTCTTCTTGGATAATTCCGAGCTTGAGTGGCTGTCTATCATGCGTGGTGGATTTCGTCCGGTTTAGTTTTCTTAAACCTCTTGATTTATTTCTCTCGCTTTTTCATTCATTGATTATTTTATGTATATGAATAAGCTATTTTTATCCCGTTAAATGTAAGAATAGATCAATGATTTGTACTTAAATAAAATTGAGTTTTGTATAAAATGCAAAAAGGGTCCAACGCCCTATTTTCATCCAATAAAGATCATCACATATTAAATATCCCATTTTTAATGATGATGCATGAGAGGACAAAAGTCCTCAAAATAAACAATGCCCCGACTTGTGTATGAATCGCACATTTACAAAAGGGAGTTGTATTCCGCTCCTTGTATTATTGTAATTTATCGCTTTGATATTTATTCTGCTCATTTACTGCTTTCCGAATGTGAATAAATGCGCCTTTTAATCAACTGCATAGTGTGGAGAGAGAGCAAACCAATGACATTAAAATTTGATCATAAACTAATTGAGGTAAAAATAGATGAGAAATCCCGGACCCAGCTCTGGTCTTTGGGCTCGAGAGGTTAGAGGTTATCCTCCAAAATACTTCTTGGGTCACGAGACTTTAGCGCTAATCCTAGGCCTCATGGCCCAACATGGATACTAAGCGCAGTCTTAGGCTCTCCGAGGCGAGAGTAACTTTCCCAATGTTCTATTGGGTGGCGACTCCATGATACCTCCTTGTTGCCCAACATAGACGCACTTGCAATTTATTGCAAGATGCCAACGGACCCGCAAATGCCCCGATCGCCCACGTGCGGGCGGTCAGAAAGGGCGGCGCATCGGGATCCGGCGCGCGTCACAGTGGCGACTCCGCTGGGGACGTTTATGGTTCGAGATTTCGATTTGAAAATACCTTTTTTAACATTTATGATTAAAATTTAATTCATAAATTCGCTTCCTCTCAAATTTGCATTTGCATATCATTAGAGCCTTAGAATACGCTAGTTTGGTCCCTCTTATAGCCCCGGTGTGTTCCTGAAGCACCTCCTCATTTTCACTCAATTTGGGGAAGTGTTAAGGATAATCACCAGCCCAAGCCACGTACCTCAATGGTATATCAAAATGGTGACCCGATCGGTCGCTACGCTCGTGATGAGCTAGACCCGTCGGCAGGGATCATGCTTGGGTAGCCTCAAAGAAACATCTCCCTTGTCCAAAGCTCATGTAATGGCTGTAGTCACTTTCCACAGGTAAAATGAACCTTAAATCTCATGCTTGCTGTATGGATCCTTACGTATTGGACGAATCCAAATATCTCACTCGGTAACCTAGCCAAAGGCTATCATGCCCCGGTAGGGCCATGTCGAAATTTATGGACCGTCCGAATACGTAACGATCATTATCCATCCGCTTGTACATTAGCATAGGAGTGCTATGCTGCCGGTTTTTCGCCGCGCACCATACGCGTCCATTGGGTCCCTCGTTGACCCTTGGGCTAATCCCACCTAGGAAAGAGACTGCACGACCACGTGTGTGGGAGAAATAAGGGTGAAAGGACTTACTTGCTTGCTTGTGCTCTGTAAATGTTGCATATCACGATCATGCATTATACCTGCATTTCATGTATCATTCTAACTTTTGTCCCTGCAGCCATCATAGATCTGCCCAGGTGGACTAGATCACCGACCGGGCGACTGATCCGAGTTCTTACTCCTGAGCTGTCAGATAGAGAGGGTCTGCCGGAGATTTTATCAGAAGTAAGTGGCACAGTATCTCAGATGGCAAACTCACCCAGGGGGGAAGATGCCACCAGGGCCATGATTGCCGAAGAGGTGGGCCGTCGATTTGAAGAATTCGAGGGCAGGATGATGAATATGTTGGCCGCCTTGACGCAGCAGAACGCTCAGCCGAATGTTCCCCAGAATCCTCCTCCTCCTCCTCTAGTGAGACTGAATGAGCCTGAAGAAGAAAGGGTTGAAAGGCGAGAGGAGCCCGTTAGGCCGCCACCGGTAGAGTTAAGATCAGTGGCTTCGGGAGAGCTGAGAAGAAGGCCAGTGCTGAGAATTGATGACGATAGAGATATCGAGGATGATAGGTTGAGCATGGCATCTGAAAAGGGGAAGGCACCTCAGGCTGATGATTTTATTTTGAAAAAGATGGAAGAGAGGTTCGAGGCCATGGCTCGTATGATAGGCAGAGCTCACGGGATGAATCCTGAGGATAGGGAGCTGGACGGAGAGTACCCGATCCCTTATAACTTCAAGATGCCGGATGTGCCGAAGTTCGATGGTACTTCTGATCCTACCGCACATGTGAAGCAATATTCTCTGGTCATGAAGGGGACCACATTGTCCAAGAAGCAGAAAGTGGAATACTTTTGTCTGAGTCTGACCTCTCATGCCATAGATTGGTATCACGGCCTTGACCGCCGCACTAAAGAAGATTGGGATCTGCTCACTGAGGAGTTTCTGAAACAGTACAACTGTAATACCAGAATGGAGGTGACTCTGAAAGATCTTGAGCTGCTCCAACAGAAGGCCGGGGAATCCTTCCATGAGTACCTTACCCGATGGCGGAATCGAGTAATGGAGATGCACCGAAAGCCTGATACCCAAGATCAGATTCGTCTTTTCATTAAGAACGCAAGCCCGTACTTGAAGGAGGGACTGAGGATGAAGGGGTTAAAGGACTGGGAGTCTCTCAAGGATATAGCCATCGAAGCAGAAGGGGAATTCTTGACCCGAAAAGCTAACAATGATAATTTTTCCAAAAGGGCTAACCCTGGTCAAGGAGCCAGTAGGCCGGCAGGTCCCAGTAACAGCACTAGAAGAATGGGTGAAGTGTCTGCTACTGAGGTAGCCACCCCGAGGAAATTTTCGAACTTGGGGAGACCATTATCCTGGGTCTTGAAGAGACTGATGAAGGAGGGAAAATTGCGTCCTCTAACTCCTAGGCCGGCTTTGACACAAGGGAAGCCGGGACATAAGGACAACGAATTCTGTGCATTCCACCAGCACTCGGGCCATATCACTGATAAATGCAAAGCACTTCGGCACTCCATTCAAGATTTGATCGATAGCAAGCAGATCTCTGACCCTGAGAGGAGAGAAGCTGAGAAGAAGCCTGGTTATAATGCCGTACCCCCACCTGTGTTTATGATCCAATCTAGCCTGCCAGAGTGGTACGTGCTACAAGATCTGTATGGGAATGAGGAATCTGCTGTCGGTAATTCCGAGAATGGGAAGGAGAAAGCAGTTGTGGCGACTCTTGATTGCTGGTCTAGCAGTGAGAGTGGTGGAGAAGCCGAGGATGAAGAAGGATTGAACCTTGATCTGTGGGGCTCCGATGGAGAAGAGGGAGAGATAAGCGCTGTCACTAGAAGTGGAAGGGTGATCCCCGAGATTGCAAAGCTACCTGAGCCAGTACAGCCATTGGCAGAGAAAGAGCCAGAGGAGGACCAGATTATAAGGCAATTGAAGAAAACCACAGCTCAGATATCCATTTGGGATTTGTTGAGGCAGTCCCCCTCTCATAGGCAGAAGGTAGTAGAGGCTTTGGTTGAGGCCACAGTCGCCACCACTATTTCCCCATCAGAGCTTTTGGGTCTAATCAAGGGGGGATCCGAGGAGAGGTTGATCTTTTCCGATGCTGACTTACCGGCAAAAGGCCGTAATCATAACCGACCCTTATACATTAAGGCGCAGATTAGCGGCAAGCACACTGCTTGCGTTATGGTGGACGATGGGTCTTCTATCAACGTATGCCCTTTGATAGCTTTGCAAGCTTTTGGCTTAAGCGAGGATATGCTCAGCGGATCCGACCTGACTATCACGGCCTACGATAACTCGAGGAGGCAAGCCTCGGGAACCTTCAAGACCTTGGTCAAGACAGGACCTATCGAAGTGGAAGTTGAATTTGTGGTTCTGCCCATTCCTGCTAATTTCTCGGCTTTGCTAGGGAGACCCTAGTTTCATAAATTAGGAGGAGTGCCATCCACACTGCATCAGATGATAAAATTCCCGCACGAAGGGGAGGTGGTGACTATCAAGGCGGCCAGGGAAAACCAGGTCTCAGCGCTAGAAATTGCCAATCAGCCATTCAGTGGTTTTCATGTATCTATGATAAAGGAAGAGCACGGATCAGGAGGTATCCCGGCTGTGGTTAGTATGATGAAGAAGATGCACTATCTTCCTGGGGCTGGTTTGGGTAGAAGCTCCCAAGGGCTGCAGACCGCGATTACCACTCGAGGGCAGAAGAACCGGAAAGGTCTGGGGTACAGAGGTGGTTTCGGCAAGAAGAGGGTAACAGACAGGATCCCTCGCATTTCAGAAAGCTTTGTCCCCGCATCCTCAGTATGTGCTTATACTGGTGAGGATGAACCGCAGTGGGTAGATGGGAGGATTGTCCCTGGCTTTGAGATTTTTAATGATGTGTATGACTGGCACGTCGGGTTTGTCAAGACCGCTGAAGGCTTTTGGGATGAAGAAGTCATGACTTAGGGGATCACTTGGGACAAGTGCGAGCTTGAGGAGATCGTTACTGAGAAAATGGTAGCTGCCAGGCTGAAAGGAAAAGGGAAGATAGCAGATTTAGAGCTGGAAATGGAGGATTTGAAGATTTCTTCCGACGTACCTGAAGGGCCTCTGCTAGATCAGAAAGTCAGTAAGCAAGCTGCAACAGCGTCAACCTCGGGAGCGGCAGAGGAAGACTCTAGCCTAGATTGTCTTTTTATTCCAGAACTCTTTTATGATGTAAATGATAACGATAATATTATCAATAAGATGAACAATTTCACTTATTTGTGCGATGTTTCTGATGATTTCAACATGCATGAACATGATCATATTCCATCAATTTTTGACATTGACTCTACTGGCACGACGCCTTTCAATCTTGGAACTTCGGAAAATCCGAGAGAAATTCTAATAGCATCAAACATAACTCCTGAGGAGAGAAAAAATTTTGAGAGAATAATAACAAAACATGAAAAAGTTTTTGCCTGGACCTACGAGGATATGCCGGGGATTGACCGAGCCGTGGCGGAGCATGCCATCCCGACTTACCCAGATTGCAGGCCTGTGAAGCAGAAGTTGAGAAGGCTAAGGCCAGAATGGGCTGACAAGGTTAAGGAGGAAATCCGACAGCAGATCGAAGCTAAGTTTCTGGTGGAAGTCCAGTACCCTACTTGGCTGGCGAATGTGGTTCCTGTGGCTAAGAAGAACGGAAAGGTCAGGGTGTGCGTGGATTATCGAGATCTTAACAAAGCCTGTCCTAAAGATGATTTTCCACTACCCCATATTGATGTATTGATAGACAGTGCCGCCAATTGCGCGATGTACAGCTTTGGGGATGGATATGTGGGCTACAATCAGATCCTGAACAAGATAGCTGACCGGGTTAAGACTGCCTTCATCACAGAGTGGGGTACCTATGCCTATCGGGTTATGCCTTTTGGCTTGAAGAATGCGGGGGCCACATACCAGAGGATGGCGACCAAGATCCTAAGCGACCTGATTCACAAAGAAGTGGAGGTGTATGTTGATGATATGATGGTCAAATCAGCCACCCGAGAGGGACATTTTGAAGCTCTAGAGAAGTTCTTCACCCGGATCGACAGGTATAATCTGCGACTTAACCCCAAGAAGTGCATTTTCGGGGTGACTTCAGGAAAGCTGTTGGGACATGTCGTCAGTCAGAGGGGGATAGAAATTGACCCCGATAAGGTGAAAGCTATCAGAGAGATGCCTGTGCCACAGAAAGAGAGAGATGTAAGGAGCTTCCTAGGCAAGCTGCAGTATGTTAGCCGGTTTATTGCGAAGCTCACTTCGATATGCGAACCTGTTTTTAAGCTGCTTAGAAAGAACCAGCCCGTAGTCTGGAATGAAGACTGTCAGAGAGCCTTTGATAATATCAGGGAGTACCTGTTAAATCCGCCGGTACTAAGACCTCCGCAACCTGTCAAACCGCTTATTCTGTACCTGGCAGTAGAAGACGGTTCAGTGGGCGCCATGATGGCTCAAGAGGATGAATTTGGGGTGGAGTTTGCAGTTTATTACCTCAGCAAGAAGTTTCTGGCTTACGAAATAAAATATGCTGAAGTGGAGAAGATCTGCCTTGCAGTGATTTGGGCATCGAAGAAGCTAAGGCATTACTTCCACTCATACAAGGTTCAGGCTGTAGCCAAGCAGAATCCTTTAAGATATTTGCAGGAGGCGCCATCTTTGCTTGGAAAGATGGGGAGGTGGCTGCTCTTGCTACAAGAGTTTGATGTGCAATACATCACCCGCAAGACTATTAAGGGGCGAGCTGTAGCCAAATTCCTTGCTGAACATCCTATCCAAGGGGACACCCTCAAATTTACCTTTCCTGACGAGAGCATAGGCGCGATTTCTGTTCAAGGATGTCAGTTGCATTTTGACGGGGCGGTAAACAACAAAGGAGCCGGAGTCGGAATCATCCTGACAACCCCAGATAATGAGAAACTTCCTCTTGCTAAGAAACTGAGATACAAAGCAACCAACAATGAAGCTGAGTATGAAGCGTGCACTTTCGGGTTAGAAGCTTTGGCTGTGTTGGGGGCAAGAAATGTAGAGGTATTTGGTGACTCGTCCTTGGTAATAAACCAGATCCGAGGTGAGTGGGCTGTTAAGGAAGAGCGACTGGTCCCCTATGTTCAATATCTGAAAGGGATGTGTGGGCAGTTTGAGACTTGCACCTTCCACTTCGTGCCCAGAGATGAGAACCGTTTGGCTGATGCGTTGGAAACCTTAGTGTCAATATGGGATAACCCTGAGGGAGTGGCCATGAAACCGGTGCTAATTTCGAGCTCTGATAGGCCCAGCTTTGAAACCAAGCCTGTAATGGAACTAGAGGCGTCAGATGGGAAGCCGTGGTACTATGATATCATGAATTACTTGGAAAGCGATAGATTTCCGGAAGAAGCCACTGAAAAAGATCAGAGGATGATACGTAAGTTATCTACTCAGTTCATATCCTTGGAAGGGGTGCTGTATAAGAGACGGTCAGATGGGATCCAGCTCAGATGTTTGAATGAGAGAGAAGCGCGCAAGATAATGGAAGAAACCCATGCAGGGGTCTGCGGGGCCCACATGAATGGTTTGACCTTGGCCAAGAAGATAATGAGACAAGGCTTTTATTGGCTTACGATGGACACTGATTGTTCAAAATATGTCAAGCAATGTCAGTTATGCCAACAGTACGCGGATCTGAGACACCTGCCGGTATCAGAGCTACATAACCTAACATCTCCTTGGCCGTTTGCCGCTTGGGGGATAGATATCATTGGAGAGATTCGCCCTACGGCGTCCAATGGGCACAGATATATCATAGTCGCGATCGACTACTTCACCAAATGGGTCGAGGCAGAATCTTTCAAGAAAATTGACGCAAGGGATATGGCCAGGTTCATAGAGAGGAACTTGATCTGCATATATGGTCTCCCTCACCACATAGTGTCTGATAATGGAGTGCAGTTCATGGGAGAAACTAGAAAACTTCTCGAGAAATACGGTGTTGAGCATCATAAATCCTCTCCCTACCGACCGCAAGCGAATGGAGCAGTGGAAGCCGCCAATAAGAATGTGAAGAAGATCTTGTCCAAGATGGTCCAAACCTACAAAGACTGGGCTGAAAAGTTGCCCTTCGCCCTGTGGGGATACAGAACGACAGTAAGATCATCTACAGGCGCTACACCATTTTCTCTGGTATACGGAACAGAAGCAGTATTGCCAATAGAAATTGAACTTAAGTCACTAAGGGTGGTCATGGAGTCCCAAATCCCGGAAGCCGAATGGGCGCAGCAGAGGTTGCAACACTTGAACTTACTGGATGAGAGTAGGCTGAAAGCTTATTATCACAATCAGATATACCAGAAGAGATTAGCGAGAACTTTCGGAAAGAAAGTAAGGAAGCACCCGCTGAAGGAGGGGGACTTGGTGTTCAAGCAGATGAGGCCAGGAATACCAGACATCAGGGGGAAATTCAGACCTACCTGGGAAGGGCCGTACATCCTTAAGAAGCTGTTGTCCAGAGGGGCTGCAATCTTGTCAGACAGCGATGGGAACGAGTTCAAAGAGCCAGTCAATGTCGACAGACTCAAAAGGTTCCACGGCTAAAGACCAAAATAAAAAAAAGAAGAGAATAAAATGCCCTGCAAGTCGAAAACCGAAAAAAGGCGGCTATGCTAAAATTGGGCGCCTCGACAGGGTGAAAACCGAAAAAAGGCATCCTGTGCAAAAATTAGAGGCATGAGAGAGAATGTCCGATCGTGAAAACCCTTTCACATATTTCTGCTTAAACTCTTTCACAAAGAATTCCCATGTCAATTCAGCTGGTCTCTGGGGACAAAGGAGCACAAGGTTCCACCAATCATACGCTGATCCCTGCAATAGCGATACAGTACAGGTAACTCATTATTGCGGAGGGCAAGCTATCTCTTGTAGAATCCGATACGTTCTCTTCAACCAAAATTCCGCTACATCTGATTCGTCCAAGGAGGTTCCATGAAATTCTTCTGCTCCCCTTTTCCTTATAAGCTCAGAAGGAGCCTTAGGAGCGGTCAATCTATCTACCACTTGCAGTAAGCCTCGTACCAATGCCGGATCGAAACCTTGGCCTCGACTGGTGTATGCTCACGTGCAGGCCTATCTCGACTGACCGGATTACTCCCAATACACTTTCCCCCGTATCGCCCATATACTCACTTGGATCCGACTCCATCAATACACTACACAAAATAACATCTGCATTAGGCCACACTCTAGACATAATCTCATGCAAAGACTCTATACTCAACCAATCATATAGGACAAGAACCGAACAAACCGATGTTCTGATACCACTAAATGTAACCCCCCGATACCCCCGTTGGAAGGATGCCGGGGCGTCATGCGCATAATTCACAAATTCGCATACATATACTCAAGACATGCTAAGAAAAATAACACATTTAACCAAAAGATAACAAATCCATATACATATAATAATATTGTCAAAACATTTTACAAAAAGGGGTTTGTAAATAAATACATATATAAAATAATCCTTTATAAAAATTACATTTCCAAAAAAAATCATACTCCAAATACAAAAATACAGCGAAAGACAAAATAACTCCAATTCTAGACTTCTAGTGGCCGACCTGCAGATGTCCGACTCCCAAAAAGAACCTGCTACCTACATAGGAAAAGAGCCTGTGATAAGCGATAACGCTTAGTGGGGAGGAACAACACATGAATGTACATATAATCGCAATAACATATATATAAACTTAATAATAGCAAAGCATAAAAATATATACTACTCATGCATATAACAATTGTTCATTATACTCAAGTATATTGGAAGAAAAACCATTCATATTCGAATACATGTATTACATCTCATCACGTCATAACGCATATACATATACATGTAACATATATTCATTTCATATAACTATCAGCTTCATATAACCATTAATGTACTAAACTCAAGTCATAGCCTGATTACTCGCTAATTAGTGGATACGGGTACTAATGATACTGATAGGACACAGTATCTCAAGCATATGGCGACATGAGTCTCAAAACATTTTATAATCATATATACCCGAAGGTATACTGGAGACCGAGGCCTCAAACATGTTATATGACCCAAACGGGGCCCGCATGTAAGAAATAACATATAGCAGCTGCACTCACACTCTAACCCTGGATAAGCGCTTATCTAACCACTATTATGACTACCAGGCTCATAAAATAACTCAGTCATGTTCTCAAATAATCATCATCTAATAGAGAATCAACCAAGTATGATTATACAACTCCATGTATACATGTGCATTTAATCAAGATAAAGACATATAAATCATGTACAAATTTAATTAAGATCATATAATTTATCAATTAATAGGCCAAATAAGACAAATCATGTGTCGTGTAGTAAAAACCCATGTAAAAAAAATAGCTTAAAACTCTTTTTTCAAAACAGGGTAGGAGAGGCCTCCCTGTCGCTCTCGCGACAGTGAGGGGGAAGAGAGGCCGCTCACGAGTTGCACAAGCTATTGCGACTCGTGACGCTAGCGCCTCCAGCCTCGCAAGAAGAAGGGACGTTCACGAGTCGTGATCCTTCCTTAGGAAAGGAGGTCACGAGTTGTGATTCTCCCTCACGACTCGTGACTTCCAAGAGAAGAGGGTCACGAGTCGTGATCCTCAATCACGACTCGTGACAGTCCTCTCACAACCTTCTTCATGTCTGCCGAGCAAAAACCACCGCGAGAAGGAGAAGAGCCGGATCTGTCGCGCACGACGACGTCGCGCTCACGATAAAATCGATTCTCCTCGATCTCCAAAAACGTAAAAACAGAAATTGAAGTAAAATCAATACTCAACTATACCCAAACCCATTTTTCATGCTAAAACATATTAAAGCATACCTTTTTGGCCTCCAAAGCACATTTACAACCATAATAACACAAATCAACCAATATCATTTCACATCAAAATAGCATTTACAGAGGTTCAAACCCAGAATTTTCCAGCTCGTACTCATGTACTCAATCTCAAAATTCCACATGCAAACCATCAAAACTCTATCACCATAAATCATATACCCAAAGTCATTTTACTGATGCAGTTTCAAAACTCTATCATCCTATATCATATGTACTACCTATTTACTCATATATTTCATATACTACAAATACACAAATAGCATTAACATTTAACTCAATAACAGGATCCAGATGAGATGGACAATATACTTCAAATAAACTCCCAAACCTGAAATGGAGCTCAACTTCCACTGACTTTAATCCACTACTTTCCCTTTTCCTTTATCCTTTCTCTTTTCTTTAGCTTCTTGCATCAATCAAATCAAAATAAAACCTAGTTAACCAAAGCAAAACAAAACCATATCACCATTACAAATCCAAATGAAGAAGAAGATGATGGAGAAGAAGATCCCCAAACCAAAATAATACAGCCGCTTACCTTTTTGGAACCTTCAAATCCAAAACCCTAGCTTAAAGATGGAAGAATACCCACATGCAAGACTTGAGAGAGCAGAAAATGGGGATGAGAGAGTGAGAGAGAGGCGTGGGAAAGGAAAGGGCAAAATCCCAATGGCTTCTACGGGAAGCTACTCTTTTCCTTCCCTCTCTCTTCTCCTTTCAAATCGTCATTCAATGTTCCCACCAACCATTACACATGTCACTCAACCAATGGTCCTTTTTACTCTCATCTTTGACTAATATCCAAGGCACCAAACTTAACTCACACCATATAATCTCCAATAAAACACTTTTTCATCCAAGTTACCATACTCAAATACTACTAGATTATCCCACAACAAAAGTACCCTACATCCATACATCGCATAAACACCATATAATTTCTCCACTTAACTTAACTAATTAATTCCTTGTAATAAAATCCTTATTATCCAATTTTTCTTTTGCTAAAATTACTGATATGCTCAAAATATTCTGACTTACTACGCAGATTCCGACTAGGCCTATTTTGGGTTGTTACAACTTTTCCTGTAATGATTTATCATTTATCTTTATCTTTCTTTAATAACTATGCTTTCACGTTACTGTTACTATCATCAGAGGAACTGTTATTTAAACTGTCAACTTTAACTTTAATACTGTTACATTCATTTTACTAATTCAATGACCAGCCATATAACAATATTCATGATTATCGTTTTCATTTGTTTTTCTTTAGTTGTTATAACTTAATTATATCAGTTACAGTCTAAACTGATTGTAGATTCGTTACTGACATATCTATAAAACAACCATTATTTCAGTAATTATCGTTCACTATTAACTTTCAACATTTACTGATAGTTCTATATCTTTCATCTCTTTAGTTTCGTTTCTAACATTCTTAGGCATTACTGAATCCTACATATACAACATTATAAAAACATTAATTACCATAGTCAATACTTAGGTAATTAATCCAATTTATAATACTTATATCAGTTCTCTAATAATGTCTTCACATATTTACATTACACACTTTTAGTTAATTGTGACCTGATTATAACATTCACAGTATTCAGTTCAATTCACTTCACATATTAATATTTATTCTAACCACATTATCTATCTCCAATTAATCTTACAGATTTAAATCTAAATCCTAATTATTTTTAATCAGTTATAATAATCATTTAAAATTCCACAGATATTCTTATTCTCTTATTTATGCTAATATTACTCATTTATTTTCTTACATTAATCATATTACCATTTTCATTATATTAACATTAATAATAAAATAAATATCATTTCCTTTTCTATTATCACTTAGTTACACAATTAACACTCAGAGTGCCCATCATTTATTATTACTATCCTTCAATTATCTTGTTATTGACAACTCAGACTTTCATCAATTTACAATGTTACCCTTTATTTTTCACTTATTTATAATAATACCATTAGTTCACTTATTATTATCCTTATTTTATTTTCTAACATGCACTAATATATTTTTTTGTGTCAATTAAATCACTTAATTAAGGACATATACATTTATGGCACACATAAAATTACATATTTGCATTTGTTCCCATAACTACGGTATAATTGCATTTTGGTCCTCAAACTATAGCATGGTTACACTTAGGTCCTTCAACTATGCCATATTTACACTTAGGTTTTTTAACTATGCCATATTTACACTTAGGTCCTCAAACTTTTACAAAAATTACAAAATGCCATTAATTCATCTTATTTACCCTTTTTAAACATTATTTTATTATCTAAAATATTCAAATTATGCCATCATTATTTTCTTTAATCATTATCCCATAAATAATTTAATTAAATATCAAATTAAAATTCTATTTCACCTTGAATTCTAATCTAATTAGAGTTCTAATCTAAATGGACTTCTAATCCAATTAGAGTTCTAATCCAAATTAACTTCTAATTCATTTAGAATTCAAATCCAAGTTGACTTCTAATACATTTAAAATTCAAATCTAAATTGACTTCTAATTTATTTAAAATTCAAATCCAAATTGACTTCTTATTCATTTAGAATTCGAATCTAAATCGAATTCTAACTCATTTAGAATTCAAATCCAAATTGACTTCTAATTCATTTAAGGTTTTAGTGCATTTACATTAGCCTCCTTTAACTTTTGTAATAATCACATCTATGTCCAATTTTTTTTCATTAATACCATTTATGTCCTTTTATGCTCACATAATCACCATTATACCTTCTATTTATTCTTAATTACAACATAGCTCTCACTTACACTTTATTACTATTTTTATCCCTTAACTTTTTAGTAAATTACATTTTAGTCTCTACTTTATCACTTTAATGCCCTATTACCATTTTAACCTTACATTTTTAGGACATTTACACAATTAGAACATATAACAAACCGTATATTCACAAAGAGGACACATAAAAAAAAGTCATACATACCATTTTGTCCTTAACTTATGGCAAAATTACAATTACACCGTTGAACTTTTCAAAAATTATGAAAATGCCCTTAGTTCATTTTATTTCACCAAAATTACGATTATGCCATTAGTTCATTTTCAATTTCACTAATATTACCAAATTACCCTTACCTTTACACCTTTCTACCTAACTTTTTACTTTTTACCTAACTTGATGTAAAATTACCGTTTTACCCTCCAACTTTTTATATAATTTCAATTATGTCCTTTTCACACATAAACATCAATTAAATCACATTTTAGCCATTTGAAGCTCATTATTACCATTATGCCCTCAAAACTTTTTATTAATTATAATTATGTCATTTTTCACACAAATAACATTTTTAAATCACAATTCACCCAAATTAAAGCACATAATACCATATTGCCCCTAAACGTTTTACATATTATGATTTTAGCCTTCCTTTTTCTTTTATTTACAATTATGTCATTTTTAATCTTAACTTAACTTAACTTTATCCTTATCACTTTAATCATTACCATATCTCATCTTTATTATAAAATCATTACCATATATTTGTCTTTACCACATAATCACATGCATATCTTATCTTTATCACATAATCTCATGCATATCTTATTTGATCATTCATACTTTATATTCATATCATATATTATTATTTTTCCTTGCCATTTGCCCCTGCATAACACTGGCAGACATCTATGAACTGGATAAACGAGACGTGAACCCCTCAAGGCTCACAACAACCTAGAGAGACCTCAATTGATCAATCCAGTACATTTCAACCTGAAGGAACCCCAAAGGATTGCTCCAGTACATTCCAACTTGAAGGGATCCCGAAGGATCACTCCAGTACATTCCAGTACATTTCAATACATGAAGGTAGGACTGTCATTGGCCTATAATAAGTGAGACGCCATGCTCACACCTGCAGTCTTATGTCCCTATGGCTAGCCATCATATCCTAAACTAAACTTGACTACCAGATTACTACATAGGGCATTAAAATTTCACTTTTAACATTTTTAGGTTACCAGTCATACTTTTCATGGGATTTTATCATTCTATTCCATTCTTTTTCATGAAATTCAATCATTATCCACGTGATTATCATTATCATACCATCACATGACATAAAAGCTCATTATTCCATCATGGTACGCATGTATACATACATGCACACATTCAGCCAACATACTAACTTTTCACCATTAATTCTTTTTATTAAATTTAACATTTATTTAGGCTATTTACATGTTGAATAACATAGCCATGCCATCATTTTCCATTAAAAACATCAAAATTATACCATTACACATGGTAACCATTCGGCCATACATACACATCAGACATCATGACCTTTTCACATGCTCTAATATATACTATTAGATAGATCACATGTCAAACAACATGACTATATCATGAAATCACATCAAAACACATAGAAATCAGGCCTTTTCTTGTGTTAACCATTCGGTCAATTAATCCTTTTATCAACTTTAACATTTATTTAGGCTATTTGCATGTCAAATATCATAGCCATGCCATTATTTCACATTAAAAGACATCAAAATCATATTTTTACATACATGATCAATTCGGTCAATATATTCATCGTTCATCATAACTTCTTTTCATCATCTTTATCATTCATTTAGGTAGATCTCATGTCATTTAACTTATTTATGTCATTAGTTTGCATGAAAACACATCAAAATCACATTTTTATTCATTTCTTCAATTCGGTCTAACTAACACTACATCATCAAAGTTTCATATTTTCATTTTGATCATTCAAAATCTCATTTTTAACCTTCTTAAACATGGCTATGTGGTTTGATTCAATTAAACATGCATATTTCACATACTTTATGTTAAAATATAACCAAAAATCACACTTTTAACATGGAAAAAGAAGAATGTTGTATCCACTAACCTCATTTTCAAGCTTTGGACACTTAGATCTTCCTTTCATAGCCATAGCTCCTTAAAATACCATCACCTTCCTTAAGCTCCAATAGTGGTTGAATACAAATACTAAAGAAAACTCAATAAATTTACTTCGTTTCTATAATATAATCACATAAACATGCTCTAGACATCCCTAAATACCTATTTGAACCTTTAAATCAATTTAAAAATATCAACTTTACATACTTCAACTTGACACATAAACTTTTTCACTTATTTTCTTCAACTTCTAGCACTCCAAAAAAACTTTAATCACCACCATCAGATTCTAGAGAGGTTTAAATTTGTTTATGAGGCTTGGATGTGAGGAGAGATTGAAAGAAAAATGAAGGAAATGGAGGAAGAATAGAAAAACATCACTTTGGCAAAGGGAGGAGGAGGGAGGCCAGTTTCTCTAGGGTTTCTCTAGAGAAATCTGATGAAGAGATGTATTTATATGGGTCAAATTGAATCGGATCTGGTCCAACCGAAGTGGTCGAACCGATTTGGTTCAATTTTCAATTTTTAGGTCATTTTTGCATTATTTTAGGTAATCTAAATGTTCCTGATCTCTTTTTCACTCCCAATCAATTCCATCATGTTTAAAATATCAAAAATAGCCTCCACACAGAATTTCAACTCAATCGGAGTCCATTTGGCGCTCGGTTCACTTAAATCGGTTCGGTTCATTTTAGTCGGTTTCTACTGTAAAACACCAATCTAAAGCTGTCAAAAAATTCTAAAAATTATTTTGAACTTGTACACTTCCCAAAGTTGACATTTTTTCCACTCTAGCATTTTCTAAAAATTTGGTCAAACCTCGGTCAAACTCCGATTCAACAGAACCAAACTTCAGACTGACATTTGGGGGCCTATATGACCTTGTTTTCACACAAAACTGTACCACCCAACTCCATTCACTCTACAGATAATTTCTATGCAATAATATATATTTTTTTAACTTACAGTAGCTATTAGCTTCGTAGTAGGTCACCCATCCCATAACTACTATAACTTTAGCACGTTTAACCTTTAAACTTTACTAAATATAAAACTCTATAAACACAATCTCATGCTACGAAACTAACAACAGGCACTACATAAATTACTGAATAATTCTAGGCTATTATGCAGGCCATTACAGTAGTCCTCCAACTTTGTCTAACTATGCCAGCCATAATCTCGTGACTAATTTTGAGTGGGGTCCCCGTTGCCTTAGCCCATAGACTCCAAATCTTTGTGGTACTGATGGCGCTAGGACTACCGGTTCTGCCCAAATAGCTGCTGGCCAAAACCCTTTGAATATATCTGTATGCCTGTGAGGCTAATAAAGTACTCTTTGTTGTATTACGGTCATAGTGGGCCCCTGGTGTTGTGATTATTTCCCATTGGTGTGCTAAAACAACCTTGTTTGGTACCTATACATGGTCCCCAGTCGGAAGACCCATGATCTGTCTAAAACTCTGGCGACTCATCGTATGCCCTATATCTCGGATCTAAAAGGATATAGCTTCAAGATCTATATCTGATCTTGAAAGCCCCCCATACTTAAGTGTAGCCAGGAACTCTCTAGTAACTTTTGGGTAGGTGAGAAAGGCTGGTGTAAGGAAATTCGTTCATCCTATAGCTGTTAACAACATGCTGACCTCCTCCCATATGCCCATCTGCTCTAAGAATGTTTGGGATAGAAATTTACTGGACAAAAATCATAAGCAACATAATGTTTCAAACTTTCATCTCTGTGCAGCATTCATCCATTCTAGAGGTGGAGCATTTGCTGGTTCTTTAGATGGAACATGTCGTGGAGGCATCCTGAAAAGAGAAAAAAAATTCAAACAATTATTTATTTATATACATTATTTTTCACATACTCCCTGAATGCTTGGGTGTTTTTTTCGAATAAGCTTCACTGCCTAATATTGCCTGCAAAGTTAAAATCAACATCCAAGGGCAAATTATGCGAGTGAATATGCACATGCTTATGCAAAATGCGAGCAATGAATCCATCCGGGTAGCCTAAGTACCGACGTACAATTTCATTCTCGAGGATTTTAATTGGGATGATCCTTGGCTTAGGGATTCTGACTTATAACCTTCTCAAAGTGAATCACCAAGTGTGCATCTTTGCCCCCCCGGTCAATGAGTATACGGTCTAGGTTCTAACTCATGTCCTGAATTAGGCATTGTCCTGTCCTAAGTGAAATCATCAGAATTTATGCTGCCTTGTCTCTCCAGTCATCGGAAGTCATTATTTTGAAGGTAGTGCGCATCTTGTAGGTTTTCACACTAGCTTTTCTTTGTAGGAAAGGTGTCCCTTCGAGGATTTTCACATAATTCTGTGCCTTATTTTTGCCTAAGATGGACCCAACTCATTCTAGCAACTCTTATTTATTTTTATTTTTGTAGGACAGATTGCCCATATCCAGGTTTTCACCCTACCCTTTGGCCTAATTTTTGCTTAGAGAGCCAGTTACGATTTTCATCTCTAATGGCCTTCTTCTTCTTTTTTCTTTTTGTTTTTTGCTCTCTTTTTTTTTTAAACACTAAACCCTTCTCTGGTGAAAGCGACAATGGATAATTGTATGCATCCCATAGAAAATAATGTATTACCTTTTCAGAAGGGAATATAATGGCATTAATCATACGAAGTGAGCATACAATTGCATACATGTACATGTTTCCATGTGATTTCATTATACATGATTACTCTTTAACATTAGGCTCAAAATATAAGACCACATCTGATCTCGAGATGGATCCTAAAAGCATCAAAACTCCTGTTATCAATCAGCCCTCTCAGGTTTTTGTGATTGACCATTTTTTCTCAGCCCTTAATTTTTGCCCAAGGTGCCTTCTTGGTTTTCACCTTGGCAGAGTGCCCAATTTTAGCAAGGTTGCCTTTTTTGGTTTTCAACCTGCAGGGCATTTATTTTTTTTTTCTTTTAGTATCAAGCTCTTAGCCATGGAACCTTTTCAATCTATCGACATCGACCGGTTCCTTGAACTCATTTCCATCACTGTCCGTTATGATCGCAACTCCTTTCGACAATATCTTTTTTAGAACAAAAGGTCCTTCCAAAGTCGGTTTGAATTTGCCTCGGAAGTTCGGAACCCCTGGCCTCATTTGCTTGAAGACTAAATCCCATTCTCTTAGGGGGTGCTTTCTAACTTTCTTCGCAAATGATCAGGCTAATCTTTTCTGGTAAATCTAATTGTGATCATCCAGCAAGTTCAATTGTAGTAACCGCTGCTGTGCCCATTCTGCTTCTGGCAGCTTGGCCTCTAATATCACTCTCAACGATTGGAGCTCGATTTCCACTGGTAAAACTACTTCTATCCCGATGGAAATTGAATTTCCGTAGGTAAATTTATCGACGAAAATTCTTTTTCCGTCAGCAATTCCCGATGGAATTAATTTTCCGTAGGCAATTTTCCCGATGGAAATTCAATTTCCGTCGGAAATTTTTTCGATGAAAAAAATTTCGTCGGGAATTTTAGCTACGACTAATATGCCGACGGAATGAATTTATGTCGGCAATTTCATTTCCCGACGAAAATTCCTTAATTTCCATCGGGAATTTTCGTCGGGAAATTCTATTTTTCTTGTAGTGATCGAAGAAGGTTTTATTTTGTGACCGCCTGCACCTTGTAAGAATGGAAGTAGTGTCTTAGTTTCTTTGAAGCCCAGATTACTACTAAATAATCTTTTCCACCTCGACATACTTGGCTTCATAAGGAAGGAATTTCTTAATAAGGTAGTAAACCGTGAATTCGACCCCGAATTCATCTTCTTGGGCCATCATAGTGCCCATGAAATTCTCTTCTATCGCTAGATAAAGGATTAATGGCTTAGCTGGTTGTGGTGGCCGCAGAACTGGAGGGTGCAGAAGGTATTCCTTGATAATGTCAAAAGCTTTTTGGCGGTCATTGTTCCACCGAACTGGCTGATCCTTCCGGTGGAACTTAAAAATCGGTTCGCATAGAGAAGCAAGCTTGGAAATGAACCTGCTGATGTATTGCAATTTGCCTAAAAAACTCATGACTTCTTTTTCCTTTCGAGGCATTGGAATCTCTCTGATTGCCTTGACTTTGTCTGGATCCACTTCAATTCCCCTTTGACTCACCACATGGCCTAACAGTTTACCCGAGGTTACTCCAAAGATACATTTCTTGGGGTTAAGGCGAAGGTTATATTTGCCAATCCTTTGAAAGAACTTCTCCAATGCCTCAAAATGCCCCTCTCGAGTGAGCGACTTGATCATCATGACATCGACATACACCTCTACCTCTTAGTGGATCAAGTGATCAAGGATCTTAGTGGCCATTCTTTGGTATGTTGCTCCTGCATTCTTTTATCCAAAAGGCATAACCCAGTAGGCAAATGTACCCCACTCAGTGATGAAGGTTGTCTTAATTCGATCCGCGATCTTATTGAGGATTTGGTTATACCCCGCATATCCATCCACAAAACTGCACATCGTACAAGCTGCCGCACTATCGACTAGCACATCAATATGGGGCAAAGGAAAGTCATCTTTCGGGCATGCTTTGTTCAAATCCCAATAATCAACACATACCCGAACCTTTCCATCTTTTTTGGCCACAGGGACAACATTAGCCAACCATGCTTGGTATTGAACCTCTACTAGGAACTTAGCTTCAATCTGTTTGTGCACCTCTTCTTTTACCTTTTATGCCCACTCTAGTTTGAGCCTTTTGAGTTTCTGTTTGACTGCCTTACATTCTGGATAGGTTGGAATAGCATGTTCAGCGACTTCTTAATCAATTCTCGGCATGTCTTCATAGGTCTAGGCAGAGACTTTTTTTTATTTTTTTAATATTCTCTCAAAATGTTCCCTCTCTTCAGGACTTACGTCAGATGCTATCAAGATTTGCTTTGGGTTTTCCAAAGTCTTGAGATTAAATGAGGTGGTATTAACTGAGTTAATATCAAAGATGAATGATTCATGTTCATAATTATGCACAATGAAATCATGAGAAACATCACATAAGTAAGCAAAGTCATTCATCTTATTGAAATACTCAAAATTACAAGCATGATTGTCAAATAGCTCAGGAATGAAAAATACATCAGAAAAGCTATCATTAGCATCTTTCGTCGATGTCGGTGCTGAAGTCGATGATTCACTGCCTTGGTTATCTGCGATCTCCAGGTTCTCTAATTCTGGCATTACTACCTTAGCCTCCACTTTTTCTTTGCCTTTTACCCGAGTTGCCAGCAGGCTGTCAGTGACGACCTCTTCAGGAACTTCTCGATCCCATGCTAAACTTTGGTTGAGGATCTCCTCATCCCAGAAACCTTCTACTGACTTGACCATTCTGTTGGACCAGTCAAAAACATCGTTGAAGATCTCAAAGTCAGTGATCTTGTCGCCAATCCGCTGTGGCTCGGCCTCCCCACAATAGGCACATACTGATACAGCTGGCATGAAACTCTCTAAAATATGCGAGATTTCTCCAGGCTTCTTCACGAGCTTATTTTTCTTGGTTTCAGTGACGTAACCCAAACCTCTTCTATCCTGTTGCCCTCTTATATTGACAGGTGCCTGGGGGCCTTGTGAATTCCTACCCAAACCGGCCCCTAGGAGGAAGTTCATCCACTTCATCATGTTGGCAACCTGAGGGCTCCCCACTAGACCATCCTCTTCATTTGCCATGGCCACATGGAACCCACCAAAAGGTTGATTAGAAATCCCGAGGACTGACACTTGATTATTGCTGGCTACCTTAACTGTTATGACCTGGCCTCATAGGGGATTTTGATCATTTGGTTGAGGGTAGATGGAACCCCTCCCAACTTATGAAACTAGGGCCTCCCTAGTAGCATTGTAAAGTTGGCTGGGATAGGCAGGACGATAAATTCAGTTTCTGTCTCAACCGGCCCAATTCTCACGTATGCCTTGAAAGTCCCGGCTATTTGCCTTCTTGAATTATCGTAGGTGGTAATGGTTAAATCAGATTTGGTCAACAGTCTCTCATTTATCCCAAAAGCAGGTAGCGCCACGAGTGGACATACATTGATGGAAGACCCGTCATCCACCATGACGCAAGCTATATGCTTGCCATTTATTTGGGCTTTGATGTACAAGGGGCAGTTGTGATTGTGACCCTCAATTGGTCGGTCGGCATTAGTGTAGACTACATTCTCTCCAGATCCCCTCTTTACCATGTCCAATAAATCGGTAGGTGAAATAGTGGTGGCGACCGTTGATTCGCACAAGGCTTCCACTAACTTTTGTCTGTGACTCGGAGATTGTCTCAGTAGGTCTCAAACTAAAATCTGAACTGGCGTCTTTTTTAGCTGTTTCAAGAGCTGGTTTTCTTCTGGCTCCTTCTCTATAGTCGGGGGTACTGAGTCCTATTGTTTCTCAATTTCTGGCACGACTCTCCCACTCCGAGTGATAGCCTGCACTTTTTGCACCTGCTCTTCATCCTTAAAATTCCACAGGTCTCCCGGCTCATCAACTTTGTCAACCTCGCTCTCACTGGTTAAATCCTAACAGTCAATTGCTGCCACGAGAATCCCTTCTTCATTTGTCTTAGAGCGAGTGATAGCGACATACTCATTACTGTACAATTCTCGTAATACATACCACTTAGGCAAGCTTGACCCAATCATGAAGACTGGTGGTGGCACAACATTATAACCGATCTTTTTCTTGCTTTCCCTCTGTTCAAGATCAGTAATCTCCTTGCTGTTAATCAATTCTTGAATATGGTGCCTCAATCTTGCACAGTTGTCTGTCAAATGCCCAGTATGCTGGTGGAATTCACAATATTCATTGTCTCTGTGCTCCGGCTGTCCTTGGGTTCTGGCTGGCCTAGGTGGCAGGGGTTGCAGCTTTCCCTCCTTTACTAGTCTCTTCAATACCCAAGATAAGGGTCTACCCAAATTTGAGAAGTGTCGCTGATTCACTCCTGTTGCCGAAACCTCAGCCGTCTTTATGATTTTGCTACAGCTGCTAGAGCTTGCTAACTTACTTGCCCCCTAATTACTGTAGCTCTTTCTGGCGTAAGCCTCATTGCTTGCCCTTCTTGCCATGTACTCACTCTCTACTTCTATGGCGATATCTTTTAAAGACTCCCAATCTTTCAACCCTTTCATTTTCAATCCATCCCTTAGGTATGGGCTGGCATTCCTAATGAACAATTAGATCTGGTCGGGAGTATCCGATTTACGCTTCATTTCCATAACCCGATTCCTCCATCGAGTGAGATACTCATGGAAAGACTCCCCAGGCTTCTGCTGCAGCAGCTCTAGATCCTTCAGCGTAATCTCCATCCTAGTACTGCCATCATACTGCTTTAGGAACTCTTCAGTCAATAAGTCCCAATCTTCTTTGGACCTTCTGTCTAACCCGTGATATTAGTCAATCGCAACCCCTGTAAGACTCAAACAGAAGTACTCAATTTTTTGCTTCCTAGTTTAGGTTGTCCCCATCTTTACCAGTGAATACTATTTGATATGCGCCGTAGGATCAGAAGTTCCATCAAACTTAGGGATATCGGGCATCTTGAAATTCAGGGGGATTAGATCATCATCGAGTGAGATACTCATGGAAAGACTCCCCAGGCTTCTGCTGCAGCAGCTCTAGATCCTTCAGCGTAATCTCCATCCTAGTACTGCCATCATACTGCTTTAGGAACTCTTCAGTCAATAAGTCCCAATCTTCTTTGGACCTTCTGTCTAACCCGTGATATTAGTCAATCGCAACCCCTGTAAGACTCAAACAGAAGTACTCAATTTTTTGCTTCCTAGTTTAGGTTGTCCCCATCTTTACCAGTGAATACTATTTGATATGCGCTGTAGGATCAGAAGTTCCATCAAACTTAGGGATATCGGGCATCTTGAAATTCAGGGGGATTAGATCATCATTATCCAACTCTCGATCTTCAGGGTTCATTCCCCTTCCCACAGTTAGCATCCTCGTCATAGCCTCAAACTTTTCCTCCATATTTTTCCACATTTCCTCCTCAACTTTATGTATCTTGCCCTTTATTGAGACTGGGCCTTCCAGGTCATCTTCAAAGGAATCACTGTCAAGGTCTACAGCCTTTTTAGGTTCGGGTGCACCCCTAGGCTCAGCTACTAGTGGGCATAAAATCACTGGAGGATCCTCTTTATTGGGATCTTGCCTCTCTTGTCCCACTACAGGGGATCCTATTTATCGATATCTTGCCTCTCTTATCCCTCTACAGGGTCAATTGGTGGCTACCCAGCAGGCTGTGTCATTGTGGGAGCAACTGATGGCTGGCCCGCAGACTGTGTCATCATAGTGGTTAAATTCCCCATTATTGTCATCATTATATTTTCAAATTCCTCCAATCTCCTACCCACTTCCTCAATAACCAATGCACGAGTAGCCTCGGACTCTCTAGAAGGATCAGCCATACTGGATGACACTGAAGATAAAGTCTTATTATTTTCTGAATCTGAACCCCAAACTAATACCCCTCCAGGCAACTCGGAGATGGGATTCCTAATCAGCCGTCCACTAGGATCTTTAGACCATCCGAACGAATTTATGATGGTTGCATAACTCATTTTGTCAGAATAATGCGTGAATAACGTATATGATGTATGATCGTGAGCTATGCAGCACGTCACAATCACATATAAGCAAGTAGATTCTTCCAACCTCTTAACTCCCACACACGAAGTCAATTGGACTTTTCCTAGGTGGGCTTAATTCGCGGGTCAACAGGGGACCCAAGGAACACGTATAGTGCATGGCAGCACAACGTCTCTCAAGATGCGCATACGTATGAGTTTTGGCCATTTATGCATTTGGACACTTCATCCAAATTAAGGTGAACCCACCGGAACATGAAAGCCTTTGATAGAAGACCCCTTAATTTGTTTGATTTTGTTTAATACATGATGGCCCACATAACAAGCATTATATTATGGTTCATTTCACCCAGGGAAAGTATCTATTGCCATTACGTGAGCTTTAGTCAGGGTGATATTACTTTAGGACTACCCAAGCATGGTCCCTGCCAATGGATCTAACTCATTACGAGAATAACAACCTATCGGGTCTCCATTTGATATACCAAAAGGAACTAGGCTTTGGCTATTGATTATCCTTAACACTTTCCCATATTGAGTACCGAGGTTAAAAAAGGGACCAAACTAGTATAATTCTAAGGCTCTAGCATGGATGCAATGCAATTTTAGATGAGAGATGGAATTTTAGTTTTAAAAACCTAATTATACATTTTAACCAAGATATTTTCAGAGCAAAGTGACAAATGTCCTCAGCGGAGTCGCCACTGTGACACGCGCCGAACCTTGTAAAGGCCCTCTTTGGCGAGACTTACTTTTAGGGCTCAAGGGATTGGTTCGCGTCTTTTTAATCTTGGGCATCACAAGACATTTTGGACACCTCCTTTCCAATAGAACATTAGAAAGGATCATCTAGCCTCATGGCGCCTTTAGGCACCTTTGAGGTATTTTGGAGTCGCCACCGAATTTACAAGAAATTGGAAAAGGTCATCTAACCTCTTATTGGTCTAAACAAGAGAGTAGTTCGGAACTTCACACTTATTTATGTCTTGGTTAATTATAAATGGATTTTAAATTATAAAATTTCATCCCTCATCTCACGCGATTAATGCAATTTAATTAAGGCACACTTCAAGCATCGAGAAAATGGTAAAAGAAAAAATATAAATAAAGCAATAAATAAAGCGATAAATGAAGCGGTAAACACACAAAGCCACGCCATTAAAAATAAAGAAAATTGGGACAAATACAATCCCCCAAATGAGAAAGAAAAGCTAAATAAAATTCAAATGGAAATCAGGACAGAATACAATCCCCAAGTGAAATAAAATAAAATCGCCAAAAATAATTAATTATAAAGGCCCACAAAATATAAACATAAAATTAAACAAGCACACAAAATCAATCAAAAAGGAATAACATACATAAATCGGGATATTTATTTAGTTTAGGAACATTTGTTCCTTCATGCTCACTTCAAAAGGGATCGAAAAGTTATTTTTGGCATTTGTTGTGAAAACCGAGATGAGTGATCCAATTTTTAATAAATCAACTCTTCATTTTGGTCCGCGATATTTTTGCATTTTTGGCTAAAATCTAGGACATTGGTCCCAAATTATTAATAAAAATTCCAATTTGATTGTATAAAATATTTTTGTGATTTTTTATTTGGCACACGTATAAAATAAACTATTTTATTTACAAACACACAATCACATGAATAGGGATAGGAAATGTCTCACCCAAGTGATGTAAACTCCTACGTGTCGCGAGTAGTTTGGTTATGATAAATGCTCAAACAAGTAAATACAACATTTTAGCCCCAATAAGAAAACAATAATAAAAAAATTAGCAATAATTTCAAAATTAATTAAAAATAAAAATAAAGGAAATCTGGCACAAAATTAATACACCAATAGAATATAAAATAAGTTAAATTGAGCATACTAATTTAATATATTAACGTCACATATAAAAAAAATAAAAGAAATCATGCGAAATATATTAATAATGACAACAATAGCTGAATCATGAAATAACACCATGCAAAATATAATGACAATAATAAAAATAATACTAACAATAATAACACCAATAACAACAACAACAAAAATGATAATAATAATAATAATAATAATAATAATAATAATAATAATGATGATGATGATGATGATGATGATGATGATGATGATAGCAACAATAAACAAATAATAATAACAATGATAATGATGATAGTTACAACAAATAATAATAATAATAATAATAATAATAATAATAATAATAATAATAATAATAATAATAATAATAATAATAATAATAATAAACTAGTAAAATTAAATCAATAAATAAAAGGAAAGCAATCAAACATGCAATATAAAATAATAACATTTAACTTAAATGATTTAAGCATACAAAAATCATAACAAATAATACTAAAAGAGAAAATCATGCAAATCTTATTTTTCATCTCCTACATTATATATTTTTATCCATCTTCATGCCAAGGACAAAATAAAGATTGAAAACTCATGCTCAAAAATAAATCTCAACTAAAGAAAATCAACATACATTCATCAATGCAAGAAAAAAATAGAATAAAATAAAATGAGATAAACTAACATAAAAAACGAAATGAGATAAAAAAAAATTGGATCCAAGAATCTTTACCCTCAAAATTAAGTAATATTGGAAGCAAGATATCTCAATCTATTCTCCTTGTCAAGATTCGAGAATAAACTTGAAAATGTTCAAGAAAATCTTGAGTTTTTGTCTCAAATAACTCAAGAACACCGAAATTTAAAAATTATTTTTTTTGTATCTAATATTTAGTTTGATGAGAAAACTCAAGTTAAGGAAATTAATTTTCCTTTCTCAAGTTTTCAAGCTCAACAAAAATTTTTAGATCTAAGAAAAATTAGAATAAAATTAAAGAAGAAAAATTTTTAGATTTAAAAAAGAAAATTAAGAAAATTAAAGAAAAGAATTTTAAATTTTATAAACAATAAGAAATGAACTCCAAGAACAAGAAATTTTTTGTTTTTCCAGAAAAATGGATTCTCTTCCTCAAGAACACATTCCTAGAATCCTTTAAAAAAATCAATTTTCTTAGCAAAATTTTCCTTAGCCAAAAAATCAATTTTTTTCTCCTCCCCCCACTAACTGAAAAAATCTCCCGTTAAAACTCCATTTCCCTACCCCTTTAGTCCATCTTCAGATTTTTCAAAGATAAACCACCTCCAATTTCAACAAAAAAAAAAACCAAAAATTCAAAAATCAAATCCTAAAAGTTAATTTTTTACAATTAATGTTTTTATTATTTTTTATTATTATTATTTTTTTGACTTTTAACATCCACAAAATTTGACTAAATTTTGTCAAAATCCAACAAAATCCCATGAAAAAATCATTTTCCCCCAAAAAATCTCAAAAAATTACTTTTCAACGGAAATCGGCGGAATCGGGCGGAACTGGGCGCGACGGGCAAGGAACCTCGCAGGGGAGGCGTGCGATACGTGTGCGCTCCGTGCCAGTGGAGCAGAGTGTACACTGCATGCGGCAGCCGCCGCACGGCCGCAGAATATTTTTTTTTAAATTTTTTTCAAAAAATAAGATAAAAAAAATTACAAATAAGGATAAAAATGAAGATTCAAATAAAAAAAATAAAGATAAATATTTTAAAAGCATTTTGAGAAAAATAAAAGAATTTGACAAACAGATGATCAATTCATACCTTCTTGCTTAAGAATTAGCCTTTATTTTCATCATTGGGTAATCCTGATCTTGGACCGACTCGAGACCCGATGTTTACAGCATGCTTATCTATCCACTACCATGATACTTTAGACTCAACTCACTCACTCTTAACATTACGCTGGACTGAACCACAATCACAAGCCGGAACACTATCATAGCAATAAGTACTAAACAAAGCATATCATAATCAAAAATCAAAACACTAACACGTCATAATTATTTACGCAACTCTAGAACATCAAAACACACTTGTATCAAATACAAAAACATAATTTATACAGTACTGAGAAGCCATACAAACAGAGAGAAGAATACATTTCAGGCAAAACAGAACAGGACAGGCAAGAGGGAGAGGCTCACTGTCGCGATCACGACTTGTGTCATGCTCGCGACAGTAGCCTCAGCACTACTGGCCATATGCAGGGGCTGTTGTGACTCGTGTTACGATGCGTGACTAGCGACAGTAGAAAATGGCCTGGCACGAGTTGTGCTATGGTGCATGACTCTTACTGACCACCACTTGCTTGGCACGAGTCATGCCAAGGTGCACGACTCGTGCACAAGGATAGATGCCGAGCTGCACGCTACGCTGAGCGGACATCACGTGCCGAGCGGCCATCATCCGAGTGGCATCAGCTAAGAGAGCTCTGCTGATGATTGGGCTCTAAAGCCAAGCGGCAATTCTTCACGAATCGTTACTAACTTCATGTGTCATGAAGAATCCCAATCCGATTGGCCCGCAAGAAATCGAAATCATGCGATTTTGTCACTCTCTCGACAAGTATCGCGATCGCAACAGAGTCGCATTTTCCATCTTCTCGGCATAAAACATTAGATCATAACTTGTAAAATGCAAACCAAACACACACAAGCATATTCACTTACCTCATCACTGCAAAGCCTTCAAACATGCTCATAATCATGTTAAACACAATTTACTCTAACTTAAACAATAAAATCAATAGAGAATCCAGAATTACACAACAAAACACCAAGATCGGACCATACCCTAATTCATGCATATTTTCACTACCAACTCACATGCATTCTTCTTAATCACTAACATGCATTACTAAAAAAACTACCCAAACTAGCATATTGATAAACTTACATATATACATGCCATATCACTCAAAATTCCAGAAATCAAACACAACACACACACACAGACTTGATCCGAAAGGAGAAAGCAAGCAGATAACTCCCAAATAAAAACACATTCAAAACAAAGCTCCCAAACCTCTTGTAGACCAAAACCCAGCTGTTCTTCAAAAGTGGACCTTTCTCTTTCTTTTATCCTTCTTCTTGGCACCCAATTCTTGCACAAAGAAACCCAGAAATGACTTAACCAAAACCCTAACTTCCAAAATCATAAGCAAAACCAAAAGGAGATGAAGATCAAAGCACATACTACCAAAAACTTAACCACCTACCTCTCTAGTCTTGCTCCCAAAGTCAACCAAATACACCCAAAATCTTACAAAACTCCAACCAAGAGAAACACAAGAAAGTAAAGAAGAAAATGAAGAAGAAAGAAGGAAGTGGAACCGAGAGAGAGGATAACGGGAAAATGGACTTTCCTGCGTTCTCTCTCCTCCCTTTTAACTATTTTCTTTCTTACTCATTTAATGCACACACCAACCAAGGCACTTGTCTAAATCCTATTGGACCAAACAAAATATCTTTACATAATATCCTTTTAGTCCTTGGTAAAACTCACTTGGCTCCTCCATAATATCAATTCACTCACTAAACAAAATTATTTCTTATCCAACTTTAATTATTTTCTAATTAAGCCCTCAAAATAACTCAAATTCCACTAACCAAATTACCGAAAAGCCCTTAATTGTCCAATTAAATTTACCCTTTTCGACTAAGCCCTCTTTGGGTTGTTACAATTTGTCCCCCTTAAGAAATTTCATCCTCGAAATTTCTCCCCTAACGACTCATACAACCAAAATCACTAAAACAAATTCATTTCGGACTAACAGAGTAACACTTACCGGAAATATCCACAGACTCCTTTACTTTATTTTCGAGCACTGCAAAGGTCGTAGCTGAACCGCCCTGAGTTCCTTGATTCTCAAATACCTCTACTGATATTCGGTCGACTACAGTTTCCTTTCTTCTTTCTTGCAAAGCTAAGTTCTCTCTCTTCTTAGGACAATCTCCGAGCCGATGTTCCTTACTTTCGCACTTGAAACACGCACCCGTGATTTTTCGACACATACCCAGTGTTGCTTTTGACAGTACTGACATATCGGTATTTCCTTAACTCTCTTGCTCGCTGACACTTCTCAACCCAAAATTTTTCTCTTCTGCAGTAATTTCTGAACAGAACCTTGAGAAGCCCGAGAAGCAGTCAATCGGTTCACTAACTGAAGCAACCCTCGCATTAACTTCTCATCATCGAGAATGGGACCAGAATCTTCAACTAAAGGACGCTCGGGAACATTCTGATCAACTCCGACTGGGTTTACACTTTTCGTTGTCTCGCCCACATTCTCACTCAAATCGGACTCCATTTAGACTCTACACAAGACACATTTGCATTAGGCCACCACACAAAACCGACTGGCATGCAAATACTCGACACTCAGACAACCACAGTCAACTAGAACCGGCTAAACCGGTGCTCTGATACCACAAAATGTAATTGTGACGCGCGCCGAACCCCGCGGCCGCCCATGGGACCGCCCGCTTGAGGGCGATTGGGGCATTTGTGGGTCCGTTGACAGCTTGCAATAAATCGCAAGTGCGTCTATGTTGGGCAACAAGGAGGTTTCATGGAGTCGCCACTCAATAGAACATTGGGAAAGTTTCTCTCGCCTCGGAGAGCCTAAGACTGCGCTTAGTATCCATTTTGGGCCAACCAGAGGGGTCTTGGAGGGTAAACCTCTCGCCCTAAGGAGCCTAGGATTAACGTTAATGTCTCATGACACAAAAGGTGTCTTGGAGGGTAAACCTCTCGCCTCTTTGAGCCTAAAAACCAGAGAAAGTTCGGGACTCCCCATTTATTCATACCTTGGTTAAGTTTATAATCGAGTTTTGAATTTAGTATTTCATGCCTTTTCTCATTCAATTTTAATGCAATTTAAATAAACGCATATCAATCATATAATAAAAGCGATAAATAAAATAAATGAAAGCAAAATAAATTACAATAAAACTAGGGGCGGAATATAACCCCCAATTGTAAATAAATTTCAAATCATATATAAATCAGGCTATTTATTAAAAATGAGAACATTAGTCCTCTCATGCATAATTTAAGAAAACAATTTTAAAGTGATAATTTATTTTGGATTAAAAATCTAGGGCAGTGGTCCCATTTTTATTAAATAAAATCCAATTTAGTTTAATAGAAATATTTTTGGTGATTTTCTTAATTAACGTGCATGAAAATAAATTTCTTATTACAAATTACATAATAATAAATTAATCCAAAATAATAAAAAGCAACAAAAAATAATAAACAACTCCCAAGTGGATATTCAAATCTTCATGGGCTCCCACTTGACAAAAACTCACATATGAAAAATAAGTATTGAAAAATGAAAATAAAAAAACAAGTAAAAATGAAGTTAGTATAAAAATAATTAAACATATAACTTGAAAACAAATAAATGAAGGCAATCAAAATTACATCATATATGACAAGCCAATTAAAATGACATAATAAAAAATATGCAATCTAATTAATTAAAACATGCATAGAAAAAATAACATGATAATAATAAAATTCAACATGCAAAAACAAGCATAAAATAAAGATGATAGAATTTAACATGCATAAAGACATAAAATAATAACAATAATATCCAATCATGCATAAAAAGTATAATACATATAAAATTCAGCATGCATAAAACATATTAATAATAGCAACAATATCCAACATGTATAAAAAGCAAAGGTAATAATAAAATCAACATGCATAAGAAATAAATATTAATAGTAATAATAAAATTAAACAAGAATAAGGATAATAATAATACTAATGATGGTAATAACTACAATAATAATAACACAATAATAACAAAGAATATGAACAATCAAATACAATAATAATAATAATAATAATAATAATAATAATAATAATAATAATAATAATAATAATAATAGAAGATGAACAATATGAACAATTGAATAAAAATAATAAAATAGTTCTAAGAGAATTTATGTGTTAACTAATCAAATAAAAAGTAAAAACAAAAATAAGAAGAAAATAATAAGACTAAAAGAATTTACATGTTAATTAGTTAATTAGAAATTAAAAATTAAATTAAAAATTAAACTAAGAAATTGAGCCAAGAATATTTACCCTCAAAATTATCTTGATGAAGAGAAGGTAAGATCCAATTCCTTATCTTGTATTGTTGGAATAAAATTAGAAAATAAAATATTGAAAGTGAACTTTTACTCAAGAACAAACAATTTATTTATTTGTCTCAAAGCAAAAATTGTCAATTGAAAATAAGAGAATTCTCAAGAACAAAAATAGTTATTTTTTGCCTTAAGAATTGCTGGAAATTTCTTTAGAAATTGAGAGAATTTGTTCTTGAAAGAAGAAAGAAGAAGAAAAAATATTTTCTAAAGAAAATCC
This sequence comes from Excoecaria cochinchinensis, assembly GCA_947683425.1. Lineage (NCBI taxonomy): Eukaryota > Viridiplantae > Streptophyta > Magnoliopsida > Malpighiales > Euphorbiaceae > Excoecaria > Excoecaria cochinchinensis. The sequence goes on from CANTUQ010000129.1 coordinate 1,499,725, forward strand.
CCCCCACTTCCCACTAAAAAACTCTTTTTATTCCCCTTAAAATTCAAATTTTTTAATTAAGAAATTAAATTAATTTAATTCCCATAATTACAAAAAACCACTAAATTTATTGGGTTGGAAGATAGAAGGTTTTTTGAATTAAATTTTGCAAAACAAATGAGTTAAAAAACATTTAAAATGAAGAATTTATGGCCAAAAAGGCCAAAATAGGCAAAACGGACGAACAGGGGTTCGGAGAGGCGCGCGGTGCCCCGTCGGTGCGCCCGACGGCCTGCCCGCGCGCAGGCGCGTGCGACGGGGCGCCCGTCAGCGCGTGCCCGCGCGCCCAGTGCTGCCGCAGCCCGACACTCTCGCGGAAATATTTTTTTTTTTTAAAATTCCTATAAAATATAATAATTAAAAAACTCACTTTTTTCATCACAAAATAATTTTTAAAATACTTTAAAAATATTTTTGAAATACATTTTTATTTAATTTTAAAACAACAAATCGACAACGAAATCATCACTTCCAACTTCATTCTTTTAGCCTATAGATCGGCACACTTAATTTCATCATTGGGTAATCCTGATCAAGGCTACTCGGGACCCGGTGTCTACAGTTGCCCCCCATTTTGGGGAACCTAGTGTGTGGGTGCCTAGGTGAGCCAAAATTCAGGAAAAGGAAAGAAACGCATACCTGAGGCTGCCTCCTTCCCGCTGCCCCCTCGGGAACAGTGCTGTGATTCATCCTCTTGAGTTGCACCGAGTCGCTGACAAGACTACAAAGTACCAAGGAACCATCCTAAGACGGTGATGCGCCGAGTCGCTACCAAGACCACAAAACGCGGAAGATAAATCGCACCGAGCCACTGACAAGGCTACTTAAAGTGCGCTGCACGGAGTCGCTGACAAGGCTGCTAAACGTACAGATGCTATCTGCAGATAGCGATGCGCCGAGCCACTACCAAGACTACTAAAAGCACAGAACGAAAAAAAAAATGCATCGAGCCGCTAACAAGGCTACAAAAAGTGCGCTGCACGGAGTCGCTGACAAGACTACTAAACGTGCAGGGTTCCATCCTAAGACGGTGATGCGCCGAGCCACTACCAAGGCTACTAAAAAACGCACAAGAGAGATGCACCGAGTCACTACCAAGACTACCAAAAGTGCACGAAAGAACTACACCGAGCCACTACCAAAGCTACCAAAAGTGCACTGTTCCTTCTTCTGATTATGATGCGTCGAGCCACTGACAAGACTACGAAACGCGAAACTTGCTCTTCTGAGCTGCACCGAGTCTGCTATAGGCTACCAAAAGTGCACTACACCGAGTCGCTGATAAGACTACTAAAAGTGCAGGATTCCATCTTCGAATGGTGACTGTCTTCTTTTAGATATTTTCTGCAAAATTATGTGTACAAAAATACATACAAGAACACGTGTGTGTATGATATGAAATGCGAATGCTTGCAAGAATGTATAGACCATGCCCTAGGTGGCCCAGGGTGTGCTGAGGATATAGCTTGGTTGCTCCCCCATGCCCCTAGAATCAATAGGATTGTCATCTTGGCCTTAAGGATTCCATCCCCAATGAGTTCCTGAAAGAGACATCCAGTGCATCTTTGCCCCCCGGTCGATAATCATATGCCCAGGATTTTGACTCATGTCCTGACTTATGCCTTATCTAGCTGTAAAGAAGATCATCCGAAGTATATCGCCTTATTGCTCCAAGCATCAAACGTCATTACTTTAAAAGGTAGTGCGTCCTTTGCGGATTTTCACACTAGGTTTTCTTTGTGGGAAATGTGTCCCTTTAGGGATTTTCACATAACCCTTTGCCTAACTTTTGCCTGCGATGGACCCAACCCAAACCAGCGGCTTTTTAGTTTTTTATATTTTTTTTTGTTATAGGGCAGACTGCCTGTCTCCAGGTTTTCACCCTGCCCTTTGGCCTAACTTTTGCTTAGAGAGCCAATTACGGTTTTCATCTCTAACGACCTCTTTTTATTTTTATTTTTTTTAACTGCAAGAGAAAGCTATTATTCCCTTACGGGTGATCAGCATACATCTGCTTAGATATCTTCAAATAGAATGAGTAGACAATAGTCATTAGATAAATAGATGATAAGTTTCTTTTTAAGACAGGACTAAAAGAACAATGAAAATGTAAACTGCATTCTTTTATTCATGGCAAAATTGAGTACATTTCTATATGATTTCATCATACATGATCCTTATTTAACAAGAATTCAAAAGCACAAGACTACACCTAATCTCGGAATAGATATTGTAAGCATCAAACTCCTTTTAGCTATCGGCCCTCTTGGGTTTTCTCGATTGAGCATTTTCTCTTGGCCCTTAATTTTTGCCCAGGATGCCTTTTTCCGGTTTTCACCCTGACAGGGCGCCCAATTTTAGCAAGGCCGCCTTTTTTCGATTTTCGACCCGCGAGGCATTTATTCTCTTCTTTTCATTTCTTTAGTCTTTAGCCATGGAACCTTTTTAGTCTATCGACATTGACCGGGTTTTTAAACTCATTCCCATCGCTGTTTGCCAAGATTACTGCTCCCTTTGTTAGCAACTTTTTCAAAATGAACGGACCTTCCCAGGTTGGCCTGAATTTTCCTCGTATGTCTGGCACTCCCGGCCTCATCATCTTAAAGACCAAATCCCCTTCTTTCAACGGGTGCTTTCGTACCTTCTTGCCAAAGGACCGAGCTAGTCTCTTCTGATAAACCTGATTGTGATAATAGGCTCTGAACCTATCTTCATCCAACAGATTCAACTGCAACATTCGCTGTTGTGCCCATTCTGTCTCTGGAATCTCGGCTTCCATGACTACCCTTAAGGATTTCAGCTCAATTCCAACTGGCAGAACCGCTTCGGTTTCGTATACCAGGGAGAACGGTGTTGCTCCCGTAGAGGTTCTGACTGTGGTTCTATAACCCCAAAGTGCAAAAGGCAGCTTTTTCGTCCAATCTTTATAGCTCTGAACCATCTTGGCCAATATTCTTTTCACATTCTTGTTCGCCGCTTCAACCGCACCGTTAGCTTGAGGACGGTAAGGAGAAGACTTATGATGTTGGATTCCATACTTCTGAAGCATCTGTTTAGTTTTTGCTAAGAATTGCACCCCATTATCAGATACAATATGGTGTGGGAGGCCATATCTGCATATCAAATTCCGCTCGATGAACTTAGCCATATCCCTAGCATCAATCTTCTTGAAAGATTCAACTTCGACCCACTTAGTGAAATAATCAATGGCAACTATAATGAATCTATGCCCATTAGACGATGTAGGACGTATCTCGCTTATGATATCTATCCCCCAAGCTGCAAATGGCCATGGAGATGTCAAATTATGTAGCTCTGAAACTGGGACATGCCTTAAATTTGCATATTGCTGGCATAACTGGCATTGCTTCACATATTTTGAACAATCTGTATCTATTGCGAGCCAATAGAATACTTGGCGTATGATCTTCTTTGCTAAGGCTAAGCCATTCATGTGAGCTCCGCAGACTCCGGCATGCACCTCTTCCATAACCTTTTCAGCTTCTTTCTCCGCCAAACATCTTAACTGGATACCATCAGCTTGTCTCTTATACAAAGTGCCATTTACACTGATGAACTGAGTGGACAACTTTCGAATCATCCTCTGGTCTTTCTCAGTGGCTTCCTCTGGAAAAACTGACCGTTCCAAATAATTCTGAATGTCGTAGTACCAAGGGTTTCCATCAGTGGCCCCTAAATCCATCACCTGCTCAGCTTCAAAGCAAGGCTTTTTCGAGCTAGAGATTAGCACTGGTTTCATAGTAACCCCTGTTGGATTATCCCACATGGACACCAATGTCGCGAGAGCATCGGCCAATTGATTTTCATCCCTGGGGGTGAAGTGAAAAGTGCAAGTCTCGAACTGGCTACTCAACATTCTCAAGTGCTTCACGTAAGGTAACAGCCTTTCTTCCTTAACTGACCATTCCCCTCTGATCTGATGAATTACTAATGAAGAATCTTCGAAGACTTCTGCGGTCTTTGCCCCCAGAGCCAGCAATGCTTCCAATCCGAAGATGCAAGCTTCATATTCTGTTTCATTATTGGTCGCCTTGTACCTCAACTTTTTGGCTAATGGCAGCTTTTCACCATCCGGGGTCGTAAGAATGATCCATGCTCCTGCCCCTTTACTGTTAACTGCCCCATCAAAGAACATCTGCCACCCTTGTACTGCTATGGCCATGACATCTTCATCTGGGAAATTGTATTCGAATTGGTCTCCCTCAATAGGATGCTCAACCAAGAACTCAGCTACATCTCTTCCTTTAATGGTTTTCCTGGTGATGAGTTCGATATCGAACTCCTGCAATAGTAGTAACCACCTTCCCATCTTTCCCAGCAGAGAGGGCGCTTCCTGAAGGTACCTAAGCGGGTTATGCTTGGCAACCGCTTGCACACTGAAGGAATGAAAGTAGTGCCGCAACTTCTTAGAAGCCCAAATAACTGCTAAGCAATTCTTTTCCACTTCCACATATTTGGCTTCATATGTCAGGAATTTCTTGCTAAGATAGTAGACAGCAAACTCTACCCCAAAATCATCCTCCTGGGCCATCATGGCACCCACTGAATTGTCTTCTATTGCCAGATACAGGATCAGTGGCTTGGCATGCCACGGTGGTCTTAAAACTGGAGGATTCAGGAGATAATCCTTAATAGTATCAAAAGCCAATTGACAATCATTATTCCACACCACCGGCTGATTCTTCCAAAGAAGCTTGAAGATGGGCTTACATACTGAAGCCAGCTTGGCAATAAACCGGCTGATTTACTGAAGCTTTCCCAGGAAACTTCTAACCTCTTTCTCTTTCTGAGGCACTGGCATCTCTTTGATGGCCCTAACCTTGTCAGGATCTACTTCAATTCCTCTCTGGCTTACCACATGGCCTAACAGCTTACCCGAGGTAACTCCAAAAATGCACTTCTTGGGATTGAGGCGTAGATCATACTTATTAATCCTTTGAAAGAACTTTTCTAAAGCCTCGAAGTGACCTTCTCTGGTAGCTGACTTGATTATCATGTCATCAACATACACCTCCACTTCCTTGTGGATCAAATCATTGAGAACTCTAGTGGCCATCCTCTGATAGGTCGCTCCTGCATTCTTTAGTCCGAAAGTCATAACCCGGTAAGCAAATGTACCCCATTCGGTGATGAAGACTGTCTTAATCCGATCCACTATCTTGTTAAGGATTTTATTGTACCCTACGTACCCATTCACGAAGCTGTACATCATGCAAGCAGCGGCACTGTCTACCAACACATCAATATGAGGTAGAGGAAAATCATCTTTCAGGCAGGCTTTGTTCAGGTCCCGATAGTCCACACATACTCGAACTTTTCCATCCTCTTTAGCCACAGGAACCACATTAGCCAGCCACGTCGGGTATTTAACCTCTAGTAGAAACTTAGTCTCAATCTGCTTATGGATCTTCTCTTTCACCTTCTGAGCCCATTCTAGCCTAAGTCTTCTGAGCTTTTGCTTGACCGGTTTACTTTCTGGGTAAGTTGGAATGGCATGTTCGGCTACATCTCGATCAATCCCCGGCATGTCCTCGTAGGTCCAGGCAAAGACTTTTTCATATTTTTTTAATATTCTCTCAAATTTTAACCTCTCCTCAGGAGTTATATTTGATGCTATCAAAATTTCCTTTGGATTCTCCAAAGTTCCGAGATTAAATGCAGTTGTGCTAGTTGAGTTAATGTCAAAAATGAATGCATCATGTTTATGATCATGAGAAATGAAATCATCAGAAACATCACACAAGTAAGCAAAGTTATTCATCTCATTGATGTAATCAGAAACATTAACATTGTCATTAAAAAGTTCTGGCATAAAAATAGTATCTAAATAACTACTGCCTTCATCTTCTGTCGATGATGATGCTGCAGCCGACTGTGCTTTAACTTCTTGGCTTGGTGGAGGCCTTTCAACTACCTCCGATGAGATCTTCAAGTCTTCAATCTCTAGCTCTGGCTCTACCATCTTTTCCTTTCCTTTCAACCTGGTTGCTAACAGCTTATCAGTGACAATCTCCTCGGGCTCATCCCTGTCCCAGACACTGCACTGAGTCATGATCTCCTCATCCCAGAAGTTCTCTGCGGACTTGATAACTCCAACATCCCAGTCGAAGACATCATTAAAAATTTCAAACCCCGGAATGATCTTTCCATCCACCCACTGAGGCTCTTCTTCTCCAGTATAGGCACAGACTGAAGATGAGGGAACAAAACTCTCTAAAATGTGGGGAATCTTCTCTGACACTTTTTTCCTGCCATGCTCTCCTTTGTAACCCAGACCCTTCCTATCTTTCTGGCCTTGCGTTGTGATGACATCTTGCAAACCCTGCGAATTTTTACCCAATCCGGCCCCTGGGAGGAAGTGCATCTTCTTCATCATGCTCATCACCTGAGGGCTACCTGCCAAGCCCTGCTCCTCACCAATCACTGATACGTGAAAGCCACTAAATGGATGATTAGAGATCCCCAAGGCAGACACTTGGTTCTCCCTTGCTGCTTTAATAGTCACCACCTCCCCTTCATGAGGTATCTTTACCATTTGGTGCAGGGTGGATGGCACTCCTCCCAATTTATGGAACCATGCTCTTCCCAGTAAGGCTGAGAAATTGGCTGGGATAGGCAAAACCACAAACTCTGCCTCCGTCTCAATGGGCCCAGTCCTAACTAGAGCTCTGAATGTTCCCGATGCATGTCTTCGAGAATTATCGTAGGCTGTGATGGTCAGATCAGACTTACTCAACATACTCTCGTCCAGCCCAAAAGCCTGAAGTGCCACTAGTGGGCAAACATTTATGGATGACCCATCATCAACCATAACACAAGCGGTGTGCTTGCCGTTAATTTGAGCCTTGATGTACAGTGGTCGGTTGTGATTGCGGCCTTCAGCTGGCAAATCTGCATCAGAAAACACCAGTCTTTCCCCTGATCCCCCCTTAACGAGATCTAGCAGCTCAGATGGAGAAATCGTGGTGGCTACGGTGGACTCACTCAATGCCTCGACTAACTTCTGTATATGAGAAGGGGACTGCCTTAGAAGGTCCCAAATAGATATATGAGCCGTGGTCTTTTTTAGCTGCTTTATTATGGAATTTTCTTCCGGCTCCTTCTCCACAGGTGCTTGCACTGAGTCCTGCTGCTTCTCAACTTCGGGGACCACTCTCCCACTTCTTGTTACAACTCCAACTCTCTCATCCTCCTCTGAATCCCATGGATCCGCAAACTCTCTATCTTTCTCATCTTTGTCTTCGTCTCCACTCTCACTAGTGGACCAACAGTCTATCGCCGCCACGGGAATCCCTTCTTCTCTTGGCTCAAGGCGAGTGATAGCGACGTATTCATTGCCATATAAATCCTGTAATACATACCATTTAGGTAAGCTCGACCCAATCATAAAGACAGGCGGTGGCACAGCATTGAAATTAGACTTCTTCTTGCTCTCCCTCTTTTCAGGATCAGTGATCTGCTTACTATCGATCAGATCCTGATTCTGGTGCCTCAGCCTGAAGCAATTGTCTGTCAGATGACCCGTATGTTAGTGAAAGGCACAATACTCGTTCTCTTTATGCCCTGGTTCCCCTTGGGTCCTAACTGGCCTAGGTGGCAGGGGTTGTAGCTTCCCCTCCTTCATTAACCTCTTCAGTACCCATGACAAAGGCCTACCCAAATTCGAGAAGTACCTCTAATTCATTCCTGTTGCTGACACCTTAGCTGTCTTCCCACTTCTATTACCACCGCTGAAACTAGCTGACTTGGTTACACCTTGATTGTTGTAGCCCTTCTTGGCATAAGCCTCACTGCTTGCCCTTCTGTCCATATATTCTCCTTCTGCCTCTATAGCAATGTCCTTCAAGGACTCCCAATCTTTCAGCCCCTTCATTCTAAGTCCATCTCTCAGATATGGGCTGGCATTCCGAATCAATAACCAAATCTGATCAGGTGTATCGGGTTTGCAATTCATCTCCATAACCCGGTTCCTCCACCGGGTGAGGTATTCATGGAAAGACTCCCCAGCCTTCTGCTGTAACAACTCTATTCCTTCATTGTGACCTCCATGCGGGTACTGCAATCATATTGCTTTAGGAACTCTTCAGTCAACAAGTCCCAATCTTCTTTGGACCTCCTGTCCAACCCATGGTACCAGTCAATAGCAGCCCTTGTAAGACTCAAGCAAAAGTACTCTATCTTCTGCTTCCTTATTAAAGTTGTCCCCTTCATGACTAGTGAATACTGCTTGATATGTGCAGCAGGATCAGATGTGCCATCAAATTTTGGAATATCAGGCATTTTGAAATTCTGGGGAACCAGATCATCCCCATCCAGCTCACGATCTTCCGGGTTCATGCCCCTTCCTACCGTCATCATCCTTGTCATAGCCTCAAACTTCTCCTTCATCTTTCTCCACATTGCTTCCTCCAGTTTGGGCGACTTTCCCTTGCTCATCTTCCCAAAGGTCAACCTCAGATCTCGGGCCTTCTCTACGCTCAACAGGTATTGGTGCTCTTTGCTCAACCGCAGGTGGGTCAACTATAGCAGGGGGATCCTCCCTAACAGCCACTTGTTCATCTGGCCCCCTGATAGGAGAAGTAGCAACTTGTTGCCCAGCTATGGTAGTGGCAAGATTGCCCATCATAGCCATCATTCTAGCCTCAAACTCTTCCATTTTTCTCCCCACTTCCTCGGCAATCATTGCCCTGGTTGCATCAGACCCACTAGCTGGATTAGACATGCTTGATGATTCTGAAGAGAAAGTCTCACTACCCTCTGAAAGAGAATCTGAACTCTGAACTAGCTCTGGTAACCCCAAGAGTGGAATCCTTCTCAACCGACCGTCGGGACCCCTAAACCACCCGGGTGAATCTATGATGGCTGAAATAAATATATCTCGTTAGGATGATGCATGATTGAAGTGCAATGCATGGTCGTGCTGATGCAGCATAGACAAACACATGCAAGCAGATAGATCCTTCCAACCTTATCTCTCCCACACACGAGGTAGCATAGTCTCTTTCCTAGGTGGGCTTTATCCAAGGGTTAACAGGGAACCCATTAGATGCGTATGGTGCACGGTGGAAAACCGGCAGCATAACAGCTCTTATTTAATGTACACACATATGAGTGTTTGGCCATTATGTATTTAAACACCTCAATTAAATTAAGATGGGCCTACCGGGGCTTGAAAGCCTTTGATGAAGACCATTTAATTTAAGCGATTTTGTTTCAATATATGATGGCCCAGGTAGCAAGCACGGTATTACAATACATTTCACCTAATGGAAGTATCTATTGCCATTACATGAGCTTTGGTCAAAGGTAGTGATACTTTAGGGCTACCCAAGCATGGTCCCTGCTAACGGGTCTAGCTCATCATGAACATAACGACCGATTGGGTCACCATTTGATATACCATAAGGTACGAGGCTTAGGCTGGTGATTATCCTTAACACTTTCCTAAATTGAGTGAAAATAGGGTCGTGCTTTGGAAACTCATCGGGGTTAAAATAGGGACCACACTAGCATACACTACAAGAAATTACACCTTTTTTGACGCAAAAAACTGTCATGAAAAATTCATTTTTCATCGCTGAAAAGATAAAATGATGAATTTTTATCGTCACAGAGAACGTAACGGTAGGCGTGTCATGGCCGGATTTGTACCCTAAGAGAATTAACCTAATTTGGCATGTGTGTGTAGGATTGGACTTAATTGAAAGAAAGAAGTTTAGTTAAGGGATTTAAATGGTAATTATGAATGTGTTGTTTTGCTAGCTGAAGAAGTGAAAAGAGATAAGGGAAAAGCTGTGATTGGGGAACCGAGCATTCGTCGGAATTAGGAGCTAAGGCGACGAGGTTTGGGAACAAACCCTCATTGTATGAATATGTGATTAGTGTTGGTTAAATAGGGTCTTGAACTGAATTGCATGATATGTGAAATTGAAGGTTGAGCATGAATTATGTGATGCTAAATTGTATGATTATAGTAGCAAAATGATTGTGATAAAGTGCTTGAAAGTGGTTATGATTTGTACTATTATTGAATGCCAAACAAGAAGGGAAAATCAGGTATGTGTTATTGATTGTGTGGTTGATGTATTTGGGATAATTGCCAAAAGGGAGAATGAGATTTGAAGTCTTAATGAGAAGGAAGAAATGGACTGGAAAACATAACCGTGTTATGGTGTTTTTGCATAGGTCACGGTGACAATGAAAACCATTGTGACCGTGAGGTATGCTTGAGTTCAATTCTGCCTAATGGATTTTGGTATGTCACGGTGACAATGAACTTCATTGTGACCGTGAGGTACCCAAGGGAGCATTCTGTTTTGCAAGTGAGAATATGTCACGGTGACAATGAGATTCATTGTGACCGTGACATACCCTCAGGTTGCATTCTGCCGAGAGTTGGGAACACATCACGGTAACAATGAAATTGGTTGTGACCGTGACATGTCCCCAATTTGCATTCTGTTTTGGACTTCAATATGTCACGGTGACAATGAAATCCATTGTGACCGTGACCCACCCTGTTTTGGCAATATAATCCTAATGTGTTTGGTCATTCAAATGGCATGGCTTTAAGCTGAAATGAAGGACAACATAGTGATCTACAAATGCATACAACTATGATGACTTCTGAATGGGATAAGTTATGTGAATATTAAATGTGAAGACTGAATTTGAAAGTATATTGAATAAGCAAATGAAATGTATGGCTGTGTGCTAATACAAATGTGTAAAGTGTAAAGTGAACTGAATAATGTGTTTAGCAACTTAAGCCTGCGAGTCAAGTAGTGGATAGTTAGGCATGCCTATAGGGTCAAGTGCTGCAGCCCCATGCGTTAAATGTGTCTGATTCCATGGGAATCATAATGCGAATATCCTTACTGGATTGTGTTATATGTGGAATGATGAAAGGTACCAGAAGGTACTAATGTGATATGAAGCACCAGAAGGTGCTAATGTGAAAAAGTAGTCTCGATGAGATTACTGGTATCTGAGAGATACCGATGCGGTACCCGTTATCAGCGTCATTGAATTGCAGGCAAAGTGGCAGAAAGGCTAATTGGTTAATCGGCTAAAAGTTAATTAAATATAAACAGAAGTGATTGTGATACAAGGAAGTATGGAAAATGTGAATAAGTAATTGATGCCTTATGATTGAATATAGTAATGGTTAATCTGGCATGATTATTAGCATGTTATGTATGATGATTCTGATGTGTGATAAATTATATGCTATATGTATGAGTTCCCCACTAAGCGTTATCGCTTAGCATGGATTTACTCTAATCCGTGCAGGTACGGACGAGAGGTGACTGAAGGACGTCCCCCGCATTTTGGTACGGTCAACAATAGGAAGTATATAGTGTAGGTTTGGGGGCTTGTTATTTGGGACTTTTGTATAAGTTTTATATGTATTTTGAATATGTAAAGGCATGTAATAATGTAGTAATCACGGATGTAACCTCCCACATGTATGTGTGTCATGTGAATAGCTAAGGCGTGTGACTAATAGTAGTTGGCATGTGATGCATGAATTAAAATAGTGTGTGGTGAAATTTTATTATTCAGTTTCCGCATGTGTTTCTGGGTGTGTGTGCGACCTTCTCTAACTAAGATTAGCTGAGCTAGTTGTCGTTAGGGAACGGGCGTCACAAGGCGCGTAACATAAAAGTTTATGTGACAATTTACTTTTTTGTCACCGTAAATATCATTTTTTGTGACGAAAATGATTATCGTCATCTTTAGTTCTTACTTTTCATGACAAAAATTATGTCATAAATAAAATTATATTTCGTCACATTATATTTTTTATCGTCACAAAAAATTAGTATTTTTTATGACAAATTTAAAATTCGTCATGAAATTAAATATTTTTAATGACGAAACTCTACTTCTAGTTAAAACCATTAAGTATTAGTTATGTAATTATCGTCACAAATAAATATAATTTTCGTCATAAAATATTTAATGTCGTCATTAAATCTAATACTTTAAGTGACGAAAAATAATTTCGTCATTAAATAAATATATATTAATGACGAATGTAAATCGTCATATTATTTTATAAATTAGTGACATAAATACAAACAAAAATAATTGTCACAAAAAATAGTTTTAGTGATAATTTTTTATTGTCATTAAATTATATTTTTTTTATTACAATACTGATATCGTAATTGTAAACATTATATCATCATTTATGAACAAACAAGTCGACAAATTATGATAAATATACTCGCATATATTAAAAATGACACATTTTAAATTTAATTTTATACAATCAATTAAATTTCTAAAGAAAATCTAATATAATGTATTTATTCAAATAAAAGGTTAATTAATTAAAAAAATACTGCCTAATGCAAAAAATTAAATTTGCATCCTAATCTAGAAATAAAATCTGTTGAAACTTCAAAATTTGCATCCTGTTCTTGCAAAAAAAAAAATCATATATTAGATAAAAAAAAACTCAAACATGTAAAACCCTTAATTTATACACATTATGGTTCTAACGATACTACACGATTACTTGATTGTCTTAAACTACTCTTAAAATTGTTGCAAAATTCGGGTAATTAAATTTTTTTTTTATCCCTTCACTATACCCATCTGCCATATATATAGCTATTTAGTTTTACTATTCATTCAATTAAAATACAAATATGTCACTTAATTCTACTGAAATTTCGACAGAATTTCCTCTATAATATTGCCTATCCCACTGTAAACAATAAAATCTTTACACTTCAAATAATCATATATTCATTCACCCCGCTTTAATTCAAACTCCAACACAAGTTTGCCCATCCTCCAATTTAGGTCCAATCTCACACACACCATATATTATAAGTATCATCCACTTTCAACACTCAATTCAATTATAAAAAATACAAAGGTACAATATTAATACATCAAAACTATCAACTATAAATAATTTAAGATATTAATATGCATTTGTTAACTTTTCAGCTCTATATATATATATATATATATATAATCAAGTAATCGTGCAGTAACATTGGAACCGTAGTGTGTGCATAGATTAAGGGTGTTACAAATCATATGTAAAACATTAAAACAAGAAGAATATAATAGTAAGACGCAAGAATATCACATGTTCCAAAAGCTTGGAACAATAAAACAACAAAACATAATAATCAATGTAAAAAAATTGCAACTATCTTTAAATATTAAACTCAAAAATAAATGCACAAGTACCACATTAACGCAAATAAAAGAGAAGTTACACTTGTTACCTGAAAATTCATAAACATCGCTATCAATTGAACAGTTTGGAATGAACCTAAATTAAAGAGTTGTAAAATTAAAAACCACTAAAAAATGAAATACCAAGCAAGTCAAAGAGTTTCAAAATCAAATACAAGTAAAACATACATAACCTTTACTATTTAAATTTGCCCCTCATAATAAAACAAGAAAACATAAAAACCAATGTAAAAATCTGCAACTATTTTCAAATATTTTTAACTATTTTCATGTCATTAAACAATTAAATGCAAATATGGGCAGAGACACAAACACATCAATAGTATATAAATACAAAGTGCAATTAAACAAGACACTGACAAGAAATACTACACATGATCAAACCCTCATCAGAATCACTAATATAAATATGGGCAGAGAAACAAACACATGTAGAAATAGGACAAACTGATTGATTCATCAGTAAAATTTTGATAAAACAAAATCAAACAAATATACAAAATCAAAAGGAAAACTCATAATCCGAAAATAAAAATCAAACAAATCACAGTTCTAAATAGAATCTACAAATTTAAATACCGATGGTTAAAATACTCATAGACTTCGATGGCTCCAGTTTAAGAATTCTGGCAAAGGTAAGTTTAATGGTAGAATCATCACAGAAAGGGGAAAAGAATCAAACATGAAATTAGATGAAATCTGGTGGGCGAAGACCTCACAGAGGCTTAATCGTTGGCCAATTTAACATTCATAACTAATGATTAAATGCCTATTTATCAATCTAACTCAGCTATCATACCAAATCTAGCTAAGAACACAGTATGGGAAAATTCCATTACAACTTAATTTATCCAAAAAACACATACAAAATAATTTTGGTAGAAACATACCGTTTAAAATCGAATTCCTACAATTTCAAGCTAAATTCTATCACCAGAAATGGATCTATTCTGTTGACCTGAAGCTTAGGACCTTTGGGACCGATTTCTGTTGGTCATGTGCCCAAACGTCAAGGCCACTGATGGATGTCATTATCTATAATATGGACAAATGAACCCAAAACAGTAGACTTTTATGAAAAGATCTTAACAATCTTAAAAGCTGATTTGTCAAGGCCATAGCTTTAACTTTAAGCAATACAATAAAGTATATATACCATTCAACTTTAAGCTGATTTGTAAAGGTAAAATGCTTTAGTTTGATAGAGGCTCTCCTCATTGTTAGAGAACCCATTGTAAAGAAAAACCATGGAGAGGGGAAACGGACATTAAGCTTAAAATGCATCTAATATCAGGAAGAGTTGAATGGTGCATACTGGATTTCAACACAAAACAAACTGAAAGTTCCTTTCTTTTTCTCGACAAGTTTTAAATAACCAGGTTTTAAGTTGTTTCTCGGTAAAACGCATTACAAGGAACTAACAAACCCTTGGGATCAAATTTTTTGGCATAAGAAAACAAAAATGAGATTCATACCTTTCATAACTTAATTGTTTTATCATTCGTTGAAAGGATAAACAATGACCCGTTGGATGCTGCACGCCACTTTACTCTATTAATCTTCTCCTCAATCTCTAAACTCTTCAAGTAATCAAACTAATATACAGAAAAAGACAATGCAATCAGGACTAGGAAAAACCAAAACATATATACAGAACGAAACTAAAAGCACGGATTAAGCAGACATGGCATGATTTCCAACTGCACCTCAGGTTCATGACTTTGAAATTCAGTCTTGTATTGATATTCAGGATGTCCAGTGAAGGTGAAATCCAACTTCTCCAAGTCACTTCAAGAATTGGAACGGTTTGGATTCTAAGAAGCCAATAATTAAGGATAAAAAAGATCATTAACCCAATTTATCTAACATTAGATGCCAAACAACCAAAACAGCTGCCAGCCAAAACACAAGGAATTAAAAAATTAACAGAGTTTTTAGAAACATTTGGAATAAGCTATAAATTGTAATGAGAAATCCTCACAACAATCCCATCTTATCTTTCAAAAATTATAACACGACCCCCTCGATCTCCAACAGCTAGGTAATCGGCACCTTGTTTTTTTGGCTGTTTTTAGGAATCGCACCGAGAGAGAAATCCATCGGAATTTTTAGATTGGAAAAAAAAATTGGGAAAGATGTACAAGAATAGCGAATTTATAGAGTAATCAAGGAAGGCAAATTAAAGGGTTTGGGAACTTCAATTTACCAAATCGAATCAAATGCATTGTGGAGGGTGGAGATGATGGCGGAGGAGAGAAACGTCAATTTGGAGAGCCATAAACGATGTGCAGGGTGGAGATGATGGCGGAGGAGAGAAAGAAATACGGCATATTGGATCACCGGTGGAGGAGGACGGCAGTGGTGATGTCAGTGGTGGAGACGGCATGGAGATCGGCTAGGACAACCTCCTCCCCTCCCTACTTCTTCCTTTATGTGTCCTATGTTTTTTTCTCCTTTTCATCTGCTCTTCTTCTCTTTTTATTTATTTATTTTTTTAATCATTTATCTATTTAATAAAGACTCTAAACAAAATTTCGAGTCTCTAATGCTTTTACCTAAATAAAATTTTAATTGCTTAAATTTTTTGATTTAAATAATAGTCATAATTAATATTAATTCAATTTAATCACTTTAGTTAACTAAAATTTATGACTTAATTATTTAATTAAAATAAACTATTAACTATCCTCAAATCAAAAGTTGACATTCGTTAAATTTTTGGTCTACAAATTCTTATTCATAACACCGAAATTTTTGGAACATTACATCACGAATGAAACAGAGAAAAAAAAATGGGTTTCAATAAAAACCACACCCACCTAATGAGGGCAGTGACGGAGGAGAGGATGCAGCGAAAATGGTGTGGATGAACACTCGACGGAGGCAAGGGAGATATCGGAGATCGTCGGCAAGAAATGCAATGAGAAAAAAAAAATTGAGATAAAAGGAGATTCAAATAGTGAGGGTTCCGTACATCATTTAGGGATTTAACTGAAGTGACCACCATATAATTAAATGTTGTGTACGATATAGTTTCTAACATCGGTTATGAATAGATAATTGGCAAGTGAAATATAATTTTTTTAATTTATATTAAAATATTTTATTTTAATAAATAATTTATTTTATTTTAAATTTTATTATATTATTAATTAATTACTTTTCATATATAATTTAGTCATTTTTATTTTAAAAAAGTAGATAATAAATAATTTTTAGTCATTAAAAAATTTATCATGGACATTTTTATTTATAACATAAAATAAATTGTTTATAATATGATTTAACTGTAACACATTTTTATTACAGTCAATTGTGATAAAATATTATAGTCACACAAACTGGTTGTATTATAATAATAAACTTATATTTGGTCACAATATATTATTTTTTGTGACATATTTGTTTGTCATAAATTCAATTATTTTTTATAACATAATTTATTTGTGATATATTAGCATTACAACCAACTGTTATGAAAAATTATTATTGTCATAAATTGATTGTATTGGTGACGAAATTGTATTTCGTCATAATAAATTCCTTTTTTGTGACATATTTATTTGTCATTAAAAAAATTATTGTGACGAAATAATTTTATCGTCACTAATTCATTAAATTGTGACAAATATAATTTATGTCACAAAAATAAGTATTTTATGACTAATTTATGTGTCGCAAATAGTTATTTTTTTGTTATATTTTTTTCTCATCAAAAGCCCTCCATATCAAAGGTGACGAAATTGTATCTCGTCACAGTATATTAATTTTTTGTGATGCATTTATTTGTCATAAATAAAATTATTTTTTAAACTAAATTTTTTCTGAAAAAATAATTAGGAATATTTTTTTATATCAATATCTTATTTGTGATGAAATGATTGTATTATCACTAATTTATTTAATTATGACAAAAGTAATTCGTCACAAAAAACAAATATTTTATGACGATTTTATACGTTATAATAAGTTATTATTTTGTCATTAAATTTTTTCCCTCCAAAAAAAATGGTGAAAAATTTTTCCTCCTAAACAAACCATGACGAAATATATTTTTCGTCACAAAATTAATCTATTAGTGATGAAAATTAAAACATAAAATGACGCAAGATAATTTTGTCATTGTAATAAATAGTATGGTGACGTTTTAAAAATTTTGTCATTTTAAATTATAATTATTGACAAAATTTTATGCGTCATTAAGAAAATTTGTCACAAAAAGTAAAATTTCTTGTAGTGATAATCTAAGGCTCTAATATGGATGCAATGCAATTTCGAAAAGAGATGAAATTTTTAAATTAAAACTCAATTGTAAATTTTAACCAAGGTACTTTCGAAGGGAAGTCTCAAAGTCCCCAGTGGAGTCGCCACTGTGACGTGCGTCGGATCCCCGCGGCAGCCCATAGGACCGCCCGCTTGAGGGCGATCGGGGCATTTGTGGGTCTGTTGACAGCTTGCAATAAATCGCAAGTGCGTCTATGTTGGGCAACAAGGAGGTTTCATGGAGTCGCCACCCAATAGAACATTGGGAAAGTTTCTCTCGCCTCGGAGAGCCTAAGACTGCGCTTAGTATCCATTTTGGGCCAACCGGAGGGGTCTTGGAGGGTAAACCTCTCGCCCTAAGGAGCCTAGGATTAACGTCAATGTCTCGTGACATAAAAGGTGTCTTGGAGGGTAAACCTCTCGCCTCTTTGAGCCTAAAAACTAGAGAAAGTTCGGGACTCCCCATTTATTCATACCTTTGTTAAGTTTATAATCGAGTTTTGAATTTAGTATTTCATGCCTTTTCTCATTCAATTTTAATGCAATTTAATTAAATGCATATCAATCATATAATAAAAGCGATAAATAAAATAAATCAAAGCAAAATAAATTACAGTAAAACTAGGGGTGGAATACAACCCCCATTTGTAAATAAAATGCAAATCATATATAAATCAGGCTATTTATTAAAAATGAGAACATTGGTCCTCTCATGCATAATTTAAGAAAATAATTTTAAAGTGATAATTTATTTTGGATAAAAAATCTAGGACATTGGTTCCATTTTTATTAAATAAAATCCAATTTAGTTTAATAGAAATATTTTTAGTGATTTTCTTAATTAACATGCATGAAAATAAGTTTATTATTACAAATTACATAATAATAAATTAATCCAAAATAATAAAAAGCAACAAAAAATAATAAACAACTCCCAAGTGGATCTTCAAATCTTCATGGGCTCCCACTTGACAAAAACTCACATATGAAAAATAAGTATTGAAAAATGAAAATAAAAAAACAAGTAAAAAAGAAGTTAGTATAAAAATAATTAAACATATAACTTGAAAACAAATAAATGAAGGCAATCAAAATTACATCATATATGACAAGCCAATTAAAATGACATAATAAAAAATATGCAATCTAATTAATTAAAACATGCATAGAAAAAATAACATGATAATAATAAAATTCAACATGCAAAAACAAGCATAAAATAAAGATGATAGAATTTAACATGCATAAAGACATAAAATAATAACAATAATATCCAATCATGCATAAAAAGTATAATACATATAAAATTCAGCATGCATAAAACATATTAATAATAGCAACAATATCCAACATGTATAAAAAGAAAAGGTAATAATAAAATCAACATGCATAAGAAATAAATAATAATAGTAATAATAAAATTAAACAAGAATAAGGATAATAATAATAATACTAATGATGGTAATAACTACAATAATAATAACACAATAATAACAAAGAACATGAACAATCAAATACAATAATAATAATAATAATAATAATAATAATAATAATAATAATAATAATAATAATAATAATAATAATAATAATAATAATAATAATAATAGAAGATGAACAATATGAACAATTGAATAAAAATAATAAAATAGTTCTAAGAGAATTTAAATGTTAACTAATCAAATAAAAAGTAAAAATAAAAATAATAAGAAAATAATAAGACTAAAAGAATTTACATGTTAATTAGTTAATTAGAAATAAAAAATTAAATTAAAAATTAAACTAAAAAATTGAGCCAAGAATGTTTACCCTCAAAATTATCTTGATGAAAAGAAGGTAAGATCCAATTCCTTGTCTTGTATTGTTGGAATAAAATTAGAAAATAAAATATTGAAAGTGAACTTTTACTCAAGAACAAACAATTTATTTATTTGTCTCAAAGCAAAAATTGTCAATTGAAAATAAGAGAATTCTCAATAACAAAAATAGTTATTTTTTGCCTTAAGAATTGCTGGAAATTTCTTTAGAAATTGAGAAAATTTGTTCTTGAAAGAAGAAAGAAGAAGAAAAAATATTTTCTAAAGAAAATCCCCCCTAATTCCCACTAAAAAACTCTTTTTCTTCTCCTTAAAATTCAGATTTTTTAAATAAGAAATTAAATTAATTTAATTCCCATAATTACAAAAAACTACTGAATTTATTGGGTTGGAAGATAAAAGGCTTTTTCAATAAAATTTTGCAAAAAAAAAATGAGTTAAAAAGCATTTAAAATGAAGAATTTATGGCAAAAAAGGCCAAAATAGGCAAAACGGACGAATAGGGGCGCGGAGGGGCGCGCGGCGGCCCGTCGGTGCGCCCGACGGCCTGCCCGTGCGCAGGCGCGTGCGACGGGGCGCCCATCAGCGCGCGGGCTAGAGCGCCCTGCGTGCACCGCTTGCGCGCCAGGCGCTGCGGCGCGCGCCCAGCGCTGCCGCAGCCCGACACTCTCGCGGAAATTTTTTTTTAAATTCCTATAAAATATAATAATTAAAAAACTCACTTTTTTCATCACAAAATAATTTTTAAAATACTTTAAAAATATTTTTGAAATATATTTTTATTTAATTTTAAAACAACAAATCGACAAGGAAATCGTCACTTCCAACTTCATTCTTTTTGCCTATAGATCGGCACACTTAATTTCATCATTGGGTAATCCTGATCAAGGCTACTCGGGACTCGGTGTCTACAATAATACCTCGATACCCCCGTTGGAAGGATACCGGAGCGCTACCCTGACACTCATGGCACACATAAACATACATACATAACAAACAAACGCATAAGCAGAAGCATACATATCCAAAAGAAATAACTTAATATAAATATAACAAAAAATATACATTATCCGAATATTACATACTTACAAAATGCAAGATACACAAAAATCTTGAAAATACAAAATACAAGAGGAGTACAAAAATATAAAACAATTTTAACTCCTATGTGGCCGACCCTGCAGATGCGCGACTCCAACCGAACTAAAACCTGCAACCTACACAGGAAAAGAGCCCGTGCTAAGCGATAACGCTTAGTGGGGAGGAACAAAAACAAACGAAACAGGTACACTAATAGGAATACAGTAAGTCATGTAAATACCATACATACACATACCAGAATACTTACCATGGCGAAACCCGAGATAGCATAAGCATAAAAAACAAAACACATAGGTCATCTCAAAACAGAGTCACTAAATCAAGATATGATTAAACCCTAATTAAACACAATATAAAATAAACACTACTCCAAGCTACTCATCAAATCATAACACTACACTGAACACATACTAACATATCTCAAACATTAGCTTGAATCTCACTAGCTGTGGATACGGGAGCACTACACTACAGGGAATACTACGAATAGTATCAAATGTGAGAGGCTGAAGCCTCAATCACACACTACACTACACTACACTGGAGACCAAAGCCTCAAAACATTTTTAGTAAGGGAGACCGAAGTCTCAAAACATTTTCACTACTAGAATGACCATCTCGGAGGTCGGTCAAAAGACCCAAATGGGGCCATCATAGGCAGCTGCACTCTTGTCTCCCTAAATAAGCATGCTTATCTATCCACTACTATAACACTTCAGGCTCAACTCACTCACTCTTAATATTACACTGGACTGAACCACAATCACAAGCCGGAACACTATCATAGCAATAAGTACTAATCAAAGTAAATTAGAATCAAAAATAAAAACACTGACACATCATAATTATTTACACAACTCTAGAACATCAAAACACACTTGTATCAAATACAAAAACATAACTTATACAGTACTGAGAATCCATACAAATAGAGAGAAGAATACATTTCAGGCAAAACAGAACAGAATAGGTAGGAGGGAGAGGCTCACTGTTGTGATTGCAACTTGTGTCGCGATCACGACAGTAGCCCCAGTGCTACTAGCCATATGCAGGGGCTATCACGACTCGTGCCACAATGCGTGACTTGCGACGGCAGAAAATGGCCTGGCACAAGTCATGCTATGGTGCACAAGCACGAGTCGTGCCTAGGTGCACGACTTGTGCACAAGGCTAGATGCTGAACTGCATGCTACGTCGAGCGGAGATCGCCTGCCGAGCGGCCATCATCCAAGCGGCATCAGTCGAGCGGGCATCCATCGAGCAGGCATCAGCTGAGCGAGCTCTGCTAACGATTGGGCTCCTAAACCGAGCGACAATTCTCCACGACTCCTTACTAACTTCACGTGTCGTGAAGAATCCCAATCCGATCCTGCGAGAAATCGAAATCATGTAATTCTATCGTGCTTGCGACAAGCATCGCGATCACAATAAAGTTGAATTTTCCAACTTCTCGGCACAGAACATCAGATCACAACTTGTAGAACGCAAACCAAATATGCCCAGCCACTCACACAAGCATATTCACTTACCTCATCACTGTAAAGCCTTCAAACATGCTCATAATCATGTTAAACACAATTTACTCTAACTTAAATAATAAAATCAACAGAGAATCCAAAATTACACAACAAAACACCAAGATCAGAACTTACCCTAATTCATGCATATTTTCACTACCAAGTCACATGCTTTCATCTTAATCACTAAAATGTATTACTAACAAAATTACCCAAACTAACACATGCATAAAGTTACATATAAACATGCCAAATCACACAAAATTCTAGAAATCAAACACAACACACACACAGAGACTTGATCCGAAAGGAGAAAGCAAGCAGACAACTCCCAAACAAAAACACATTCAAAACTGAGCTCCCAAACCTCTTGTAGACCAAAACCCAGTTGTTCTTCAAACGTGGACCTTCCTCTTTCTTTTACCCTTCTTCTTAGCACCCAATTCTTGTACAAAGAAACCCATAAATGACTTAACCAAAACCCTAACTTCCAAAATCAGAAGCAAAACCAAAAGCAGATGAAGATCAAAGAACATACTACCAAAAACTTAACCACTTACCTCTCCAGTCTTGCTCCCAAACTCAACCAAAGACACCCAAAATCTTGCAAAACTCCAGCCTAGAGAAATACAAGAAAGCAAAGTAAAAAATGAAGAAGAAAGAAGGAAGTGGAACCGAGAGAGAGAGGAGAGCAGGAAAACAGACTTTTCTACGTTCTCTCTCTTCCCTTTTCCCCATTTTCTTTCTTACTCATTTAATGCACACACCAACCAAGCCACTTATCTAAATCTTATTGGACCAAACAAAATATCTTTGCACAATATCCTTTTAGTCCTTGGTAAAACTCACTTAGCTCCTCCACAATATCACTTCACTCACTAAACAAAATTATTTATTATCCAACTTTAATTCTTTTCCAATTAAGCCATCAAAATAACTCTAATTCCACTAACCAAATTACTGAAAAGCCCTTAATTGTCCAATTAAATATACCCTTTCTGACTAGGCCCTTTTTGGGTCGTTACATTAAAGGTTTTGCTTCTTAAGAGGACTTTGGAGGATTTGCCTATTAAGATGACTTTGGAGATTTGCCTCTTAAGAGGACTTGCTGGGATTTTACCTCTTATGAGGACTTTGAAGGATTTTTCTCTTAAGAGGAATTTAAAGAATTTGCCTCTTAAGAGCATTTAAAAGACTATTGACACCTTTTAAAGAACGGTTGCCCCTACAAGACTTTAATGATGCCCCTTGAGGGATAATTGCCCCCTGAAGGACAATTGTCACCTAAAGGACTAGAATGATGCCCCCTGAGGGATGATTGCCCCTTGAAGGATGGTTGTGCCCTTAATGATGCCTGATGATGATGTGATCATCGCCATTGAGTCGGTATGAAGACCACGACTGATTGAATTATGATTAATGCACATTGAGTCGTCATGAAAATCACAGTTGTTTAGATTGTGACTAATACATATTTAATCAACATGAAAGTCACAGTTGAAAATTAAAGCTATGATTAACGCATATTTAATTAGCATTAGAATCAGCTGTTGCATGTTAAATGTGATTATCACCAGCTTTTCGGCATGAACAATCACAGTTGTTTGGATAGTGACTAATGCATATTTAATTGGCATGAAAGTCACAAATCGTGTGATCAGTACACATTTAATCGGCAAGAAGACCACTATTGAGAATTTGGTGTGATTATTGCCAACTTATCTGCATGAAGAATCACAGTTGTTTGAATGGTGACTAACACACTTTTAATCAGCATGAAATTCATGATTCGTATGATCAGCGCAAATTTGATCAGCATAAAGACCACAGTTGGTTAGGTGTGATTATCGCCAGCTTATCGGCATGAAAAATCACTGGTTTTGAATGGTGATTAATGCATATCTAATCGACATGAAACTCACGATATGTGTGATTAGAGCATATTTAATTGGCATAAAGACTACAGTTGATTGGGTGTGATTATCGTAGCTTGTTGACATAAAGAATCACAGTTGTCTGGATGGTGACTAGGTCACATTTAATTGGCATGAAAGTCACTATCTATGTGATCAGCGCACATTTAATTGGCATAAAGACCACTGTTGATAGTCGGACTGTGATTAACGCACATTTAATTGGCATGAAAATCACGGTGTTTGGTGAACGTGATTGGTTAACATCAGTTTGTCAACATGTTAAACCATGGTTGGTGATTAGTTAATGCCAAATTGTTGGCATGTTAAATCACTGTTGAGCTGATAGTTGTGTCTGTTGAAAGGGCTTTGAATGCATGTTGAAAGGACTCTGGTTTGCCTAGAGGAAGGACTTTGAATGCCTATAGAGAGGACTTTGAATGCCTGTAGGAAGGACTTTGGGTGCCTGTAGGAAGGACTTTGAATGCTTGTAAAAAGGACTTTGGTTTGCCTAGCATGCACGGATAAACTCTTTCTTCGAGGCGTTCCCTCATTCTCTGGGCTTACGTGATTTATAAAGTAGTCTTCTTTTTTTGTTTTATGCTTGATGTCTCTATTTTTTTTTTGGCTTCACCTGCAAAGTTGTGTGAACAAGAATATATATAAGGGATTGTGTGTGCCCGTGTAAAATATATGTAGAAAGCTTTATACACGAAACACATGCAAATGACTATGTATGTGCATAAGTTTATATATATATGAAACGTACGCAAAGGATTATGTACATGGAGTATAAGGTGGAGTGTGTGCATACAATTGTATGTGTGAATTATATTTGTGTGATATATGTATGAAGTTGAGCACACGAAATATGCATAAAGAATCATATGCATTTCATGTATGCAAAAATTATGTACACGGAATATACACAATATGTATATGGCTTGTATATAAAAATCTATGTATATAGGTGTAGACACCGAGTCTCGAGATAGTTCGATCAGAGTTACCCAATGATGAATTAACACCTATTCACAGGCAAAAAGTTTAGAAGTGATGGTTTCCTTGTTAATCATTTCTTTTTAAAAAAAAATAAAAAATAAAAATAAAAAAACGGTTGGAAGTGATAGTATTCTTGTCAAAATTGCTTCTAAAGAAAATAATTTTTTTTAAAAAATAATTCGAAGGTTTGCGGCCAGTAGCACGCGAGGCATGCGCCCATTGCCCGCTAGGAATGCTCTGGCACTGAGGTGAGTGCCCACAGCGCTGCGCGAGGCCTACTCGGCCCTTGACAGGGGTGAGAACACACGCGGCCTGGGTGCCCCGCTCGCGCTGACATGCGCCCAAGCTGCCTCTCACCTTCATGCTACCAAAAACGAATTTTTCCACCAAAAAAAGGGATCAGGCTACTGAAAACGCGTTTTTCACTCAAAAAAAAGGGAATTTTTGTCAAATTTTGATTTTTAATAATATTTTTCGGGATTTTGCAAGGTTTTTCCTATTTTTTAGATCTAAATAAGGTAGAATTCGATTTAAATTAAATTTCTTTTCAAAAATTAACTAGGATTTTTTTTCTAAAATCATATAAATAGAAAATAAAGAAAGAGAAAAGGGGGAGATTTTTGGTGGCAAATTTTTGTTTTCATTTTCAAGAAAAATTCTGATTTTTAATTTTTTCCTTCTTCTTCTTCAATAAAATTTCTTCTAAAAATTTGAGATTGAATTTTTCAAAATAAACGATTGATTTTGAGATAAAAAAAATAATTTTTTGCTCTTAAGATCCATTTTTTTCATTTATTATTTTTGTTTGAACAATATTTTTTGTAATTATTTGTTTAGAGAGAAAATTTAGATTTTTCATAATTTTTTTTTAATTTAATTCTCGCGAATCTTGATAAGGAAATCGTTCATTTTTTCCCTCCATTAAATCTGAATCCTAAGGGAAATATTTTGGGCTTGATCTTATATTTTTGTTTTTGTTTATTATATTATTTTTATTTTTTTTGTTTACATTCAATTAATCACCATGTAGATTTTTTTTATCTATTATGTATTTATTTATTTGATGTGGTTTTGTTTTCCTTTTTACTTTATTTTCTTTATTACTTTATTTATTTATTTATCCAATTGTTTATACATTTATTTTATTTAACCTGATTTTCTATTATTATTTTTGTTATTATTATTATTATTATTATTATTATTATTATTATTATTATTATTAGTTTTGCTTGATTACTTTTACTCATATTATACTATTACGGTTATTATTATTTTTATTTTTATTTGCTGTTATTATTACTACTGTTATTATTATTATTATTAATAGCATGGTTTTATTCATCTGCATGTTTATGTTTTATTTTGCATTTTTTAATTTTGCATGGCATTTCAATTCCTTTATCTTGCCCACTACACTTTGAATGGTTTCTCCCTTTTCACTTATTTTATTTTACTTTAATTTTCTTCATGTTGTTCTCTTTTATTTTATTGTCTTATTTTATTATCGTTGTTATTTTTATGTAGTGTGGTTATTATTTTATAATAATAATAATAATAATAATAATAATAATAATAATAATAATAATAATAATTATTATTATTATTATTATTATTATTATTATTATTATTATTATTTACTGTTATTGTTATTTTCATATTTTTTCTTTATTTTCTTTTCTTCTATTTTTAATTGTGTATTAATTTTATTACATCTTTATATTTTCATGTTATAATTTTTAGATTATTTATTTCTTTTTAATTAATTAATTTATTTTTATTGCATTACTAACTATTTGTCTCCTTTTGTTTTGTCCATTTAATAAACCCAAACATGTGAGTGTTTCCCACCGAATGAGGAGATCCAGGAGATTTGAGCCTTCTTTTTTTGTTTAATTTATAATTTTTTTGTTATTTTAATTATTTTTCTTTAATTATTTTGTCATGTAATTATTAATAAAATTATTTAATTCATGCACGTTAAAAAGAAAATTACAAAAATATTTTTAATAAAAATTATTTTTTTCTAACAAAATGAGACCAATGTCCTAATTTTAGCCAATAAAATCTTACTTTTAAAAAAGAGAGTTAATTTTCATAAAATGAGATCACTCATCCTTATTTTCTCAATAATGGCTAAAAATAACTCTTCTATTTTTCTAAGTGTGCACGAAAGAACCAATGTTTTTATTCCTAAATAAATGCCCCGATTTTTGTATGCTTACTTATTTTATTGATTTTGTCATTTATTTATTTTATATTTTAGGGAATCATATTTTTATCCTAGATTTTTATCTTGTAATTTATTTTTATAGTTTTTTTTATTTTATTTATTTATCTATCATTTTTTATTATTTTCCTCGATGTTTGATATGTGCTTTAATTAAATTGGATGACATGTGAGAAGAGATATTGAAAAATTAATTATTAAAAACTCATTTATAATTAACCAAGGTGTTAATAAAAGTAAAGTTCTGAATCTTTATCTGGTTTAGACCCTAAGGTTAGATGAACTTTTCCAATTTTTTGTAAATTGGGTGGCGACTCCAAAACACCTCAAAGGTGTCTAAAGGTTTCATGAGATGAGATGAATTTTTTCAATATTCTATTGGATAGGGATTCCATAATATCTCATGTTGCAAAAAATCTAGACGTGAACTATAAACATTGGGTCCTGAGACAGTTTTGGTCAGGGTTACCTAATAAGGATAATGTTTACTCAAAAATAGAAAGAGAATGAAAGTACTTTGACTCTTAATGGATTGGGGGTTTCAGTTGGGTATTTTAGGCAAATTTAATTAATTTCTCAAAAATAAAAAATAAAATAAAATTAAGATTAGATTAAATTAAATTAATTAGCAAGTATTGTAAGATAATTAAAATAATAAAAAAAGATAAGTAGAGGGATTAATTAATTAAAATATAAGATAATTAGAAAACCAAAAATAATAAAAGATAAGAGGATATTTAGGGAAAAGGAGAGAACCCTAGATGTAAATAGAAAATAGAAAATAGAAAAGCGAAAGTAAAAAAAAAGGGTGAGAAGAAAAGAGGAACTGGAAAATGGAGGAGGCCAAAAGGAAAAAGAGAGGGAGAAGAACTAGGCGCCAGCCACCTACTGCGACGGACCACCACATGCGCCATGCCGAACGATAGAGGGGAGCGAGGGGAACTGAGTGACGGCGGTTGACTGCTCCCACTCATTGGCAAAACGCAGATTGAAGAAGAGAAAGGCGCTATTGTCTGGTGCCATTTTCGATTCGCCATGGCAAAGATCGCCACACGCACAAAATCGGACAATAGAGGAGAACCAGACGAGTCCTCCGACGGCCACCAATCATCCCCACTCGCCGATTAGAAGGAGATCAAAAGAGGCCTTTTTGACCAAATGATGCCTCTTTCCTATGCGTGACCATCGGTGGAGGACCAATGGTGGCATGATCTTTACTCCAGCCACAATGGTGTCATCGACGGCGAAATATGGCGAGGCTCCGGTGAGAAAATTCGTTTAGTACTATTATTATTTTTATTATTTTATATTATTATTATTATTTTATATTATTTTTTTATTATTATTGTTGTGTAATTATTATTATTATTATTATTATTATTATTATTATTATTATTATTATTGTGGTGTGAATATTATTTTTATTATTGTTTTCATTGTTATTATTGTGTTGTGAATATTACTTTTACTTCTATTGTTTGTTATTATTATTATTATTATTACTATAATTATTATTTTTATGGTTAGTGATTATTATAATTATGTCATTTGTATTTTATATTTATTAATTTGTTAATTTTGTTATTTTATTCTATTTTTACTGTATTAGATTAATTATTTTCCTAATTTATTTGATTCAATTTTTTATTCATTTATCACTTTGTTTAATTTAATCTATTACTGACTAATATTGTTTTATGTCATGACCGCAATTGTGAGAAGCATGCGGCTCGTCTTTGGGCGAGGCGAAACATGGTTGAGGTGAATAGTTTAGAATTTATTTATTATTAGAGACATGTATTAATTATTATTTTATTTTTTTTATTTCTTTGAGGCTTGTAATAATAAAGATTTATCGACAGCATCAAAAGAATCAACACACAAAATATTTTCTACTAAAATTGAAAATTTGTTAATAATAATAGGATCAATGTCCTAGATTTTCTTCAATAAAATGTCACTCTCAAAAGGAGAGTTAGTTTTCATAAAATGGGATCATTCATTCCAATCTTATCAATAATACCAAAAATAACTCTTCAATTTTTCGAAGTGCACATAAAGGAACCAATGTTCATATCCCAAATAAATGTCCCAATTTATGTACGTTATTTATTTAATTTTATATTTTTGGAGATTATATTTTTTGTCCCAATTTTATTTTGCAATTTACTTTGTATTTTAATTATTTTATTTATTACTTTTTTCTTACCGCTTTATTTGATGCTTGATGCGCAGTTTAATTAAACTACATGATCGTGTGAGATAAGAGATGAAAATTAAATTATTAAAAGATCATTTATAACATTAACCAAGGTATGAATAGGAGTAAAGTCTGGAACTTTCTCTGGTCTTAGGTTTTATAAGGTTAGATGAACCTTTCTAATGTTTTATTGGGAAGGGAATTCCAAAATGTCTCCTATTGCCAAAAATAGACTTATACGCATCATCTCAGGTTCAATGAGGCTAGATGAACTTTCCCAATATTCTATTGGGTGGTGACTCTAAAATCCCTCTTGTTGCCCAAAATAGATGCCCTCGTAATCTTTACAAGTCTTATAAATCTCTCTCGATCTTTAAAAGTGGTTTTTGAGGTCTCTTGGGTTCGGGATGCATTATAGTGGTGACTTCACTAGGGATTATGAGACTTTGCTTCGAAAGTACCTAGGCTAAAATGTATAATTGAGTTTTAATTTAAAATTTCATCCCTTTTCAAATTGCATAGCATTTCAATAGAGCCTTAGATCCATGATATTTTGTCCCTTTTTAACCTCGATGCATTAAAGAAGCACAACCCGACGTTCATGCAATATAGGAAAGTGTTAAGGATAATCGCCAGCCCAAACTTCATACCATCATAGTATATTAAATAAAGACCTAATTTGTCGTTATCCTCATAATGAGTTGGACCCTTGGCAGGAACCATGCTTTGGTAGGCCTAAATTATCATTACCTTTGACTAAAGCTAATGTAATGGCAATAAAAACTTCCACTAGGTGACACGCACCATAATAATATGCTTGTTATGTGGGCCACTAAATATTGAGTAAAGTTAACTCAATTAAATAGACGTTCATCAAAGGCTTCCATGCCTCGATGAGCCTATCTTAATTTGATTGAAGTGCTTAAATACATAATGGCCAAAACTCATACGTATGAGCTTTAAATTAAAAGGATGTTATGCTGCTGATTTTTCACCGTGCACTATACGCGTCTATTAGGTTCCCTGCTATGGATCAAGCCCACCTAAGGAAGAGACCGGACGACCTCCTATGTGGGATTGATAAGGTTGGAAGGATATACTTGCTTGCATGTCATTATGGATGTTGCACAGCATGCTCATGCATTACGCGTCATTCATGTATGTACGAAAAAAAACATAAAGATATACATTTCATTTTTTTGTGTGTACATTCTATTTAGTGTATATAATTTTCACATCTATAACTCATCTTGTGCATAAGATCCTGTGGCAATTCAGAAGGAAAAAGAGTCAGAGGAAGGCCTCACAAAAAGGTAGTTAAAAAGGACGCTGACTTAAATTTCAATATGGGATTTATTGAGACAGTCTTCCTCGAATATGCAGAAGCTAGTAGAGGCCTTATGCGAGTCTATAGTGGCAACTACCATCTCCCCCATTGAACTATTGGATATTATGAAAGGAAGTGCTGGAGAGAATTTAGGTTTTTCAAGTGTTGATTTGCCAGCAGAAGGTCATAACCACAACCGCCTAATGTACATAAAGGCCCAGGTGAATGGGAAACATATAGCCTATGTCATGGTGGATGATGGATGCTCCATAAATGTTTGCCCCTTGGTGGCAATAGCAAGTTTCAAGGTGTTAGAGGAAATGCTTGCCCCTTGGTGGCAATAGCAGGTTTCAAGGTGTTAGAGGAAATGCTGAGTAAATCTAACCTCACAATCATTGCCTATGATAACTACCATATATAGGCATTGGGTACATTCAAGGTGATGGTCAAGACTGGACCAATTGAAATAGAAGCAGAGTTTGCACTCCTCCCCATTTCGGCCAACTTTTCAGTGATTTTGGGCAGACCATGGTTCCATAAACTTAGAGGGGTGCCATCCACTCTGCATCAGATGATCAAGATATTGTATGAGGGCCAAGTAGTGATAATCAGATTGGCTAGGGAGAATTAAGTTTCTATTTTGGAAATTGCAAGGCAACCTTTTAATGGGTTTTACATAGCCATGATCGGTGAAGAGGGGCACATCGAGGGGAGCCCTCAAGTGGTTAACATGTTGAAGAAAATGTCATTTTTTCTTAGAGCAAGTTTGGGAAAGAATTCTCAGGGGTCGCGAGCTACCATTTCTATGAGGGGTTAGAAGGATAGGAAAGGCCTCTGATATAAGGGCACTATAATGAAGAGCAAGAAGGTAGTAGGTGGGATCCCTCATATTAAGGACAGTTTTATGCAAGCTACCTCAGTATGTGCCTATACAGGAGAAGCCGAGTCTTAATGGGTGGATGCAAGAATTGTACTAGGATTTGAGGTCTTCAATGATGTCTTCAATTGGGACATTGGAATGATCAAGCTAATAGAGGGTTTTTGGGATGAAGAAATCATGACCAAGGGAACAGTCTGGGACTGAGAATCACCTGAAGAATTCATCACAGAGAGGCTGATGGCTACTAAGATAAAGGGGAAAGGGAAGATGGAAGATGAAGCTGCAGGGGAACAGAGTGAAGCTGTACAGAAGGTTGCTATAGTCCTCTAAAATGCCAGTTCAATTCACAACTATCGGCTGCAACATCTACATCGGCAAAGAAAGAAGTTGATGATAATTTAGACTTTCTTTTTATGCCAGAACTCTTTAATAGTATTGATGACTTTTCCAGTTCAATTAATAATATGAACAACTTTGCTTACTTGTGCAATGTTTCTAATGATTTCACAATGAATTATTATAATCATGATTTATTCATATTTGAGATTGATTCAACTGATGCCAGTCCATTTAATCTCAGAACTTCAAAAAACTCGAAGGAAATTTTAATAGCATCTAATGTAATTCCTGAAGAGAGAATAAAATTTGAGAGAATTTTAAGAAAATATGAAAAAGTGTTTGCCTGGACCTATGAAGACGTGCTAGGAGTTGATCTTGAAATTGCCAAACATGCTATCCCAACATATCCTGATCACAGGCCAGTCAAACAAAAACTTAGAAGACTTAGGCCAGAATGGGCAGGAAAAGTGAAGGAAGAGATCCACAAGCAGATTGAGGCCAAGTTTTTGGTTGAAGTACAATATCCAACTTTGTTGGCAAGCGTCATCCCAGTAGCTAAGAAGAATGGAAAAGTACGCGTGTGCGTGGACTATCAAGATTTGAACAAGGTCTGTCCTAAAGATGACTTTCCAC
Organism: Excoecaria cochinchinensis; assembly: GCA_947683425.1. Lineage (NCBI taxonomy): Eukaryota > Viridiplantae > Streptophyta > Magnoliopsida > Malpighiales > Euphorbiaceae > Excoecaria > Excoecaria cochinchinensis. Next base: position 1,532,225 of record CANTUQ010000129.1, read on the forward strand.
TGCCTCACATTTATGTACTAATAGACAGCACTGCAGCTTACAAGATGTATAGCTTTATGGATGGATACGCTGGATACAATTAGATTCTTAATAAGATAGCTGATAGAATTAAGACAGCCTTCATAGGGTACATTCGCTAATAGAGTAATGTCGTTTGGGTTGAAGAACACAAGAGCAACTTATCAAAGGATGGCTACTTGAATCCTCGATGACTTGATTCATAAAAAGGTGGAAGTATATGTTGATGACATGATGATCAAGTCGGCCACCAGAGAAGGTCACTTTGAGGCTCTAGAGAAGTTCTTTCAGAGGATCAGTAAATATAATTTGTGATTAAACCCTAAGAAGCGCATTTTTGGTGTCACCTCAAGAAAGTTGTTGGGACACGTAGTTAGCTAGAGAGGGATTAAAATTGACCCAGATAAGGTCAAGGCCATCAGGGAGATGCCAGTGCCTTAGAAGGAAAAGGACGTTAGAAGCTTTTCAATTAAGTTGCAGTATATTAGCAGGTTCATCGCCAAACTCACTTCAATTTTTGAGTCAATCTTCAAGCTACTCAAAAAGATCAACCCGTAGTATGGAATGAAGACTGTCAGAAGGCCTTCGATACTATCAGGGAATACTTGCTAAATCCCCCCGTTTTGAGACCACCTCAACCGATCAAACCATTAATCCTGTACCTAGCAATGGAGAACAGCTCAATAGGAGCTTTGATGGCCTAGGAGGATAAATTTGGAGTAGAGTTTGTAGTTTATTACCTTTGTAAGAAGTTCCTTTCTTATGAGATCAAATACGTAGAGGCTGAAAAGATCTACCTTGCAGTGATTTGGGCTTCTAAGAAGTTGAGACACTATTCCACTCTTACAAGGTGCAAGCAGTCGCGAAAGAGAACCCTCTCAGGTACCTGCAGGAAGCTCCATATTTGTTTGGAAAAATGGGAAGATGGCTACTTCTGCTATAAGAATTTGATGTGGAATATGTCACCTAAAAAACCAATAAGGGATGTGCAGTAGAAGAACTTTTGGTAGAACACCCCATCAATGGAGATTCGTTTGAGTTCAACTTCCCAGACGAGGATACTGCGGCCATTATAGTATAAGGTTGGCAATTGCGCTTTGATAGAGCGGTTAATAGCAAGGGGGTAAGAGTAGGAATCATTCTCACAACCCCAGCTAAGAAGCTGAGATACAAGGCCACTAATAATAAAGCCGAATATGAAGCTTGCACTTTCAGGTTAGAAGCCCTGATAGCCTTGGGGGCAAAGAGCATAAAAGTCTTTGGAGATTCATCACTAGTGATCAATCAAATCCGGGGGGAATGGGCTATGAAGGAAGAGCAACTGATACTGTATGTGAATCATCTGAAAGGTCGGAGCAGTCAGTTAAAGGTATGCACTTTTCACTTTGTCCCGAGGGATGAAAATCAGTTAGCCGATGTACTTGCAACTTTGGTATCAATATGGGATAACCTAGAAGGGGTAATTATGAAGCCCATTTTGATCTCCAGTTTGGAAAGGCCCAGTTTTGAGTCTAACCCAATTATGGAGGTTGAAGCTATAGACGAAAAGCCTTGGTACACCGACATCCTGAACTACTTGGGAAAAGAAAGTATTACCGGGAGAGGCTACTGAAAAGGATCAAAGACTGATCCATAAGCTATCCACTCAGGTTATCTGCATAGATGGTATGTTATACAAACGACAAGTCAATGGTATTCAATTGAGATGTCTGGATGAGAAAGAAGCCAAGAAGGTAATGGAAGAAACTCATGCTGGAGTTTGTGGGGCCAATATAAACGGGTTAACATTGGTAAAGAAGATCATGAGACAAGGGTTCTACTAACTTACAATGGATATGGATTGCTCAAAATATATAAAGCGACGTCAGCTGTACCAGTAGTATGTGGATTTAATGCACTTGCCAGTTTCGGAACTACATATTTTGATGTCACCTTGGTCTTTCGTAGTCGGAGAGATACACCCTATGGCCTCAAATGGTCATAGATTTATCATAGTCGCTATCGACTATTCACTAAGTGGGTAGAGACTGAGTCATTTAAGAAGGTTGATGCTCGAGATATGACCAAGTTCATCGAAAAGAACTTGATATGCAGATACGGTCTCTCACATCATTTTGTATCTAACAATGGGGTGTAGTTCATGGTTAAAACTAAGAAATTGCTTTAGAAGTATGGTATAGAGCATTATAAATCCTCATTGTATCGCCCACAAGACAACAGGGCAGTAGAAGCCAATAATAAGAATGTTAAAAGGATCTTAGCTAAAATGGTTCAAAACTGTAAGGATTTGGTAGAGAAGTTGTCATTCGCTCTCTGGGGCTATAGAACCATTATTAGAACCTCTACAGGGGCCATGTTATATTCTTTGGTATATGGGATAGAAGATGTATTACCAATCGAAGTGGAGCTCAGGTCTTTAAGGGTAGTCATGGAGGCTCAGATTCCGAAAACTGATTGGGCGATTGCAATAATTAAGCATGCTCGATGAGAATAGATTGTGAGCTTATTATTGCAATTAGATCTATTAGAAGAGACTTGCACGGTCATTCAAAAAAGGTCAGAGTACCCACTGAAGGAGGGAGATCTGGTTTTCAAGCAAATGAGACCAGGTGCACCGGATATACGGGGAAATTTCAGACGAACGTGGTGTAACACCCCTACCTATACGTGGGGAATTCGCTCCTTTATGGAGGGAGAAGGACCCTGACAGATGAGAGTGTCACACAGGCATTCAAATCAAAATAGCAAACACTTAAACATACATTAACATATATTAGATAAATTAGAAACTTTCGAGGAATAGATTAGGTAACAGAATAAAATATTTACTTTCATTACCATACAAAAATATAATGTTACATATCCCAAAAATATAAAAGTGCCTCAACCCAAAAGTTAATATACATCAATGAGTTATATATTCAAAAGTTACATTGCTATACAATATTACAAAAAGTACATAATCTCGGACTACAAAAAACTTTCCCTCCTAGCTGTGTTGGCCTCGCTGACACAGATCATGCCCAAAATCGCCAACATCTTCCACACCTGTACGGATGAAACACTCGTGCTAAGCGAAATTGATTAGTGGGGAAAACACAGATGCATAACGACCACTCACAGTGGCATCAACAGAAAATCACATGCACATGGCATAAATTGAATAATGGAAGCTCATAACCCGCGTCAATATATTAAAGCATAAAAGTAACATCACAATCTTGTTTCATATACTTTACCTAATTCAACAACATTAGACATTATTCTCAAAATTACACATTAGCAATAATACACCTGCTCAAACAAAATAGTGGATAACGAGTATGCATAGATACCAGAAGGTATCGATAATACTTCGCATAGCGCATGGATACCTAAAGGTATCAAAACCTTTCTTTCTCTTTTTCAAAAACATTTTTGCGTGGGATCTTAGACAAGATCCAAGACAGAGGGATCACTAGGATCCAATCAGAGACCTGATCAGGGTCCAAAGTCACAAAAGGCTACAGCTATAGAAACTCTATTAGGCATGCCTAACTATCCACTTATTTTACTCCAGTAGGTCATGCATCATGTATTTCAAATTTATATTCATATAATACATAAAATGTCTAAGTATTATACTACAAATATCGTAAGTTCAAAAATCAAATATCGAAAGTGTAAAAGAAACTCAAGGTTAATCCAGAATGTGTCGCGCTCGTGACAGAGGCAAGGTTTGCCTCGGGTCGCAGTCGCGATAGCCTTTCTGATCTCACGAAGACAAACATGCCCCTCACTATCACACTCGCGACACTTATCGCGCTCGCGACAATGAGTGGCCAACAAACTCTGTTGCGCTCACGCGTAGTGTGCGGTCGCAATAGGAGACTGCCCTGACTTCACTCGGCATCCTAGCGCTCTGTCGCGCTCGCGACAGTGAGCTTGCTGCAGCAGCTCGACAGCATGAAGCTCGGCCTCACATGAATGCTGCAATCTCTAGGCTCTATCACGCTCGCGATAGTGTTGAGATTTCTAGCTTCCACGCGAAAAACCTGTAGAAAACTCACTTCCAACACCACCCAAACCTCCAATTGGCCTCAAAACTTCACACCACTCAAATTAACAACTCAAAGCGTGTTATCCAACTCAAAACCCATTTCTAGAACCAATTACCACCATTAAAATACCCAATTATCAAGATTAAATTTCAGAAATACATAAACCAACAATTTCTTAACAACTCATACAAACTCATGCCATCAATCCATTTGCACAAATTAAGCATCTCAACTTGAAACATATCATACCCATATCATTTAGATTCACTTTTGCACAAAATATCACATCAATTCCAGTCAAATCACCGACACCCAACATTCATACAAAAATGCATTAAAATGAAAATTTCCTAAACCTTGGACTCCTAAGCTCCTATCAAGGGGCTCCACTTCCACTCGCGATATCCTTGCCTTTAGCTTCTCTGGGTAGAATTTATGAGCCCCAAAACCCAGCAACACTAGAATTCAAACTCAAACTCATAAACACATAAAAACCCACTTAAAGAAAGAAGAAGAAAATGAAGAAAAAAACTAATTAAAGCTTACCTATCCAGCTTAGATTACTCAATCTCACCACAACTTACAGCAAAAGAGGAGTTTAGGAAGAAACAAAGAGAAAAGAAGAAGAAGAAGAAGATGTAGAAATAACGTGAAGAGAAAGAAGAGAAGAAGGAACGGGATAAGGATAAAGGGAAAACAACTGTCTTTTCTCTCTCTCCACTAATAATTTTCTCTCTCTCATGCCACATAGCAACTTCTCATAGGAAACCTCACCAACTCATACCCCACTAACCTCCTCCATCCTACACCCAAGACTAATCTCACCTAATGTACCCTACTCCCATACAAATATTCACACCAAAAATTAACTCATAAGCAACAATACAAACTTAATTAACAAAACAACACATGCTCAATAAAATTAATTACACACAATAAACCCACAACACAAGGCTCAAACTACTAGGCCAGTTACGGGGTGTTACACGTGGGAAGGCCCATTTGTTCTCAAGAAGCTGCTATCTAAGGGAGTAGTAATTCAATCATATAACAATGGGAATGAGTTCAAGGAATTGGTCAACATCGACAGACTCAAGAGGTTCCACAACTAAGGACATAAAAATCAAAAGAAGAGAATAAATGCCCTGCAGGTCAAAAATAAAAAAAAAAAGGCGACCTTGCTAAAATTGGGTGCCTCGTCAGGTTAAAAATCGAAAAAAGTCACCCTGGGCAAAAATTAGAGGTTAAGAGAAAATGGCCAATCAACCCACAATGCAATAGGAGTTTGATACTGTTAAGATCTAACCTGAGATTAGATGTAGTTTTGCATTGTAAATGTATGTTAAATGCTGATCATGAATGGTGAAATCATATCAAAATTTACATAATTTTTCAAAAAAGAGGAATAAAACAAAAACCATTCAGATTATATGTTCATTATTTTCTAGTTCTTTTATAAAAAGAAAGACATTGTTTAAATACAGAATGCAATTAAACCTAAACTATACTCTTCTTCTGCTCTCACCGGCCAGGTGCTCAAGCCGGCGGGTCCTATTGTCGACTGCAGGGCTAAGCACCCATCTCTTATAGGCACTAGTAGAAGTAGTGGAGCATTCCCCGATGGAGGGTATGATGGTCTTTACCGGCAACCTCACCTAAAGACTGTGATATCTAGAAGTAAAGGCTAAAGATAATATGCCACCCTAGAAAGCTGAAGGGAGCCTCACAACATCTTGAATCAGCCCGAACTGTCGAGTGTAATGGGCTATAATATAAAAGGTATCCTCATGAAGCCCGCATAACATAATGCACCGCGAAGAGCCATCATTCATCAGACAGAAAGAGGAAGCCAGCGGCTCATAAAACTGATATCTTCATCGGTCACCTCGCTAAATTGGGCAACACCCGTGTCGAGAGAGGCAAAAGAGTACAACTGTTGTCGAGGAAGGAAATGCCTCAATGAATATTGGCTGATCACCATGGGAGGGGGCTCTAATAATAGCTTTAGTTTCTCTTATAGCCACACTTGCAAGACAAAAAGTTGAGAACATATAATAATAAAATGAAAAAATGATAAAAAAGGAAAAAAAAAAGAATTCTGGAAAAAAGCCGATGGAATGGGTAGGGTCAGCCCGCGGAGGATCCCGTCTACTATCCTGAATAACCTAAAATTGCAACTCAACTCATCAATAGTCACTATTAGATACATGGAAATGCAAAATAGGAGGACGACGCTGACCCAATAGGTCGATATAGAAGGGAAACCTTCTAATGCCTCGATCAAAGGTGCTAGAGCAAAGGTGGTTCCCCATGGAGCCAGTCTAGTGGCGACTGAGGAAGAAACTCTTAAGGCCAAGGCAGTATCCTTCGAATGGACAAAATCACAGATCGAGAAATAGGGCAGTGTGCCAAGTGGAAGCCTCACTCCGATAATAGTGGCAGACTCTTCAGGCTGGGGGCATAATTCTTGATAAGTAAACTGGAAGACATGGAAACAAGGGTCCCAGAAGTATACGACAGCTAATAGGAGGTTCTGGTCTAGTCTAATTCTCCTCAAAAATTTCAAATTTGAATAAGGGGTTAAAAGGGTATTTTCCCAAGTTTGGGGGTCATTTAGAATTCGGTGCATCTTACTAATGATAGGGGATGACATTTTCAGAAAGTTTTAGGGCAAAAACTAAATATGCATTGAAAAAGCGAAGAGAAAAAGAAGAAAAACTTAGAAAAGAAGCTTTGGTTAATGTGTGAAGGAATGAATACACAAAATTCGTGGAGGAAAAGGGGAATATTTAAAAAAAGCCCCGAACAACGGTCTGCCCATTGATCGGTCTTTCGACAGGAAGCCCGTCGGTCAATAGATTGACCGCTTGAGGGATCTTTTCTTCAGCATATTTCATGCATTCAATGCACATAAATATATCACGTGTATTTTTTCCATTTCTTTTAATTTTGCAGCAAGGTAAATTTGAATAGAGAAGTGCACCGTGCACGAAAATCGAGGAAAAAGTATTCAGGAAGTATCTCTTTTCAAAAATTTGAGAAAAGGAGGGAAATGGAAAAAGAAATGGGAATTTTGAACGACTGATGGGATGCCTATCGGTCAGTCTTCTGACGGGCAGGTCGTCGGTAATCAAATTCTATACGAGGACAGGCATAACCATCCCTCCTTAACTTTTTTTTCTTCCTTTTTCTTCTATTCTTCCTTTTTTCTTGCGAACCAATGCAACAGTTCAGTTTTTCAGTCATTTCTTCCTCATTTGTCACCCGTTTTGCCTACCACTTGCACCAACATGACCCTTACACTACCGAGCACGCATAGGACCGGTTTTTTTTATGGTTTCTTCAAGTTTTTTCAGTTCACTTTGTTGACTACAAGTTGGTTTTACTACACTTTTTCCTCTCCTTTTCACTTCTTTTAACTTAATTTTTGTTCTAGATGCGTCATAGATGTATATGCTACAAATTATAGGATAAATTTTGCCTTTTATTTTCTACATTTTGGAACCCTATACAATGACAACCGAAGGGCAAGTGGACGATGAAATGAATAATAAAATAATAATAAACGTAGGACTTAGAAATGTGCCCTTATGTAACAGATGATTAGGGAACCAAACTAGGCTAAAAATGACAAATAATTGCTCATCATGTGATGTAATTGAACCAATAAAATTGTTTCTTGGGGCTTGAGGCCTGTCCCTTTATTTGTGTCTTTATGCAGAAAGTTGAGCACATCCTTGTCGGGATGCTGCCCAAATTTTTTAGAATTTTCTTGGGTAGGCACATACTTGTCGGGATGCTGCAAAATTTTTTTGGTAGGCACATTTTAGCCAAAATGCCCCCGAAATTTCCACTAATATATATATAAAAAAAGAAACTGCACTTAGCATGCTATGATTATTATACAAGGCTAACTTTTATTCTTTTTCAGGATGCCTCCACGATGCAATATCCCTCAAGATTAGCTTAAGCCTCAGGCTCCTGAGTGGATAAGTGACGAGAGTAGGCGGAGGTTCCAGGCCTTGGCACACGTTCAGTTTCGCACTAACCGCTTCATTTTTAAGCATTTTCTGTAGAGCGTGGGGATGCTAGAGGATGTCGATGCACTCATAGGGGCAGCACGATGGATAGAGTTCCTATGGCCCTCCTTTTAGACCCATCCAGAGGTTGTTAGAGAGTTCTTGACCACCCTCCATTATGGGGGTTTCCAGAGGTCAGATTCTGAGGAGGGAGTCATCCAATTTTGGATCAAAGGGTACCATTATAGTATCACGTGCTAGGTTTTTGCATAGGCCATGGGACTTCCTCATGAGGATGATGTAATGATACCTTAGAGAGCCGTTCGGAGGCAATATTAGGAGGTTATTACCTTGCCAAGAGTACCTTACGACCATGACACGATGAAGAGTGCGGTGCTCTCGTCTCATGCATTGTGATACATACACGGGCTCCTCCCCAGTTTGTACTTGGGTCGGGCAGGTAACCTGGGGTTAGTGAATGGGGCCGAGATATGGAGTTTATGGGCGATGGTGGCAGACCGACGCTGTAACGCACATTCCCGACCGCTATACTAGCTTAGCTAATCTAGTCAGGAACAGTTGTTACAGATAAAGAAACATACACAAACTTGTTATATAAACTTATGCCAATAACCTGAATAATAAAATTTCATCACTACACACTCATTCACATGCATCACATGCCATATATTCCTATGCAATTCACTATATTTGCATACTTATTACAAATATATATAGTTCAGTGCTCATAAGTTAATCACATTTAGTTAATAACTTTACAAGTTTTAGCACACTCCAACTTTACATATCACTTATACAAAATCCCAAACATAGATTATACAAAAATATCCATAGACAAAACCCCCAAAAACCTACCTAGTGTTGACCGTAGTAATGCGGGCTTGTCCTTCAAATCACCTTGTGTCCGTACTTACATGGATTAGAGTAAAACCTTCAAACCCGTTCTAAGACGTGGATAATGGGTATCGCATTGGTACCACCGAGGTACAATATTCTATTAAAATCTCATATATGCATTGGTACCCCAATAATCTCATTAATCCACATTTAGAAATCCAACAAGGATTATTCGCATTGTGATTTCAGAGGAATCGGACGCATTGGGCTGCAACACTTTGACCTAGAGGCATGCCTATCTATCCACTACTTGACTCGCATGCTTAGATTGATTAAGTACATTATTGATTCCATGTTTATCAATTCTAATATCACATACATCAACCCTCTTCAAATTCTTCTTTGCACATGTTCACAAAGCACTTAGCAATTCACGTCACTTGTTTACACATTATGTTTCACATAACAACTTATATTTGATCCTCAATTAAACAATTGATTGAGTTCAATAATCATCTCAATCATATGCATATATACTTCATTTAGCCTTAATATAATGCTCATACAAAATGCCATCCATCTTGGCTATAAGCCTCATCAATTACAAGTCCAAACAAATTAGGGTTATATTGTCACACCCCATTTGCCCCCTAGAAGTTTGAGCCATGTTTGTGCATGTGCATTGTATGTGTGTTTGCATGTGATAAGGGGTTTGTGGGAAAAATGCATGTTTTGGGGTTATATTTGTGTGTAGGTGCATATATGATATTAAGGTGTGCATGTGTTGAGTTGCATTAGTGTGTGTTTGCTCACATATTTGTAGGATGTGAGTGAGTAAGTTGTACTAGTGTGTGAGTGCATACATGGTAGTAAGGTGTGCTTTTTGGAGGATAGCCTTGTGTGCATTGTGGTGTATGCTTGTAGGGTGTAAATTATTATGACCCACCAATCTTGGGGTGCCATGTGGAAAGGAGAATAGTGGAGGGTATTAGTGAGGAAAGAGAAAGAAGAGAGAGCAAAAATTGAATTACTGCTCTCCCGTTCTTCTCTTCCCCTCTCTTTGCATTCTCCTATTCTTCCTCTTTCTCTTTCTCACCTTGGTTTCCTCCTTTTTTGTTGGATTATTAGAGAATCTTGGTGATTTTAAGGAGTTTATTGGGTAAGTTGCTGTATTTCCATCATCTTCTTCTTCATCTTCTTCTTCTTCTTCTTCTTCTTCTTCTTCTTCTTTTCCCATTTCTGATTTTGAGTTTGATCTAGGGTTTGTTGTTTGTGTGATTTTATGGGTTTGGTTGTTAGTTGAGCCTCCTCGCGATCCTAAAGGCAAGGAGAAGGCGAGAGGAAGTGGCACCAAGTGATTTGGAGCATAGGAGTTTTAGGTTTGGGAGTTATTGTGTTTAATGCATTTTATGGGTTTTGCATGTTTCGTTGAATTTCTGGAAAATCTGATGTTTCTTGATGTTTATAATGGTTTATATATTATGGGTTTTGATTTAGATGAGTTATAAAGCCTTGAATGTGAGTTATTAAACCCAATTGTGCATTTGATTGAGTTGATGAGTGAATAGTGCTGAGATTTAAATTGGGTAAATGGATGTTTTCATTAGCATGATTTAATTGGAATTCTTGGCATAAATGTTGTGTTTTATGTTGTTAATGATGTTTGGGTTGCAGGATTTGAGGTAAGTTGATGTTTGGGTTGAGTTGTAGTTGAGATTGATGGTTTGGGTGTTTTGGTTTTGGAAAATTTATGCAGAAATCGTGTAAGAACTAGAAATCCCGACGCTGTCGCCAGCGCGACATTGTCGCGAGGTCGCGATAGGGCACGGTGAAGCCAGCTCCTGCGTGTGGCCTAGCGAAAGTGGGCAGCCGAGCCGACCGCAGCAGAGCTCACTGTCGCGATTGCGACGCATGTCGCGAGCGCGACAGGGCGCTTTGCTGCCGAGCGGATTTGGCTATCGAGCAGTGCAGCAGAGCCCACTATCGCGATCGCGAAGAATGTCGCGAGTGCGACAGAGCGCTCAGCTGCTTGGCACCCCCTATCACGAGCACGCGCATCTACGCGAGGTCGTGACAGCCTTTGTGGCCGCTCACTATCGTAAGCGTGATGGATGTCGCGATCGCGATAGTGACCCCCTTCATGCCCTATTTTTCCAATTTTGCTTTTCCTTCCAAAATGAATTTTTGTATCATTTCTTTTTGGGTTTTTAATACTGTATGGGAATAATTATGTTTATTTATGTGCACTATTATGATTTCCTTATAATAAATTATATGTTGCTCTTTGAGCATAATTTGGATTATACATGACCTGCAAGAGTCAGTCTAGTGGATAGTTAGGCATGCCTAATAGAGTCTCTTAGCTGTAGCCCCCCATTCTGTTTCGACCCCGATCAGGTCCCCGTTCGGATCCTCGCGATCCCTGAAAAGTTTTGGATCTTGTTTAAGGTCCCCTCTGTAAAATATTTTGAATGTGATAAAATAAAACGGTTTTCGATTCGTGCCTATAAGGTACCATCACTGTTCGATTCGTACCCGTAAGGTACCGTTACTGTATACTCGTTATGCACTATTGTGAGTCAACAGGTGCTCTGTTTGTCTTGTTCTGCTTTGAAATGATTACAAGAATATGATATTCGAATGCGCATAATGATAAGTATGAGAAATCAGTTATTATGTATATGGAATGTGGATATAAGCTTCTGAATGTATCTCTTTATTATGCAAGCATGGTTATATATCTGACATGATTCTCCGCATATGTCATATCCTATGTGTTGTGCTTTGACGACCATTGTGAATGGCCATCCACTCTTTTGTTGTGTGTTTCCCCACTAAGTGTTATTGCTTAGCACGGTGTTTTACCCGTGCAGGTGCGGAAGGTGCTGTGTTTTGGGAGAGTCGCCGCCAGTCAAGCCAACATAGAAGGGATTAGTGTTAGGGCTTATTTTTGTAGTATCTTATGATGATTCTTTTTGTAATAGAACTCTCATTGTATCAGTAATTTTGTAAACTTCCGCATTTTATTTGGGATATGTAATTCTTTTGTTTGGGCAATTGATCAGAACATTATTGTAATGAATGTTATTATATTAATGCATGATCATATTGATGTTTCTCAAAAGTTTTAATTTTCGCTGTATTTTCATATGTTTATGATGTATGAATCTTTGCTTTGTATCGATCTATTTGGTGTGACACCTCTAATCCTACGGCATCTCACTCCTATCCGGATGGGTTCGCCTACGTGTGGGTAGAGGGTGTTACATATATTGCCAAAACAGGGTAGGTCACGGTCACAACCAATTTGGTTGCCACCGTGACATGTCGAAGTCCTCAAAATAGAATGCAAATCTATGGTACCTCACGGTCACACCCAATTTGGTTGTCACCGTGACATACCACCAACTTCACGGGCATAATGCATTTTTGAGTATCTCACGGTCACAACCCTTTTGGTTGTCACTATGACATACCCTTAAATGCAAAATAGAATGTCAACTTTGGTACCTCATGGTCACAACCATTTTGGCTGTCACCATGACATACCAATTGTGCTTAGGCAGAATTGAGTTCATGCATACCTCACGGTCACAACCAATTTGGTTGCCACCGTGACCTATGCAAAAACACTAGAACACAACTGTGTTTTGCCAAAGCACAGCTGTGCTCCCTGTTTCAATTCTCGTTTCACATTTAGGACCTCGAAACTCATTTTCTCTTTTGGCAATCAAACCAACCCATTATCAACACTCACAAGTAACACATACCTGATTTCCACTTAGCCATTTCCATCCAATTGAACACAAATCACAAGTAATTTCATACCATACACATGAAACACAAACATAGCTCAATACTTGTCAATTCTTTCATAGGTTATAACATAGCATTAGGCTTATAACTCACTAAACCTAATCATCACATCCATTCACAGCAATAAAAGTTCAAATACTCATCTAAATCATGCTTAACCTCTTAATCAAACAAACACAATTTATGACAGAACACCTATAAGGTTAGTTCCCAAACCTCATCGCCTATGCTCCTAATTTCGCTGAGCACTCAGCTCCCTGACCTTAGTTTTCCCCTTATCCTTCTTTAGCTCCTCAACTATCAAAACAAGTCCAATTCCAAGATTGAACACAATCCATCAATTTCTTATTCCAATTCAAACCAAACCAGAAAATGAGTAGAAGATGAAGAATACCATTACTTAACCACTTACCTTTCAACTTTAGCAACTCAATTCTTGATCCACTCAACAACTTGTGTAAATTCAATATGGAAACTCTAAGGAACACACGGAAAATAAGAAAGAAAAAAAATATGCAGAAAGGGCTGAATGTTCATCAAAATGGTCTGTAGACAACGGGTCCCGAGGCGGTCCAAGATCATAATTACCTAATGATGAAAGCGATACTTGCTAGTGAAGGTGTCAGAAAAATGCTCCCCATGTCGAAAACTCCCTTTGATGTATTTTTACTTTTATTTTTATTTTTATTTTTTTTCCATGTCACATGATCAATGTTTTATTTTTATTTATTTTATTTCTCTTTATTTTTATTTTTCAGTTTTTTTGATATTTTTTTTCTTTTCTCTCATGTGCGGGCTGGTCCCGCTGTGCACACAACCGAGCGCGCGGCGGAGGCTGTGAGCGCAGCTGTACTGCGCATACAGCTGCACGGTGGGCGCAGGCACGCGTGGTGCCAAAGCATTGCACGCGAGAGGACGCGCACGGTACCTCAGTACCACGCGCGCGCAGACACGCGCACTGCCAGGTACTGCGTGCCCAGATGCGTGCGGTGCCAAGGTACTGCGCGCTTGGCCCCGTGCGCGCCTCTTGGCGAGAGCGGTCTCTCCTCTCCGCGCGGGCATGCTTACCCTGCCCCTAGACCCGTTGTTTTCCTGCATTTTCAGTCTGTTTTCCAGTCTATTTTGCCCGTTTCTTTCACCATCTTATGCTTTTTTTGGGGTAACAAAAATAAAAGCTCTTTTGGTCTTTTCCCATTTTTGGCCAACACAGAAAATTAAGAGGCTTTTCATCCCTCATTTTCAAGGGGACGACAATATTTTGAAAAGGGATTTTCTTTGGCTTTTCTCTCAAGCATTTTTACTCTCCAGGAAGCAATCTTCTTCTTCCAAAATTCTTCTTCAAAAATCTTTGAGTTTTTCTTCTCAAGTTTTAGTTTTTATTACTCTAAAATACTTAATCTTGGGCTTGATTTGAGCAAGAGAAATCAATTTTCTTAGCTTATTCATTCCACCAAAAATATTTTCTTGAACTAATTTATTTAAAACACAAATTTTTATACTTGTTTCGAATATTATTGTCATAAAAAATCGACAAGGGGAACAGAATGAGACATCCTATTTCCGATCTAAAAATTCTGAGGGTAAACATTTTTGGACTCATTCTCATTTATTTTTTTGTATATTATTTATTGTTGTTAATATTATTTTTGCCATTATTACCACATCTATTGTTTATTTTTATCATTTTAATGTGTTAATATCACTATCAATATGTCATTTGTTTGCTTGGATTTTCATGCTCATTCACTATTATTATTGTTGTTGTTATTATTATTATTATTATTATTATTATTATTATTATTATTATTATTATTATTATTATTATTATTATTATTATCATCATTACTATTATTTGTGCCCACTGTTATCTCATTATTATTACTATTACTATATTATTATCACTATTATTATCATCATTATTTTTATTATTACTATTGTGCTATTATTATTATTATTATTATTATTATTATTATTATTATTATTATTATTATTATTATTATTATTATTATTATCATTATTATTATTATTATTATTATTGTTATTATTATTGTTATTATTATATTATTATCATTACTATGCCATGATTATTTGTTGTTACCATCACTATAATTTTTATTGTTACTATTATCTTGTCTTTATTGGATTAATTTCTAGAATTATTACTAATATTTTTGATGTTAATTTTTGTCTGAGATTTAACTTGAGTTAGGTTATTCGAGCATCCCCGCGACTCCACGGATGGGTCGCGACGCGTGGAGGGTCACACCGGTTTTGGTGAGATCTTTCTCAACTCTTCCTTTATGTTGTGTCATGTGTTTGTTTGTAAACATTTTATTTGTGCACGCGTGCGATAAAAAGTCACAAAAATATTTCTATAATTAAATTGGTTTTTTTACTAATAAAATTGGGACCAATGTCCCTTGAAGCCTAACAATAAAAATATCACAATTAAAACGAAGAGTCAATTTTCTCAAAAAATGGGATCACTCATC
Organism: Excoecaria cochinchinensis; assembly: GCA_947683425.1. Classification (NCBI taxonomy): domain Eukaryota; kingdom Viridiplantae; phylum Streptophyta; class Magnoliopsida; order Malpighiales; family Euphorbiaceae; genus Excoecaria; species Excoecaria cochinchinensis. The sequence goes on from CANTUQ010000129.1 coordinate 1,547,468, forward strand.
CCCGTTTTCATCAAATGACCAAAATGACTCTTCAAACCTCTTTAAATAAATGCGAAGGAACCAATGTTCCTAAGTTTCGGACAAGTGTGAAGGAACCAATGTTCCTAAAATAATGCCCCGGTTTATGTATGTCTTTTCTTATTTTGATCTTGTGTGAATGTTTTGAATTCAAGTTCATTTCTTTTTTGACCCTTGTAATTAATTTTGGGGCGATGCTATTTAATTTTGGGGATTGTACTCCGTCCCCGTTTATATTTTGAATCTCCTTTTATTGGGGTTGTATTCCGCCCCCATTTCTCTTGTAATTGCGTGCTTGTGTGTTTACCGCTTTCATTTATCGCTTTCTTTTATTGCTTTTATTTTATTGCTTTTTGAATGCTTATGATGCGCTTTTACTTTCAATGCATTAATCACGTGAGGTGGGAGATATAATTTTAAGAAGTTAAAAGCTCACTTATAATTAACCAAAGTATAAATAAGAGTGAAGTTCCGAACACCATATCTCTGGTCTTGACCAATAGAGGTGAGAGACCTTTTCCCATTTTCTTGTGAATTGGGTGGCGACTCGATGATACCTCAAAGGTGCCTATAGGTGTCATTAGACTAGGTGGTTCTTCCCAATGTTCTATTGGGAGGGATACATCTATGATGTCTCATGGCGCTCATGATCAAAAGATGCAAACCAGCCCCTCGAATCCCAATGGCGGATTCAAAGCGAGGGCCCTTGCTAGGTTCGGCGCGCGTCACAGTGGCGACTCCACTGGGGACTTTGTGTTTGAGACTTCACTTCGAAAGTGCTTTGGTTAAAAATATAATTGAGTTTTTAAAACTTAAAATTCTATCTCTTTTTGAAATTGCATCATACCATTCTAGAGCCTTAGACTTACGATAGTTGGTCCCTCTTTACCTCGGTGCGTTCCCAAAGCACAACCCTACTTTCACTCATTGTAGGGAAGTGTTGAGGATAATCACCAGCCCAAGCCTTATACCTTTTGGTATATCAAATAGAGACCCGATCGGTCGCTACGCTCGTGATGAGCTAGACCCATTGGCAGGGACCATGCTTGGGTAGCTCTAAAATAATGCTACCTTGACTAAAGCTCATGTAATGGCAAATAGAAACCTCCACTAGGTGGTATGTTCCTTAATACGATGCTTGTGATGTGGGCCGTCGCGTATTAAATAAAATCAAGCAAATTAAGTGGTGCTTTATCAAAGGCTTTCATGCACCGATAAGCTCAACTTAACTTGATTGAATTGTCTAAATACGTAATGGCCAAAAACCCATACGAATGCGCATTGGACTAGGACTGTTATGCTACCGGTTTTCTACCGTGCACCATACGCGTCCATCGGGTTCCCCGTTAACCCATGGATCAAGCCCACCTAGGAAAAAGACCGCACGACCTCGTGTGTGTGAGTGATAAGGTTGGAAGGACCTATCTGCCTGCATGTGTTTGTCTATGCTGCACCAGCACAACTATGCATTGCATCTCAATTATGCATCACTCTAACTAAAGTATATTTTGCAGCCATCATAGATTCGTCCAGGTGACTTAGAGGTCCTGACGGTCGGTTGAGAAAGATTTCCTCGAAGTTAGTATCAGATCAGAGTTCAGACTCCTTAATAGAGACAAGAATGGCGGATCAATCAAATGGTTTGGATGCAACTAGGGTAATGATCGCCGAGGAAGTGGGAAGAAGGTTGGAAGAGTTTGAGGCTAGGATGTTAGCAATGATGGGTAACCTCGCCACTACATTAGCTCCACCTGCTGGGCGACAGACTGCTGCTCCAGTCAGGGAGAGGAGCAAGAGGAGCAAGGGGTGGTTAGAGAGGATCCCCCAGTGGAAGTTAATCCACCTATAATTGAGCCAAGGGTACCAGCACCTATTGAGCGAAGAGAGGGCCCTAAGTCTGAAGTTAACATGTGGGAGGAGCCAGATGAATTGATAGTGGCAAGAGGGAAGGCACCAAAGTTGGAAGATACAATGTGGAGGAAAATGGAAGAGAGGTTCGAAGCCATGTCTAAGATGCTGAAGGCTGGGGGAGGAATGAATCCCGAGGATAGAGAATTGGACAGTGATGACCTGGTTCCCCAAAATTTCAAGATGCCCGACGTTCCCAAGTTCGATGGCACCTCTAACCCCACTGCGCACATAAAGCAGTACTCACTAGTGATGAATGTTACCACCCTAACAAAGAGGCAGAAGGTTGAATACTTTTGTCTGAGTTTAACTGGCCCAGCAGTTGGTTGGTACCGCGGGTTGGACCAAAGAACAAAAGAAGACTGGGATTTATTGACGAAAGAATTTCTCAGGCAGTACGATTACAGTACGAGAATGGAGGTGACGCTGAAGGATTTAGAATTATTACAGCAAAAGGCGAGAGAGTCTTTTCATGAATACCTCACCCGATGGAGGAATAGAGTTATGGAAATGAAGCACAAGCCCGACACCCCGGACCAGATTCGACTGTTCATTCGGAATGCTAGCCCTTATTTGAGAGAGGGACTGAAGATGAAAGGGTTAAGAGACTGGGAGTCATTGAAGGACATTGCAATAGAGGCTGAGGGAGAGTACCTGGCGAGGAAGGCAAGCGGTGAGGCCTATGCCAAGAGAGGTTATGCTAACCAACGGGCAAATAAGTCAGTAGGCTCCAGCAGCGGCTTTAAAAGTGGAAAGACGGAAGAAATGTCGGCAACAGGGGCTAGCCAGAGATACTTCTCGAACTTGGGGCAGCCTTTGTCATGGGTACTAAGGTGGTTGATGAAAGAGGGAAAGCTACAACCCCTGCAACCTAGGCCAGCCAGAACCCAAGGGCATCCGGAGCACAAAGAGCATGAATATTGTGCCTATAACCAACATACCGGGTGTAGACACCGGGTCCTGAGTCAGCCTAGATCGAAGTTACCCAATGATGATAATTTCCTTCACAGGCTTAAAAGGTTAAAAGTGATGGTTTTCTCGTCAAATTTGCATTTTAGAGTGAAAAATTAGAAAATAATAAAAAAAATATATATTTAAAAAAATTAATTAATTCTGAAAAATGGGGGTTTTTTTTAGTCAATTTAAAATTGAAAAAAAATAGGAAAAAATAAAAAAAAAAAAAATAAAAAAATTTTTCGGACCGCGAGTGTCGGGCGCGGCAGCGCGCAGGCGCGCTGGCGCCCAGGCGCCCATCGCGCATCGCGCGCAAAGGCGACGCTCAGCGTCGCCGATGCTGCGCGTCGCTAAAGGCGCGCGCAGCATCGCGCACGCTGAGCGCCGCACGGAGCGCTCGTGCGCCAGCGCCAGCGCGCGAGTTTCGCGCGGAAGCCCGCCTCGCCGCGTGAGTGCCTGTCGCTCTATAGCGACGGGCGGTGCCCCTTGTGCCGACGGTCTCCTGGCCGTCGGTATAGGGTCTGTTACCCTATTTTCCATTTTTTCAGCCTTTTTCCGATTTTTTCACCCAAAAATCCGTTTTTATCCCAAAATTAAGGGTTTTTGACTTCAAATAAAATTCCAAAATATTTTTTATAGATTATTAATTAATAAACTTGATTTTATCCCCAAAAATAAAGGAATTTGAATAAAATTAGGTTTGTTTTCCTTAATTAAATTAGGGCAACATTTCTTATTCTTTTAAAATAGTTTAGGATGGAATCAAAAAAGAGAGAGCCTCCACATTTTTGAGACCTAATTTTCCAGAATTCTTCTTCTATTTTTTCTCTTCAAAATTTCAGATTTCTTTTTTTGAATTAATAAGGTTTAATTGAAATTGAAAGGCCAATTTTCAATTGTTAATTATTCCAATTAATTTCTTTGTTTTTGCTCCATAAACACAAGAAATTAATCATTATTTTGACATCAATTTCTTTTTAATCTTAAGCATACAAATCAATTCCTTTGTTTTTCTCCATAAACAAAGAGAATTAATTTTATTGCTAATTTTATTCTTTCAAGCAATCTTTCGGAAAATCATCACTTTTCCTTCATCAAATCCAATATTCTGAGGGTAAATATTCTTGGCTCCATTTCTATTTCAATTCTATTTTATTTTATTTATTCATATCCATTTTATTATTTTTATTGATTTATTTATTGTTTTCATCTATTCATTTGTTGTATTCATCTTATATTTGTTCCATTTAATTGTTTATATATATGATTTGATTTTTATTCATGTGAACATTGTTTTTTTTTTTAATTCCTAACATGTAAATAATTTATTTTGATTCCTCATTATTTTTAACATGCAAATAATTAATTAATTTAAATTAATCTTTTTGCCATGTAAATAGTTTGTATTAACTATGAACACATCAATTAACCTTGTTATATATCATTATTATTTTCATCATTCCTTTGTTTACATGATTTTATTGTCATTTGTTTATTTATTCATTCATTATTTTTCACATATCATCATTATTTTCATAATGTGTATATTTTCATATACTAATTAATTAACATGTTTTATTTTATTTTCATCACATCATTTAATCATTTATTATATATAATCCATGTTTCTCATTTTATTTTGGTTTGTTAATATTTTTGATTCCATTATCATTTTTTTTATCACCTTATTTTATTTTTATTCGTTATTTTGTATGTTTAATTGATTTAATTGATTTAATCACTAACATTATTTTTTTGTACTTTATTTTTATGTCTAAACTAATTTTTTTCCGCTTGGGCGTTTTTGCGAGCACATCGGGGAAGTCCAAAAAAGGCTCGTTTGGTTTATTCATTTTCTTTATTTGTAAGATTTTATTTAATTTTGCCATATAATTTTCTTGTAAAATTATTTATTTAGGCTCACTAAAAAGAAAATCACAAAAAACATTTTTATTAATTAACTTGACATTTTTTTCTAAATAAAAAATGGGACCAATGTCCTAGTTTTTCATACCCAAATAAATCATCACATCAAAATTGTTTCATAATAAATATGCATGCGAGGACCAATGTTCTCACTATTAATGAATAACCCGTTTTATGCATGTATTTCATTTTTATAAATGGGAGTTGTATTCCGCTCCTAGTGTTATTGTAATTTATTTTGAATGCTTTATTTTGGATTTTGCTTACATTTACCGCTTTTGATATGAATGATTGCGCCTTTAAATTAAAATTGCATTGTGTGGAAAGTTGATAAAACAATGAATTCAAAACTTAATTATGATATTAATCAAGGTATAAATAAATGAGAAGTCCCGAACCAGCTCTGGTCTTTGGGCTCAAGAGGTTAGAGGTTATCCTCCAAGATACTTCTTGTGTCACGAGACTTTAGCGTTAATCCTAGGCCTCATGGCCCAATATGGATAAAATGTGCAAGTCTTAGGCTCTCCGAGGCGAGAGAAACTTTCCCAATGTTCTATTGGGTGGCGACTCCATGAAACCTCCTTGTTGCCCAACATAGACGCACTTGCGATTTATCGCAAGCTGTTGACTGACCCACAATTGCCCCGATCGCCCACGTGCGGGCGGTCGAGCGGGCGGCCGCGGGGATCCGGCGCGCGTCACAGTGGCGACTCCACTGGGGACATACTCGAGACTTCGATTTGAAAGTACCTTGATTAAAAATCATAATTGAGTTTTAATTTAAAAATTTCATCTTCTTTCAAAACTGCATTACATCTCATTAGAGCCTTAGAATACGCTAGTTTGGTCCCTCTTTTAGCCCCGGTGCGTTCCTGAATCACCTCCTCATTTTCACTCAATTTCGGGAAGTGTTAAGGATAATCACCAGCCCAAGCCACGTACCTTAATGGTATATCAAAATGGTGACCCGATCGGTCGTTACGCTCGTGATGAGCTAGACCCGTCGGCAGGGATCATGCTTGGGTAGCCTTAAAGTAACATCTCCCTTGTCCAAAGCTCATATAATGGCCATAGCTACTTTCCACAGGTGATATGAACCCTAATTCCATGCTTGCTGTATGGACCCTCATGTATTGGGTGAGTCCAGATGTCTCGCTTGGTAACCTAGCCAAAGGCTTCCATGCCCTGGTAGGGCCATGTCGAAATTTGTGGAACGTCTAAATACATGGCGATCACTATCCATCCGCTTGTACATTAGTATAGGAGTGTTATGCTGTCGGTTTTTCACCGCGCACCATACGTGTCCATTGGGTTCCACGTTAATCCATGGATCAAGCCCACCTAGGAAAGAGACCGCACTACCACGTGTGTGGGAGATATAAGGTTGGAAGGATCTATCTGCTTGCATGTGTTTGTCTATGTTGCATCAGCACGAGCATGCATTGCATTTTAATCATGCACCATCTTAACAATTTTTGCATTTCAGCCATCATAGATTCTCCTGGGTGGTCTAGAGGTCCCGACGGACGGTTAAGAAGGACGCCGCTTTTGGGGTTAACAGAGTTAGTGTTGGATCAGAGTTCAGTTTCAATCTCAGAAAATAGTGTGGGGTTTTCTCTCGAATCATCAACAGAAGTCAGCATGGCTAATCCATCAAATGAGTCTGATGCAACCCGGGCAATAATTGCTGAGGAGGTAGGAAAGAGGATGGAGGAATTTGAAGCCCGCATGATTGCAATGATGGGCAATCTTGCCACCACAATAGCTGGGCAACAAGCTGCTGCTGCCCCTATCCGAGTACCAGCTGAACAAGAGGTTGTAAGAGAAGAGCGTCCTGCTGCAGTTAACCAACCAATGGTTGACCCACCTGTTGTTGAGCAAAGAGTGCCTGCACCTATTGAGCGCAGAGAGGGCCCCAGGTCTGAAGCTGAGTTTGGGAGAGATGAGCTAGAGGAGCATACAGTAGCTAAAGAGAAGTCACCGAAACTGGATGAGGCAATGTGGAGGAAAATGGAAGAGAGATTTGAGGCCATGGCAAGGATGATGACCGTGGGAAAAGGAATGAACCCGGAAGACCGAGAGCTAGATGGAGATGACCTGATTCCCCAGAATTTTAAGATGCCGGATATTCCCAAATTTGATGGCACCTCTGATCCTGCCGCACACATCAAGCAATACTCGCTGGTCATGAAGGGAACGTCCTTAACAAGAAAGCAAAAGATAGAGTATTTCTGCTTGAGTCTCACAGGAGCTGCTATTGATTGGTACCATGGGCTTGAGAGGAGGTCCAAGGAGGATTGGGACTTGCTAACTGAAGAGTTCCTTAAGCAGTACGATTGCAGTACCCGGATGGAGGTCACTTTGAAAGATCTCGAGTTGCTACAACAGAAGGCTGGGGAATCCTTCCACGAGTACCTTACTCGGTGGAGAAACCGGGTTATGGAGATGAAACGCAAACCGGACACTTCTGATCAGATCCGACTGTTCATTCGAAATGCCAGCCCCTACTTGAGAGATGGATTGAAGATGAAGGGACTGAAAGACTGGGAATCCCTGAAGGATATCGCCATAGAAGCAGAGGGAGAATATTTAGCCAAGAGGGCAAACAGCGAGTCCTATGCCAGGAAGGGATACAGCAATCAGGGGACAGCCAAGCTAGCAAGTTCCAGCAGTGGTAACAGAGTTGGGAAGACTGCCGAGGTGTCTGTAACTGGGGTAAATCAGAGGTATTTCTCCAACTTGGGTAGGCCTTTATCATGGGTACTGAAGAGGCTAATAAAAGAAGGAAAACTGCGACCCCTATCACCTAGGTCGGCCAAGACCCAAGGACAGCCAGGGCACAAGGAGAATGAATACTGCGCATTCCACCAACATACCGGGCATTTGACGGATGATTGTATAACACTAAGACATCGGGTCCAAGATCTAATTGACAACAAGCAGATCACCGATCCTGAGCAGAGGGAAAGCAAGAAGAAGTCCGGTTATAATGCAGTGCCACCTCCAGTCTTTATGATTGGATCAAGCCTATCAGAATGGTATGTGATGCAAGACCTATATGGAAATGAGTATGTCGCTATTACTCGCCCTGCAGTGGATGGAGAAGGGGTTTCCGTGGCAGCAATAGACTGTTGGTCCACTAGTGAGAGTGGAGATGATGAAGATGAGAAAAATGGAGAGTTTACGGATCCGTGGGATTCAGAGGAAGAAGAAAGAGTAGAAGCAGTAACAAGAAGTGGGAGGGTCATTCCAGAAGCCGAGAAGCAGCAGGACCCAGCACAAGCAATCGCAGAGAACGAGCCGGAAGAAAATCCAATATTGAAGCAACTAAAAAAGACCACGGCTCAGATATCCATTTGGGACCTCTTGAGACAGTCCCCCTCTCACCGACAGAAGTTAGTTGAAGCATTGAGTGTATCCACCGTAGCAACTACAATCTCTCCATCCGAGCTTTTAGACCTTGTAAAGGGGGGATCCGGGGAGAAGTTGGTTTTTTCTGATGTAGACCTACCAACAGAGGGTCGCAGCCACAACCGACCTTTGTACATCAAGGCACAAATCAATGGTAAACACACCGCTTGCGTCATGGTTGATGACGGGTCGTCAATAAATGTTTGCCCTTTGGTAGCGCTTCAGGCCTTCGGGATGGATGAGAGTATGTTAAGCAAATCTGACCTGACCATCACTGCCTACGATAATTCTAGGAGGCAAGCATTGGGAACTTTCAAAACTTTGGTAAAGACGGGGCCTATTGAGACAGAAACGGATTTTGTGGTTCTACCGATCCCAGCAAATTTCTCAGCTCTACTTGGAAGACCGTGGTTCCATAAGTTAGGGGGAGTACCATCTACCTTACACCAGATAATTAAGATACCTCATGAAGGAGAGGTAGTGACCATTAAAGCAGCAAGAGAGAACCAAGTGTCTGCTTTGGAGATCTCTAATCAGCCATTCAGTGGCTTTCATGTATCAGTGATCGGAGAAGAGCAAAGCTTAGAAGGTAGCCCTCAAGTAGTGAATATGCTGAAAAAGATGCACTTCCTCCCAGGGGCTGGTTTGGGAAAAGAGTCACAAGGATTGCAGGATGCTATCACTACACGTGGTCAGAAAGATCGAAAGGGATTGGGCTACCAAGGAAAGTATGGTAAGAAGAAAGTGTCAGGGAAGATTCCCCATATTTCAGAGAGCTTTGTGCCATCATCATCGGTTTGTGCTTACACCGGAGAAGAAGAGCCGCAGTGGGTAGATGGGAAGATTACCCCGGGTTTTGAAATTTTCAATGATGTCTTTGATTGGGAAATCGGAGTTATTAAAGCTGTAGAGAACTTTTGGGATGAGGAGATTATAACCCAATGCAGCATCTGGGACAGGGATGAGCCCGAAGAAATCGTCACTGATAGGATGTTAGCCACTAAGCTCAAAGGGAAGGAAAAGATAGTGGAACCAGAGCCGAAGATTGAAGATCTCAAGATTTCACCAAATCAAGAAGCCAAAGCACAGTCAGCTACAGCATCGGCGTCGACTGAAGTTGATAGTCATTTAGATTCTCTTTTTATACCAGAACTCTTTGAAGACAATGTTAATGTTTCTGATTATGTTAATGAGATGAACAACTTTGCTTACTTGTGTGATGTTTCTGATGATTTCATTTCGCATGATCATAAGCATGATGCATTCATTTTTGATATTAATTCAACTGGCACAACTGCATTTAATCTCGGAACTTTGGAAAATCCAAAGGAAATTTTGCTAGCATCAGACATAACTCCTGAAGAGAGAATAAAATTTGAGAGAATATTAAAAAAATATGAAAAAGTCTTTGCCTGGACCTATGAGGATATGCCGGGAATAGATCGAGATGTTGCCGAACATGCCATCCCAACTTACCCAGAGTTTAAACCAGTCAAGCAAAAGCTTCGGAGGCTTAGGCCAGAGTGGGCACAGAAAGTGAAAGAGGAGATCCACAAGCAGATTGACGCTAAGTTCCTGATAGAGGTTCAATACCCAACATGGTTAGCTAATGTGGTTCCTGTAGCTAAGAAGGACGGTAAGGTTCGAGTATGCGTTGACTATCGAGACCTGAACAAGGCCTGTCCGAAAGATGATTTCCCTCTTCCTCATATTGATGTGCTAGTAGATAGTGCTGCTGCTTGCATGATGTATAGCTTTGTGGATGGATACGCAGGGTACAATCAAATTCTTAACAAGATAGTGGACCGGATCAAGACAGCCTTTATCACCGAGTGGGGGACATATGCCTACCGGGTTATGCCTTTTGGGTTGAAGAATGCAGGAGCAACCTATCAGAGGATGGCGACCAAGGTTCTCAATGACTTAATCCACAAAGAAGTGGAGGTGTATGTTGATGACATGATGATTAAGTCGGCTACCAGGGAAGGTCACTTTGAGGCTTTAGAAAAGTTCTTTCAAAGAATTAGCAAGTACGATTTGCGCCTCAATCCCAAGAAGTGCCTTTTTGGAGTTACATCAGGAAAGTTGTTAGGCCATGTAGTAAGCCAGAGGGGAATCGAGGTAGATCCCGATAAAGTCAAAGCCATAAGAGAGATGCCAGTGCCCCAGAAGGAGAAGGACGTCAGAAGTTTCTTAGGAAAGCTTCAGTACATCAGCCGATTTATTGCAAAGCTAACTTCAGTATGTGAGCCTATTTTCAAGCTTCTTAGGAAGAATCAGCCGATGATATGGAACGATGACTGTCAACTGGCCTTTGACACCATTAAGGACTATCTGCTAAATCCTCCGGTACTAAGACCACCACGCCGTGCCAAACCACTAATCCTGTACCTAGCTGTGGAAGATAACTCAGTGGGTGCTATGATGTCTCAGGAAGATGATTTTGGTGTAGAATTTGCAGTTTATTATCTTAGCAAGAAATTCCTGCCTTACGAAGCCAAATATGTAGAGGTGGAAAAGATCTGTTTAGCAGTTATCTGGGCTTCTAAGAAGTTGCGACACTACTTTCATTCCTTCAAGGTACAAACGGTTGCCAAACATAATCCGCTCAGATACCTCCAAGAAGCACCCTCTTTACTAGGGAAGATGGGAAGGTGGTTACTGCTGTTGCAGGAATTTGACATTGAGTACATAACCAAGAAAACCATTAAGGGAAGAGCGGTAGCAGAGTTCTTAGCCGAGCATCCTATTGAGGGAGATCAGTTTGAATACAACTTCCCAGATGAAGATGTCACGGCCATAGCGGTGCAAGGGTGGCAATTATTCTTTGATGGAGCAGTCAATAATAAGGGAGCAGGCGTAGGAGTTATTCTTACGACACCAGATGGTGAAAGACTACCATTGGCTAAGAAGCTGAGGTATAAGGCTACCAATAATGAAGCAGAATATGAAGCTTGCATCTTTGGATTGGAAGCATTACTCGCTCTGGGGGCAGAGACCGCAGAAGTATTTGGAGATTCTTCCTTGGTAATTCATCAGATCAGAAGGGAGTGGTCAGTCAAGGAAGAAAGGTTGTTGCCTTATGTAAAGCACTTGAGATCGTTGAGCAGCCAGTTCGAGATTTGCACTTTTCACTTCATCCCCAGAGACGAAAATCAGTTAGCTGATGCTCTAGCAACATTAGTGTCTATGTGGGATAACCCAACAGGAGTTGCGATGAAACCCGTGCTGATTTATAGTTCGGAAAGACCTTGCTTTGAAGCTGAACAGGTGATGGACATTGAGGCCATTGATGGAAATCCATGGTATTATGACATTCAGAATTATTTAGAGAGATCAGTCTTTCCAGAGGAAGCCACTGAGAAGGACCAAAGAATGATCAGGAAGTTATCCACTCAATTCATCAGTGTTAATGGCACTTTGTATAAAAGGCAAGCTGATGGTATCCAGTTAAGATGTCTGGCAGAGAAAGAAGCTAAAAGACTTATGGAAGAGGTTCACGCCGGGGTTTGTGGAGCTCACATGAATGGCTTAGCCTTAGCAAAGAAGATCATGCGCCAAGGGTTTTATTGGCTCACAATGGATACAGATTGTTCAAAATTTGTGAAGCAATGCCAGTTATGCCAACAGTATGCGAATTTGAGGCATGTGCCAGTTTCAGAGTTATATAACTTAACATCTCCATGGCCATTTGCAGCATGGGGAATAGACATCATAGGCGAGATCCGTCCTACGGCTTCTAATGGGCATAGATTCATCATAGTTGCCATTGACTACTTCACTAAGTGGGTTGAAGCTGAGTCTTTCAAGAAGGTTGATGCAAGGGATATGGCTAAGTTCGTTGAGCGGAATTTGATATGCAGATATGGCCTCCCTCATCACATAGTGTCTGATAATGGGGTACAATTCCTAGCAGAAACTAAGCAGATGCTCCAGAAATATAGGATCCAACATCATAAGTCTTCTCCTTATCGTCCTCAAGCAAACGGTGCAGTTGAAGCGGCAAATAAGAATGTGAAGAGAATTTTGGCCAAGATGGTTCAGAACTACAAGGATTGGGCAGAAAAGTTACCCTTCGCACTTTGGGGATATAGAACAACAGTCAGAACCTCTACAGGGGCAACGCCATTCTCTCTGGTATATGGAACTGAAGCAGTCCTGCCGATTGAAATTGAGCTGAAATCATTAAGGGTAGTCATGGAAGCTGAGATTCCTGAAGCAGAATGGGCACAACAACGTTTGTCACAGCTAAATCTGTTGGATGAAGACAGGTTACGAGCCTATTACCACAACCAAGTTTATCAAAAGAGGTTGGCTCGGTCGTTTGGCAAGAAAGTACGAAAGCACCCGTTGAAGGAGGGGGACTTGGTCTTTAAGATGATGAGGCCGGGAGTTCCAGACATACGAGGAAAATTCAGACCAACCTGGGAAGGACCTTTCATTTTGAAAAAGTTGCTAACAAAAGGAGCAGCGATTTTAGCAGACAGCGATGGGAATGAGTTCAAGGACCCGGTCAATGTCGATAGACTTAAAAGGTTCCATGGCTAAAGACCAAAAATAAAAAGAAGAGAATAAATGCCCCGCGGGTCGAAAACCGAAAAAAAAGGCGGCCCTGCTAAAATTGGGCGCCCTGTCAGGGTGAAAACCGAAAAAAGGCATCCTGGGCAAAAATTAAGGGCCAAGAGAAAATATTCAATCGAGAAAACCCAAGAGGGCCGATTGATAACAGGAGTTTGATGCTGACAAAACCCACTCCGAGATTATGTGTAGTCATATGCTTTTGAATTCTTGTCAAATGAAAATCATGTATGATGAAATCATATAGAAATGTACACAATTTCGCAATGAATAAAAGAATACATTTTCATTGATCATTCAGTTCTGTCTTAAAAAGAAATATACCAATTGTTCATCTAATGATTATTGCTCAGTCCCTTCATTGGATATGTGCTATTTGCTCTTAACAGAAGCTTTGGTGATAACCTTAAAAAAAAAAAAAAAAAAAAAAAAAATAATAATAAAAGCCGCTGGATTGGGTTGGGTCCATTCCAGGCAAAAATTTGGCAAAGGGTTGTGTGAAAATCCCATAAGGGACGCATTTCCCGCAAAGAAAAGCTAGTGTGAAAATCCACAAGGGACGCACTACCTTTAAAACAATGACGTTCAATGTCTGGAGCAATAAGGCGGTGTTACTTCAGATGATCTTCTTTCAATCAAGTAACATACAATACAGAACATGAAAAAGAATCCCGGGTAAATGATCATTGACCAGGAGGGCAAGGATATATACCGGACATCTCTTTCAGAAAACTTGTCGACGATCCTCAGGATTCAGGGGGCATCGTAGAGCAGGAAGGCTACAACCTCAGCGAACCATGGACCACCTAGGGCACAGTCTATACATTGTTGCAAGCATTTGCATTCCATATCATGCACACGTGATTTCTTGTATATTCCTATGCATACAATCTTGCAGGAGAAATCGGCGGGGAACACCAACAAAAGCCGAGTGACGACACCAGTCCAAACATCTAAAGGAGCACAGTTCCAAAATTCACAGCGGTTAGCACGATGGCGGCACTACCCACAAGAGGTTAGCACGACCACGGCACTACCAATTCACAGCGGTTAGCACGATGGCGGCACTACCCACAAGAGGTTAGCACGACCACGGCACTACCAATTCACAGCGGTTAGCACGATGGCGGCACTACCCACAAGAGGTTAGCACGACCACGACATTACCAATTCACAGCGGTTAGCACGATGGCGGCACTACCCACAAGAGGTTAGCACGACCACGGCACTACCAATTCACAGCGGTTAGCACGATGGCGGCACTACCCACAAGAGGTTAGCACGACCACGGCACTACCAATTCACAGCGGTTAGCACGATGGCGGCACAACCCACAAGAGGTTGGCACGACCACGGCACTACCAAAATTCACAACGGTTAGCACGATGGCGGCACTACCCACAAGAGGTTAGCATGACCACAGCATTACCAGCTACAACCAAAAGACAGCAACAACTATCATTACAATTCCATCAAGCAGGAAAGACGGCCGACTCAGGTACGCGTCTCTTTCCTTTTCTTCTTTGAGTTTAGGCTCACCTAGACACTAGTGTACTAGATTCCCCTAAACTGGGGGCAACTGTAGACACCGGGTCCTGAGTCAGCCTAGATCGAAGTTACCCAATGATGATAATTTCCTTCACAGGCTTAAAAGGTTAAAAGTGATGGTTTTCTCGTCAAATTTGCATTTTAGAGTGAAAAATTAGAAAATAATAAAAAAAAATATATATTTAAAAAAATTAATTAATTCTGAAAAATGGGGGGTTTTTTTTAGTCAATTTAAAATTGAAAAAAAATAGGAAAAAATAAAAAAATAAAAAATAAAAAAATTTTTCGGACCGCGAGTGTCGGGCGCGGCAGCGCGCTTGCGGCAGCGCGCAGGCGCGCTGGCGCCCAGCTCGCAGGCGCCTGGGCGCCCAGCGCGCAGGCGCCCATCGCGCATCGCGCGCAAAGGCGACGCTCAGCGTCGCCGATGCTGCGCGTCGCTAAAGGCGCGCGCAGCATCGCGCACGCTGAGCGCCGCACGGAGCGCTCGTGCGCCAGCGCGCGAGTTTCGCGCGGAAGCCCGCCTCGCCGCGTGAGTGCCTGTCGCTCTATAGCGACGGGCGGTGCCCCTTGTGCCGACGGTCTCCTGGCCGTCGGTATAGGGTCTGTTACCCTATTTTCCATTTTTTCAGCCTTTTTCCGATTTTTTCACCCAAAAATCCGTTTTTATCCCAAAATTAAGGGTTTTTGACTTCAAATAAAATTCCAAAATATTTTTTATAGATTATTAATTAATAAACTTGATTTTATCCCCAAAAATAAAGGAATTTGAATAAAATTAGGTTTGTTTTCCTTAATTAAATTAGGGCAACATTTCTTATTCTTTTAAAATAGTTTAGGATGGAATCAAAAAAGAGAGAGCCTCCACATTTTTGAGACCTAATTTTCCAGAATTCTTCTTCTATTTTTTCTCTTCAAAATTTCAGATTTCTTTTTTTGAATTAATAAGGTTTAATTGAAATTGAAAGGCCAATTTTCAATTGTTAATTATTCCAATTAATTTCTTTGTTTTTGCTCCATAAACACAAGAAATTAATCATTATTTTGACATCAATTTCTTTTTAATCTTAAGCATACAAATCAATTCCTTTGTTTTTCTCCATAAACAAAGAGAATTAATTTTATTGCTAATTTTATTCTTTCAAGCAATCTTCCGGAAAATCATCACTTTTCCTTCATCAAATCCAATATTCTGAGGGTAAATATTCTTGGCTCCATTTCTATTTCAATTCTATTTTATTTTATTTATTCATATCCATTTTATTATTTTTATTGATTTATTTATTGTTTTCATCTATTCATTTGTTGTATTCATCTTATATTTGTTCCATTTAATTGTTTATATATATGATTTGATTTTTATTCATGTGAACATTGTTTTTTTTTTAATTCCTAACATGTAAATAATTTATTTTGATTCCTCATTATTTTTAACATGCAAATAATTAATTAATTTAAATTAATCTTTTTGCCATGTAAATAGTTTGTATTAACTATGAACACATCAATTAACCTTGTTATATATCATTATTATTTTCATCATTCCTTTGTTTACATGATTTTATTGTCATTTGTTTATTTATTCATTCATTATTTTTCACATATCATCATTATTTTCATAATGTGTATATTTTCATATACTAATTAATTAACATGTTTTATTTTATTTTCATCACATCATTTAATCATTTATTATATATAATCCATGTTTCTCATTTTATTTTGGTTTGTTAATATTTTTGATTCCATTATCATTTTTTTTATCACCTTATTTTATTTTTATTCGTTATTTTGTATGTTTAATTGATTTAATTGATTTAATCACTAACATTATTTTTTTGTACTTTATTTTTATGTCTAAACTAATTTTTTTTCCGCTTGGGCGTTTTTGCGAGCACATCGGGGAAGTCCAAAAAAGGCTCGTTTGGTTTATTCATTTTCTTTATTTGTAAGATTTTATTTAATTTTGCCATATAATTTTCTTGTAAAATTATTTATTTAGGCTCGCTAAAAAGAAAATCACAAAAAACATTTTTATTAATTAACTTGACATTTTTTTCTAAATAAAAAATGGGACCAATGTCCTAGTTTTTCATACCCAAATAAATCATCACATCAAAATTGTTTCATAATAAATATGCATGCGAGGACCAATGTTCTCACTATTAATGAATAACCCGTTTTATGCATGTATTTCATTTTTATAAATGGGAGTTGTATTCCGCTCCTAGTGTTATTGTAATTTATTTTGAATGCTTTATTTTGGATTTTGCTTACATTTACCGCTTTTGATATGAATGATTGCGCCTTTAAATTAAAATTGCATTGTGTGGAAAGTTGATAAAACAATGAATTCAAAACTTAATTATGATATTAATCAAGGTATAAATAAATGAGAAGTCCCGAACCAGCTCTGGTCTTTGGGCTCAAGAGGTTAGAGGTTATCCTCCAAGATACTTCTTGTGTCACGAGACTTTAGCGTTAATCTTAGGCCTCATGGCCCAATATGGATAAAATGTGCAAGTCTTAGGCTCTCCGAGGCGAGAGAAACTTTCCCAATGTTCTATTGGGTGGCGACTCCATGAAACCTCCTTGTTGCCCAACATAGACGCACTTGCGATTTATCGCAAGCTGTTGACTGACCCACAATTGCCCCGATCGCCCACGTGCGGGCGGTCGAGCGGGCGGCCGCGGGGATCCGGCGCGCGTCACACCGGGCATCTGACAGATGATTGCACGGCACTGAGGTATCAGATTCAGGATCTGATCGACAGTAAATAGATTTTCGATCCTGAGAAGAGGGAAAAGAAAAGACTGCCGGGTACAATGCTGTTCCTCCACCTATTTTCATGATAGGTTCAAGTCTGCCATAATGGTTTGTGTTAAGGGACCTTTACGGTAATGATTATGTGGCTATTGTCCGCCCCGAGCAAGAGGTTAGTGGGGAAAAGCCCCAGGTTAGCATGATAGAATGTTGGGACTCAACCAGTGGAAGTGAGACTGAAGGAGCCGATGAGCCGGAGGATGTGTGGAACTCTGTGGGTGAAGAAGAGGTACAAGAAGTGCAGGCTGTAACCCGCAGTGGAAGAATAATCCCAGAAGTAGAAAGGTTGCAAGACCCAGTGCCAACACCAGCGGAAAGTGACCCGAAAGAGAGTGCTATAGTCAAACAACTGAAAAAGACAACGGCTCAAATATCTATATGGGACCTTCTAAGACAATCCCCTTCCCATTGAGAGAAGCTAGTAGAGGCTTTGAGCGAATCCACTGTGGCAACCATGATTTCTCTTTCGGAGCTACTGGATCTTGTGAAAGGAGGGTCTGGAGAGAAGTTAGTATATTCTGATGCCGACTTGCTAATCGAGGGCCGAAATCACAATCGGCCACTGTACATCAAGGCATAAGTGAATGGCAAGCACACAGCATGCGTCATGGTTGATGATAGATCGTCCATAAATGTCTGTCTACTAGTGGCACTGTAGGCTTTTGGACTTGATGAGAGCATGCTCAGTAGATCAGACTTGACTATCACGGCATATGATAACTCTAGCAAACAGGCATCAGGGACATTCAGAGCTTTGGTTAAGACTGGGCTCGTGGAGACGGAAGCAGAGTTTGTAGTTTTGTCGATCCCAGTGAACTTCTCGGCCTTAATAAGGAGGCCGTGGTTCCATAAGTTAGGGGGAGTGCCCTCCACGCTACACCAGATGATTAGAATACCACACGAAGGAGAGGTGGTAACCATCAGAGCAGCTAGAGAAAACCAGGTGTCTGCCTTCGGGATTGCGAACCAACCGTTTAGTGGTTTCCATGTATCAGTGATTAGGGAAGAGCAAGGTTCAGTGGGCAGCCCTCAAGCAGTGAATATTATGAAGAAAATGCATTTTCTTCCAGCGGCTGGTCTGGGCAAGAATTCACAAGGACTGTAGTCAGTCATCACTACACGAGGCCAAAAGAATCGAAAGGGTCTGAGGTACAAAAGTGAGTATGGCAAGGAGAAGGAAGTGCCAAGGGAGATCCCTCATATTTCCAAGAGTTTCATTCCAGCCTACTCAGTCTGCGCCTATGTCGGAGAGGAAGAGCCCCAGTGGGTGGATGGAAGGATTGTACCAGGATTTGAGATCTTTAATAATGTTTTCGACTGGGAAGTTAGAGTGATCAAGTCTGCGAAAGACTTCTGGGATGAGGAGGTGATGACATAATGCAATGTTGGGGATGGAGGTGAGCCCGAAGAGATTGTCACAGAGAAGCTGCTAGCTACCCGACTGAAGGGGAAGGAGAAGATAATAGAGCCAGATGTGGAGATTGGAAGCCTGAAGATTTCATCAGGGCCAGCTGAAGAGCCTCTAGCAAGCCAAGAAGTCCAAGCGTAGTCGGCTACAACATCGACGCCAGTAGGCGATGAAGACAATAGTGTTTTAGATACTCTTTTTTTGCCTGAACTATTTAATGATGACAATGTTAACTTTGCTAATTATATTAATGAAATGAACGACTTTGCTTATTTGTGTGGTGTTTTTGATGATTTCATCTCTCATGATCATAAACATGATGCATTCATTTTTGATATTAATTCAACTAGCACGACTGCATTTAATCTCGAAACTTTGGAAAACCCAAAGAAAATTTTGATAGCATCAGATATAACTCCTGAAGAGAGAATAAAATTTGAGAGAATTTTAAGAAAATATGAAAAGGTCTTTGCCTGGACTTATGAGGACATGCCGAGAATTGATCGAGATATTACAGAACATGCCATCCCAATTACCCAGAAGCTAGACCAGTCAAACAGAAGCTCTGAAGGTTAAGGCCAGAATGGGCGCAAAAGGTAAAAGAAGAGATCCACAAGCAGATAGAAGCTAAGTTTCTGGTGGAAGTTAAGTACCCGACCTGGTTAGCCAATGTTGTCCCAGCGGCCAAGAAGGACGGTAAGGTGAGTGTGTGTGTGTACTACCGAGACCTAAACAAAGCCTGTCCAAAAGACGATTTCCCTTTACCCCATATTGACGTGCTGGTGGATAGTGCGGCTGCTTGTATGATGTACAGTTTTGTAGATGGGTATGCGGGGTACAACCAGATACTCAACAGGATTGTGGATCGGATCAAAACAGCCTTCATTATAGAATGGGGTACATTCGCCTACCGGGTTATGCCTTTCGGGTTGAAAAATACTGGGGCAACCTATCAGAGAATGGCGACAAAGATTCTAAATGACCTGATTCACAAAGAGGTAGAGGTGTATGTTGACGATATGATGATCAAGTCAGCCACAAGGGAAGGTCACTTCGAGGTTTTGGAAAAGTTCTTTCAACGGATCGATAAGTATAATTTGTGCCTCAATCCCAAGAAGTGCATCTTTGGAGTCACCTCAGGTAAGCTGCTGGGCCATGTGGTGAGTCAAAGAGGAATCAAAATAGACCCCGATAAGGTTAAGGCTATCAGAGAGATGCCAGCGCCCCAGAAAGAAAAAAGAAGTTAGGAGCTTCCTGGGAAAGCTCCAGTATATTAGCCGGTTCATCGCCAAGCTGGCCATAGTATGTGAGCCCGTCTTCAAACTTCTTCGAAAGAATCAGCCAGTGCAGTGGAATGACGACTGCCAGAAAGCTTTTGACCTCATCAAGGATTACCTTCTGCATCCTCCAGTCCTAAGGCTGCCATGACCTGTTAAGCCTCTAATCCTTTACCTAGCAATAGAGAAGAATTCTGTAGGTGCCATGATGGCCCAAGAAGATGAGTTTGGGATTGAATTCGCGGTTTACTACCTCAGCAAGAAATTCCTTCCTTATGAAGCTAAGTACGTAGAGGTGGAGAAGATTTGTCTGGCGGTAATTTGGGCTTCAAAGAAGTTGAGGCACTATTTCCATTCCTATACGGTGCAAGCAGTCGCCAAACAAAACCCCCTTCGATACCTTCAGGAAGCACCCTCATTGCTAGAAAAAATGGGAAGGTGGTTAATACTACTACAGGAATTTGATGTGGAGTACGTCACGAGAAAGACCATTAAGGGTCGGCAGTTGCAGAATTTCTCGCCGAACACCCCATAGAGGGAGACCGGTTCGATTACAATTTCCCAGATGAGGATGTCATGGCCATGGCGGTGTAGGGGTGGCAAATGTTCTTTGATGGGGCAGTCAACAGAAAAGGGGCAGGAGCAGGGATTATCCTCACAACCCCGGATGGTGAGAAGCTGCCATGGGCCAAGAAGTTGAGATACAGGGCGACCAACAACGAAGCAGAGTATGAGGCTTGTATTTTCGGATTAGAAGCATTGCTGGCTCTAGGGGCAAAGACCGCAGAAGTTTACGGGGATTCGTCTTTGGTAATTCATCAGATCAAGGAGGAATGGTCAGTTAAGGAAGAGACACTACTGCCCTATATGAAGCACTTGAAACTTTTGAGTAGCCAGTTTGAGACTTGTGCTTTCCATTTCGTCCCTAGAGGGGAGAACCAGTTGGTTGATGCTCTCGCAACATTGGTATCCATGTGGGATAATCCAACAGGGATTGCTATGAGGCCTATCCTGATTTCTAGTGCAGAAAGGCCCTACTTCAAAACTGAGCAAATAATGGATGTCGAGGCCACCGATGGAAAACCTTGGTATTACGATATTCAGAATTACTTGGAAATGTCGGTCTTTCCAGGGGAAGCCACTGAAAAGGAGCAAAGGATGATTAGAAAATTGTCCTCCCAATTCATCAGTGTGAATGGGGATTTGTATAAGAGGCAAGCAGATGGTATCCAATTAAGATGCTTGGTAGAGAAAGAAGCCGAAAGGGTTATGGAGGAGTTTCATGCCGGTGTTTGTGGGGCCCACATGAATGGCCTGGCTTTAGCGAAAATGATCATGCGCCAAGGATTTTATTGGCTCACAATAGATGCGGACTGCTTAAAATATGTGAAGGAGTGCCAGTTATGCCAGTAGTATGCAAACTTGAGGCATGTGCCAGTTTCCAAGCTACATAACTTGACGTCTCCATGGCCGTTCACGGTTTGGGGAATAGATATCATCGAGGAGATACATCCCACAGCCTCTCATGGACATAGATTCATTGAAGTCGCTATCAACTATTTTACAAAATGGGTAGAGGCTGAATCTTTCAAGAAGGTCGATGCTCGGGACATGGCCAAGTTCATTGAGAAGAACCTAATATACAGATACGGTCTCCCACATCATGTCATATCCGACAACGGGGTCCAGTTTATGGCCGAAACTAAGCAGACGCTTTAAAAGTACGGGATCCAGCACCACAAGTCTTCCCCCTATCGCCCTCAGGCCAATGGCACAGTTGAAGCGGCGAATAAAAATGTTAAAAGAATATTGGCCAAGATGGTTCAAAGCTATAAAGACTGGGCAGAGAAGCTGCCATTTGCACTTTGGGGCTACAGAACCACAGTCTGAACCTCCACAGGGGCAACACCATTCTCTCTGGTGTACGAAACCGTAACGGTACTGCCAGTTGAAATAGAGCTAAGGTCGTTGAGGGTGGCTATGGAGGCTGAAATCCCGGAGATGGAATGGGCACAACAGCGATTGTTGTAGTTGAATATGTTGGACGAGGATAGGCTACGGGCATATTACCACAATCAGGTTTTTTAGAAAAGGCTAGCTCGGTCCTTTGGCAAGAAGGTTTGGAAGCACCCACTGAAGGAGGGGGATTTAGTCTTTAAGATGATGAGGTCGGGAGTGCCAGATATACGGGGGCAGTTCAGGCCAACCTGGGAAGGTCCATTCATACTAAAGAAATTACTGACCAAGGGGGCAGCAATCTTAACGGACAGTGATGGGATTGAATTCAAAGAACCGGTCAACATCGACAGGCTAAAGAGATTCCATGGCTAAAGACCCAAAGTGAAAAGAAGAGAATAAATGCCCCACGGGTCGAAAATCGGAAAAAGGTGGCCTTGCTAAAATTGGGCACCCTGTCAGGGTGAAAACCGAAAAGGCATCCTGGGCAAAAATTAAGGGCCGAGAGAAAATGTTCAATCGAGAAAACCCGAGAGGGCCGATTGATAACAGGAGTTTGATGCTTACAAGATCTATTCCGAGATTAGGTGTAGTCTTTTGTTTTTTTGAATTCTTGTTAAATGAAGGTCATGTATGATGAAATCATGTAGGAATGTACACAAATTTTGCAATGAATAAAGGAGTTCAGTTTGCATTTTCGTCAACTTTCAGTTCCGTCTTAAAAAGGAATCTATCATTCATCTAATAACTATTGTCTAAATGGCTCTGCTAAAAGGCGTCTGAATAGAATATGCGCTGATCACCCTCAGTAGCGGTTCCCATAATGACCGTCTCTAAAAAAAAGAAAAAAAAAACAGGCCGTTAAAGATGAAAACCGTGACTGGCGCTCTAAGCAAAAGTCAGGCCAAGGGGCAAGGTGAAAACCTGGGAACAGGCAGTCTGTCCTATAAAAAAATAAAATGAATAAAAGCCGGTAGATTGGGTTGGGTCCATTCTAGGCAAAAAATAAGGCACAGGGTTATGTGAAAATTCGGGAAGGATGCATTTCTCGCTAAGAAAAGCTAGTGTGAAAATCCATAAAGGACGCGCTACCTTCAAATAATGACTACAGGTATCAGAAGAGAACCTCATAATCCCCGAAGGCAGGAAAATCAAAAGCAATTATAAGGGGGCACCGATCACACGGTAAATTACGGCCAAACTGACTGTCGCCTCCAAACCCACTTAGATGAATTCTTATCCTACATTACTGCATATACATGCGTCTCATATCATGCATACAATTTCTTGTATATACTTCCATGCACATAGTCTTGCAGAAAATATCTAAATGAGCACCCAGCTCAGAAGAACAGTCCCAGAGGACACCAAGTTCAGAAGAACGCCCAGCTCAGGAGAGCAGTCCAGGAGGACACCCAGTTCAGAAGAACACCCCTCTCAAGAGAGCAGTCCAGGAGGACACCCATTTCAGAAGAACAACCTCATCACTTTGTAAGTCTGGAGCAGACTCAGTGCAGCTCAAGAGAGCACTTTTCGCGTTTTGTAAGTCAGGAGCAGACTTGGCGCATCAGCAACCCTCGCATTTTGTAAGTCTGGAGCAGACTCGGCACATCACCATCAGCATTTTATAAGTTTGGAGCAGACTCGGTGCAGCTCAAGAGAGCAACCCTCGCATTTTGTAAGTCTGGAACAGACTCGACGCATCACCATCAGCACTTTATAAGTCTGGAGTAGACTCGGTGCAGCTCAAGAGAGCAAACCTCGCATTTTGTAAGTCTGGAACAGACTCGACGCATCACCATCAGCACTTTGTAAGTCTGGAGCAGACTCGGTGATGCTCAAGAGATCAAACCTCGCGTTTTGTAAGTCTAGAGCAGACTCGGCACATCACCCCCATCAACCTCGCACTTTGTAAGTCTGGAGCAGATTCGGTGCAGCTCAAGAGAGCAACCCTCGCGTTTTGTCTGGAGCAGACTCGACGCATCACCCAGAAGGATAAAAATCGTCCCTCAGTCTATACAGCAACCTAAGGAGACGACTTCATTAGCATGACCAAGAAGACAGCCGCCTCAGATACGCGCTTCTTTCCTTTCTTTTCTGAATTTTGGCTCACTTAGGCACCTAGGTTCTAAGTTTTCCAAAATTGGGGGCCACTGTAGACACCGGGACCCAAGGCGGTCCAAGATCAGAATTACCCAATGATAAAAGCAGTACTTGCTAGTGAAGGTGTCAAAAAAATGCTCCCCATGTCGAAAACTCCCTTTGATGTATTTTTACTTTTATTTTTATTTTTATTTTTTTTCCTTATTCACGTGATCAATGTTTTATTTTTATTTATTTTATTCCTCTTTATTTTTATTTTTCAGTTTTTTTGAATTTTTTTTCTTTTCTCTCGCGTGCGGGTCGGTCCCGCTGTGCGCACAAGCATGCGTGGTGCCGAAGCACCGTGCGCGAGCGAACATGCGCTCTTGGCGCACGCGGTCTCTCCTCTCCACGCGGGCATGCTTGCCCTACCCCTCAACCCGTCATTTTCCTGCGTTTTTAGTCTTTTTTCCAGTCTATCTTGCCCGTTTCTTTCACCATCTGATGCTTTTTTGGGGAAACAAAAATAAAAGCTCTTTTGGTCTTTTCCCATTTTTGGCCAACACAGAAAATTAAGAGGGTTTTCATCCCTCATTTTCAAGGGGACGGCAATATTTTGAAAAGGGATTTTCTTTGGCTTTTCTCTCTAGCATTTTTACTCTCTAGGAAGCAATCTTCTTCTTCAAAAATTCTTCTTCAAAAATCTTTGAGTTTTTCTTCTCAAGTTTTAGTTTTTATTACTCTAAAATACTTAATCTTGGGCTTTATTTGTGCAAGAGAAATCAATTTTCTTAGCTTATTCATCCCACCAAAAATATTTTCTTGAACTAATTTATTTAAAACACAGATTTTTATACTTGTTTCAAATATTATTGTCATCAAAAATCGACAAGGGGAACGGAATGAGACATCCTATTTCCGATCTAAAAATTCTGAGGGTAAACATTTTTGGACTCGTTCTCATTTATTTTTTTGTATATTATTTATTGTTATTAATATTATTTTTGCCATTATTACCACATCTATTGTTTATTTTTATCATTTTAATGTGTTAATATCACTATCAATATGTCATTTGTTTGCTTGGATTTTCATGCTCATTCACTATTATTATTGTTGTTATTATTATTATTATTATTATTATTATTATTATTATTATCATTACTATTATTTGTGCCCACTGTTATCTCATTATTATTACTATTACTATATTATTATCACTATTATTATAATCATTATTTTTATTATTACTATTGTGCTATTATTATTATTATTATTATTATTATTATTATTATTATTATTATTATTATTATTATTATTATTATTGTTGTTATTATTATATTATTATCATTACTATGCCATGATTATTTGTTGTTACCATCACTCTAATTTTTATTGTTACTATTATCTTGTCTTTATTAGATTAATTTCTAGAATTATTACTAATATTTTTAATGTTAATTTTTGTCTGAGATTTAACTTGAGTTGGGTTATTCGAGCATCCCCGCGACTCCCCGGATGGGTCGCGACGCGTAGAGTGTCACATCGGTTTTGGTGAGATCTTTCTCAACTCTTTCTTTATGTTGTGTCATGTGTTTGTTTGTAATCATTTTATTTGTGCACGCGTGCGATAAAAAGTCACAAAAATATTTCTATAATTAAATTGGTTTTTTTATTAATAAAATTGGGACCAATGTCCCTTGAAGCCTAACAATAAAAATATCACAATTAAAACGAAGAGTCAATTTTCTCCAAAAATGGGATCACTCATCGCCGTTTTCATCAAACGACCAAAATGACTCTTCGAACCCACTTTAAATAAATGCAAAAGAACCAATGTTCCTTAGTTTCGAACAGGTGCGAAGGAACCAATGTTCCTAAAATAATGCCACGATTTATGTATGTCTTTTCTTATTTTGATCTTGTGTGAATGTTTTAAATTCAATTTATTTCTTTTTGGGCCCTTGTAATTAATTTTCGGGCAATGCTATTTAATTTTGGGGATTGTATTCCGTCCCCGTTTACATTTTGAATCTCCTTTTATTGGGGTTGTATTCCGCCCCCATTTCTCTTGTAATTGCGTGCTTGTGTGTTTATCGCTTTCATTTATCGCTTTCATTTATCGCTTTTTGAATGCTTATGATGCGCTTTTACTTTCAATGCATTAATCGCGTGAGGTGAGAGATATAATTTTAAGAAGTTAAAAGCTCACTTATAATTAACCAAAGCATAAATAAGAGTGAAGTTCCAAACACCATATCTCTGGTCTTGACCAATAGAGGTGAGAGACCTTTTCCTAATTTCTTGTGAATTGGGTGGCGACTCCATGATACCTCAAAGGTGCCTATAGGCATCATTAGACTAGGTGGTTCTTCCCGATGTTCTATTGGGAGGGATACATCTATGATGTCTCATGGCGCTCATGATCAAAAGACGCGAACCAGCCCCTCGAATCCCAATGGTGGATTCAAAGCAAGGGCCCTTATTGGGTTCGGCGCACGTCACATGGTCCTTTCTCTTTCCTCAAATAAAGTATATGCATGCAATAGGTGGTGGTGGCAACATGGAATGATGCCACACGGATTTCACTCAAGATTTCTACCTCTTGATTAGCTTTAATTACTCATAATTATATATAATTAATCTTCCACTAACATAATGATGCCAAATAACTAGTTGGCCTCTAAAATTCCTTTAATTCTTCAATTAAGTCCCTCTTACACTTACAATCAAGTGCAACCTTACTCATTCAATCACACATACACCCCTAGGTACTTTAATTAACCCAATTACAACAAGGGTACATTTTTTGCCATTACAGACGCCTTAATATTAGCCATGAGAAAGTGGTTAATCTGGTCGGGGTCATATGGGGGACAACCCCTACTGTATGGGCTGGTGGGGTGATCACTAGGCTGGTTTTACACTTAAGAGTTGATCCAGGGAGTTATGGGCCTCCACTCAATGAGGTATTTATGTTGATGCCACAACAACTCAGACTATGGGTATGATTATACAGGTGCCTGGTCACCCAGAGGAGTATCAGCTGCTCACGATGGCATAGACCCGGCTACTGTTCCACCTACCTCCGCTCCGGTAAGAAGGGGACGATCGGGGAGTAGCCCAGAGGGAGGAGTAAACTCCACAGTAGCCCAAGTATTAGGAGGAGCAACCTTCATAGCAGCCACAGTATCAGGGGGGATCAACCTCCACTACATCCCCAGTATCAAGGGGATCAGTCTCTATAGCGACCTCCATAGCTGCTTTAGCTAGAGGAGGGTCAGCCTCATATGCCATTCGATATGGATATTGAGTTTAATGTGGATGATTTGTTGAGCACTCCATCATTCAGAGAGCACTCAATCCACCACCACCACCACCACCACGGGTCCAGCGCTCTGAGTTGCTGGAGACTAGGAGATATCACCCATACAGCAGGCCAGGGAACCCGGAGGCATCCACAACGATAGTACCTCCACCTCTATAGCACCAGACATTGCCATCATGGCCTATCCTACTGTAACCCCCTCAGCTAGCACAACCAGATGTCATTGCAGCCATGACTGTTGCCCTTGTTGCTATGGAGTGACAGCAGGAGGAGAGGGATCGAGTCTTCCTTGAGTCCATAGACCGGCAGGAGGAGAGGGATCGAGTCTTCCTCGAGCACCTAGAGTGGTAGGAGAGGATAATAAAGGGATAGTGCAGACAGATAGAGGAGCTGAGGTAGAGTCTGAGTGCTTTTTTGGCAGCAGCAGCCCAAAGGATGGATGAGGCCATTCAGATGGGGGATGAGTCAGTTACTGTACTTAGATTTTGGGTGGAGGCATTAGAGGGATCCGTGCAAACTATATCTGGATCCATTAGGGACCTGAGAGAGCAGACTGAGACTAGGCTCACAAGCATTAGAGATGTGTGACACCCCAATGCCCCCTGGAAGGACAAGGGAGCGCTACACAGCACTATCATGCAATTATCTTATTAACTTTCCTTACATTTTAACATTACCATTTCTTATAATTCATGCATACCACTACACTATAATTTTATCGGATGTTCTTCACTATACACTATTACAAGTTACTAGCTTCACTACTATACGTTACATATAACACTATACATATACAAAAGAATAGCTTTTACAAAATGGAGCTCCAAATACAAAACTATACACTTGAAGAGACACTTCACGCTCCTATGGTGGCCTGCAGTACTTCTTCAAAAACTCGACTCCAATTCACAACCTACATGGGAGACAAGCACCCGTGCTAAGCGATAACGCTTAGTGGGGATGTACAAACAGGTACTAACACAATAATCACAAAGCATTACATAATAGAGAGCATGCTTAACACATATGGCATATGATGTACACTCACTAGATCAATATTACGCTATCATGTCAATACGCTGTAACTCATGTTAATCACAAGTCATAAGCTATCTATAACATGCTTTAAATCGCTATTCACTTACCATGTTCAATATTCACTTCACCAAGTCAATGAGGAACAATAAGTCACTATCATTCAATATCCATGTACACTGCTCATTAGTCACTACACTAAGCCAATTGTAGGCTCATTGCATTATTTCTAATTCAATAGCATGGCATAAATATCACACTATCATCAAGAACAATAATTCCAACACATATTTATCATGAACACATACAATATTCTTGTTATTCATTAATAGCCTGTATAGTCTTAGGAATGGATACGGGTACACTGATCAATAACATTAGAGACCGAGGCCTCGAACACTATATCACTAAAGACAGAAGTCTCGATCGCTATATCACAAAATACCCGTCGGTATCAATCACTAGATACCCGTCGGTGCCAATCACTAGCAGCCGCAAATCACTAGCCCTTCATAAGCATGCTTATTTATCCACGACTCGACTACAGGCTTATTACTTTATTCATACACTACGCATTCATTCTCATGGCATTATTCATTCAAATATTAAATTCATTCGCATGATTTGATTCTCCTCACATGTTCATAATTCGCATGATAATGCAATCAAGCTTAGTTAGGCTGTCATGCATTTTTAATTCACATTGTCACATGTTCGCATGATGATGCATTCAAGCTTAGTTAGGCTATCATGCATCTCTAATTCACATAATCACATGTTCGCATGATGATGCATTCAAGCTTAGTTAGGCTATCATGCATCTCTAATTCACATAATCACCCTAGTTGTATGCACATAAACTTCATTTATCATTGATATAATGCTCATACAATAAGGCTCCTAGTTATAGATAAGATTGCACAATTTATACATTCATATACAATAGGGTTACATTGGCAAGACAGAGGGGTCACGGTCACAATCAATTTGGTTGTCACCGTGACATACTGAATCCCCAAAACAGAATGTAGTTTGTGATAGGTCACGGTCACAATCAATCTGATTGTCACCGTGACTTATGACCAACTCACGGGAAGAATGCATGTCTGAGGTATGTCACGGTCACAATGAGTTTGATTGTCACCGTGACATACTGCACTTCAAAACAGAATGCTCATTTTGATGCCTCACGGTCACAACCAATTTGGTTGTCACCGTGACGCATGCCAAATTTCCACTTCACAGCTGTGTTTTACCAAGACACAGCTGTGCTTTTTCTCATACTTGGCATTCTTGCATTCACATGCTTGGGCAACATTCTTCACCACACAAGCATACTTTACCTCTTCATTTACATGTCATGATACACAATCAATTTGAGCATGCCAATAAATATTACAAATCACTAGATGCCATTAACACTAATATCACTACAATAATCACTTTACACTTGTTCACTATCCAATTCAATATCAATAGCAAAATCAGTATCACATCTCATTTACAAGAACTTCAAACACACTAATCACATCAAAACACAACAAATCCCTAACCTCTTGGAGCACTCCTTCTTACTCTTCTATATCACTTTCTCCTTCCCTTTTCCAGCTCTACCTGGCTCTTCAACTCATAACACATAAGCACACAACACATTTAAGTCCATTAGACTTTACCCATAACAATTATGAAGCAAATAGAAAGATATGAAGAAGATGAACTCAACATCAATATACCTTTTCTAGACAATAATGCACAATCTTCTATCTATCAATATCTACCCTTTGGTCTCCATGGTCAAAGAGAACAAATGAAAGAAGAGCAAAAAGGAAGAATGAACTCATGAGAGAGTGAGGGCCGGATCAAGGGATCAAAATGGCTGAATCAAGGAACAAAAGACAGGTTTACTCACTAATCCACCTCATGCTTGCATGTAAGAATGAGGTGTCAAGTTCTCACTCTCCCTACACAAGGTGGCTGGTTCACACACTAACACATGGAGTCCACTAGCATCCAGCTAAATCCACTAACATACAGCTGATCCCACTAACTTTTGATTAACTTAATTAACAGCCATTACACTAAATAAATCTTCATTTGCTAGTTAATCATACAAAGTACAATTCAGCAACTACAATACTTTATTTTCCTTCAATTAAGTCCCGCACTTCACTTTCTCACTTAGGTCCAAGGCTGTAAACCCTAATTATCATGCACATTATTACACCAGTGACACTCAATTCTTTTAGGGTGATTTTCGGGGTGTTACAACTCTCCCCCACTTAAGGAATTTCGTCCGCGAAATTTCCCTTATCTATACATGTTATGATTCTTACCCCATGCAATATGCAAGACACTAACTTTAACAATCACAACTATATCTTAACTCATACCGGGTATCTCGTCTTGCCCTCTCTTATCCGCTTCCATTGTCAAAGCATACACTTTCCCTCTCGATACATTAGGTCCTTCCACTGTTTCTGAAACTATGCCCGGTCGTTGTCCGGCTTGACCAGTTCTATTCCCGGTTATACCTCTTCTTTCACCCGTAGGGTTTAATACACTATCTCTTCCTAATTGCATAGTCAAATTCTCTTGCGTTTGTGGACATCTTGCAACCATATGTTCAGAACTCCCACACTTAAAACAAGCTCCTGTGAGCTTTCGACATACTCCCCAATGAGACCGCCCACAATGCTCACTTGGCTCCGGGACACTTCCCGTGCTTGATGGAACTTTAAACCCAACTTCAGATACTCGAGTTCGCTTACTTGACTTGTCTCGGTTCACTGCTTTTGGAGTTGCATCTTGTACGCCTTTGTTATCCTTTGCCCAACTATACCCATGTCCACGGTCTTGTGTCTTTCTCTTTTGATTCTTTCTTTGAACTATCTCAGATTTCTCTACCTTCAATGCAACGTGTACCAATTGATAGTAACTAACTGTTTGCATTGATGTCGTAGCTGCCAACAACCCCTTAATCATCTCATCCAAGCCCTCTTCAAATTGTTGACACTTAAACTCATCCGTCCTTAGGTCTTTAGGCACATATTTAATGAGACGACAAAATTCTTTATCATATTCTGCTACACTCATACTTCCTTGCTTCAGACTCACAAATTCTCTCCACTTAGCCTCTCGATAAGCTTTGGTAACATATTTCTTTTCGAATTCTTGCACAAAGAATTCCCAAGTCAATTCTGTAGGTCGTTGCGGATCCCTCAATACCAATTTCCACCAATCATATGCTGGTCCTTGTAACAAAGACACAGCACATTCCACTCGTTGCTCTTAAGGACAATGCACTTCTTGTAGCACTCGATCTATTTTCTCTATCCAATACTCAGCTATGTCCGACTCATCCATTGAGGTTCCCTTAAACTCCTCTGCCCCTCTTTTCCTAATCAAATCTGAAGGAGGTTTGGGGGCCGTCATCCTATCAATCATTCGCATAAACCCTTGCATTAACATGGCATTTTCTTGCATAAGAGGTGGATTTGCATCCCTGTTTGGTGGAGGCTCAGGTACAAACTGATTTCGGTTGGCTCTACCCGGGTTAACACTTCCGGTTGTTTCACCTATTTCTTCACTAGGATCAGTTTCCATGTTATGCTACAAAACGAACACACAATTTCTGCATTATGGCCACACTTTAGACAGACTCTAAACAATTCTATTCACTATAACTTCTATAGTCCAGAACCGCCTAAACCTATGCTCTGATACCACAACTTGTGACACCCCAATGCCCCCTGGAAGGACAAGGGAGCGCTACACAGCACTATCATGCAATTATCTTATTAACTTTCCTTACATTTTAACATTACCATTTCTTATAATTCATGCATACCACTACACTATAATTTTATCGGATGTTCTTCACTATACACTATTACAAGTTACTAGCTTCACTACTATACGTTACATATAACACTATACATATACAAAAGAATAGCTTTTACAAAATGGAGCTCCAAATACAAAACTATACACTTGAAGAGACACTTCACGCTCCTATGGTGGCCTGCAGTACTTCTTCAAAAACTCGACTCCAATTCACAACCTACACGGGAGACAAGCACCCGTGCTAAGCGATAACGCTTAGTGGGGATGTACAAACAGGTACTAACACAATAATCACAAAGCATTACATAATAGAGAGCATGCTTAACACATATGGCATATGATGTACACTCACTAGATCAATATTACGCTATCATGTCAATACGCTGTAACTCATGTTAATCACAAGTCATAAGCTATCTATAACATGCTTTAAATCGCTATTCACTTACCATGTTCAATATTCACTTCACCAAGTCAATGAGGAACAATAAGTCACTATCATTCAATATCCATGTACACTGCTCATTAGTCACTACACTAAGCCAATTGTAGGCTCATTGCATTATTTCTAATTCAATAGCATGGCATAAATATCACACTATCATCAAGAACAATAATTCCAACACATATTTATCATGAACACATACAATATTCTTGTTATTCATTAATAGCCTGTATAGTCTTAGGAATGGATACGGGTACACTGATCAATAACATTAGAGACCGAGGCCTCGAACACTATATCACTAAAGACAGAAGTCTCGATCGCTATATCACAAAATACCCGTCGGTATCAATCACTAGACACCCGTCGGTGCCAATCACTAGCAGCCGCAAATCACTAGCCCTTCATAAGCATGCTTATTTATCCACGACTCGACTACAGGCTTATTACTTTATTCATACACTACGCATTCATTCTCATGGCATTATTCATTCAAATATTAAATTCATTCGCATGATTTGA
This sequence comes from Excoecaria cochinchinensis, assembly GCA_947683425.1. Classification (NCBI taxonomy): domain Eukaryota; kingdom Viridiplantae; phylum Streptophyta; class Magnoliopsida; order Malpighiales; family Euphorbiaceae; genus Excoecaria; species Excoecaria cochinchinensis. The sequence goes on from CANTUQ010000129.1 coordinate 1,580,528, forward strand.
TTCTCCTCACATGTTCATAATTCGCATGATAATGCAATCAAGCTTAGTTAGGCTGTCATGCATTTGTAATTCACATTGTCACATGTTCGCATGATGATGCATTCAAGCTTAGTTAGGCTATCATGCATCTCTAATTCACATAATCACATGTTCGCATGATGATGCATTCAAGCTTAGTTAGGCTATCATGCATCTCTAATTCACATAATCACCCTAGTTGTATGCACATAAACTTCATTTATCATTGATATAATGCTCATACAATAAGGCTCCTAGTTATAGATAAGATTGCACAATTTATACATTCATATACAATAGGGTTACATTGGCAAGACAAAGGGGTCACGGTCACAATCAATCTGGTTGTCACCGTGACATACTGAATCCCCAAAACAGAATGTAGTTTGTGATAGGTCACGGTCACAATCAATCTGATTGTCACCATGACTTATGACCAACTCACGGGAAGAATGCATGTCTGAGGTATGTCACGGTCACAATGAGTTTGATTGTCACCGTGACATACTGCACTTCAAAACAGAATGCTCATTTTGATGCCTCACGGTCACAACCAATTTGGTTGTCACCGTGACGCATGCCAAATTTCCACTTCACAGCTGTGTTTTACCAAGACACAGCTGTGCTTTTTCTCATACTTGGCATTCTTGCATTCACATGCTTGGGCAACATTCTTCACCACACAAGCATACTTTACCTCTTCATTTACATGTCATGATACACAATCAATTTGAGCATGCCAATAAATATTACAAATCACTAGATGCCATTAACACTAATATCACTACAATAATCACTTTACACTTGTTCACTATCCAATTCAATATCAATAACAAAATCAGTATCACATCTCATTTACAAGAACTTCAAACACACTAATCACATCAAAACACAACAAATCCCTAACCTCTTGGAGCACTCCTTCTTACTCTTCTATATCACTTTCTCCTTCCCTTTTCCAGCTCTACCTGGCTCTTCAACTCATAACACATAAGCACACAACACATTTAAGTCCATTAGACTTTACCCATAACAATTATGAAGCAAATAGAAAGATATGAAGAAGATGAACTCAACATCAATATACCTTTTCTAGACATTAATGCACAATCTTCTATCTATCAATATCTACCCTTTGGTCTCCATGGTCAAAGAGAACAAATGAAAGAAGAGCAAAAAGGAAGAATGAACTCATGAGAGAGTGAGGGCCGGATCAAGGGATCAAAATGGCTGAATCAAGGAACAAAAGACAGGTTTACTCACTAATCCACCTCATGCTTGCATGTAAGAATGAGGTGTCAAGTTCTCACTCTCCCTACACAAGGTGGCTGGTTCACACACTAACACATGGAGTCCACTAGCATCCAGCTAAATCCACTAACATACAGCTGATCCCACTAACTTTTGATTAACTTAATTAACAGCCATTACACTAAATAAATCTTCATTTGCTAGTTAATCATACAAAGTACAATTCAGTAACTACAATACTTTATTTTCCTTCAATTAAGTCCCGCACTTCACTTTCTCACTTAGGTCCAAGGCTGTAAACCCTAATTATCATGCACATTATTACACCAGTGACACTCAATTCTTCTAGGGTGATTTTCGGGGTGTTACAAGATGCATCCAAACGTCAGGGTTTGGAGCAATCTCAAGCTATTGTGGGATTGGGCAGGGTGATTAACGAGGCATTAGAGTTTTTTAGGACTTATGCATAGCCATTCCTTGATGGATATGCTCAGGTCCAATTTCAGCAGGCCACCCAAGCAGCCTGATAGCCATTATTGGCAGCACGGCCCCCGATCATCATTCATTCTCTGCCACCTACAGGAGCTGATCTATTAGCCCTTACTAGCCAGCCTCTAGCCTCAAGATCTGGGCCATCTACCTCAACAGCATGACCTTCCTCATCCGGTGCTCAACCCATCTATGTATTAGACAAAGAGAAGGACCTAGAGGAGCCCTCAGATTATTTTCTCTTATAGCATATATTCAGGGAGTTTTATATTTTTTTGCTTTTGTACAAAATCTGTTTATTTGTTGTGAATAGAATTTTCAATTTGTTAAAGTTTAGATTTAATATTTTTTTATTTTGGCAATTTATATGTTCTTGCTAATATTTCATGTTTGAATTTAAAAATAGCTGATGTATTAAAATAACACAACAACTTAAAATGAACAAAATTAAGAACAGAAAAGATAAGGAAAAATGAGCAATGATAAATAAAGATGTACAAAGATGATAAGAAAGGAAAAAGGCAAGAATTCACGCTCATAAAAGATCCAAATAACGTAATTAGGTAACAAAATCCTTTGAAATTGCAGGTAAAATAGGCCAAATAACTCACGATGCATAAATCAGAAATCATGTTAATCGGATGGGGGTCAACCAATCAGAAATCACGCCAACTGGATGGGGGTCAGCCAATCAGAAATTATGTCGACCAGATGGTGGTCAGTCAATCAAAACTCACGCAGATCGGATGGTGGTCAGCAAATCAAAGATCACGTCTTGCAAATCAAATGAGGGTTAGTAAGATCAGAGTGCGGGCCCAAAAGTGGTCAGCAAGATAAATGCAGTATATCGGGTGAGTTGCAGTAGAACACACTGCAATTCAACGATAATAATCACATGCCTTGCATATCGAATGGGTTAGCAAGGGATATACCGTGCAGGCTTAAAAGTGATCAACAAGATAAATGTGGTATATCAAGTCACGTGCCTTATAGACTGGATGGGGGTTAGCAAGGAATACACCATGCGGGCCCGGAAGTGGTTAGCAAGATAAATGCGGCATATCAAATTGGTTGTAGTAAAATATGCTACAACTCGTCGGCAATTATGACATGTCATGCAAATCGGATGGAGGTTAGTAGGACATTCCAGGCAGGCCAAATGGTGGTCGGCAAAATGATTGTAAAGGAGTCATAGTAGAATACACTATAGCTCAATGATAGTAATCAGATGCCTTGCAGATAGGATGGGGGTTAGCAAGGACATCTCGGGAAGGCCGAATGGTGGTCGGCAAAATGATTGTAAAGGAGTCATGATAGAAAACACTATAACTCAATGATGAGAAGCTACAGTTTTCAACATTAGCAAAAATGTAAGGACTGCCGAGGTATGCATTTCTTTCCTTCTTCTCTAAATTTTAGCTGATCTAGGCACTAGTGCACTAGTTTCTCCAAAATTGGGGGTAGCTGTAGACACTAGGTCTTGAGACAGTCAGGATTAGAGTTACTTGATGAAGATATGGGTGCCCATTTTTGGGAAAATGGATGAAGGTCGTAGCTTCTCGCCCTTTGAATTTGCAAAGATTAAGGATTTTTCGCGATTAGAAGTCGCTGTGCATCAAAAAGAATTCTTTTAGTTGAAAAAATCTGATTTTGGGTTGACCGACGGGTATCCCACCGGTAACACGATGCCCGTTGCTTGCCTTTGGGATGCCCGTTTCTCGTGCCGAGCAACGCCCATCGGTCGCCAATCTGTGATGGCTAGCATTGATTTTCCAGGCAGATTTCATGGGATTTTAAAATGTTTTTCAAATATTTCATTTGATTTGATAGATTTAATTTGATTTCAAGAATATTTTCCAAATATTCACCAAATATTCGATTTGATTTTTGAGTATCCACCAAGATCTAGTGGTTTTGATTTGATTTCATAAATCTTAATCAAATTTAAATTTAAAATTTAAAACTGTTTGAATTCTTTATCTTAGAGTATAAATATGGAGTTGAGATTCATTTCTAGGGATTGGAAAAAATTAGTTGGAAAACTTGTTAGCAAAATCAAAAGATTTTCCTGTTATTTATCAAAATTTTATCAATTCCTTTCCACAATTAGGGTGAATCCGAGAAAGTGAAATCAATTCGTTTTTACTCGATTTGGCCTTTTTGACATTTACAATTGCAACAAAAAATATCAAGGAGGAAAAAATAATTTTCTTTTCTTGATTTGATTTTAAAAAATATAATTTTACGGCAGAAAATTCTCTAAAATTGCACATTGCTAATTGATACTTATAGAATTCGAGAGCAAAGATCACGCAACATTCACCTTTAGAAGGAAATATTTCGAGGGTAAATATTCTGGATCAACTTCTAATTCATTTTATTACTTTACATTGCTTTATCTGTGTTTAATTGCTTAAAAAGGAATTCATAATAAAAATTGAGTTTTAATTGGTTTATTTTCTTTGTTTTTTTCAGATCAAGGGCGACCGACGCATCGAAACTCCACTGAAGGCCGTCGCTCAAGCGAGCGATGGGCCGTCACAGAAATATTCTTCTACCCATCGGTTGGCCCAGGGACGGCTGTCACTCATGTGGTTTGGGCCATCCATGGGTTCTTCTTTCCCTTTTCTCTATTGTTTCATGTTTTGTTTTCATTTTTACTTCATTTTCAAGGTGATTTTCTCCTTTTTTTTATCCATTTTTATTGATCCTGCCCATTTTTGTTTGATTTTGTTATCATACTAATGTGCTCTCTAGATTTATGAGTTTAATTATTTTACTTAAATCCGAGTTCGAAAAAAGGGAGATTCCACCAGAACAATTCGGGGGACACCGATTGGGTTTATTTCCTTATCTTATTTTCTTTTATTTTAAGTTTCAATTTCTATTTATTGTTTATTATTTCTTTAGCCCGTTGAGATGAAAATGGCAAGGATTTACACAAGTAAGTGGAATTTTTCTTAAATAAAATAAGAACAACGTCCTGATTTCCCCCCAAACAAAACAAACATGTTAAACATTATTCTTTCTTTGAAATTTGCATGGAAGGACCAATGTCCTCATCCACAATAAACATCCCGTTTTATGTATGATTTACATTTTATTTACATTGGGGGTTATATTCCCCCCTAGTTTTTTTTATAAGCTATTGTATTTTTGATTTACTTTATTTTGAGCTTACTTTATTTAATGCTTTTATTATATGATTGATCTGATGCTTTAATTATTGCCTTGAACTGAATGAGAAAATGGGTTGAAATGTTAAATTCAAAACTCAATTATAATTTAATTAAGGTATGAATAAATGGAAAGTCCAGAACCACTCTGGTCTTAGACTCAATGAGGTTAGATGAACCTTTCTGATGTTCTATTAGAAAGGGAATTCCAAAATATCTCTTGTTGCCCAAAATAGGACCAAGTTGCATTATCTTAGGCTCCATGAGGTTAGACGAACCATCCTAATGTTCTATTGGGGTGGGGACTCCAAAATATTTCTGGCTTGCCTAAAATAGACATATATGCATTGTCTTAGGCTTTATGAGATTAGATTAATCATTCCAATGTTCTATTAGAAGGAGGATTCCAAAATATCTCTAATTGCCCAAAATAGACACACATGCGCTGTATTAGGCTCAGTGAGGCTAAACGACCTTTCCCAATGTTTCATTGGGTGGTAACTCCAAAACACCTCCTTGTTGCCCAAAATAGAAGCCTTGTAATGTTTGCAAGTTATGAACCTCTCTTGAATACCCTAAAAACGGGTTCTTAGGGCCCTCGATTTTTGGCGAGTATCACACGTAGGCTGCAGCTAACAGAACTCTATAGGCATGTCTATCTATCCACTTGCTTGACTATTATAGGCTAGGCATTAATTCAAAATAAGGATCACATAATGAGGAATGTTATGTTTCATACATTGATACATGCTACAATTCATACATTTATACATTTATAAATTACAAGTGAAAAACCATGCAAAAAGAGATCAAAATAAACATTTGAGAAATAGGGGAGGTCGCTCTCACAACAGAGGCAATTTGCCCACTGCGTCACTCGCGATAGACATCTACGCTCACGAGGAAGAGCTAACAGGACTCTGTCGTATTCATGAGCAAGGTCGTGCTCACCATAGAGGGCAGGTAGGCCTCTGTGTGTTGTCATGCTAGGAGACATGCTCGCAACAGAGCTTAGCCCAATAGAAGCTTTGCTTATTGAGCTCTCTATCGCACTTCCGATAGAGGCACTCTTGGGTAGAAGCTCGGATGATCGAGCTCTATCACGCTCTTGATAGAGTCAAACTTCCTACTCCTACTGCCGATCTGCACTCTTCTCCTTAAACCAAAACCTTCCAAAATCATACTAACATTCAAATAACTTCAATCCAAGTATCAACAAGCATCCAAAACACATTACCCAAGAAATTATCTAAATTTTACACTTAATGAGGTAATTAAAAAGGCAAAAGAAACAATTTGAACATCAAAATTTAAAAACCCAAAATTTTCCCCAAAATCCATATAATTCCAATTCCTCACTCAATAAACAACTTCAATCCCAATTTCCACTCAAAATAGTCAAAACCCATATTAATCATACATCTACACATGCTTAGCTCCATCAATTTTCCAGAAATCATAACACAAATTCAAAATCAAAAACATTCAAATCCACACAACTCCCAAACCTTGAACTCCTAAGCTCCTCCACAATCAATTGGCTGAACTCCCACCAACCTTCTCCTTTCCTTTGAGTTCTCTAAGAGGAATCTCTAATCAAATAAGCTAAATCACACCAACAACTCAAAACCCAAAAACAATCATCAAAGAAACCAAGAGGAGAAGAGAAGAAGAAGAAGAAGGTCACTTACCCAAAATTTGGAATTTGAAACCCAAATACACAATTTCAACAACTAGAGGAAGGGAGATGATGAGCAAAAAAGAAGAGAAGGAGAAGCGAGAATGGGGAAGGGAAACGGTAGAGAGAGGGAGAACGGGAATATGCTCTTTTTGTTCTCTCTCCCATTTACTTTTCCTTGACCAAGTCAATCCCCATCCCCTTCTTCTCTTTCCTCATCTTAACCCTCCATTTGTCAAGTCAGTGTATTAACTTTGGCAAAATTCCCTTCTAACCCCTTCTTTTCTCCTCAAAAACCAATCAAGCCACATAATAAAACTTATCAAGAAATAATACCCTTCTAAACTTAATAAATCTTGCAACTAAATCCTAAAGCTAAATAATAAAACACACAGGACTCAAATCATCATATGCTCAAAACCACTAGGGTACCAGTCGGTGTGTAACAACTCTCCCCTCCTTAAAGGAATTTCGTCCTCAAAATTCTCACTTGAGCCAAACAACTGAGGATACTGAGATCTCTTGACCGATTTCGGTTCCTAAGTCACTTTTTCAACACCACGATGTTGCCACAATACATTGACCAAGGGGATTTGCTTGTTATAGAGTTACCTTCCTTCCCGAGCCAAAATAGCCTTAGGCTCCTCATCATATGAAAAGTCTGACTGAACTTGCACTTCCTAGACAGTTAACATACGAGACTCATCTGATCGATAATGGCCAAGCATCAACATGTGAAACACATCGTATAGCTTCGATAATTCTAATGGCAAAGCCAATCGATAAGCAACTAGTCCGACTCATCATACGGCCCTATAAACCTTGGACTAAGTTTTCCCTTCTTACCAGAATGAAGAACCTTATGCCACGGTGACATTTTCAAAGAAACCTTATCCTCAACCTCATACTGAATATATTTTCGCTTTAAATTGGCATAAGATCTCTATTGGTCTCTTATTGCCTTATAATTCTGCTAGACCAGTCTAATCTTTTCTTCGGTGTCTCTAACAAAATTTGGACCCACAAAAGAATGCTCTATTAATTCTGTCCAACAAACTGGGGTCCCCTATTTTTTACCGTAGAGAGCCTCATATGGTGCTATCCTGGTACTCATCTGATGACTATTATTATACACAAATTCCATCAAAGATACATATCTATCCCAACTTCCTAAAAAGTCTAATACATAGCCCTGAAGCATTTCCTCCAAAATGTGAATAACCCTCTCGGACTGACCATCGATCTGAGGATGACAAGCTGTGCTAAAATTCAATCGAGTACCTAAAGCTGACTGCTGTTCCTTTCAAAACTTTAATGTAAACCTGGGATCTCGATTCGATACAATCGACAAAGGTACTCCTTGAAGCTGAACAAATTCATTCATATAGATCTCCACTAATTGATCCATAGGTAAGCGAGTCGAACTGGCAAGAAATGAGCTGACTTGGTAAGCCGATCAACTATTACCTGTGACGCACGTTGAACCTAGCGAAGGCCCTCTTAGGCGAGACTCACTTTTAGTGCTCGAGTGATTGGTTTGTGTCTTTTGATCTTGGGTGCCACGAGACATTTTTAATGCCTCCTTCATAATAGAACATTAAAAAGGATCATCTACCCTCATGACACCTTTAGGCATCTTGAGGTATGTTGGAGTCGCCACCCAATTTACAAGAAACTCGGAAAGGTCGTCTAACCTCTATTGGTCTAAAACCAGAGATGGTGTCCGAAACTTCACTCTTATTTATGCTTTGGTTTATTATAAATGAGTTTTTAAATTCATAAAATTCTATCTCTCCTCTCCCACGATTAATGCATTTAATTAAAAACATATCTCAAGCATTCGAAAGCGATAAATGAAAGCGGTAAAGGAAATGATAAAAATAAAGCGATAAAAAAAGGCAGTAAACACCCAAGCATACAATTACAAGAGAGATTGGTACAAAATACAATCCCAATTGAAATAAAGCTAAAATGAAAGTTGGGACGGAATACAATCCTAAATAAAAGATAAATAATATTGCCCCAAAAATAATTAATTACAAGGGCCCAAAAGGAAATACATTCATATAAATTTAAAACAAATAAACAAAGTAAATCATAAAAAAAGACATACATAAATCGAGACATTCATTTGATTTAGGAATATTGGTTCCTTCACGCTCACTTAAAGAGGTTTCAATGAGTTATTCGGTTGTTGATTTGAAAACCAGGATGAGTGATCCCATTTTGGAGAAAAATTAACTCTTCGTTTTATCGTGACATTTTATATTTCATGGCTAAAACAAGGGACATTGGTCTCGATTTTATTAGTAAAAGGTCCCAATTTAGATATAAGACATTTTCGTGACTTTTATCTTACATGTGCATAAAAAAAACTATTTTATTTTTACAAGTAAATATAAGCACACAAAGGGATAGGAAAGGCCTCAGCCAAGCGATACAGTCTCCTACGCATCGTGACCCCTTTCGTGGTCACGAGAACGCTCAAATAATGCACATCACATTTAAATTTCAAACAGAAAATGATATTAAAAATATTAGTAATAATTCTAAAAAATTAATCAAATAAAGACAAAATAAATATAGGAGATGTTAATTTAATATACAAACAATTTACATGCAAAATAAATTAAAATAAGTCATGCAAAAACTTCAAGGATGGTGATAAAAATAATGACAACATAATTGCAATAACAATAATGAAATTATGATAATAATATTGATAAATAATCATGGTATAATAGCAACAACAACAACAACAACAACAACAATAATAATAATAATAATAATAATAATAATAATAATAATAATAATAATAATAATAATAATAATGATGATGATGATGATGATGATGATGATGATGATGATGATGATGATGATGATGATAAAGGCAATAACACACTAATAATAGTATTGACAATGGCAATAGATATATTAATAATAAGGCCATAATGATAATAGGAATAATAATAGTAATAGCAATAATAATAATAATGGTAGCAATGGCATAATGAAATAATAATAATAATAGTAATAATAGTAACTTCATGCAAAAATATGACATTGGTAATGATGGTAATAAATGTAATGATAATAATAATAACAACAGTCAACGGCAGAGAGTAATAAAAGTGAAAATGATCAAGTTAAAATCATATAGAAAACATATCCTTGCTAGCAAAAGAAACACATTAAAATGCTTGAAATAAAAGATAAACATGGTAATAATGGCAAAAAATGACAATATTAACGAGATAAATGATAAACAAAAATAAATAACAACGGCTCCAAAAATGTTTACCCCAAAATAGAAAGTGGACAGAACTCCTTTTAATTCTGTTTGTTCAAAAATAACATAAATTCATGAAACAAAATAGAAAAAATCAGTCTTCAATTTGACTAAAAAATAAAGGTGGAAAACAACAGCACACGGGGGAGAAGACGCGCGGGGATGCCTGTAGGTGGGACGAGCGAGCTGCGGCCTGGGGGCCGCAGCTCATGCCCTGGGGCATATGCTGTCCGCCAGCGCAACATGCTGCCCCGCGGCTAGCGCGCCCCTCGCGGCCTCGCGCGGGCCTACACACGGGTGCTGTGTTCCTGGCTCCGAAACCCCTCCGAAATTAAATAAATAAAAATAAAAATAAAAATAAAAATAAAAATAAAAATAAAAATAAAAATAAAAATAAAAATAAAATAAAAGTAAAGATGAATAAAAATAAGAGTAAAAAGATTTTTTTTCGAATTAAAATTTTTTAGGAAATAAAAGAGATTCTCGATAAGGAAAACATCATTTTTGACACCTTTGCATGTGAGCAAGCATTATTTTCGTCATTGGATAACCCTGACCTTGGACTGTCTCGGGACCCGATGTCTACAGTTGCCCCCAATTTTTGGGAACCTAGAACTTGGGTGCCTGGGTGAGCCAAAATTCAGAAGAGAAGGGAAGAGACACGTACCTAAGGCGGTCGCTTTCCTAGAATGGATGATTTGTTGGAGTTGTTGTCGCTATGTTGTCGATGTATTGTCTTTTGTTAAAGCGGTAGTGCCGTGATCGTGCTAACCTTCTGTGGAGTAGTAGTGTCGTTATCATGCTAAACGTTTTGAAGTGGTAATGCCGTGGTTGTGCTAACCTTTCGTAAAATAGTAGTGCCGCCATCGTGCTAATCCTTTTGAGTTTTGAAGTGGTAGTGCCGTGATCTTGCTAACCCTCCGTAGAATGGTAGTGTCGTCATCGTACTAACCCTTCTGGAGTGGTAATGCCATGGTCGTGCTAACCTTGTGTAGAATGGCAGTGCTACCATCGTGTTAATCCTTCTGAGATGTTGAAGCGGTAGTGCCATGATCATGCTAACCCTCCATAGAGTGGTAGTGCCGTCATCGTGCTAACCCTTCTGAAGTTGTAATGATGTGGTCGTGATAACCTTTCATAGAATGGTAGTGCCACCATCATACTAACCCTTCTGAGACTTGAAGTAGTATTTTGTTGATTATTGTATTGGTATTTGGACTGACATCATCACTCGCCTTTTATTGGCGACCGCATCGAATCTCTCTTACTGTAAAACTTGTAAAGACAAATATGCAGGAAAAAATAGTGAGCATGCACGTGAAATGCTTGTTTCATGCAGCAATGTAGGACAATAGTCCATTTAAGTGGATTTGGAGGCGACAGCCGGTTTGGTCGTAATTTGCAGCAGGATCGGTGCCCCCTACAACTGCTTTTGAATTTCATGCCTTTGGGGATCTGTAGTCATACTTTTAAGGTAGTGCGTCCCTTGTGGATTTTCACACTAGCTTTTGTTAGCGGGCAATATGCCCTTTTTGGATTTTCACACAACCTGTGCCTTATTTATTGCCTGGAATGGACCCAACCCAATTAAGCGGCTTTTATTCATTTCATTTTTTGTAGGACAGATTGCTTGCTTCCAGGTCTTCACCCTGCCCTTTAGCCTAACTTTTGCTTAGAGCGCCAACTACGGTTTTCATCTCTAACGGCTTTTTTTTTAGGTTGAAGTTGTTACCAAAGTTCTCTCGGGTATGATCGACATGTGTTTACGTCTCAGGTCATGGTTGTATAAGCTTGATTCTTATCATGAAGGTGCTATATAATTGGCTTCATAGTTGATGGCAGGATGAGTCGACTGAAGCACTTAAGTGGCGAGAGTGGCAGAGGGTCGATAGTAACAATGTACTGGTTTTACACCGGGATCAGACAACTTGAGTATGCAAAATGAACCACTTTGGTCACATCAATATCATTGCATTAATGCATTATTTCAATTTGATTTCATAATACATGATCATTATTTGGCATTAACTTGAAAAAATATGAGACCACGTCTATTCTCGAAATAGATCCTGAAAGTATCAAACTCCTGTTATCAATCAGCCCTCTCGGGTTTTCATGATTGAAGATTTTCTCTCAGCCTCCTCTATTTTTTTTAGCCTTTGCCATGTAACCTCCTTCAGTCCTCCACTGTTGATTTGCTTTCATCTTTGTTAGCTAAGGAGGCTGATCTTTCTAACCGTATTCCTTCTTTGGCCTCGAAATCTTTTCCTTAGCCCTTGTGCAAACTGGCTGAGATGACGGGTTCCTTATTTGAGACTTGTGAAATCCCACACCTTACTTTTGTCGGCTTTGGTGGTTCAATTTCTGAAGTGACTTTTAATGGCTGAGATTGGGTCACAGGTTAGGCTCAGATGGTTTGGGGCAAAATTGTGGTTTTTATTTCTTCATTTTTTGTTATATATTTTTGTTCTTTTCTCTTTCTCTTTTTTTTTTTGTTTTTTTATTTTTTTTCTTTGTTTTTTTTCTTTTTATTTTACAAGTTATAAAGTTAATGAGTTGCCCTTTTAAGGTTTGCTATAAAGGTCCCAGATGGTCAAATGGTTGGGAGAAAGGAATTATACGGCTTGGTTCTAATGAGTCATACATTCCCCGTGAAGATCCTGTGTTTCATTTGTCCGATTCCTGATGTATCCCTCGGAGTTTGATTTTGTTTGGCAATACCGTACGCATCCTAGATATTGAGGATATAAAGGAATGGCTTTCGAAATTCTATTTATTGTCATGTTGGCATGTGGAAGTAGCGTTGTCTCAACAATGTCCTTGTCAATTTTTTGCATATCACACCTGGTCCAGGCAAAGGCTCCTTTTTTCTTTTGTTTTTTTTTTTAACATTATCTCTCAGAATTTTCCTCTCTTTAGGAGTTATATCAGTTACTATCCAGATTTTGTTTTAATTCCCCAAAGTTTTGAGATTAGATGCAGTCGTATCAATTGGGTTAATGTAAAAAATGAATGAATGTGTTATGATCATGAGAAATGAAATAATTAGTAACACCATATAGATAAGCAAAAACTGTCCATCATATTAAAATTGCAAACATTATCATAAGGAGTTCTTGAAATAAAAACAAACGAAGCATCTAAAAACATAGTCTTCTTCTCCACTCTCACTAGTGGATTAATAATCTAGCGTCGCCATGGGAATCCCTTCTTAACTCATTTTTCGACTGGTGACAGCGACATACTTAGCTCTATGTAGCTCTTGCAAAATATGCCACTTAGGTGGACCAGACCCGATCATATATCCAGTGGAGGGACTACATTATAGCCTGCCTTCTTCTTTTTCTCTCTCTTCTTAGGATCCGTGATCTATTTAGTGTCAGTAAGATCTTGGATCTTATTCCTCAAAGTTCGGTAGTAATCTATCAGGTGCCCAGTGTGCTGATGGTAGGCATAGTACCGGTCATATCTATGTCCTGGCTATCCCTAATTCATGGCTGGCCTAGGCGTCAAAGGTCATAGCTTTTCCTCCTTCATCAGTCTCTCCAATACCTAGGATAGCGAGCGGCCTAAGTTAGAGTAGTACCTCTGACCCTATCTAACCTCAGCAGCTACAACCTCAGTCATCTTTCCATTTCTGTTACTGCTTCCAGCGCCACCTGATCTGTACCCAGACTGGTTCCTAAAGCCTTTCCTAGCAAAGTTATTCTGGCTTGCTTTCTTTGCCAGGTAAGCCCCCTCAGCCTCTACAACAATGTATTTAAATAACTCCCAATCCCTGAGTTCCTTAAAGCTAAACAAGTCCCTCAAGTAAGGGCAGGAGTTCCTGATAAATAGCCTGATCTGGTCAACAGTGTCAGGCTTTCACTTCATCTCCATGACTCTATTCCTCTACCTGGTGAGGTATTCATGGAATGAGTCATCACTCCTTTGCTATAAAAGCTCGAGGTCATTCAGGGTGATCTCCATTCTAGTGCTGCAATCATACTACTTTATGAATTCATCAGTCAGAATGTCCCTCTCCTCTTTGGATCTCCTATCCAGCCCATGATACTAGTCTACTACCGGACCCACCAGATTGAAGTAAAAATATTCCACCTTTTGCTTCTTGGTCAGCCCTGTGCCCTTCATCACAAGGGTGTATTGCTTGATGTGCGCAGATGGGTCTGAAGTACCATTGAACTTCGACAGCTCAGGCATCGTAAACCTTTGAGGCAGCAACTCTGCATCACCTAAATCTCTATCTTCATGGTTGATTCCCTTACCAGTTATCAACAAGCAAGTGATCACCTCAATCTGCTGCCTCATTTCTCTCATAGCCTCATCCTCCACCTTGGATGCCCTACCCCTTACAACTTGATGAGCTACTAGCTCTTCAACCTCATCCCCCATCACAAAATCCTTATCAAGATTAGGGATCCTCACCTTTCTTGGCTTAATGGGCACAATAACTTTATGCTCATTGATAGGTTGTCGAGCAGCATTACCTATAATAGGGACCTCTTCACCAGCAAGCAGTTCGACTTGCCCCCAAGGAGGGACTACCGGTGCTTATGGAGCAACAAGTGGTTGTGCAGTAGGTGGAGGAGCAATCCCATCATCTCTAACACCCTTTGTTCGAAATCCTCTAGCCTCCTAGCAATGTCTTGAGTGGTTAGAGCTACGATCTCTTCTGCCATTGAAGATGATTCACTAGTCGTTGAACGTGACTCAAAATCCAAAACAGGCATTAGTTATGAAAATCCAAAGAGCAGGTTTGTCCTTACTAATCGACCGTCAGAACCTCTAGTCCACTTGGATGAATCTATGATGGCTGAAAGACTCAAATTGTTAGAATGATGCATGGATGACATGTATAATGCATGATCGTGAGTTGTGCAGCATTTCGGAACCACATACGAGCAAGTAGACCCTTTCAACCTTTTAACTCCCGAACATGAGGTCAAATAGTCTCTTCCTATGTAGGCTTAGTCCATGGGTTAACAGGGGACCCTATGAATACGCATAGTGCACAGTGAAAAACTGGTAGCATAATGCTCTTAATTTAAAGCACATGTATATGGGTTTCGGCCATTACGTATTCCTACACTTCAATTAAATTAAGGTGAACCTATCGAGGCATAAAAGCCTTTTATAAAAGACCACTTAATTTGTTTGATTTTGTTTAATACATAACAGCTCATATCACAAGCATCGTATTAAGGAGCATGCCACCTAATAAAAGTTTCTATTTGCCATTACATGAGCTTTGGTTAAGGGTGATTGTAGACATCGGGTCCCGAGTCAAGGTTAAAAATAAAAATGGCAATCTTGGGCCCTTGATAATTCCTCTGAAAAAATATATATATGTGTGTGTGTAAAATTAAAAATTAATTAGTTAATATTATTAGTTAATTAATTAGTTGATATTATTGGGTAATTAAAATATATGTAAAATTAAATATCAATTACAATTCGTTAATTTATTAGTTAGTATTGTAGATTAATTAAGTTAAAAAGAAAAATATGAAGTGTTTAATTAGTAGAGTGTTTAATTAATATATGTGTTAGTTTAAGTAAACTAACTAAATTAATTAAAAGTAAAAATGGAGGAATTAGTGGAGGGAGTTGGTGACCGACCTAATCCAACCTATTTGGTGGGATAAAAAGAAAAGAAGAAGACTAAGAGGGGAGAGCTCTCTCGGCTGAAGAACACAGAAAGACCAAGAAAAAAATAGAGAGCAAGAAAGATACAGAGAGAGCAAGAACAAGCCAAGGAAAATAGAAAGAAAAGGCAAGAATTGAGAAAAGATAGAAGAAATAAAAGAAACAAACAAAGGATTTATACCAAAGAATCAAAGCAAAGAAATAGAAAGAAGAGAGGAAAAGGGAACCAGGGGCCAAACAGGGACGCTGAACTGGAGGAAGAAAAGAGAAAGAAGAAAGGGAGGAGGCGTGAGTTCCGCCGGCCAACCGCCACCGTCCACTGCAAAACGCGCCCCACCACCGGGCAGAGGAGACCGAGGCGCACCGGCCGGCATCTACCAGCCACCGCCACTCGCCGGAAAAAGCCAAATCGGAGAGAGGGGGGCAGCGGCTTTGCAAGCATTTCCCGGCTAATCAGCACCGTCTTCCGGCGCGTGGACCCCGGCGGCGAACTCCTTGGACATCGATCTATCCTCCGGCGTTGGTGGTGTCGACCACCTCCCCTCTGGCGAAGCTCCGGCGAACAGTAAGTCATTTTCCCTTATTTATTATTATTATTTATTTATTTATTATTATTAATATTTATTGATAATTCTGTTTTTATTATTTTTATTATTTTATTTAATATTTATTATTATGTTTTTATGATTATGTTAATTATTATTATTTATTTTATTTATTTATTATCAGTATTATTCTGTTTTTATTATTAATATTTTTATTATTATTATTATTATATATCTATTTTATGTTTATTGATATTATTATTATTATTTATTATTTATTATTGTGTTTTGTTATTATTATTATTATTATTATTATTATTATTATTTGCTTAATTATTTATGATTATTGTTATTATTATTATTATCATTATTATTATTATTCTTTTATATTATCATTATTATTATTATTATTTGTTTTATTATTATTATTATTATTATTATTATTATTATTATTATTATTATTATTATTATTATTATTCTCGTTATTATGAATATTTTATATTTCTTTATTATTGTCACTATTGTTATTATTATTATTATTTTACTATTTTATTATTATTATTACTTTATGATTATTTATTATTTATTATCATTTTGTTCATGTTACTATCATTACATTGAATTATTATTTTATCCATTCATAATTACTATCATTATTTTATATTTATTTATTATTCATTATTATTTTATGATATTATTACTAGCATTATTATTTTTATTAGCGTTAATAATTTTAATTGTCATTTGTGCTTTTATATCCATTAATTATCAATTTATTTCATTTAATTATTTATTTAATTATTTATTCATTTACTTATCATTTAATTTAATCCATTATCAATCTCATCCATTTCCCTCAATTTACTTTATTCAATCATTCATTTTTCCCTCAATTTACTTTATTCAATCATTCATTTGTTTATTTATTTATTCAATTGTTTACTTATTCACGATTAACCAATATCATTTTTCTATTTTGACTGCAATGCGGGAGGCATGTGGTTCTTCTGAGAAGTATGGTCGGAACAGGTAAATTAGGATGAATTTATTATTTATTATTTGGAATATGTAATTATTATTTTATTCTTTTTATTCGTTTGTGCTCTGTAATAATAAAAGATTTTCGACCGCGCTTAAAAAGAACCACCACACAAATGTTTTCTACCAAATAAAATATTGGATAATAAAAATGGACCAATGTCCTGGTTTTCATCACAAACAAAGATTTAAACTTATTCAATAATCTTATATCTTTTTATAATAATAAGTAGTCTGGAACCAACGTTCACATCTAAATGAATAACTCATTTTATGCATGTATTGCACTCTTTGCAATGAGGGTTGTATTCTGCCCTTTGTATTATTGTAATTTTATTTTATGCTTTTTATGCTTTGATTCTATTTTATCTTACGCTCTTACATGGATGATTGCGCCTTTTAATTGATTGCATCGTATGGAAAGATGGTGAAATAATAAATTTAAAACCTAATTGTAAAATTAATTAAAGTACGAATAAATGAGAAGCCCCGAACCTATCTCTGGTCTTTGGGCTCAACGAGGCGAGAGACCCATTTCGATGGGATCTCCAAGACACCTCTTATGTCCTACCAAAAGACTCAAATTACAATCCTAGGCTCCTTTGGGAGAGAGGCTTACCCTCTAAGACCCCTTTGGTTGGCCGAAAATGGATAATAAGCGCAGTCTTAGGCTCTCCGAGGAGAGAGAAACTTTTCCAATATTTTATTGGGTGGCAACTTCATGAAACCTCCTTGTTGCCCAAAATAGACGCACTCGCAATTCATTGCAAGTTGCCAACGGACCCATAAATGCCCCGATCGCCCTCGAGCGGGCGGTCATACGGGCGGCACGCGGGGCCCGGCGCACGTCATAGTGATGTTGCTTTAGGTCCACCTAAGCATGGTCTCTGCCAATGGAATCACAAGCATAGCGACTAATCGGGTCTCCATTTGATATACCAAAAGGTACTAGGCTTGGGTTGGTGACTATCCATAACACTTCGCCACAATGAGTGAAAGTAGGGCCGTGGTTTGGGAACACACCAAGGTAAAATAGGAGACCAAACTAGCGTAATCTAAGGCTCTAAAATGCAGTGCAAATTTTGGAAAGTGATAGAATTTTATGTTTTAAAAACTCAATTATACACTTTAACTAAAACTCTTTCAGAGCAAAGTCATGAAGTCCCCGGTGGAGTCACCACTGTGACGCGTGCTAAACCTAGCAAAGGCCCTCTTATGCGAGACTCACTTTTAGGGCTCGAGGGATTAGTTCGCGTCTTTTGATCCTGGGTGCCATGAGACATTTTAGATGCCTCCTTCCCAATAGAATATTAGAAAGAATTATCTAGCCTCCTTGAGATATGTTAGAGTCGCCACCCAATTTACAAGAAATTGAGAAAGGTCGTCTAACCTCTATTGGTCTAAAACCAGAGATGGTGTTCGGAACTTCACTCTTATTTATGCTTTGGTTAATTATAAATGAGTTTTTAAATTTGTAAATCTATCTCTCCTCTCACACGTTTAATGCATTTAATTAAAAGCGCATCTCAAGCATTCGAAAGTGATAAATGAAAGTGGTAAAGAAAATGATAAAAATAAAGTGATAAAAAAAAGGCAATAAACACACCAAGCACACAATTATAAGAGAGACTGGGACAGAATACAATCCCAAATGAAATAAAGCTAAAATGAAAGTTCGGACGGAATATGATATGAGCTTAATTAGCTCATAATTTAGACTATATTTTGTGGTTATAAGTAATGTTTTGAGTGTTTTTATTTGTAGGAATTAGGTGTGTTTTATGTGTTCTGTTAAGTTTTGTGTGTAGGAGACAAATGGAGAAAGTATGGAGTTAATGGAGAAAATATGGAGCAAAATGGAGAGAAGAAGAAGAATTGAGCTAAGGCAGAAGAGTCTCTGTCGCGATCGCGATGGGTGGCGCGAGCGCGACAGAGCGCGCTAAGGAGGATCAAGAGAAGAAGAGAAAAGAGAAGAGAAGAGGAGCTGTCGCGACCAAGGGAAGACGTCGCGAGGTCGCGACAGGGCGCGGAGAAGGCACACGCGAGGAAAGGCGAGCGAAAGAAAAGGCGTGTTCTGTCGCGAGCGCGACAGGCGTCGCGATCGCGACAGAAGGATCCGTTAGACACTAAAGTTCAAATTTGAACTTGAAAAGTTGTATCTTTCCTCCAACAATTACAACCTTTGTAGAAGGGCATCTGAAGGGGCATGAGCTGATGTTATAAATACTGATTTTAACTGTAATTTAGGGAGGTTAGACTTAGAATTGAACATTTGAATATTTTTCTGCAAGTTAGAATAATTTTCTTTAGTTTTTCTTAAGTAGAGTTTATGTGTTGAAGAGAAGGTATTATACAAGGAAGAAGACTACAATTGGTGACTTGAAAAGGGTTGAGAAATCTCCTTCTTCAATTCTTAACTTTTAATTCTTCTTTGTAATTTTTATGATGTAAATTCTGAATTTGAATGTTTATATTAAATATTTTATTGTTCATATTAATTCAAGTTTTCTTAATTGTAGAATTTTTCATTAGTACATTATTTATAATCATTATAAGTTTGAGTTTAATTGAGAAATAAATTTATTCTTACAACTAATTGGAAATTCATCATTAAGATATTGTTTGAGAAATCATAATATTGAAATGGTTGTTATAGGCTGTGTTTTATTCCTAAGATTTACATGTATAATCATCTAGTTCTTAAATGAAAGTTTGGAATTAGACTTGTATGTGTATGTTTTGGGCAGTCCTATTTATATTGAGAAAGTAAGTAGGAAATTTATTTAACTTGGCTTACAAGAAAAGAATACTAAAATCATTAAGAACAATTAATTCAGGTTCCATCTTTATATCTAGTATCATTAATCTTTTCTGTCTTCTTGGATTCACACAAATTTGGCTTAGTTAGTTTACAAGTTAGATTAATTTAGAATCACTTCTCTATCATTTTATAATTGTAAACAAGATTAAAATCAATTAGTAATAGTGTGTAACACGTTCCCTGTGGGATCGATATCTAAAGTACTATTTCGGTACACCGTATACTTGCGGTCAATAAGCATATATAAAAAAATGCTCAACAAGTTTTTGGCGCCGTTGCCGGGGATCGGTTGTTTGCCATTATGAAAATTGATTTATGATTTTGGATTACAATATTTTGTTTTGTTTTAATTTGTTTGTATGTTAAATTAATTTTGTGTTTTGTTTTTGTTTTACAGGATTTTATAAGTTCATGCCTAGTACAAGGAGTTCTTTAGAAGAGCTTGAGCCTTTAAATCCTGAAATTGAGAGGTTTTTATTGAGTAACCGAAAATCAAATAAAAAGAAGAATAAAAATAGGAAATCAATTGGGATGGCTGAAGAAAATCCACCAAGATTGATGGACTTTGCCACACCTGCTTTGAGTGGTGCTCAACAAGGAGTGGTAAGACCAACGGTAAATGCCAATCAATTTGAAATTAAGCCTTCATTGTTACAAATGATTCAAAATAGTATACAATTTTATGGTTTGGCAAATGAGGATCCAAATGCTCATTTGGCCAATTTTCTTGAAATATGTGATACCTTTATGATAAATGGGGTTTCAAATGATGCAATCAAGCTTAGGCTTTTTCCATTCACATTGAAGGATAAAGCAAAGGCTTGGTTGAATTCATTGACAAGGGGTTCTATAACTACTTGGGACCAATTGGCCCAAGCATTTTTATCAAAATATTTTCCCTTGGCCAAAACCGCAAAAATCATAAAGGATATCACTACATTTGTTCAAAATGAAAATGAATCATTATATGAGGCTTGGGAAAGATTTAAGGAATTGCAAAGGATGTGTCCACATCATAACTTGCCAAGAGAGCTGTTGATGCAAACATTCTATAATGGAGTTAATTCTACCACAAGAGGAACTATTGATGCTGCTGCTGGAGGTTCTTTGATGAGGAAAACTACTGAAGCGGCGTTTGAATTATTGGAGGAGATGTCCATGAACAACTGCATGTGGCCTACCGAGAGAAGTAGAGATTCAAATTCTACTAATGTGAGAGGAGTTCATGCACTTGATTCAGTAGTTGCATTGCAAGCACAAGTGGAAGCATTGACTCACAAACTCAATAATTTTGGTATGGGAGGTAGTCAACCAAATAGATGCAATATTTGTGGACAACAAGGACATCCAAGTGAGGTATGTAATTTAGGCATTAATAGTTCGGAGGAGCAAGTTAGTTTTAATCAAGGGCAAGGAAGAGGTAATCCATTTTCCAATACATATAACCCTGGATGGAGGAACCATCCAAACTTTTCATGGGGGAATAGTAGTAATCAAAATAAAGGAGTAAGTTTTCAACCACCTCAAGATAGGTTTGGGGCCTTGGAGGTTAAAATGGATAGGTTCTTAGAGGGGATTAATATGAAATTTAATTCACAAGAGGAGAATCAAAAGAGGCTGGAAAATAAGTTTGATCAGATCACAAAGAATCAAGCCTCATCCATTCATAACTTAGAAGTGCAAATTGGGCAATTAGCAAAGGCTTTACCTTCAAGATTACAAGGTACTTTACCAAGTAATACGGAGGAGAACCCAAGGAAACATCTAAAAGCCATAAATTTGGGGTCAGGTAAAACTTACACCAATGAATTTGTTATTACTAACAAAAATGGATAATTTCAGGAAAATAAAAAGAAGAATGAGTCTTCTGTCGCGAGCGCGACACCTGTCGCGGTCGCGACAGAGGAGAAGCCAACCAATGTTGCAGGCGCGACACCGGGCGCGATACCAGACGTGAGCGCGACAGCAGGAGGAGAGTCTCCTGTCGCGATCGCGACACCTGTCGCGGTCGCGACAGAAGGGGCATCTAAAGCAAATTCTTCTAAAATTTTTCAACCTAGTCCACCATTTCCGCAACGCCTGAAGAGAAAAAACCAAGATAAGCAATTTCAATCTTTTATGGATAAATTGAAGCATTTGCACATTAATTTGAATTTTATTGAAGCCATATCACAAATTCCTAACTATGCAAAATTTCTAAAAGAATTAATTTCTAAGAAAAGAAGTTGGGAAGATATATCCACTATTGCATTAACTGAAGCATGTAGTTCTATAATCACAAACAATTTGCCTACAAAACTTAAAGATAATGGTAGTTTCACCATTCCATGTACCTTAGGGGATAGAGAGTTTCCTAAGTGCCTATGTGATTTGGGGGCAAGTATCAATCTCATGCCTTATTCAATCTTTAAAAAGTTGGGTTTAGATTATGTTAAACCTACTTCCATGGTTTTGCAATTAGCTGATCAATCTATTAAGAAACCATATGGAATAGTTGAAGATGTACTTGTAAAAGTGGATAAATTTATTTTGCCCGCTGATTTTGTCATTTTAGATTTTGCATATGATGAGAAATGTCCCTTAATATTGGGTAGACCTTTTATGAGGACTGGTAGGGCCTTAGTTGATGTTTATGAGGGCACATTAGTCTTAAGAGTAGGGGAAGATAGTGTTGAATACCAAATGGATAAGGCACTAAAATACCCAATGGATGAAAATGTGTGCATGAAAATAGATATTATTGATGCATGTGTTGTGGAAGTATTGGAAAATGCAGATGAAGAGGAAATCCAAATGGAAGAGGAAATTCATGAAGAAATAGAGCAAGGAAGTTTTAAAAGTGAACCTCTTAATCGAAATGAAGCACCTTTACCACCTTCCATTGAAAGTCCACCACATGTTGATTTAAAGGAATTACCAAATTATTTGAGGTATGCTTTCCTTGGACCTAATCATACTTTGCCTATTATTATTTCTAATAAACTCAATAAAGAACAAGAGCATGCATTATTAGAAGTTGTTAGAAAAAGGATAAAAAGTATTGGATGGCAAATATCTGATTTGAAGGGTATTAGTCCTAATGTTGTCATGCATAGGATAAATATGGAAGATGATTATAAACCAAAAGCTGATAGACAAAGGAGGCTTAACCCTCATATGAAAGAGGTAGTCAAAAAGGAAGTTATTAAATTACTAGATGCTGGAATCATTTATCCTATTTCGGATAGTGATTGGGTGAGTCCAATACATTGTGTTCCAAAGAAAGGGGGTATGACCGTAGTAAGGAATGAGAATGGAGATTTAATTCCAACTAGAACCACCACAGGTTGGAGGGTATGTATAGATTATAGAAAGCTTAATTTGGCCACTAGAAAGGATCATTTTCCTTTACCATTCATTGACCAAATGCTTGAAAGAATTGCTGGCCATTCTCATTATTGTTTTCTTGATGGATATTCAGGGTATTTCCAAATTTTTATTTACCCTAGTGACCAAGAGAAAACTACATTTACTTGTCCTTATGGAACTTTTGCTTATAGGCGAATGCCTTTTGGGCTTTGTAATGCCCCAGCCACATTTCAAAGATGTATGACTTCCATTTTTGGAGATATGATAGAGGATATAATGGAGGTTTTCATGGATGATTTTTCTGTTTATGGGGATTCATTTGAGCTTTGTTTACAAAATTTAGACAAAGTATTGGCTAGGTGTGAAGAGACTAATTTGGTTCTTAATTGGGAGAAATGCCATTTCATGGTAGATGAAGGAATAGTCTTAGGGCACAAAATTTCAAGTAGGGGTATTGAGGTTGATAGAGCAAAAACAGAATTAATTGAGAAATTACCTCCACCTACTACAATTAAGGGGGTTAGATCTTTTCTTGGACATGCTGGATTTTATAGAAGATTTATAAAGGATTTTTCTTTAATTGCTAAACCTTTAACTAATTTATTAGTTAAGGATGTTTCTTTTGAATTTTCTATGGAATGTATGCATGCGTTTGATACTTTAAAGAAGGCCCTTATAAGTGCACCTATAATTGCTGCTCCTAATTGGGAATTGCCATTTGAAATTATGTGTGATGCAAGTGATCTTGCTGTGGGTTGTGTATTAGGTCAAAGACATGGTAAGAATTTGCATGTGATCTATTATGCTAGTCATACTTTGTCCCCTCCTCAAGTTAATTATACAACAACAGAAAAAGAAATGTTAGCTGTGGTGTATGCATGTGATAAGTTTAGATCTTACTTGTTGGGTTCTAACGTCATAATCTATACGGATCATGCTGCATTGAGGTATTTATTTGCAAAGAAAGATGCTAAACCTAGGTTGATTCGTTGGGTATTGTTATTGCAAGAGTTTGACCTTGAAATTAAAGACAAAAAGGGAAGTGAAAATCTTGTTGCTGTCCATTTGTCTAGGTTAGAAAACAATGAACAAACTTTAGGTGATGGTATTGAAATTAATGAATCATTTCCGGATGAAGCCTTGATGTCAATTTTGAATATGCATGTACCTTGGTATGCTGATTTTGCTAATTATCTTGCTGCTGGAATTGTACCTGAAAATTTAACATGGCAACAAAAGAAGAAATTCTTTAGTGATGTTAAAAATTATTTATGGGAAGAACCTTACTTGTTTAAGATATGTGGGGATGGTATAATTCGTCGTTGTATAAGTGAGGAGGATTATCAAAACATTTTAATGCATTGTCATGCTGCATTGTATTCGGGTCATAATGGTGCCAATAAAACTGCATCTAGAGTGCTTGAATGTGGATTCTTTTGGCCAACTTTATTTCATGATGCAAAAATGTATGTAGCTAAATGTGATAAATGTCAAAGGGCTGGTAATATTGGGAAAAGAGATGAAATGCCTTTGAATAATATATTGGAAGTTGAAGTGTTTGATGTATGGGGGATTGACTTCATGGGTCCCTTTCCCACATCTTTTGGTCAAAACTATATTTTGGTTGGAGTTGACTATGTATCAAAGTGGGTTGAAGCCAAAGCTACACCAACCAATGATTCAAAGGTGGTGATAAAATTTTTGAAGAAGCTTTTCTCAAGATTTGGAGTGCCAAGAGCCATCATAAGTGATGGAGGTAAGCATTTCATTAACCGTTCTTTTGATTCTTTATTGCATAAATATGGTGTTCATCATAGGGTAGCTACACCATATCACCCACAAACAAGTGGTCAAGTGGAAGTGTCCAATAGGGAGTTCAAGTGGATATTAGAAAAAACAGTCTCTACTTCTAGAAAGGATTGGGCACATAAATTAGATGATGCTTTGTGGGCATATCGAACTGCATTTAAAGCTCCAATTGGAATGACACCATATAGGATGGTTTATGGAAAAGCATGTCATTTACCTGTTGAATTAGAACACAAAGCATATTGGGCCATTAGAACTTTGAATTATGATCTTAAAGATGCAAGTGTCAAAAGATGTTTACAATTAAATGAGCTAGATGAATTGAGACTTCTTGCATTTGAGAATACTAAGATATATAAAGAAAGAACTAAAAAATGGCATGATGCACATATAAGAATTAAAAATTTTAATATTGGGGACAAGGTCTTATTGTATAATTCTAGATTGAAACTCTTCCCGGGAAAATTAAGATCTAGATGGAGTGGACCCTTTGAAGTAACCCAAGTTTTTGATCAAGGGTTTTTGGAACTTAAAAATAATAAAAATGAGTTATTTAAAGCCAATGGTCAAAGGTGTAAAGTGTATTTGGAGGAAACATTTTATGGAAGGGAGGTTTCCTTTCTTTCCTTAAAAGTGATTTGATGGTTATTTCGTTTAACTTTTCTTTTTAATTAATTGTTTTATTATATGCATGATATTTATATGTCATAATGTTGTTATTTTTGTTCCACAGATGTTTTTCATATGTCAATTTATTTTATATACTTTTGTGTGTTGTTTGTGAAAGGAAAATAAAATGTGATTTTAAAAATTCCTTTCTGTCGCGAGCGCGACAGAGAGGGGAACGCATATTTTTGACTTTATCGCGCCGACGCGACGTGTAGAGTGATCGCGATAGGATCAATTTTCATTTTTCATAATTCCTTTCTGTCGCGAGGTCGCGATGGCAACCGGATAATTTTGTCGCGATGACGCGACGTTTATCGCGAAATTCAAATTGTTGATTTGCTCTCTGTCGCGATCGCGACGCTGTCGCGACAGAACGCGGCGTTTGAATTTTTCGGTCAAACCAACCGTTAGACTCACATTTAATTCCTTAAATGTTCTTTTATCTGCCCTAATTACTCTCTCTTTTTCATTTTCTCTTGCCTTTTCGTTATCTTCTCTCTAATTTCGTTTTTATCTTCTTAACTTCCTCCCGATTTTTCTCTCTAACTTCTTCATCCAAATTCTGTATTTCTTGTTTTTAAGTCTCCTGTTCTTCTTCTTCTTGTGTTTCGTTTTCTTCTTGGTGTGATTCATAAATTGGTAACGTGATTTCACAATGGTGAGAACAAAGCATGTTGGAGATAAAAGTCAGGGGAAACGCCCAATTGGAGAAACCAACGCTCAAGGAGAGGAACCCACGCTTGACTCCTTTATTTTTCAGAACAGGTATGATTGCCCTTTTAAAATTTTCTCTGATGAAGAGGGTGTGAAATTTGCCTATTTTGCTAAAAAATCGTATGTGGGAATGTGGGGTCTAGATTTTGCTATTCTGAATACCATGGGTTTACATGATGAAATTAATAATTTCCTGAGATACATGAAATGGGGGAAATTTATCACTTACTCTTTACCTGTTAGAAAGGAATGGGCTCTAGAATTTTTTGTTACTTTGGATTATGTAGATAAAAGAAGGGATTCAATGAAATTTAGGCACCAGGGTATTGAATATACTTTTACCATTAATAATTTGCATAACTGGTTTGGTTTTCCTTTGAATGGTAAAAGATTTGATTCTCATATTTTCCATCCAACACCTGTGTGGAATAGATTATCAGGACTTGACAGGTTTAATAACAAAAATTCTACAAATAGACAAATTAAAGATAATGCCTTAATGCTCTTCCATAAATTTCTTTGTCATGCCATGTTTGGTAGAGTAGAGAGTACTAAGGTCCAAACAAAGGATTTGTTTGTTTTAGATTTATTGCAATCTAACAAAACACCTGATTCAATTGATTTTATACTTGATGGCCTTTATCATGCATCTACTGCCCGTAGTAAATCTGTGGGTATGTGTCATATGGTAACAGGTATTATTTTGGGATGTTTGGGAGATTTGCATAATTTTGTAATGGAAGAAAAAGAAGCAATTCCTTTGTTGGATGTGGTGTATTTGCGTAGAGCTAATATTTTAACCAAGGGAGCTTGGCCCCCAAGGTTTGTTGATAGATGTGCAGGTGGATCAAGTCGGGATGACCCTAATTTGGCTGGACCCAGTGTGCCTCGTGATAGGGCACGTGAGTCAGCATCTGCCGCTCCTGCTCATGACTCCTCAAGTGAGGACGAGGCGGCTGTTGGTGCTGATAATGCAGAGAGGAGGAATTCTAGAGAGGCTGCTGTAGATTTGGAGCCTATTTTGCACCGATTGGATGGTATTGAGGCCACCAATCAGAGTATGGCTGCTCGAATGGATGTGCTGGAATCTGATGTGTGGACGGTGTTAAAGAATCAAAAGAGCTTTGGCTGCAAGCTTTTAAGTTTCTTCCGCAAGCAGAATGTGGACCTTTCTCCTTCTCCACCAAGCTCCCCTAGTGGGAGTTTCTGAAGTTTGTTTCCTTTCTTTTTCTTTATTTTGGTTCGTGTTTGTCTTTGTGTTTTGTTTATGTTCGTTTG
The DNA here is from genome assembly GCA_947683425.1 of Excoecaria cochinchinensis. Classification (NCBI taxonomy): domain Eukaryota; kingdom Viridiplantae; phylum Streptophyta; class Magnoliopsida; order Malpighiales; family Euphorbiaceae; genus Excoecaria; species Excoecaria cochinchinensis. The sequence goes on from CANTUQ010000129.1 coordinate 1,608,297, forward strand.
TTTGTTAGTTTAAATTTTTTTTTTTTACACAATAGGGACATTGTGTCCTTTAAGTGTGGGGGTTAGGTATGTTTTGATATGTTTTCGTTTTTACTACATATATGCATGTGTGGTTATATGTGTTATTGTGTTGTTTTAGCTTGTGTTTGCATGAACTGCTAGATTTAGGTTTGTGTTGTTTTATATTGTTTTAGGTTGTTTTAGGTAAAATTTTTTTTGGAGCTTAGTATTTGATTAATATTTGAAAATTGGAGCATGTATAGTTTTTATGTTTTTGAACATTAGTATAGATAGTAACCTTTGACCATTTTCATTATTTGTTTTACTTTAACTTTTGTTGTACATAGTGAAGGGTATGACTTAGCAAAACACTTTGGTGTAGGTTCTTTTTAAGTTAGATATCTTTTTATATGTAAATAAAGATTATTTTGCCAATTTATTGCCTATAATAGTTTGACCTATAGCCATGTGAGTTTTTGAAGCCTTATACACTAATATTTTTTGCTTTGTATGAGAGCCTTATTATGCCATATCCTCTAGAACTTGTTTGTGGTAAATTTCGAGATTACATTTTAGTATAGGATGTACATGGGATATGATAAGGGCACTTAGAATGAACCTATTTTGGCTTTACTTTTAAATTTCTTACCTTTTGACTTTAGGTAGCCAATTTTGAGCCTATATCCTGTTTTTCTTGTTTAACGTATTAATAAACCAATCTTTTTGCTTAAACAAGGCCTATTTTTTGTTCATTATCCTATTGTGGAGGGATTAGGATTAATATAACATGGAAGATATATTAGTTATTGAAAAGCATGAAAAATAAATTTTACAAATTGAATTCCCTTCTTTTCAAAGTTAGAGTTATAAATGCTAGTATAAAAATATATAGAAAAGCAGAGAAAAAGAAAAGGGAATAGCATTATGTACATTTAGAATTATTTAAGTGTGGGATGGAGCGTAAAACGCACCCATACTAAATTTTCATGCTATCCTTTAGAAAAAAAAAAAAAGAAAAAAAAAAACAAAGAACTAGCAAATGTTATGTAAGAAGGGGATTAGAATAGAATCAAGATTTTCATGCTATGTTTGAAATATAAAATCTCCTATGTTATATTGATGTTTTTCTCTACAAAATTTTAGCTACTTAAATCCAAAAGATCCTACCCTAACCTAAGCCACATTACAACCCTTTTAAGACCCTTTGATCCTCTTTACTACCTTTTACTAGTAGTGGAGATTTTTACTACTTACAAGCTTATGGTATGTAATGGCATAATTAAGGAATGAGGGAAAACACTAACCTTTATACACTTGAGTGATTGAGTGTTCATCAAAATAAGTGTTGAGTGAAAATTATTTTAGGAAATGCTTTGTGTGAAATATTCTATACATGTATTAAGATATTTGATTTCTTGAGATCAAACATCATTGTGTTTTGTCATTTCATGGTTTTCCAAATGTGCATAGATGGTTAAAGTTTAATGAATGATGGGAATGTTTAAATGGTTACCTATTGAAGCTAGTGTGTTAGAAGGATAATTCTATGCATGGTGTTTTTAAATAATTGTCAAATATCTAAGTAAGCTCCAACATGTTGTGTTCATTGTGTTTATTGTGTTTAGTGTGTTAGTATTGTTTTTGTGTTGTTTAAGTGTTTTGCTTGAGGACAAGCAAATGTTTAAGTGTGGGGGTTTGATATGAGCTTAATTAGCTCATAATTTAGACTATATTTTGTGGTTATAAGTAATGTTTTGAGTGTTTTTATTTGTAGGAATTAGGTGTGTTTTATGTGTTCTGTTAAGTTTTGTGTGTAGGAGACAAATGGAGAAAGTATGGAGTTAATGGAGAAAATATGGAGCAAAATGGAGAGAAGAAGAAGAATTGAGCTAAGGCAGAAGAGTCTCTGTCGCGATCGCGATGGGTGGCGCGAGCGCGACAGAGCGCGCTAAGGAGGATCAAGAGAAGAAGAGAAAAGAGAAGAGAAGAGGAGCTGTCGCGACCAAGGGAAGACGTCGCGAGGTCGCGACAGGGCGCGGAGAAGGCACACGCGAGGAAAGGCGAGCGAAAGAAAAGGCGTGTTCTGTCGCGAGCGCGACAGGCGTCGCGATCGCGACAGAAGGATCCGTTAGACACTAAAGTTCAAATTTGAACTTGAAAAGTTGTATCTTTCCTCCAACAATTACAACCTTTGTAGAAGGGCATCTGAAGGGGCATGAGCTGATGTTATAAATACTGATTTTAACTGTAATTTAGGGAGGTTAGACTTAGAATTGAACATTTGAATATTTTTCTGCAAGTTAGAATAATTTTCTTTAGTTTTTCTTAAGTAGAGTTTATGTGTTGAAGAGAAGGTATTATACAAGGAAGAAGACTACAATTGGTGACTTGAAAAGGGTTGAGAAATCTCCTTCTTCAATTCTTAACTTTTAATTCTTCTTTGTAATTTTTATGATGTAAATTCTGAACTTGAATGTTTATATTAAATATTTTATTGTTCATATTAATTCAAGTTTTCTTAATTGTAGAATTTTTCATTAGTACATGATTTATAATCATTATAAGTTTGAGTTTAATTGAGAAATAAATTTATTCTTACAACTAATTGGAAATTCATCATTAAGATATTGTTTGAGAAATCATAATATTGAAATGGTTGTTATAGGTTGTGTTTTATTCCTAAGATTTACATGTATAATCATCTAGTTCTTAAATGAAAGTTTGGAATTAGACTTGTATGTGTATGTTTTGGGCAGTCCTATTTATATTGAGAAAGTAAGTAGGAAATTTATTTAACTTGGCTTACAAGAAAAGAATACTAAAATCATTAAGAACAATTAATTCAGGTTTCATCTTTATATCTAGTATCATTAATCTTTTCTGTCTTCTTGGATTCACACAAATTTGGCTTAGTTAGTTTACAAGTTAGATTAATTTAGAATCACTTCTCTATCATTTTATAATTGTAAACAAGATTAAAATCAATTAGTAATAGTGTGTAACACGTTCCCTGTGGGATCGATATCTAAAGTACTATTTCGGTACACCGTATACTTGCGGTCAATAAGCATATATAAAAAAATGCTCAACAGAATACAATCCCAAAGAAAAGCTAAATAATGTTTGCCCCGAAAATAATTAATTACAAGGGCCCAAAAGGAAATACATGCATACAAATTTCAAACAAATAAACAAAGTCAATCATAAAAAAAGACATACATAAATCGGGACATTAATTTTGTCTAGGAACATTGGTTCCTTCATGCTCACTTAAAAAGGGATCAATGAGTTATTCGATTGTTGATTTGAAAATCGGGATGAGTGATCCAATTTTTGGAGAAAATTTAACTCTTTGTTTTATCGTGACATTTTACATTTCTTAGCTAAAATAAGGGACATTAGTCTTGATTTTATTAGTAAAAGTCCCAATTTAGATATAAGATATTTTTGTGACTTTTATCTTACACGTGCATAAAAAAAACTATTTTATTTTTACAAGTAAACATAAGCACACAAAGGGATAGAAAAGGTCTCAGACAGAAAATGATATTTAAAATATTAGTAATAATTCTAAAAAATTAATCGAATAAACACAAAATAAATATATGACATGTTAATTTAATATACAAACAATTTACCTGCAAAATAAATTAAAATAAGTCATGCAAAAACATCAAGGATTGTGATAAAAAATAATGACAACATAATTGCAGTAATCATAATAAAATTATGATGATGATAACAACAACAACAACAACAACAACAACAACAACAACAATAATAATAATAATAATAATAATAATAATAACAGTACTAGTAATAGTAATAATAATAATAATGGTAGCAGTGGCATAATGAAATAACAAGAATAGTAATAATAGTAACTTCATGCAAAAATATGACATTGGTAATGATGGTAATAAATGTAATGATAATAATAATAATAACAATAGTCAACAGGAGGGAGTAATAAGAGTGAAAATGATCAAGTTAAAATAATATAGAAAACATATCCTCAGTAGCAAAAGAAACACATTAAAATGCTAGAAATAAAAGATAAACATGGTAATAATGGCAAAAAATGACAATATTAACAAGATAAATGATAAACAAAAATAAATAACAATGGGTCAAAAAATATTTACCCTCAGAGTTTATATATCGAAGAAAACGGTGTCTTAATCCTTCCTCATTGTCAAGTTTACGATAATAAACACAAAAATATTTGGAAAAAAATCCAAGTTTTAACAAATAAAACTCAAGAAAATATTTTTGGTGAGATGATCAAGCAAATGAAATTAATTTTCCTTGGTTAAGTCAATCTATGAACAAATTGTTCTTTAAAAAAAGGAAGAAAAATAAAACTATAGAAATCCTAAGATTTTTGCCTTGAGAAAACCTCGTCTGCCTTTTTTGTTCTTGAGAGAAAACCTTTTGCTTTTTTCTTTTTAAAAACTAGCCTCTCCCTAAATAAAAACAAAGTCTGTGTTTTTGTTTTCATTACTTATCCCCACCCCTTTTAATTCTCTTTGTTCAAAAATAACATAAATTCATGAAACAAAATGGAAAAAATCAATCTATAATTTGACTAAAAAATGCAGGTGGAAAACAACAACACACAGGGAAGAAGACGCGCGGGGATGCCCGCAGGTGCGACTGGTGAGTTGCGTCCTAGGGACCGCAGCTCACCCGCCTACGCAGCATGCGCCCAAGGGGCCGCATGTGCTCGCAGGCAGCATGCGGCCTCTAGTGGCTGGCGTGCGCACACCTCGTAGCCTCACAAGCGATGCCGCACGGGGGCTGCGCCGGGCTCCGTAACCCTTTTGAAATTAAATAAATAAAAATAAAAATAAAAATAAAATAAAGATGAATAAAAATAAGAGTAAAAAGATTTTTTTTTTCGAATTATAATTTTTGAGGAAAGAAAAGAGATTCTCGACAAGGAAAACATTATTTTTGACATCTTTGCCTGTGAGCAAGCATCGTTTTCATCATTGGGTAATCCTGACCTTGGATCCCTCGGGACCTGGTATTTACATTACCCATATGGAATTGTGCTTCCTTTGAGTTAAAGGCAAACCCAATACAAAGTCCATCGTCATATTATCCCGCTTCCATTTAGGAATAGGTAAAGGATTGAGCATCCCAGGTGGAACTTGGTGCTCAACCTTTACCTACTGATAGGTTAAGAACTTAGAGACAAAGTCCACAACGTCTCTTTTCATCTTGAGCCACCAATAAAGTTAATTCAGAACTTGGTACATCCTGTTACTTCCTAGATGCATAGTAAAAACTGTAGTGTGCGCCTCTTGCAAAAACTTCCTGTTCACATCACTAACATCAGGCACACACAAATGATTTCTAAAATACAGCACTCCCTCACTTACTGAATAATCTGTCGGATTCCCACTTTGGCCACTTCCACCGGTCGCTGTAACTGAGGGTCATTCATCTGAGCATCAATAATCAACTGTTTTAAACTTGGCCTAGCTTTCAGCTAGGCAATCAGAGCTCCATCCGAATCAATTCTCCAAATATCACACTGTAATGCTAAAGCCAAAACCAACTTCCTACTCAAAGCATCAACAACCACATTTGCTTTACCCGGATGGTAGTCCACTATATAGTCATAGTCCTTAAATAACTCTAACCATCACCGCTATCTTAAGTTTAACTCCTTCTGAGTGAGTAGATACTCCAAACTCTTGTGATCAGTAAAAATTCTACATGTCTCCCTATATAAATAGCATTGCCATATCTTAAAGGGCAAACACAATCGCGGCTAATTCCAAGTCATGTGTAGGATAATTCTGCTCATGAGGCTTCAACTATCTCGAGGCATATGCTATCATCTTACCATCTTGCATCAGAACACAACCAAAACCTATACCGGAAGCATCACGGTACATAGTATACTCCTTACTTGAAGTGGGTTCAGTAAGTACAGGAGCCTCAACCAACAAACTCTTCAACTGATTAAAACTGGATTGACATTTATCAATCCATTTAAACTTAACTCCTTTCTGAAGTAACTTGGTCAAAGGTAAAGCAATAACCGATAATCCTATAACAAACCACCTGTAGTACCCAGCTAAACCCAAAAAGCTTTTTACTTTTGGTACACTCTAAGGTGGCTTCCAATTCACTATCACCTCAACCTTATACGAATCCACTCGAATACCTTCCAAGGAAACAATATGTCCTAAAAAGGATACCTCTTTGAGCCAAAAGTCACACTTGCTAACTTTGTCAAATAACTGTTGGTCCCTCAAAACTTAAAGCACAACCCCTCTTCATAGTCACATTCATCCTTCAAATATAACAAAATGTCATTGATAAACACAATAACAAATGGATCGAGATACGGCCTAAACACCCTGTTCATCAAATCCATAAACGCCATTTGCGCATTCATCAACCCAAATGGCATCACTAAAAATTCATAATGGCCATATCACATCCTAAAGGCAATCGTAGTCACATCCACACCCTGCACCTATAACTGATAGTAACCCAACCTTAAGCCAATCTTGGAGAACACTCTAGCACCTCTTAACTGGTCAAATAAGTCTTCAATTGGCAACTGATACCTATTCTTCACAATAACCTTGTTGATTTACCAATAGTTAATACACATTCTCAAGGTACCATCCTTCTTCTTAACAAATAACACTAGATCACCCCATGGAAAACCGCTGGGCCTGATAAAGCCTTTATCCAATAGCTCTTGCAATTGAGTTTTTAACTCTTTCAACTCTACAGGAGCCATTCGATAAGGAGCTTTAGAAATAAGAGTAGTGCCCGACAAAATCTCTATATATAGCTCTACCTCTCTCTCTGGTGGCAAACCAGGCAATTCCTCAAGAAACACATCCACAAACTCATTGACCATTAGAATCTCTCGAATTTGAACTTGACCATTTCTAGAATCCAAAACCAAAGCTAAATAAGCCTCACATCCCTTTCTTATAAACAACCTAGCTTGCATGGCCGAAATCACATTATGCAATGAATTAGAACCGAAACCTCTCATTACCACTGAAGACTAATCATAATCCTTCAATACCACTGTCTTTCTATGACAGCCAACCACTTCTCGATGCTTACTCAACAAATCCATCCCCAAAATCAAAGCAAACTCATGAAAAGGCAAACTAATCAAATCAATTGGGAACTCTATGCGTTGCACAATTAGAGGACAGTTCTTAAACACTCTACTAATATTGACACTATGTCCTGAAGGACTAGTCACACAAATCTCATGATTTAACTGATCCGTATTAGGCAAATTAGCACACATTTTATCGGAACATAAATATGAGTGTGTGGAACTAGGGGTCTATTAGAGCATGTAATTCAGTGTCAAAGAGTAGGAACGTACCAGCAATCACCTCATGCACATCTTGCTTGAGACTCAAAAACTGTGTCCACTTAGCCTCCTTATAGGCCTTAGTTACATACTTATTATAAAATTCTCGTTCAAAGAATGCCAAAGTCACTGGGTTAGGAATCTACGGGTGCCTAAGAATCAATTTCCACCAATCATAAATGGAATCCTACAAGAGTGAGACAAAACACTCAACTTCTCTATCCGGAGGACATCAAATCTCCCAAACACTCTTCTAACCTTCCTAACCCATGGCTCTGCCTTATCAGATTCATCCAAACTCATCCCATAAAAGTCCTCGGCTCCAAACTTCCTCATACTCTCAATCGGAGCTCTTGGCGCTGTAACTCTTTCCAATACTCTAGCCATATCCTTAGATATCTTAAGCATAACCTCAAAAGGCATTGCTGGAGCTTTAGGTTGGACCCTAGCTGGCTTATTAGGGCCAGAAACTAACGAATCTTGCTTTTGGAGATTTGCACTCTCAACTGACCCCTCAAGAGATCCACGTACCAACTCCATAAAACATAAGGACATCCTCATCAGGCCAACACAATTCTAAACATATCACTATTTTATAATCACCCAAAAATGCCTAAACTTAGGCTCTGATACTAATAAAATTATAACAACCCTCACCTATACATAGGGGAGCTCACCCCTCAAGGAGAAGTGAGTGCCGAATATGTAACACCCTATACCCGCACACCACACTGCACGATGACGTAAGTAGGGTGTGATGGAGAGTGGAGGATGTTACAAGATGGAAACACAAACATGGAAATAAAAGAGAGAAAAATAAAAGTTCTTAAAATAAAACCAATTGACCCATAAATCACTTACTCTTGCATCTCTTGCAAACCACTATATACTCAAAAATATATAATCCATAATGATTACAGAACAAAACTTCATTATATTATAATCATCTACAAAGATTTCAACTGACATATAATACACTCATTAGCCAAAGTCACCACGAAGTGCCTGAACGAAACTTTTATTTCCTACCTCTATCGACAAACACCCGTGCTAAGCATAAGGCTTAGCAGGGAAAATCATAAATTAATAGCCACTCACAGTGGTTATTATAGTCTAACACCTGCATGCATAACAGTTATACAAAATTCACAAATTATTAAGGTACAGTTGGTGCACATTATAAACTTCTTATGCCATAACGTTAGTCAATCATTGCATACATTAACCATATATATTTTAAGCAATAAATGCATTAGACATTAAAATCAATTGCTTCTAAATAAAAACTTACCTTTAACCATCATATCATTTACTTAATTTACCTCAGCATTTCCTAATCATAGTTTCTCTTAAATAAAAATAACCATAATTTTGGTCTATTTAAAATCCTTAGCCTTCATATTTTCACATGCGGTCTTAATTCATGTCAAAACAATTGTGTGATCTAACAGAAATGAATTCACTTGTTCCAGTCATGGTACGTTCCAACACTTTGAACATATAATAGTCTTAAGATTTGGTTCGGGCTTGAAATAAATATTTCAAGCTTCTTACGTATCCCATAAATTGAGAATCAGAACCACGTAGTTCTTTTAAAACTCTACAATATAGGTATCATCAATCTATCTTATTCTTGTTATTTGCTCTATTTTAATTTACTACTCAACATTTACCTAACATAAGCTCTTAAGGTCAAACACAATATTCATGCATATACAAAACACATAGGTTCCATACCTGGCATTTTACCTTACTTATCAAGGCTAGGATCCTGAAGACATAATACATATCATGACATATATTTTAAGTTCAAACATACTAGCACCTTCCACACATGTAGACAAATATATCTGAAACACTCATTGCCGCTTCTGTAATTATATCAATTACACAATTTAAACACACTAGTAATTTTCTAAAGTGAGCATACTCTTAACCTTGGAACATATTAACAGTATACACGACTCATATACATATCTTTATGCTATTAAAGATCCTTTATATCTACTTACCAATATAATTATTTACAATAAAAGATTCAAACATTACATATGCGCATATGCTTACAATTATATACTTCTAGTATAAAGTGCATTATTTGTTATACCATCTTTTTATTTAACTAGTATTGGAATTAAGATACAATAATACATATTTACCTGAAGGTAATTCCATAATTCCACATAAGAGTCCATATTGGATCCAAGTGCATGGGTGCATAAAGCACCTGCTTAGAGCATGAAGCCACATTAAACAAAATGTTTACATTCATACCCAAAAGCTTACTCCCATGCTTTCATGCAAGTCATCATATACTCATCAAACCTTTATTTCTTATTTCGTTCACATTCCTTTATTCATTTGTTATTGCTAAGTCTAGGGAGTCGATAGTGAGTGAACACATTAGTACCCGAAGGCACAAACAAAAACAATTTCTTTCCTTTTCTTTCAAAAATATTTTTACATTAGAGGATCTTAAACAAGATCCAAACACATTGATGATTGTGAGGACCCAAATGGGGACCTGATCAGGGTCCAGAACACATTGGCGTTACAGCTAACAGAGCTCTATAGGCATGCCTATCCATCCACTGACCGACTAACCCAAGCTATACATGTTACGTCCATCATATACTGAATTAATCACATGATGTTAACAACAATCACACTTATCTTTCTTAATAACAATCATGTACTTTTCATAAATCTATGTGGTCAAATAAACATATCAAATAACTTTATACCATTCAAAATCCTGCACATATTTAAATTCACCAACCTAATTTACATTCTTTTATATATATAGGCTAATACATAAAATAACCATGGTAAATAAATTCTCATAATTCAATTATTAATCCCATGGCAAAACATGTTACACTCTAAATTTAAGGCAAAACATTTTACACTCCAAATTTAAGTTATACATGTATACCATAAGTGAGAAACCATGTAATGTATAACAAATAAAAGTCTCTTAGAACACAAAGGAAGGTCGCGCTAGCGATAACTTGTCACGCTCGCAATAGAGGTAGATGGCATACATAGGCACGCTCACGACAATCAGTTCCGCTCACAAAAAGAAGCTGGTTGTTCTTTGTAGTGCTCGCGATTGAGGTCCTGCTTGCAACAGAGGGTGGGTAGGCCTTGGTCGCTTTTACGCACGTATAGGCACTCGTAACATGGGATAGTCTGGCAAAAGCTCAACAACCGAACACTCTGTCGTGTTCGCGATAAAGAGCTCCATATATAGAGCTCGGATCACCGAACTCTGTCATACTCGGGACATAAGTCGTACTCAAGTCGAGCATCACACGCAAACACCAAGCCCAACACAATCTTCCACACTAAAATCTTTTCCAAAACATACAATTAGAACATGGAACTTCCACAAATTCATCACATGACATTCAAAACATAATACCCATTATTTTACCCAAGATTACACTCAAGGAAGGGATCAAAAAGATCAAAGAACAAATTGCTCACCCAAGTTTAAAAACCCATAAATCATAACCCAAAATTTAAAACCAAAACATTCAAAAACCACATAAATCCCAAACCTGACTTCCTTTGCTCCTAATAGCTCAATTGATTGCTCATCCATCATCATAATTATCCAATTTTTCCTCCTCAAAACACATAACAATAATTTGGGTTCCTAATTACAAAAATCGAAATAGTAAAAATCTAAACTGATAACTCACCTTTCCATTACAAATTCCTCACCCCAAACAACTTGAACTAGCAAAGATCATCATTCAAATCTTGTAGCTTGGACTAAGAGAGAAGCAATGGCGTTGGAAGAAGAAGAAGAGGAAATGGGAAGAGTGAGAGAGAGAGGGGAGAGCAGATTTTTTTGCCCTCTCTCACCTTCTCTCTCCTCATTTGTGCCTCTTCCAATTCTACCTTATCTCCTTGCCACATGTCGCCTTGCTAATGGTCCATCCAAGATTTTTATGTAAAATTTCTCTTTCAATCCTTCCACTCTTAATTCTTCTTGTACTTAACTTATATCTTTATAAATCTTCACATTGGCCCATAAAAGTATATTATTCCTTCAATTAAATCGCCAACTCTATGCTTCACAATTTTATAAGAGGTCGTACTTACCGAAACTTTTACATCAATTCCTAATTCATCCTTTCGACACACCAACACCATAACTCACATAATTTAGTTACCACTATACTTAGACATGCACCAATTCGTCCAAGCTACATTTTGGGGTGTTACAAATCCCCTCCTTAAATAATTTCGTCCTCGAAATTCATTTGCATCGATGGTTTACAGGCTATACTCCAATTTGTTAATATTCACAAAAATTACTTCCATATCATCTTATAACACTCACATTAAGTACTTATAACACGTACCTTTCACTTATACCTGAACACTCCATATTTAACATACTTATCTGTTCTCACTCTTTCTCATCACTAAGTTCTCAAACAACTTCTTTTAATCATAGCAATTATACAAATCATAGCTCAACCATACTCAAACTCATAAAATTATTTCGATAAAATCTTATAATTCTTCTCTCATTAACTTATGTTTAAATCAATCATATCAATGCAAACAATCATTCTTTTAATATCATTCAGAAACCAAACATATATACTTCATATCTGAACTATTTTAGTCATGACATCATATTACAAAATTCCTTAATACCCCAATATATCAGATACACTTGTTACTTTATTTTCTTATATCATTTATATATGTCAATCAAAATATTATTACATTCACCTGCATAAAGTTCCTAAAAACTCTTTTCCTCTTGACTTTAATTAAGTGCACCTTACACTTTTCTTGATAAATACTATACTCTTCATCGATACGCCTCCTTTTACCACCAATGACTCGATGTACACCCTGTCAGCTTTTCTTTCCCATGAAATGCAAAAACAAATGCTTTTCATGTATGATTAAAGGATGTAGATGAAATGAGGATGAAACAATTCATATATGCAAGGTGATGCAGAAATGCAATTCATGCTACATTAATGCACTTTTCCCATCCCCATGTTTCAATATGCTCACATTCAAGCAATTTCAAGGAGATAGCTGATAGGTATATAGAATGTCACCATATTCACAGACAATCCACACATCTTTACAAAACTTACATTATCCTAACCTTCAACATCCATATATGTCTCTTCCCAAGAAAAGGTCATCTATTGATAAAACTTTAGGAATTCACATAAAATTTTCCTGCAAATGTCCACATTATACTGAAGTCAATTCCTAACAGAATCTCTAATAACTTTCTAACAAACACAACCCAAATCAAGCACAAACACATTTAGCTAATACATACACATAAAAGCTCAGAACAGGCAGATCAAGATCTACCGAGCTAACACTCTAACTACACACCTTTCTTATTGGGGACTTTCATTCCCAACACATAATTAAGGAGCAAGGACATCCACTTTGGCTAACGCAAAACTATACAGACACACTTCTTGTAACACCCCAACCCATACGTAGGCAAACCCATCCGCAAGGGAGTAGGAAGCTGTACGAGTAGGTGTGTTACCGAACAGAAACGATACAAAGCATATATACCTACGAAAGAATTGAAAACTTTAAGGAGCAAAAACTGAACATACATAATTCACAAATGCGCATATATTAAACGAAAGCATACACATATACAAATTTACAATCAAACAATAGGAGTCTCTGACGAAAACAAAATCGGATAGAGGAAATACTTAAGACATAAATACAAAAATATTTACATCGCCTGAAATATTACATCCTTCTCTGTACATGTTATTACATATACATATTATACAGAATTACAAAATCCAGGCTCCAGAAACTGAACAATATACAAAAACTTCTAGCTCCTATGTGGCCGACTCTACAGACGCACGGCTCGAACAAAAGCAAACCTGCCACCTGCACGGGGAAAAGAACCCGTGCTAAGCGATAACGCTTAGTGGGGAGAATACATGAAAATATAGTCGGCCATTCACAACGGTTGCCAAGGCATAACATATACACAAGGTGAAAGCATAAAATCCTAACAGATAAATATACATGTTTGTATAATATAGCCCTGTAATCGAGTGTTCTTAACCACGTTCATACACTCATAAGCTTAATACATCCTATTATCATGAAAAATCATTATATATATATATCCAAACATACTTTTATTATGTCAAAAGATATATATATCAGTCCAAACCCAAGAGACTACGTCAAAACACCACACTTCCACTGCACCAGCCTATTACATAAATTATCACGCCACGAAACGTAAACGCATAATAACATATCGAAATTACTACGATAGCTAACACAAGGAGCTATATAGCATCGTATTAAATTTGTTACATATGTTAGTCCAAGATCTCCTTTATAAGTATGCAAATCGGTATACTTAATCTTAATAACTAACAATACACATTCACGTGTTCCCAAATCATACTCATACGGATGTCACATTCTTATGTTCGTAGCTAATCAGAATCACATGCTTATAAAAATAACATAACAAATCATACACCTGCTGACTCACAATAGTTGATAACGAGTACTGAATTGTACCTTACGGGTACGAATCGAACACATAAGGTACCTTACGGGTACCAATCGAACACATAATATAATGTACCTTATAGGTACAAGTCGAAAAGCAACATTATCTTTTTCCACATTCTAAAAATATTTCACTGAACAGGACCTTAAACAAGATCCATACACATACACATAATAGGGTTCGCGAGGAACCATTCGGGGACCTGATCAGGGTCCAAATCGTTCAAAGGACGCTGCAGCTACACTTACATAGACTCTATTAGGCATGCCTAACTATCCATTAGACTGACTCTCGCAGGTCATGCGTAATACAAATCATGTTTCACATCATGGCGCATAATTTAACATATCACATTCATATAATTCATAACACTGTCCATGCATAATACATCCAATTGTATTAATATACTTCATAAAATAGTCCAAGTATAAACCTAAAGGTATCACAAGTTCGGAATTCAAACATTGGAATCACAAAAGAAAACTCAATTTGGAAACCAGGGAGTGTCGCGATCGCGACGGATGTCGCGCTCGCGACAGAGGCGACTTGCCCCCAGTCGCGATCATGCCAACCTTCGCGATCTCGTGAGGCAACTATACACATCTTACTGTCGCGCTCGCGGCAGGCATCGCGCTCGCTACCGTGAGCTGTCACACCCCTACCTATCCCATGGAGACTTCTACCCCTGTGGAGGTAGAAGTGTCCCGATAGATAAGAGTGTCACAACACACATACATACCTATATACGTAAGTTTCACATCAGACAACAGATAACATGATACTCATAAAAGAGAACACAGCGGTACTGAATAGGGTAAATTTATTTCACTTCTATTATATACATATTCATAAACAAAGGCTGTACATATTATAAAAGATTTCATATATAAAGGCCCATAGAATACCATCTCCGAGGGCACACAAAAATATTACATCGATTACAAAAAAAAGAAAGCCTGTACTAAGACTTCGATCCCTAGTTGTGATGGCCTTCCTGATGTAGCACGCCCCAATCGCGCACAACCACAAACCTCCACACCTGCACGGATAAAACACCTGTGCTAAGCGAAATCGCTTAGTGGGGAACACAGAATGCAATACCACCACTCACAGTGGGGTTAACATGTAAAGCATATGTTAATGGCATAATCACAGTTTAATATCACATGAAATAAATCCAATTATTCATTATCATGTACACAATTCATATTTGTATACTATAAGAAATTTATTTCAACATATCATTCATACCAGTTCACACTGGTAACCACGACATCACCTGCATCCTCAAAACTGCGGATAACGAGTACACATAGATACCTGAAGGTATCAGTATCATTTTATAACACATAGACGCCCAAAGGCCTCGAAGTATTCTTTTTATTATTTTGTTCCAAAAATATTTTCACATAGAATCTTAGTTAAGATTCAACAGAAAGATCACTGAGATCCATTCGGGGACCTGATCAGGGTCCAAATCGTACACATGGCTGCAGCTACACATAACTCTATTAGGCATGCCTAACTATCCACTTATTTGGTTTGCAGGTTAACTTCACACCATTTAAATCTATAATTCATTCTGAAATCATCTATTATTCAGAAACACTCTGTATCTTATCTGAACGAAGCGTTAATTCAATGTTACCGGTTATACAAAAATCATTACTTCCATACTCAAACTTTACATTTAACAAATAAGCATTCATTACAAAAATAGGGTAGGTCACGGTGGTAACCAATTTCATTGCCACCGTGACATACCAAAGCCTCAAAACAGAATGCAAATCAAAGGTAGGTCACGGTGGTAACCAAATTCATTGCCACCGTGACATACTACCACCCAAAACAGAATGTAACCCTGAGGTAGGTCACGGTGGTAACCAATTTCATTGCCACCGTGACATACCAAAACCTCAAAACATAATGTAACTTTGGGGTAGGTCACGGTGGTAACCAAATCCATTGCCACCGTGACATACCAAAACCCAAAACAGAATGTAATTCAAATGTAGGTCACGGTGGTAATCAATTCCATTGCCACCGTGACATACCAACCTCCTGGGCAGAATGCAACCCGAACAGACCTCACGGTGGTAACCAAATTTGTTGCCACCGTGACCCATGCCCTGTTGCGATAATTCCCAGCAAAACGACACCAAAATTGCAACCCAAAACACAACCCTGCACTTTATTTATTCTTCCTCACTTACATCCTATTATATACATCAATTAACCTTCTCAAATTAAACAATTACAAGTTTCGACTTAAAATTTCCAAAAGCAATATTTTCTTTCCAAAGAATTTCATATCACACACTCAAAATCCCTAATTCATATTTGAAACAATTCATTTCAAATTAACCATATTCACATCCTATACATACAAATCCACTCATCATAGCTCATCAATTTCACAATAATAACAATCCTCAATATCCATCCAAAGTACAAGTCATGCAAACGTTCCCAAACCTGGTTTCCTGTGCTCCTAGTCGTGAGCTCCGCTTCCACTCGCTTTTTCTTTCCCTTTAGACGTTCTAGGAAGCTCCTCTGAACCACAATTCAAACACAACTAAATTTAATTCTAACATTTAATACATAACTGAAAATTAAACCTAAAGAGAAGAAAAAGAAGGATCTACGCTATCACTAACCCAATACTCACCCTTTTTAACTTAGAAGGCACAAACCCAGCAATTCAAATCCTCAAGGCTAAGAATAAAGAGTAAAAATCAGATCAAGATAAAGAAGGAGAGAAGAAGGACAAGAGAGGAAGAAGAGGAATGGCGTGAGAAGGGAGTGAAGAACGGGAATCAAAAGGGAAGGCTGCCTTCTCTCTCTCTCACCAAACCCATTAAATGCCAACTTATCCCTTGAGCCACATGTCATTCTCCCCATAGGACAAATGCCCCCTTAACACACCCTACTCCCATACTCTAACACACACACTAGTTTATCCCTTACTTACACCTTACTTGCATACACCCAAACTTACTCTAGTCTATCTCTTCTTCTCCTCTTAATACACATACAAACACTTACTTTAAATAAATAAACCCAAATTAACACATACATGCAACACATAAAAATACACACATACTGACACGGACAGGCTCAAACTACTAGGGTGGTTTTGGGGTGTTACATGAGCTGCTAGCCCGATCTGTCACGCTCGCGCTTGAGAGCGCGCTCGGGACAGTGGATCGGCCAATTCAAATTTGCAGCCAAGCGCTCTGTTGCGCTCGTGACAGGGGCTCTGCTGCATGGCTCGGCAGCGAGCTCGGACGTGTGCGAGGGCTGCTTTCACTGGGCTTTGTCGCGACCTCGCGACAATGTCGCGCTCGCGACAGAGTCGTGAATTCCAACCCTTGCACGAAAATCTACAGAAAACTCCACTTCACAATGCCCAATCTCAAACCAAACATCAGAACATCAACTTACCTCATTTTCAGCAAGCCACACATCATTGACAACATAAACACAACATCCATACCAAGAATCCCAAATAAATCATGCCATTAACAATATCCATTTACACATCTACATTATCAGCAATATTCGACATTCATTTCAATCGCAACCACGTTATGCATTCATTTATACGGTACAACATGCCTAGGTTACTCATGGGATCAGCACATATCAACACTCATCCATAAACCATCCTTCATAGAGTTATATCTATTGCTATTCACTAGTTAGTTCACCAATCCTAACCATACTCATAAGTTTTCCCAAAGATAACTACTTATATAACCATTTAATTACCCTAAACAGGCATAATAAGCTGAGGGGGGAAGGTAGGGGATTGAACCGGGTCAACCAAGGGCTCAAAAATTAAGAACAAAAGGCTTTTTCAAGATTTTCTGTCTCGAGGTCACGACCCTGTTGCGATGGCGACAGAGGCTCGCCTCAAATGCCTAAAAAAAAACTGCTTAACGGCCCTGACTTGTGTTGCCCAAACCAACCTCCAAACCTCATTTTTAGCCAAAACTTCCTTCTTAATAAATATTCCCTAGGATGCTAACGATCAAATGCAACAAATATCAGATCAAAATAAAATCTAGAACTCCATATATACTCTCCACAAGCCATACTGGTCAAACAAGCCGACACAAAAAGAGACACTACGGCTTTATCCAAATTTCAGGGTCTTAGAGCAAGAATTTGCCCAAGGCTATTTCTTGGACTTTTAAAGTTATGGAAGCCATGGTTCTAATGGTTCAAGAATAGAATGATTTGGAGTTCTAAAACTCTACTTAAAAAAAATTGTACAGGGGTCAGATGAGAACTAAACAGAGTTTACCCAATCATGCACTCACTTTCAACTTTCATACACCTTCAATTTAATCAATATCATACATTACTAATAAATTTACCCAAACAAATACATGCATAAGACTCATATCAAAACACTCAGTTTACTGGAAATTATATACAAATGTATATTCATAATTCAAAAGAATTTAGGGCAAAGACAAACTAAAACTCAAATATAGGAATCAACTCCCAAACCTCTTGCTGCATAATAGCTGTTTTTTTCAAGCTTTAATCTTCTCTTTTCCTTTACTTTGCTTCTTCTTATCATCAATCACTTGCACAAACAAACCCACAATACTTAATTCAAACCATAACTTAAACAAAATTAGAAAAAGAAAAAGAACTCAAACGCAGGAACCCTAAAAACCCCAACTTACCTGTTCAATCTTACTTCCCAAGCTCCACCAAATCAACTCTAACTCACTCAAAACCAAGAGATTGAGCAAGAAACGGGGAGGAAAGTAAAAGAAAATGGAGAATGGGGAGGAAGAGATGGCCAAAAACGTGGATTCCTCTCACCTTCACTTTGTCTTCCTTTCACACTAAATGCACACCTACCACATCCACTTGTCCACTTCCTATAGGTTCACATGTCATAATCTTACAATCCCACTTTGACTTACTCATACATGCACCATACACCAAACACGCACAAGCACCTCTTACAATAATATCTCCATGGTACCGAACCTAAGTCACACCCTAACATTTCTTATAACCCACTTTTCATCCAAGGCACCATGCTCATAAATCACTCAATAAAATCTCTTAGCCCATTTACATCCTACTACCATACACTACTAGCACACCTTAATAATTCCTTCACTTGATTTATTTAATTAATTTCTTAGCAAATAAATCCTTATTATCCATATAACTCATGTACGAATTACCCTCACTCACTCCGACCGAGCAAGCACATTCCGACTAGGCCCGGTTTGGGGTGTGACAAATCTTCCCTCCTAAAAGAATTTCGTCCTCGAAATTTACTCACACCGGAAAAAAAAATCGCAACACTACACTCCCAATCACCATCAAACTCATACTCTCCAATTCCAAACCACTCACTTGCTTATACTTACTAACCTCGCTATACTCTTTCTTTAACTAAATGCAGAACATTTTCTCTTAACCGTTGCTATGCTTACCACTTCTACTCTTGTTCTTAATAGCAAATAGTACGCGTATACCCTGTCAGCTTTTCTCAATCAAAACACATATGCAAATGCTTTTCATGTATGGCCAAAGGGATGATGATGCAATGAGAATGTGATGGCTCATGTATGCAGAGTGATGCTGAAGAAATGCAATTTATGCTATGATGATGCACTTTGCCCCATCCCCATGATTCAAGATGCTTTTATTCAAACACTTTTTTGGAGATAGCTGACAGGTATATAGAGTACTACCAAAACCTTATAGAATCCAAATAACCTTCCACCTCAAATTACTAAAACAACTTTACTCGAACACATCAAAACAAAACTTACCAGAAGGTTCTGCAGGCTCTGTCACTACACTAAGGTGCTCAACAAGCCTTGTTGGCCCACGAGTGGCTCTAAGCAAATCCTTCATATCCTTCCTAGCTTGTCGAGCTAGATTCTCTCTTGACTTCGGACAATCAACAAGCTGATGGGCTTTGCTGCCACATCGGAAACAAGCTCCAGTGAACTTCCGACAAAGACCCCAATGTTGCTTCTGACAGAATTGGCATACTGGAGCTTCTCGAATCCTTTTCCCTACCGACACTTCACTGCCCGAAACTTTTCTTTTCTGAGGTCTCTCCCGAACAAAATCCTGAGGAACACGAGGGGTAGTTAACCTATCCAAAATCCGAATCAACCCTCGCACTAGGGCCCTATCGTCAGAAACAGAACCAAAATCCCTAACCGGAGGACGCTCGGAAACACTCTGATCAACACTAACTGGATTCACACTTTCTGTCGTCTCGTCCACCTTCTCACTAGGGTCAGACTCCATCTAACACAACACACACAGGACAAGACACATATGCATTAGGCCACGACACTAAACTGACTCTCAAACAAAGACTCGACACATAATAAGTAACATACAAAGACTCGACACTCAAATAAAGAAGGCAACCAGAATTGTCAAACCGCGCTCTGATACCACTAAATGTAACACCCCAACCCATACATACGCGAACCCATCCGCAAGGGAGTAGAAAGCCGTACGAGTAGGTTTGTTACCGAGTAGAAATGATACAAAGCATATATACCTACGAAAGAATTGAAAACTTTAAGGAGCAAAAACTAAACATACATAATTCACAAATGCGCATATATTAAACGAAAGCATACACATATACAAATTTACAATCAAATAATAGGAGTCTCTGACGAAAAGAAAATCGGATAGAGGAAATACTTAAGACATAAATACAAAAATATTTACATCACCTGAAATATTACATCCTTCTCTTTACATGTTATTACATATACATAATATACAGAATTACAAAATCCAGGCTCCAGAAACTGAACAAAATACAAAAACTTCTAGCTCCTATGTGGCCGACTCTGCAGACGCACGGCTCGAACAAAAGCAAACCTGCCACCTGCACGGGGAAAAGAACCCGTGCTAAGCGATATCGCTTAGTGGGGAGAATACATGAAAATATAGACGGCCATTCACAACGATCGCCAAGGCATAACATATACACAAGGTGAAAGCATAAAATCCTAACAGATAAATATACATGTTTGCATAATATAGCCCTGTAATCGAGTGTTCTTAACCACGTTCATACACTCATAAGCTTAATACATCCTATTATCATGAAAAATCATTATATATATATCCAAACATACTTTTATTACGTAAAAAGATATATATATCAATCCAAACCTAAGAGACTACGTCTAAACACCACACTTCCACTGCACCAGCCTATTACATAAATTATCACGCCATGAAACGTAAACGCATAATAACATACCGAAATTACTACGATAGCTAACACAAGGAGCTATATAGCATCGTATTAAATTTGTTACATATGTTAGTCCAAGATCACCTTTATAAGTATGCAAATCGGTATACTTAATCTTAATAACTAACAATACACATTCACGTGTTCCCAAATCATACTCATACGGATGTCACATTCTTATGTTCGTAGCTAATCAGAATCACATGCTTATAAACACAACATAAAAAATCATACACCTGCTGACTCACAATAGTGGATAACGAGTACTGAATTGTACCTTACGGGTACGAATCGAACACATAAGGTACCTTACGAGTACCAATTGAACACATAATATAATGTACCTTATAGGTACAAGTCGAAGAGCAACATTATCTTTTTCCACATTCCAAAAACATTTCACTGAACAGGACCTTAAACAAGATCCATACACATACACATAATAGGGTTCACGAGGAACCATTCGGGGACCTGATCAGGGTCCAAATCGTTCAAAGGGCGCTGCAGCTACACTTACATAGACTCTATTAGGCATGCCTAACTATCCACTAGACTGACTCTCGCAGGTCATGCGTAATACAAATCATGTTTCACATCATGGCGCATAATTTAACATATCACATTCATATAATTCATAACATTGTCCATGCATAATACATCCAATTGTATTAATATACTTCATAAAATAGTCCAAGTATAAACCTAAAGGTATCACAAGTTCGGAATTCAAGCATTGGAATCACAAAAGAAAACTCAATTTCGAAACCAGGGAGTGTCGCGATCGCGACAGAGGCGACTTGCCCCCAGTCGCGATCACGCCAACCTTCGTGATCTCGCGAGGGAACTATACACATCTTACTGTCGTGCTCGCGAAAGGCATTGCGCTTGCGATTATGAGCTGCTAGCCCGATCTGTCGCGCTCGCCACAGTGGATCGCCCAATTTAAATCGGCAGCCAAGCGCTCTGTCACGCTCGCGACACACGTCGCGCTCGCGACAGGGGCTCTGCTGCATGGCTCCACAGCGAGCTCGGACGCGTGCGAGGGCTGCTTTTACTGGGCTTTGTCGTGACCTCGCGACAATGTTGCCCTCGTGACAGAGTCGTGAATTCCAACCCTTGCATGAAAATCTGCAGGAAACTCCACTTCACAATGCCCAATCTCAAACCAAACATCAGAACATCAACTTACCTCATTTTCAGCAAGCCACACATCATTAACAACATAAACACAACATCCATACCAAGAATCCCAAATAAATCATGCCACTAACAATATCCATTTACACATCTACAATATCAGCAATATTTGCCATTCATTTCAATCGCAAGCACGTTATGCATTCATATATACTGTACAACATGCCTAGGTTACTCATTGGATCAGCACATATCAACAATCATCCATAAACTATCCTTCAAAGAGTTATATCTATTGCTATTCACTAGTTAGTTCACCAATCCTAACCATACGAATAAGTTTTCCTAAAGATAACTACTTATATAACCATTTAATTACCCTAAACAGGCATAATAAGCTGAGGGGTAAGGTAAGGGATTGAACCGAGTCAACCAAGGGCTCAAAAATTAAGAAGAAAAGGCATTTTCAAGATTTTCTGTCTCGATCGCGACAGAGGCTCACCTCAGATGCCTAAAAAAAAAGCTGCTTAACGGCCCTAACTTGTGTTGCCCAAACCAACCTCTAAACCTCATTTTTAGCCAAAACTTACTTTTTAACAAATATTCCCTAGGATGTTCAAATGCAACAAATTTCAGATCAAAATGACATCTAGAACTCAAGATATGCTCTCCACAAGCCATACTGGTCAAACAACCCGACACAAAAAGAGACACTACGGCTTTATCCAAATTTCAGGGTCTTAGAGCAAGAATTTGCCCAAGGCTATTTCTAGGACTTTTAAAGTTATGGAAGTCTTGGTTCTAATGGTTCAAGAATAGAATGATTTGGAGTTCTAAAACTCTACTTAAAATAAAAACATTGTACAGGGGTCAGATGAGAACTAAACAGAGTTTACCCAATCATGCACTCACTTTCAACTTTCATACACCTTCAATTTAATCAATATCATACATTACTAATAAATTTACCCAAACAAATACATGCATAAGACTCATATCACAACACTCAGTTTACTTAAAATCATATACAAATGTATATTCATAATTCAAAAGAATTTAGGGCAAAGACAAACTAAAACTCAAATATAGGAATCAACTCCCAAACCTCTTGCTGCACAATAGCTGTTCTCTTCAAGCTTTAATCTTCTCTTTTCCTTTACTTTGCTTCTTCTTATCATCAATCACTTGCACAAACAAACCCACAATACTTAATTCAAACCATAACTTAAACAAAATTAGAAAAAGAAAAAGAACTCAAACGCAGGAACCCTAAAAACCCCAACTTACCTGTTCAATCTTACTTCCCAAGCTCCACCAAATCAACTCTAACTCACTCAAAACCAAGAGATTGAGCAAGAAACGGGGAGGAAAGGAAAAGAAAATGGAGAATGGGGAGGAAGAGATGGCCAAAAATGTGGATTCCTCTCACCTTCACTTTGTCTTCCTTTCACACTAAATGCACACCTACCACATCCACTTGTCCACTTCCTATAGGTTCACATGTCATAATCTTACAATCCCACTTTAACTTACTCATACATGCACCATACACCAAACACACACAAGCACCTCTTATAATAATATCTCCATGGTACCAAACCTAAGTCACACCCTAACATTTCTTATAACCCACTTTTCATCCAAGGCATAATATCTCCATGGTACCAAACCTAAGTCACACCCTAACATTTCTTATAACCCACTTTTCATCTAAGGCACCATGCTCATAAATCACTCAATAAAATCTCTTAGCCCATTTACATCCTACTACCATACACTACTAGCACACCTTAATAATTCCTTCACTTGATTTATTTAATTAATTTCTTAGCAAAAAAATCCTTATTATCCATATAACTCATGTACGAATTACCGAATTACCCTCACTCACTCCGACCGAGCAAGCACATTCCGACTAGGCCCGGTTTGGGGTGTGACACTTCTAAACACTTAATTGACCCGAACCGACTAAACCTATACTCTGATACCGCTAAATGTAACACCCTATACTCGCACACCACACTGCATGATGATATAAGTAGGGTGTGATGGAGAGTGGAGGATGTTACAAGACGGAAACACAAGCATGGAAATCAAAGAGACAAAAAAATAAAATTTCTTAAAATAAAACCAATTGACCTATAAATCACTTACTCTATCATCTCTTGCAAACCACTATATAATCGAAAATATATAATCCATAATGATTACAGAACAAAACTTCATTATATTATAATCATCTATAAAGATATCAACTAACACCTAACAGACTCGTTAGCCAAAGTCACCGCGAAGTGCCCGAACGAAACTTTCATCTCTTACAGGCACGAACAAACACCAGTGCTAACCATAAGGCTTAGCAGGGAAAATCATAAAATAAATAACCACTCACAGTGGTTGTTACAGTCTAACACTTGCATGCATAATAGTTATACAAAATTCAAAAATTATTAAGGTATAGTAGGTGCACATTAACGTTAGTGAATCATTGCATACATTAACCTTATACATTTTAAGCAATAAATGCATTAGACATTAAAATCAATTGTTTCTAGACAAAAACTTATCTTTAACCATCATATCATTTACTTAATTTACCTCAGCATTTCCTAATCATAGTTTCTCTTAAATTAAAATAGCCATAATTTTAGTCCATTTAAAATCTTCGGCCTTTATATTTTTACATACGGTCTTAATTTATGTCCAAACAATTGTGTGATTTAATAGAAATGAATTCACTTGTTCCATTCATGGTACGTTCCAACACTTTGAACATATAATAGTCTTAAGATTTGGTTCGGGCTTGAAATAAATATTTCAAGCTTCCTACGTATCCCATAAATTGAGAATCAGAACCACGTAGTTCTTCTAAAAGTCTACAATATAGGTATCATCAATCTATCTTATTCTTGTTATTTGCTCTATTTTAATTTATTACTCAACATTTACCTAACATAAGCTCTTAAGGTCAAACACAATATTCATGTATATACAAAACACATAGGTTCCATACCTAGCATTTTACCTTACTTATCAAGGCCAGGATCCTGAAGACGTAATACATATTATGACATATATTTTAAGTTCAAACATACTAGCACCTTCCATGCACGCAGACAAATATATCTGAAACACTCATTGCCGCTTCTTTAATCATATTAATTACACAATTTAAACATACCAGTAATTCTCTAAAGTGACCATACTCTTAACCTTGGAAAAGATTAACAATATACACAACTCATATACATATCTTTATGCGATCAACGATCCTTTATATCTACTTACCAAAATAATTATTTACAATAAAAGATTCATACATTACATATACGCATATGCTTACACTTATATACTTATAGTATAAAGTGCATTATTTGTTGTACCATCTTTTTATTTAACTGGTATTAGAATTAAGATACAGTAATACATAGATACTTGAAGGTAATTCCACAATTCCATATAAGATTCCATATCGGATCTGAGCACATAGGTGCATAAAGCACCAGTTTAGAACATTAAGCCACATTAAACAAAATGTTTACATTCATACCCAAAAGCGTATTCCCATGCTTTCATGCAAGTCATCATATACTCATAAAAACTTTATTTATTATTTCATTCACATTTCTTTATTCATTTATTCCCTGCTAAGTCTAGGGAGTGGATAACGAGTGAACACATTAGTACTCGAAGGCACAAACAAAAATAATTTCTTTCCTTTTCTTTAAAAAATATTTTCACATTGAAAGATTTTAAAAAAGATCCAAACACATTGAGGATCAGGAGGACCCAAACGGGGACCTGATCAGGGTCCAAAACGCATTAGCGCTACAGCTAATAAAACTCTATAGGCATCCTATCTATCCACTGACCAACTAATGTAGGCTATAAATTTTACATCCATCATATACTAAATTAATCACATGATGTTCACAACAATCACACTTATCTTTCTTAATAATAATCATGTACTTTTCATAAATCTATGTGGTCAAATAAACATATCAAATAACTCTATACCATTCAAAATCCTGAACACATTTAAACTCACCAACCTAATTTACATTCTTTCATATGTATAGGCAAATACATAATATAACCATGGAAAATAAATTTTAATAATTCAATTATTAATCCCATGGCAAAACATGTTACACTCCAAATTTAAGTTGTACATGTATACCACAAGCAAGAAACAATGTAAAGTATAACAAATAAAAGTCTCTTAAAACATAGAGGAAGATTGTGCTAGCGATAACTTATCGTGCTCACGATAGTGGCAAATGGAATACATAGGCATGCTGTGACGCGAACCGCACCCCGCGGCCGCCCCTCTGACCGCCTGCTTAGGGGCGATCGGGCAATTGAGGATCCGTTGGCAACTTGTAAAGATATTTACAAGTGCGTCTATTTTGGGCAACTAGGAGGTTTCATGGAGTTGCCACCCAATAGAACATTGGGAAAGTTTCTCTCGCCTCGGAGAGCCTAAGACAACGCATAGTATCCATTTTGGGCCAACCAAAGGGGTCTTGGAGGGTAAACCTCTCGCCCTAAGAAGCCTAGGATTAACGTCAAAGTCTCATGACACAGGAGGTGTCTTGGAGGTCATAGTTCCAATGAGTGATCGGATAGACCTCTCGCCTCTTTGAGCCCAAAGACCAGAGCCGGGTTCGGGACTTGTCATCTATTTCTACCTTGATTATTTTATGATCAAATTTTAATTTTCATTAATTCGCTCTCTCTCCACACGATGCAATCGAATCAAAGCGCATTTATTCACACTTGGAAAGCGGTAAATGAACAAGTAAATAATGAAAGTGATAAATTACAATAACACAAGAAGCGGAATACAACTCCCTTTTATAAATGTGCGATACATAAACAAATTGGGGCATTGCTTATTTTGAGGACTTTGGTCCTCGCATGCATCATTATTAAAATGGATATTTTTATTGTGAGGATTTTATTCGATAAAGAATAGGACATTAGGTCCTTGATTTTATGAAGAATTCGGTTTATTAAATATAAAACGTTTGGCCGATTTTTACATTAGCGAGAAATACAACAATTTTTTCGTATATAGGAGAAACAATAAATAAATACATGAAATAAAAAAGAGAGGAAGATAGGGAACTAAACCAGGCGAACTTTCTGTATACGGGAGAAATCTCTCAGGCTCCAACCAATCCAAGAAGCAAAAACATATTCTCACAAAAAAAGCTAAAAGGATGTTAAATTACAGAAGAAAGATTATAAACACACATAAAAATTTGGATAAACAGAAAAGGGAAAAGAAAAAGATTTGGAAATGTGGGACAGGACCCACCGACGGGCTATACTGAATGACCGACGGGCGTCGGTGAAGGTGACAAATACAACCTATCGCTCACTCGAAGGGAGCCGTCTGTGAGGGTGACCGACGGGTTATACCTAAAGGTGACCGACGGACGTCGGTCACAGTAGATGACCCATCGGTCACCTCTGTCCCAGAAAAATATAAGCTCTTCAAAAGGCAAAAAGACAAATTTTACACAAATTCAAAAAGAATAGTAGCAAGAAACGAAAATAAGGGCAAGAGCAAGGATAATATCGAAAATGAAGGTAAAAAAAAGGACAGAAAAGGGTCTGAAATATTTACCCTCAGAACAACCTTTTGGTTGGATTCCTTGTTGTTATCTGACTTCCCGCACGCTCCACAAGAAGGTTTGAACAAAAGACCAAGTGTCGAAGATAGAGTGTGTCCTCAACAACTCGACATAAATTGAATTTTGGAAATCAAAACCCGTAAAATTCCTCTTTCTTTTGAAGAGTTGAATTCTTGAATTAGTTAGATCTTTTTAGAAATGTGTTTGTTGGAAGAGAGAGAAAATGCGCGTGAATTTTGGCAGAGTTTCCCCTATTTTTGCAAAAATTTTCCAACCCTTTTTATGAGAAAATTCAAAGCTTTTATAGGCCAGGCACGACCGACGGGCGTCTGTGGTGGCGACGGGCGTCGGAAGAATTCTACTAACACAAGGATTCATCTGACAACCCTGCCACTTTGACCGACAGGCGTCGGAAGAATCCTTCTGACATAAGGATTCATCCGACGGCCCTGCCATTTTGGCCGACGGGCGTCGAAAGAATCCTTCTGACACAAGGATTCATCGGTCCTGCCACCTGTCCGATGGGCTGGCCTCCGACCGACGGGCTGGCCTTCCGTCGAGGAAAACATACTTTTTTGGACTTTAAAACTCTCCGTTTTCCCCCCTTCTAACTACGGAAGGTAAAAAGACTCATTTCTCGTGGAGTATGGGACTAAAGCCTCCGAATCCAAACCATTTGTATAGGCTCGGATACCGATTTCATCATAGGGTAATCTCTGATCCGGACTGCTCCGGGACACGGTGCTTACACACGCCCGAGATAATCAGTCATGCTTACGAAAAGAAGCTGGCCATTCTCTATCGTGCTTACGATCGAGGTCGCGCCCGCGATTGAGGGTGGGAATGCCTCAGTCACATTTGTGCACGCATAGACGCTCGTGATAGGGGATAACCCGGTAGAAGCTCGGCTACCGAACACTTTGTCGCTCTTGTGACATGCGTCACGCTTGTAACAGAGAGCTCTATATAAAGATCTCGGATCATTGAACTCTATCGTGCTCATAACACAAGTCGCGCTCGCAATAGAGTCGAGCATCACACACAGATACCGAGCTCAACATAATCTTCCACACTAAAATCTTCTCCAAAACATACAATTAGCCTATAGAACTTCCATAAATTCATCACATGACATTCAAAACATGATACCCATTATTTTACCCAAGATTACAGTCAATGAAGGGATCAAAAAGATCAAAGAACAAATTGCTCACCCAAGTTTAAAAACCCAAAAATCATAACACAAAATTTAAAACCAAAACATTCAAAAACAGCATAAATCCCAAACTTGACTTCCTTTGCTCCTAATAGCTCAATTGATTACTCATCCATCATCATAATCATCCAAATTTTCCTCCTCAAAACACATAACAATAATTAGGGTTCCTAATTACACAAATCAAAATTGCAGAAATTAAAACTCATAACTCACCTTTCCATTATAAATTCCTCACCCCAAATAACTTGAACTAGGAAAGATCATCATTCAAATCTTATAGCTTTGACTAAGAGAGAAGTAATTGAATTGGAAGAAGAAGAAGGGGAAGAAAAAGAGGAAACAAGGAGAATGACAGAGAGAGGGAGAGCAGATTTTTCTGCCCTCTCTCACCTTCTCTCTCCTCATTTATACCTCTTCCAATTCTACCTTATCTCCTTGCCACATGTCGCATTGCTAGCGGTCCATCTAAGATTTTTATGTAAAATTTCTCTTTCAATCCTTCCACTCTTAATTCTTCTTATACGTAACTTATAACTTTATAAATCTTCAGATTGGCCCATATAATTAATTTATTCCTTCAATTAAATTCCCAACTCCATGCTTCACAGTTTTATAAGAGGTTGCACTTATCAAAACTTTTACATCAATTCCTAATTCATCCTTTCGGAACACCAACACCATAACTCACATAATTTAGTTACCACTATACTTAGACATGTACCAATCCATCCAGGGTACATTTTGGGGTGTCACAGCATAGGCAAGGGTTGCAATGCAAACATAACAAAGCATGCATAACATTGGCACCAAAACTAAAATATAATAACATAAAAAATTTCCCATAAAACATTACATTCATAAGATTGCCAACTGAAATCTTAAGTCTCTGTGACGTGCGCCGGATCCCCGCAGCCGCCCCTCTGACCGCCCGCTCGAGGACGATCGGGCAATTGTGGGTCCGTTGACAACTTGTAATAAATTGCAAGTGCGTCTATGTTGAGCAACAGGGAGGTTTCATGGAGTCACCACCCAATAGAACATTGGAAAAGTTTCTCTCGCCTCAGAGAGCCTAAAACTGCGCTTAGTATCCATTTTGGGCCAGCCAAAGGGGTCTTGGAGCGTAACCTCGCCCTAAGAAGCCTAGGATTAACGCTAAAGTATCGTGACACAAGAGGTGTCTTGGAGGATAGACCTCTAGCCTCTTTGAGCCCAAAGACCAGAGCTGGGTTCGGGATTTCTCATCTATTTTTACCTCGATTATTTTATGATCAAATTTTAATTAACATTGATTCGCTCTCTCTCCACACGATGCAATTGATTGAAAAGCGCATTTTATTCACGTATTTAACACAATAGATAAATAAATGAATAAAAGAATAAAGCATTAAATCAAATAAATTACAATAATACTAAGAGCTGAATACAACTCCCATTTGTAAATGTGCTATACATGCATAAAACGGGTTATTCATTTATTTTGAGGACCTTGGTCCCCGCATGTGTTCATTATGGAAAACGATTTTTATGTGATGGTTTTATTGGGTAAAATAGGACATTGGTCCAGTTTTATTTAGCAAACATTCTTTTGACAACATTTGTGTGGTGGTTCTTTTAAGCACGGTCGAAAATCATTTTATTATTACAGACCACAAATACATACAATAATATAAAATTACATATTTCTAAATAAATAAATAAATGGATACATAAATAATCGCATAAACAAATAACAACAATAATAACAATAATCAATAATGATAATAATAATAAAACATAACATTAAATAATAAATAATCACAAATCAATAAAATTAAATAGCCATAGAACTCAATAATAATAGTAATAGTAATAATATTAAATAATAATAATTATTATAATAATAATATTAGCAAACAGAAATTAAATAAATAAATATATGATAATAATAAAAGAAATTAAATATAATAATAATAATAATAGATAAACATAAAATAAATAATATTAATAACAACGATATTAATATAACTCA
This sequence comes from Excoecaria cochinchinensis, assembly GCA_947683425.1. Taxonomy (NCBI): domain Eukaryota; kingdom Viridiplantae; phylum Streptophyta; class Magnoliopsida; order Malpighiales; family Euphorbiaceae; genus Excoecaria; species Excoecaria cochinchinensis. The sequence continues at coordinate 1,639,519 of CANTUQ010000129.1, forward strand.
ACAATACTAATAATAAATAAATAAAAAAGATAATAATAATAATATAATATTAATAAACAGAAAATAAATAAATATATAATAATAATAATAATAATAATAATAATAATAAAAGAATATTAAATAACAAATAAATAAATATAATAACAATAATTAACATAATCACAAAAACAAAATAACAAATATTAAATAAAATAATAAAAATAATAAAAACAGAATTATAAATAATTATTAATAATAATAAATAAATAAATAAATAATAATATTAATTAATATTAATTAATAATATATTAAAATAAATAAATATAAAATAGGCTCACCGGATTTCCCTCGCCGGAGGCTCGTCGGAGCGGCCGTTGGAGACACCGCCAATACCGGATGGGAGATCGGAGCGTCGGGAGTCGAACGGCGGTGGTCACGCGCCGGAATGTCGCCGGATTTGGTCAGAAGTCGCGTCGGCAGCGTCCTCTCTTCTATCGCCGATCTACTCCACGACGGCGAGAGTCGGTGAGCGTTGGTCACCGCCGGGTGTGTCTGGGTCTCGCCGGTCACCTCGTGAGGCGCGTGCAGCCGTGTGCGGCGGCGGTTGGCCGGCGGAGGGGACGCCTCCTTCCCCTCTCTTTTCTTCTTTCTCCTCTTCTCTCTGGTGTTGGCCCTCTCCTCTGTTCCCTTATTTCTTTCTTTCTTTCCCTTTATTTTCCTTAGATTTCTCTTCTCTTTTCTTTGGCTTTTCTTTCCTATTTTCTTTTTTTGGCTTTGATCTCTCTTGCTTTCGGTTCTTTCTTGCTCTCAGTTCTTTTTTCTTTCTTTTTTTTTTGTTTCCTTTTCTTTCTTTTTCTTTGTTCTTGGTCTGTGTCTTCTTGCCCAGCCGAGAGCCCTCCTCTTCTTGCTCTCTCTTTCTTTTCTTTTTCCTTTCTTTTCTTTTCCTTTCTCTTTCTTTTGCTCTCCCTTTCTCGATCTGCCGAGCCCCTTTAATTTTTCCTCATCTTGTTCTCTTTATACCCTCAAATTAGGGCTAAGGGTGATAATGGTAACTTCCCACTCAATTATTTCCCTCCTTTTCTCTATTCTTAATTAATCTCACTTAATTCAAATTAACACACACATACATATACTAATTAATCAAACATTATATATCAATTACACATATCACATTAATACATTAATTAATTAAACATTACATACATTACACATTAATATATTCAATTTAAACATTACAATAATTAAACATTACATATTAATATAATTAACCTATTTAATATATAATTTATCTCATTAATTAAACAGTACACCATTTAGTTCATTTAAATTAGCACATATATATATTTTATCTAATTAATTATACACTTTAAACTTTAATTTTACATGCACTTTAATCACACAATAATATTAATTACTCAATTAACTAATAACATCAATTAATTAATTACTTAATTTCACACACATATTTATATATATATATATATTTTTTTAAGGGAATAATCAAGGATCAAAAATCACCATTTTCATTTTATGCCGGACTCGGGACCCGGTGTCTACAGTTGCCCCCAATTTTGGAGAAGCTAGTGCATAGACACCTAGGTGAGCTAAAATTCAAAGGAGAAAGTACAAAATTCAGAGAGAGAAAGAGATGCAAAGACACCTACCTACGGCGGCTGTCTTCTTGAATTGAGTGCTATTGTTGTGATTGCAGAAGCGGTAGTGACGTGATCGTGCTAACCCTCCATAGAGTGGTAGTGCCATTATAGTGCTAGCTGTTCTGTTGAGTGGCGCCCCCTGAGAGGTCTTGGGATGAGAACTGCCCCCTGAGAGGTCTTGGGTTGATTGTCTGCCCCCTGAGAGGTCTTTGGTTGATTGTCTGCCCCCTGAGAGGTCTTTGGTTGAGATCTGCCCCCTGAGAGGTCTTGGGATGAGAACTGCCCCCTGAGAGGTCTTGGGTTGATTGTGTGCCCCCTGAGAGGTCTTTGGTTGAGATCTGCCCCCTGAGAGGTCTTGGGTTGATTGTGTGCCCCCTGAGAGGTCTTTGATTGAGATCTGCCCCCTGAGAGGTCTTGGGATGAGAACTGCCCCCTGAGAGGTCTTGGGTTGATTGTGTGCCCCCTAAGAGGTCTTTGGTTGAGATCTGCCCCCTGAGAGGTCTTGGGTTGATTATCTGCCCCCTGAGAGGTCTTTGGTTGAGATCTGCCCCCTGAGAGGTCTTGGGTTGAGAACTGCCCCCTGAGAGGTCTTTGGATTTGATTATGTGCCCCCTGAGAGGTCTTGGGATGAGAACTTGATTGATGGATTGAATGATGTCGTCACTCGGTTTCTGCCGGTGTCCGCATCGTGTCTCTTTTTCTGTCAGACTTAGAAAGGCAAATATGCAGAAAAAATTGTGAGCATGCACGTGAGATGCGTATGTATGCAGCAATGCAGTATGAAAATTCATCTAAGTGGATTTGGAGGCGACAGCCGATTTGGTTGCAATTTGCAGTAAGATCAGTGCTTTCTAGAATTGCCTTTGAATTTCATGCTCTTTGGGGATCATGAGGTTCTCGTCTGAAACCTGTAGTCATTATTTAAAGGTAGTGCATCCCTTGTGGATTTTCACACTAGCTTTTCTTGGCGGGAAATGCGTCCTTTCGGATTTTCACATGACCCTGTGCCTTATTTTTGCCTGGAATGGACCCAACCCAATCTAGCAGCTTTTTCTTCTTTTTTTTTTTTAGGACAGACTGCCTGTTTTTAGGTTTTCACCATGTCCCTTGGCCTAACTTTTGCTTAGAGCGCCAATTACGGTTTTCATCTCTAACGGCCCTTTTTTTCTTTTTTTTTTTGCTTTTCTTTTTTTTCATTTTTTTTCTTTTTTAGAGAAGCTGAAATTGTTACCAAAGATCTTTCGGGTGTGACTGTCATGTGCTTGTGCCTCAAATCACAATTGCACAGGCTTGATTCTTGCCCTGTCATGAAGCACAACTGTAGACACTGGCTTCGCAGTTGACAACATGATGAGTTGATTGGCGTGCTTGAATGATGAGAGCAGCAGCGGATAGACAGTAGCTTTGAGTATACAATATGAACGACTCTGGTTACATCAATATCATTGCATAAATGCACGTATTTCAATTTGATTTCATAATATATGATCATTATTTGGCATTAATCTCAAGATACAAAAGCTCATCTCATCTCGGGATGGATCTTGAAAGCATCTAACTCCTGTTGTCACTCAGCACTCTTTTGATCTTCACAATTGAATATTTTCTCTCTGCTCTCATTTTATTCTTTGAACGTGGATTCTAGATGCAACGTTGGAGACAAGACTTAACTCGAATGCATGAATGCACTCATGGCTTCTCGCTTGAAGCTCAAGAAACACCATAGGCCTCTTCTTACATACCAAACCTTATTAAAAGGTCATCTCCGCTAATTGGATAAGACTGAACCCAGAATCAAGAGGTCTTACTTTGGTTGTAATGTCAGGCTTAGGTAGATGGCTGTCAAGAAAAGATCAGGTCACTAGAGAAAAATGGCCGCAATATTTTCTCGACTGATGGATGAACCGTTCTCAGCTCAGTTGCATATGCAAAAGTATTTTTTGAATTTGGGCTCGGTAACATTTTAGCTCCTTGACATCAGAATAACAATAGAAGGGTAATTATTGAAACTAGTCAGTTGGTTACTATCTTGAGCTCCCTTTTTGCTTCTTCTCTTTTTTTTTTTTTTGCTTTTTTTTTTTTGCTTTTTTTTTTCTTTTCTTTTCTTCTTTTTTTTGATTTTTTTTGAGCTCATGCCTTTCATGCATGACTAAACCCTCTTTCCAAAGTTTGAACTTGCTCTTATCAAGACAATTTTTTAATAGTCCACAAAATTGTTCAAATGTACATCCATCAGTTTTAGAGCGGCCACTCTTCTAAGGGGAAGCCAAAATCATTTTAGGCGAGTGGATAATTTTAATGTGTGTAACAAAAAAATTGGCACGCATTCAGCATACCTCCATAAAGGCTCAACGGGCTAGCAAGCAATCGCAGAATAAGGGTAGGAAATAGTCATTTAGAGAGCTATGCAAAGAATGATGCCTAAATCATTTTCCAGGTTCTGTCTTATCCAGAGATCGCTTCGACGGGTAATCAGAAAGGTTCTAGTGCTTTTAGTGAGTTTTCATCCAATCTCCTAATTGCAACTAGTTTTTTCTTTCTTATTTTTATTTTCTCTCTGAATCTCTCTCTCTTCAGGAGTTATATCAGATGCCATCAAGATTTTCTTTGGATTTTCCAAAGTTCCAGGATTAAATGCAGTAGTATTAATTGAATTAATGTCAAAATGAATGAATGTATCATGATCATAAGAAATGAAATCATTAGAAATAATATACAAGTAAGCAATAATACAATTGAAATGACAAATACTGCATATGCCATTATTTGAAAAACTCAAATATAAAGACATCTCTTAGCAAAGCAGGCACTGCAACCAATGTCTTTCATCTGTCATCAGCTTTTATTTCCCCATCTTCTCTGGGTCAATAATTTCTTTATTGTTGATAAGATCTTGAATTCAGTCCCTCAGAATTTAGCATTGATCTATTAACTGGCCAGCGTTGGTGGGCTACTATGTCCTCAATCTCATCTTCTTCCACAAAATCCTCCTCGGAATTATGAATTCTTGCCCTTCTTGGCTCAATAAGTGTTGCAGCTCCATGCTCATTGACAGGTTGACAGTAGCATTGCCAATAAAAAGAGCCTCTCCACCAGCAGGTGGTTCGGCTTGCCCCTAGCATGGACTATTTGTTGTTGTGGATCAACAAGTGGTTCGGCTTGCCCCCAGCATGGGCTATCGGTTGTTGTGGATCAACAGATGGTTGTGGAATAGTAGGTACTCGTGAATCATGAGGATGAGGTACTAGATGCTGAGAGTGTCTCAAGATCCCAATCAAGCACTAATTCAAGCAATCCAAAGGGCGAGTCTAGCCTTACTAATTGACCGTCGGGACCTCTAACCCACTTAGAAAAATTTATGATGGCTGAAAATTTAAATTGTTAGAATGATGCGTGTATGACAATATACAATGCATGATCGTGAATTGTGCAGATAGAGTGAAGAAATCAATAAATTGCAATTATGCGATGCAATGCATGAAAATAAATATACACGTGATGGTATATGCGTGTGAAAAACAATATACAGGCAAAAGGGTATATACACAATATGAAATGTATTTTTTATATTTATTATTATTTTTTATATATTTTTTTTACATGAATGACATGTGATGTATGTGCATGTTGTGCAGCATTCACAGCCACATGCGAGCAGGTAAATCCTTCCAACCTTATTTCTCCCACACACGAGGTCGTGCGGTCTTTTTCCTAGGTGGGCTTTATCCAAGGGTTAACAGGGAACCCAATGGACGTGTATAGTGCACGGTGAGAAGCCGGCAGCAAAACAACTCTTAATTTAAAGCACATGTGCATGGATGTTTGGCCATTATATATTTAAACAATTCGATGAAATCAAGATGAGCCCATCGGGGCATGAAAGCCTTTGATGAAAATCATCTGATTCAATTGATTTTGTTCAATATATGACGGCCCAAATAGCAAGCACGATATTATGGTACATGTCACCTAGTGGAGGTTTCTATTGCCATTACATGGGCTTTGGTCAAAAGGTGGTGTTACTTTAGGGCTACCCAAGCATGATCCCTGCCGACGGGTCTAGCTCATCACGAGCGTAACGACCGATCGGATCACCATTTTATATACCATGATGGTACGAGACTTGGGCTGGTGATTATCCTTAACACTTCCCCAAATTGAGTGAAAATGGGGTCGTGCTTCAGGAACGCACCGGGGGTAATAGAGGGACCAAACTAGCATATTCTAAAGCTCTAATGAGATGTAATGCAAATGAGAGAAAGCGAATTTATGAATTAAATTTTAACCATAAATATTAAACGAGGTATTTTCAAATTGAAATCTCAAACCATATCGTCCCCAGTGGAGTCGCCACTGTGACGCGCGCCGCATCCCCGCGGCCGCCCCTCTGACCGCCCGCTCGAGGGCGATCGGGCAATTGTGGGTCCGTTGACAGCTTGCAATAAATTACAAGTTCGTCTATGTTGGGCAACAGGGAGGTTTCATGGAGTCGCCACCCAATAGAACATTGGGAAAGTTTCTCTCACCTCAGAGAGCCTAAAACTGCGCTTAGTATCCATTTTGGGCTAGCCAAAGGGGTCTTGGAGGGTAACCTCTCGCCCTAAGGAGCCTAGGATTAACGCTAAAGTCTCGTGACACAAGAGGTGTCTTAGAGGATAGACCTCTAGCCTCTTTGAGCCCAAAGACCAGAGCTGGGTTCGAGATTTCTCATCTATTTCTACCTCGATTATTTTATGATCAAATTTTAATTAACATTGATTCGCTCTCCCTCCACACGATGCAATTGATTGAAAAGCGCATTTTATTCACGTATTTAACACAATAGATAAATAAATGAATAAAAGAATAAAGCATTAAATCAAATAAATTACAATAATACTAAGAGCGGAATACAACTCCCATTTGTAAATGTGCTATACATGCATAAAACGGGTTATTCATTTATTTTGAGGAAGTTGGTCCCCGCATGTGTTCATTATGGAAAACGATTTTTATGTGATGTTTTTATTGGGTAAAATAGGATATTGGTCCAGTTTTATTTAGCAAACATTCTTTTGACAATATTTGTGTGGTGGTTCTTTTAAGCACGGTCGAAAATCATTTTATTATTACAGACCACAAATACATACAATAATATAAAATTACATATTTCTAAATAAATAAATAAATGGATACATAAATAATTGCATAAACAAATAACAATAATAATAACAATAATCAATAATGATAATAATAATAAAACATAACATTAAATAATAAATAATCACAAATCAATAAAATTAAATAGCCATAGAACTCAATAATAATAGTAATAGTAATAATATTAAATAATAATAATTATTATAATAATAATATTAACAAACAGAAATTAAATAAATAAATATATGATAATAATAAAAGAAATTAAATATAATAATAATAGATAAACATAAAATAAATAATATTAATAACAACGATATTAATATAACTCAACAATACTAATAATAAATAAATAAAATAGATAATAATAATAATATAATATTAATAAACAGAAAATAAATAATAATAATAATAATAATAATAATAATAATAATAATAATAATAATAATAAAAAGAATATTAAATAACAAATAAACAAATATAATAACAATAATTAACATAATCACAAAAACAAAATAATAAATATTAAATAAAATAATAAAAACAGAATTATAAATAAATATTAATAATAATAATAATAAATAAATAAATAATAATATTAATTAATATTAATTAATAATATATTAAAATAAATAAATATAAAATAGGCTCACCGGATTTCCCTCGCCGGAGGCTCGTCGGAGCGGCCGTTGGAGACACCGCCAACACCGGATGGGAGATCGGAGCGCCGGGAGTCGAACGGCGGTGGCCACGCACCGGAATGTCACCGGATTTGGTCGGAAGTCGCGTCGGCAGCGTCCTCTCTTCTCTTGCCGATCTCCACGACAGCGAGTGTCGGTGAGCGGTGGTCAACGCCGGATGCGTCTGGGTCTCGCCGGTCGTCTCGTGAGGCGCGTGAAGCCGTGTGCGGCGGCGGTTGGCCGGCGGAGGGGACGCCTCCTTCCCCTCTCTTTTCTTCTTTCTCCTCTTCTCTCCGGCGTTGGCCCTCTCCTCTGTTCCCTTATTTCTTTCTTTCTTTCCCTTTATTTTCCTTAGCTTTCTCTTCTCTTTTCTTTGGCTTTTCTTTCCTATTTTCTTTCTTTGGCTTTGATCTCTCTTGCTCTCGGTTCTTTCTTGCTCTTAGTTCTTTTTCCTTTCTTTTTTTGGTTTCCTTTTCTTTCTTTTTCTTTATTCTTGGTCTGTGTCTTCTTGCCCAGCCGAGAGCCCTCCTCTTCTTGCTCTCTCTTTCTTTTCTTTTTCCTTTCTTTTCATTTCCTTTCTCTTTCTTTTGCTCTCCCTTTCTCGATCTGCCGAGCCCCTTTAATATTTCCTCATCTTGTTCTCTTTATACCCTCAAATTAGGGCTAAGGGTTATAATGGTAACTTCCCACTCAATTATTTCCCTCATTTTCTCTATTCTTAATTAATCTCACTTCATTCAAATTAACACACACATACATATACTAATTAATCAAACATTATATATCAATTACACATATCACATTAATACATTAATTAATTAAACATTACATACATTACACATTAATATATTCAATTTAAACATTACAATAATTAAACATTACATACTAATATAATTAACCTATTTAATATATAATTTATCTAATTAATTAAAAATTACACCATTTAGTTCATTTAAATTAGCACATATATATATTTTATCTAATTAATTATACACTTTAAACTTTAATTTTACATGCACTTTAATCACACAATAATATTAATTACTCAATTAACTAATAACATCAATTAATTAATTACCTAATTTCACACACATATTTATATATATATATATATATATATATATATATATATATATATATATATTTTGAGGGAATAATCAAGGATCAAAAATCACCATTTTCATTTTATGCCGGACTCGAGACCCGGTGTCTACAGTTTCATTCCTTGATAAATAAAAATATTCAATACAGAGCTCAAGTACAATATTGTTCTTAACAAAACTACATTATACATAACTAAAAATATTATAAAAATAGATATAAAACAAAAGAATTTATACATGAGAACAAAATACAAAATACAAAATCCTAGGCTCGAAAAGCTCTCTCTATTGTATTGGCCCTGATGAGTGCGGATCGATCCTCTTAAAAACTCTGACTACTTTCACACTTGAATGGATGAAACACCAGTGCTAAGCGACAACTCTTAGTGGGGAGAATAAAAGATGAACCACTCATAGTGGCTATCAAAACAATGCACATACATATGGCACACACATAAGAATAAGCACTACAAGCTTAACCCATAACTTGCATTCATTAAGTAACTATATATATATATATATATATATATATATATATATATATATATCATTTCCCATCACTTTGATACCAATAAAATTGTAACACCCCTCACCTATACGTAGGGGAACTCACCCCTCAAGGAGAAGTGAGTGTCGCATAGGTACGGGGTTGCCACATAAATAGAACAAAGCACGCATAACATTGGCACCAAAACTAAAACATAATAATAAAAAAACTTTCCTATAAAATATTACATTCATAAGATTACCAACTGAAATCTCAAATCTCATTCCTTGATAAATAAAAATATTTAATACAGATTTGAAGTACCATATCGTTTTTAATAAAAATTCATTATACATAACTGAATATATTACACAAATAGACACATAACAAAAGAATTTACGCCTGAGTACAAAATATAAAATCCTAGGCTACAAAAGCCCTATCTATTGTGTTGGCCCTGATGAGTGCAGATCGGTCCTACCAAAAACTCTGACTGCTTCCACACCTGTTTAGATGAAACACCCGTGATAAGCAATAACACTTTGTGGGGAAAGAAAAAGATGAATGATCATTCGTTCTCGCGACAGAGGATATTTGCCCACTGCGTAGCACTCATGACAAACATTCGCACTCGCAAGGAAGAGCTAACAGGCCTCTGTCATTCTCGTAGACATGCTCACGATAGAGCTTAGCTCAGCAAAAGCTTGACCTACCAAGCTCTCTGTCGCGATCACCATAGAGGTACTCCTCGGCAGAAGATCGGATGACCGAGCTCTATCACACTCATGATAGAGTCGAGCTTCCTGCTTCTGCTGTCGATCTGTACTCTTTTCCTCAAACCAAAACCTTCCAAAATCATACCAATATTCAAATAACTTAAATCCAAGTATCAACAAGCATCCAAAACACATTACCTAAGAAATTATCTAAATTTTACACTTAAAGAAGTAATCAAAAAGAAAAAGAAACAATTTGAACATCAAAATTCAAAAACCCATAATTTTCCCCAAAATCCACCTAATTCCTCACTCAATAAAAAACTTCAATCCCAATTTCTAGTCAAAATAGTCAAAACCCATATCAATCATACATCTGCACATGCTTTGCTCCACCAATTTTCTAGAAATCATAAACCAAATTCAAAATAAAAAACATTCAAATCCACACAACTCCCAAACCTTGAACTCCTAAGCTCCTCCACGATCAACAAGCTCAACTCCCACCAACCTTCTCCATTCCTTCGGGTTCTTTATGAGGAATCTCTGATCAAATAAGCCAAATTGCACTAATAACTCAAAACCCAAAAGCAATCATCAAAGAAATAAAGAGGAGAAGAGAAGAAGAAGAAGAAGAAGAAGAAGAATAAGAAGAAGAAGAAGAAGAAAAAGAAAAAGAAGAAGAAGAAGAAGAAGAAGAAGAAGAAGAAGAAGATCACTTACCCAAAATTTGGAATTTTCCAACCCAAATACACAATTACAGCAACTCGAGCAAGAGAGATGATGAGCAAGGAAGAAGAGAAGGATAAGCTAGAATGGGGAAGCGAAATGGCAGAGAGAGGGAGAACAGGAATTTGCTCTTCTTGTTCTCTCTCCCATTTTCCTTCCCTTGACCAAGTCAACCCCCATCCCCTTCTTCTCTTTCCTCATCTCAACCCTCTATTTGTCAAGTTAATGTATTAGCTTTGGGAAAATTCCCTTCTAACCCCTTCTTTTCTCCTCAAAAACCAATCAAGCCACATAATAAAAATTATCAAGCAATAATACCCTTCAAAACTTAATAAATCTTGCAACTAAGTCCTTAAACTAAATAATAAAACACACAGGACTCAAATCACCATATGGTCAAAGCCACTAGGTTACGAATCGGGGTGTTACAATAGCTAATCTATCCGGCACATGATTGTTGCCAGCAAGAGATCAATATAAGATTGTTGCCATCAAGACATTGGCATATGATTGTCACCATTGTATCATTTTGTAAACTATAGTCGGTCTATCAGGCATATGATTATCGCCGTCAAGTCACTAGCATATGATTGTAACTAATGACCCTTTTTGTAACTGTAGTTGACCTATTTGGCATATGATTGTTACCATCACGTCTCATTTTGGTCACTTTTGTTCGAAGTGGCTTATCATTAATGCCACTGGGTTCTTATGATAAGTCTTGCACATGAGCCGTGATGTAGACTGCTGAGGTGTAATTCTTGAGGCAACTATCTTTCTAGATTGGAGGAGTTGGTGTGTCTTATCATTAATGCTACAGAGTCATTCTGAAGACTACCGTCAGTGTGGCTTATCATTAACGTCACTGAGTACTTTTGAAGACTATCATCATCTTTGTTGGTGCTTGTCCCGAATCTCTTTTCCTATAAGAATGGGCAAAATAAGTGTGCAGGGGAAAGAGATGTGTACCTATGGTAGCATGTACTAGTTGGGTCAATGTTAGATGGATGCCCCTTGAAGGACGGTTGGTTATTCCCTAGGGAATGGTTTTGTGGAATATGAATATAATCCTCTTGGATTACACCGAGTAATTTTCTAGACTTCCAAAGTGCGGATATCATCCTTTTGGATTGCACCAAGTCATTTGGCGTCCTGTCATCGCTGTCGCTTATCATTAACGCCACTGAGTTGTTCTTGCAAACTTACATTGATTGAGTTGATGAAAAGCCATCCAACTCCACCTTTTTATTGAAAAGATTTGTGTGCCTCTTTAGAGGGCTTTGTGCTCGTAGGGAGATTTTGAAAATTTATGCTCACTGAGAGGCTTGGATGCTCGCTGAGAGGCTTAGATTTTGAGTCCCCTTAGAGGAAAAATTAGATTTTGTATTTTGATGCTTGCCTGTAGGTGGATAGATTTTAGAATTTTCAGTCTCTTAAGAGGATTTTGGTCCCTATTTTTTATACCTCTTAAGAGGTTTTGATTTTTTTTTTGGATTTTTTTTAAAAAAGGTCTTGGATTGTTTTAAATCTTTACAACTAATTTTTTATATGAATTTTCACCTCGGATGCATTCTGCATCTTTGCAATTTTTGGATGGATCTTGAATTTACACTTGGGTAAATCTTATATTTTAAGTGTTTTTTCCAACCTTTACATTTTATGATAAAAAAACTTACTTAAATACCCTCGACATAGTGTGCATGTATAGGCTTGCTCTTTTAAATGTCCTCTTTAGCACGGGTCAGTGGGATTCCTTTTTTGTGAGTACTTCATCTTAATCTAATTGTCCAGCATGGATGAGAGTTAATGTTGAGCTGAAGTTATACCTTGGCCCACTTTTGAGCGTGAAGTAATTCAAACATTTCCTACAAAATTATATGTACAAGAACATATACAAGAGATTGTGTGTGCATGTGTGAAATATATGCATAATGCTATATACAAGAAACATGCATAAAGAATCATGTGCCAACAATTGTTTCTGCAAATTGCATGCATGTGATGTATGCATTGTAACACCCCCATACCCCCGGTAAGGAATATCGGGGCGCTACGCGGACACTTACGTATACATGTACATGCATTAGCGGAAGCGGTAGCATAAACACATCCATTTAAAAGTAATTAAATACTACACTAGTGCCCACTTGCATTTCATATTAACTATATATACATTTACATGTGATTCTTTAACTTTTATTATATAATGATGTTACTCAAAACATCACTAGCTCTGTATCTAATCTATATAAAAGACCTGAATAACACTCCCTAGTGGCCTTGAACAGCAGATGCTCGCTCACTGTTCCGAACCTGTAAACCTACACGGAAATAAACATCCATGCTAAGCGATAACGCTTAGTGGGGATGAAAATAATGCAGAGGACTTCTTTCTGAAGTCACACATAAAGCACACATTTCATATGACAAAATTAAATATCACATGTATATAGCTCTTATACATGTATAGGTAGCATGCTCAAGTATCAAGTACTATGAACTCACGTGCATATAACATGTATTCATATACTTTTTTATATACACTACAACTTGTACATATCACGTATTCAAATGTACGCTATCATGTGTCCATATACATGTAAACACGCTCATGTAATTATACACTTGTATGCAAAGCTGTCATGTATTTAAACATTACTCTCATGTACTATAGCTTTATTCGAAGCAACACTATAATCATCTCAAGTTCACTGCACAACATTTAACAAAACAAGCCTGAGTTCCTCTCACGGTGGATACGGGATGCTCTATAAAAAAAACATTTTCGGTAGACCGAAGTCACAAAACATTTTTCATATATCTCTATTAATGACCATTCTCAGAGGTCGACCCGCTTCGTCCAAACGGGGCGGAACATGGGCAGCTGCACTCGGTAATCCCTTTATAAGCATGCTTATCTATCCACTATAACGGTAATCAGGCTCCATACCAACTCACACACTATACACAGACATCAACTCATCAACTAAAATTCAAGTGCATTTATCAAATTCAGAGGCATGTAATTCATATACAATCTTGTTCAACAACTAAAAGCATGTAACATTTACATTCCATGCATAAACTCTTATATCACATCATCATATATATGCACTCATAGGTTCATACATTTTTATCACACCATTTACAATCCTTAATACCATTATACATTGTTACTTTATTAGTTAAATTACCAATTTAATCATACTCATGTGCATTTCCCCGTTGATAACTACTTTGTAGTCATTTACTAACCCTAAACATGCATAATAAGCTAAGGGGAAGGATAAGGGGTTGACCCATGGCAACTAGGAGCTCAAAAAGAAGAAGAAAAAGCCTAAAATGAGTTGGTTTGTTGCGAGCTCACGACATGTGTCGCGCTCGCGACAGAAGACTCGCCTTTGGTGCCTCACGGCACCACTTTTTACCCTAAACTTGTATCGTCTAAATAAACCTCTAAACGTCTTTTTTAGGCAAAACGTTCTTCTTAACAATTGTTCTCTAGGATGTTAGCTTTCACATGGGACAAGTTTCAGGTCGTTTATACATCTGTAACAAAAGATATGATCTAAACAACATATACTATTCCAGTGAACCTGCCAGAACAGGGTCACCTACGTTTTAATTACTTTTTGGGATACTTAGGGCCAGAATTAGATCAAGAACCCTTAGAAATTTTTAGACACGAATCTTATCTTTCATATTCAATTGGAATCAACCAAATTGGAATCCTATAACTCTAATTATAACAAATACTATACACTGGGGTCTAATGACAAATAAGCAGAATTTCGCAACATCAAATTCTATTATCAACACAAACACTCAAATGATCAAGTTACATACTTTAAACATATATACACTTGTCAGGAGCATTGTAAGCAATCAAAATGAACATCTTGAGCTAATTAAAGCTCATCAAGCATCTCTTTATTTCTACATGCCTTTGTTCAAGCATTTCTCATATAAACACATGCAAAGTTAACACAGTTACACTCGATCCCTACCTCTAGGAACTCGATCACAGTTCTCTACTCGTTCCGATCTTCTCTTTTCCTTTATCGACTCTCTTGCCTCCAACTTGCACCAAAACCACACACAAAACACTTGGGGTTACTCTTCTTTTTACTTTAAATCAAAATAGAAACCAAGTAGTAGAAGAAGACTAATGCTATCATAATAGTACTACTTACCTCTTCTCAAAAATCCACTCTCTTCATCCCAACCTAAATGATTCTCTTTAGGAGCAAATGAAAATGAGAAGAAAAGAGAGGAAGATGGAGCATGGCAAAACCAAGGAAAAGCAAAAAGGAGGAAAGCCAAAAGCAAAAGGGCCAAAAGCTAGGAAATGAATAAAATGGACAAATGTTGGCCGGTCAAACCCAAAGAAACCAAATCCTCTCACATAATTGCCACCAAACCAAATAAATGTCAACCACTTCAATTAATCCATCCATATCTTAAGCCAAGCCAAGCCAAGCCAAGCTAAGCCAAGCCAAGCCAAACCAAGACAAGTCAAGCCAAGCCAAACCAAGTGTCTCTTCCCTACAATGACACTTGGCACACTCCTACAATGCCACTTGTCACTCTCATATGCCGCTACTTATCACTCTTCTATGATGACACTTGTCACTCTTCTATAATACCATGTGTCAACTCCCTACAACTCCAAGTCTCTTAGTCCCACTTATGCATACATCTTGCGAGGGGGCTCTGTCGCGCTCACGACACTTCTCGCGCTCGCGACAGAATGCTCACGCCCGCACCAACAAGCTGAAGTTCGGAAACCGCTGGAGGGCTCTGTCGTGCCCGCGACACTGTTCGTGCTCGCGACAGAACTCTCGCATATAAAACTTACCTTTTTCGAATAAAAACTCTGTAATTCTTCTAGGGCCATTTTGGGGTGTGACATGCATGAAGCTACGCATGCAAAATATGTGTAAAGACCTGTATGCGAAGCATGTATGCAGAAATTATATTCATAGAATGTGTGTCTTATGTGCATGACATGTATGCATGGAATATGAACACAGGATGAGGTGCAAAAACTGCATATGCGAGATACATGTAAGGGATCTTGTGTGTGAATGCATGTGGGGTACTGTGCATGCATAGAACTATGTATGCCAAGAAATATGCAAAACATTGTACTTGCATGTGAAGAGTTATATGCAAATGTTTACAAAAGAACTGTATTAACAGAAATGCATGTAAAAATTGATAGACCATATCCCAGGTGGTTAAGAGGTTCATCGAATGGACGACTTAGCTGCTCATCCTATCTAATGCCCTGGCCCTTGGGCATGCATCTTTTTTTTTTTAAAGAATTTGTATTCTTTGTACATTTGAATTTCAAATTTTGTATGCTTATTGTGTGGTGTATGTGAGTATACATCATATGATAGAGAGACTTACCTGATTACCAGTAACAACCCAAAAAGGGCCTAGTTGAAATCTGCGTGATAAGTCGGTAAATTAGGAGTATTTCAGAAGGGCCTGGTCGAAATCTGCATGGTAAGTCGGTAAATCAGGGGTATTTCAGTAATTTGTGTAAGAGAAAAATTTGGATATTAAAGATTTTATATGTTAAGAATTAATTAATTGAGTGAAGAAGATGAATTATTAAGTGTGCTTGTAGTGTATGGTGTTAGAATGTAAGTGGGTTAAGGGATTTTATTGTGTGGTTTATGTGTGTATGGTGCCTTAGATGTAAGTGGTTTTTAGGAATTATATGGTGTGAGTTAAGTTTGGTGCCATGAAGATAATTATTGTAAGAGATTATATTGTGTAAGTGGAGTATGGTGCCAAGGATTTTTAAGTCAAAGTGGATTGTTTGATTCTCTAGGATTGTGACAAGTGGGTTGGGTTAGTGAGCATTAATGGTAAAGTAGGAGAGAGGGAAGGGAGGGGCAGAAAATTGCCTAGCTTCCCGTGAAAGTAGTTTTTTCCCTTCTCTCTCTCTTGCTACCATATTCTGCTCTTAACCTTTCCCTCTTATGTTTTCTTGGAGGTTTGAGCTGGGTTTTGAAGGTAAGTGTTTGGGTTTGAGTTGGAGTTTCTTCATCTCCTTCTTGTTCTTTTTATTTCTGGTTTTGAAGAGTGGATTTCATGATTTGACTTAAGTGTGTTGTGGTTGGGTTTTTGCAAGAATCAGAAGAGAGAAGAAAGAGCAAGGGCAAGGATAAGGTGGGATCGTGAGGGGCCCGGTGTGAAGCTACAATTTCCTGGTTTGGGAGCCTTGATTTGAATGTATTTTGGGAGTGTTTTCCCCTATTCTCTTCTTGGATCAAATGTATTTTGTGGTTGCATGTTATTAGTGTTCTTGAGTGTTAAGATATATGTGAATGTATGTGTGCATCGTGTAATGATTATGAGTAAGATGTTAGTGATACAGTGAGGTTGGCATGTGTTTTTGGAAAACATGAACATGTTATGTAAACTAAATGTTAGATTTAGTTTTGTAGGCATCCATGATGAATCGAAGTTTGATTATTGTGTAAAATATGTTTATGTGGCATTGAGAATGTCGTGGTGTTGTAATAGAGGCATGAGGTAAGTGTTTTTGCATGATTGAATGAATGTTTGAAGGCTTGTGTGGGAACGAGTGCTGGACGTGCAGATTTTGGGCAAATTTGGGTTCTGTCGCAATCGACGCCGTCGCGAGCACGACAGAGTGCGAATTTGGCCCCTTGTTCTTTGAGAGCCCTCTGTCGCGATCGCGACAGAGACCTCAGTGACCGAATCCTCCGTGCGAGCATGCTACCGAGGACGAAGGAACCGGCCTCTGTCGACGTTGTCGCGAGTGCGATAAAGCTCGGTTTTATGTGAATCTGCCTAGCGTAGTTCGTCGCGAGCATGCCTTCTGGCGCGAGGTCGCGATGGGGTACCCCGTGCTCTGTCGCAAGCGCGACAGAAGCCCTTCCTGCTTGCCCTATTTTCTGAATGTGATTCTTTTGTTCCACTTAGCACGGTTTCTCGCTATTGCATGGTTCATGATTGAGTTATGTCTTGTTGACTTTATGATACTAGTGTTGTTGTAATGAATTAATGTGATATTGGGCTTTGATCTGAGCTTTGTGTAGTAAGTGTTGTGATCTTTGATTGAGTTCTTGAGCCTGAAGTGTCAGGGTAGTGGATAATTAAGCATGCTTAAGAAGAGGTTGTGAGTGCAGCTGCCCGTGTCCGCCCCATTTGGGCGAAGCGGTTGACCTCCGAGATGGTCATCTTCCGTGTAGTGATAAAATGTTTTGAGACTCCGGTCTCCCATGCTACCTTCGGGTATTAAAACTATTTTTGAGGCTTCGATCTCCATGCCGTGTTCCCGTATCCTCCACCGTTGAAATTCAGGCTATTGTGTGAAGTGTCTGGTATTGGTTAGTGAATTGTTTTGATTATTGCGTGATCTTGATTATGGTAATTGCTTCGTGCTTTCTGTTTTCAATTATGATTTCATATAATGACTCTTGATCTGTAAATATGTTTGTTCTCTAATTTTTTTTTAGTGGTTTCTGTATTGTTGATGCATGTTGCATTTAAGTATTAGTACATGCTATTATTGTACAGTGTTCTGTTGTGTTTTGTTCCTCCCCACTAAGCATTATCGCTTAGCAAGGGTTCTTTTCTCGTGTAGGTGGCAAGGTTTTGAGTTCCTATTTGAGTTTCGAGCCGTGCATCTGCAGGGTGGCCATATAGGAGTAGAGTTATTTATTTTTGTCTCCTCCTATAATTCTTTTTGTATATGTATTAATTTTTGTAAAGGATTTAAGATGTAATCTTTTGGTTATTGTAAATAACTCTATATTTTGATTATATGAGATTTATGTTATGCCTTTGTTATTATTGTTAGTGAATGCTTCTGCTCAGTGCATGTATGTATGTATGTTGTGAGTGAGCATCGGGTAGCGTGCCCCCCGCCGGTGCCCTTCCAACGGGGGCGGCGGTGGGGGTGTTACATTACCGGTATCTAAGGTATGTGTGGGCAATTCAGCTTGTCGAAAGTTTTTCTTTTTTATAGATTTATGTGATTCTTGATTGCACTCAGCATGGTGTTCCCGAATTGTTCTTCTAGGTGTTCCCCCTCTGTACCATATTATTTTATGCCTACTATAGTGGCCGACAATGTTGAGCCAAATCCATATCTTGGATCACCTTTGCTCCTGAGGTCTATTCGGACATTTTCCTCAGAGTTATGTACACAATAATGTATACAAAAGATTGTGTGTGCATATGGAATTATATGTGTGAAATATATACACAAAACTATAAACACAAAACACAAGCAAAGGATTATATACAAAAATTATGTGTACACAACTGTATGTGTAAAGGATTAAATTCATGTGATATGTGCTTGTGGTATGTATGCTAAATATGTGCAAAGAATTATGTGTTATATGTATGCAAAACTTATGTACACGGGATGTGTACGAAGAATTGCATATGCAGTATATATACAAAGTTCATACATGTGTGAATGCATGTTAGTCACTGTGGAAGGCTACGCATGCCTTAAAGTTGTGCAAAGAGATTTTACATGCGGGATACACGTGACATGCAAAAATGGATAGACTATATCCTAGGTAGTTAAGGGATTTGTTGAGGGTACTGTTCATACTGTCTAATGCCCCCAAGGATCTAGAAGAGTATCATCTTGGCTTAGGGACTCTGATCCATAGGCTTTTCAGAGAGAGCCATTCGGTGTGCATCTTTGCCCCCTCAGTCAACGAGCATGCGCCTTTTCTTATGAGCTGTACGGCATTTTGCCTAAGGACTATGACTCGTGTCCTGCATTATGCACTATTTTACTAAAAGGAGGCTATTCGGACTGCCTTATCTCTTTGAGTATTGAAGTCATTTATTGAAGGTAGTGCGTCCCTTGTGGATTTTTACACTAGCTTTTCTTTGCGAAAAATGCATCCCTTTGGGAATTTTCACATAACCCTATGCCTAATTTTTGCTTGAAATGTTCCCAACCAACTCTATTTTTTTTATTCCTTTCATTTTTTTGCTTGTAGGACAGACTGGATGTTTTCAAGTTTTCACCCTGCCCTTTGGCCTAACTTTTGCTTAAATAGCCAATTGCGATTTTCATGTCTAACGGCCTTTTTCTTTTTTTTTTTTCTTTTTTTTTTGTTTCACCTTTGAATGGTAGGATTTGTCACATGAAGCATTGTTATCACTACCTTGCGACTTGCTCTATACATGCCACAAGTTTCTCTTAACCATTCAATCACATATTTATGCCTAGCTTATGCATGTTTTCCTATTTATATGCACCATATGCAACAACGATAATCATGTCTAGATATGTGATGCAAAAACACATATTTATTCAATCTCAGGGAGTAACACCTTGGGCGCATTCGACTCCTGTTATCAATAAGCCCTTTTGGGTTTTCTTGATTGAATATTTTCTCTCAGCTTCTAATTTTTCCTAGGGCATCTTTTCAATTTTTACCCTAGCGGGATGCCCAATTTTAGCAAGGTTGCCTATTTTTGGCTTTCAACCAGTATGGCTTTTACTCTCTTCTTTTCTATTGCCTTTACCATAAGACCTTCTTCATTCTATCGACATTACTTGATTTGTTGAATCTTTCATCATTTTTTTAGCCAAGATGGTTGCTGACAATGCCTCTTCCGATAGTGGCTTTTTAGCACAAAAAGCTTAATCTTGATATGTGTGCAAACTAACTGAGTCAATGAGCTCTCCTTTTGGAACTCGACTGTGAAAGCTCACATTTTGCTTTTTTCTCAATTTTGACCACTCAATTTCTGAGGTAGCTCTCAATAGTTGAGATTAGGTTACAAGTTGGCCTCAGATGATTTAGGATAAAACTGTGGTTTTTTCTTTTCTTTTCTTTTTTCTTTTTTTTATTATCTTTCTTTTTTTTTTTGTGAGGGCTCAAAGCTTCATTCATCTTGAATTTGATGGTCTAGCTTCTAAAGTAGCACCTTAATGATTGGAGCTTGGTTTTTCTTGGTTGCAATGTATGCGCCCTAAATACTGAAGAAGTAAAGGAATGGATTTTGAAACTTTTAATTACTGTTAGGTTGACAAATTGAAGTAGGTTATCCTAGTATTGTTATTACTTATGTGTGACGTGCGCCGAACCTAGCAAAGGCCCTCATGACGAAACCCACTTTTAGGGATCGAGGAATTAGTTCGTGTCTTTTTGATCTTGGGCATCATGACACATTTTGGACACCTCTTTTTTAATAGAACATTGGAAAGAATCATCTAGTCTCATGACACCTTTAGGCACCTTTGCGGTATTTTGGAGTCGCCACCCAATTTACAAGAAATTGGGAAACGTCATCTAACCCCTTATTGGTCTAAACTAGCGATGGTGTTCGGAACTTCACTCTTATTAATGACTTAAGTTAAGTTTATAAATGAGTTTTTAAGAAATCAATATTCCATCTCTCATCTCACACGATTATACAATAAATTTAAAGCGCATTTCAACCACGTCGGAAAATAATAAATAAAGCGATAAGAAAGCAGTAAATAAATTATATAAAAAAGTGGGACAAAATAATCACCAAAATTAAAAAGCATAAAAGAATAAAATTTGCCCCAAAATTAATTACAAGGGCCAAAAATGAATAAATAAACAAATACATAAAAGCGCATCACACATAAATCGGGAGATTTATTGAATTTTAGGAACATTGGTTCCTTTTTATTAACTTAAAAATTGGAGAACTATTTTTAGGGGATTGATTGAGAAAATAGGGATGAGTGATCACATTTTATGAAAGTTAGTTATCCATTTGAAAGTGAGATTTTATTTGGTTAAAATAGGACATTAGTCCATTTTATTAGGAAAAATTCCAAGTTATTAATTGTTGTAAAAAACCATGATTTTCTGTAATACGGAATAATCTAAAATACGTTTTTACATATAATATAAAAATAATATAATAAAGGAAATACAATAATTAAAAATGCAAACCCTAAATTCGAAGGTCTTTGATCTCTCGATCCTCCATCCCGTGCACAAATATGACTCACAAAGATAAATAAATTTTGAGACAACAAAACAAAAAATAAAATAAAATGTTAGTAAAGTAAATTAAATAAATAATAGATGAACAAACAATTAATAAAAACATGTAAATAAACAAATTAAATGAATCAATAAAAAAAAATTAAGCCATGATAAATAATACGATAAGAATAACATTAATAATTACTACAGAAGATAAATTGAGTAAAAACTAGAAATTAACAAAGTGAATTAAGGAAGAAATTGACAAGATAAATGGAGCAAATTATATTATACTTCATGCATTTTCATCTATTTACACGTTTGGGTATTTGGGTAAAATAGGAAAGAAAAGCTAAAGAAGGAGTAAGGATATAAGCATGACTCGTGCATCCTTGCACGAGTCGTGCAAGGAGAGCACGACTCGTGTAGGGATGCACGAGCCGTGCAAGGCCTTCACGACTCATGCAAGGATGTATGAGTCGTGAAGGCTGTTGTGCGTGAGTCATGGAGAATTAGGCAATTCGTGAAGGTACTGTACAGGGGTACATGACTCGTGCAAAAATGTACGACTCGGATGGGTGATTGAGAGAAGCATGACTCATGAGCAAGAACATGACTCGAATAAAAAATCAAAGGCACGACTCGTGAAAGGGTGCACGACTTGAACGAAAAGTCACTACTCGAGTAAAAAATCAAAGGCACGACTTAGACGAACAGAGACGAACCGAGGAACACCAACAAACTAATAAATACGATAATATATCGTCAAATACGTCAAAAATAAAACAACAAACATGCCGATTAATCACAATAAATAATTAATGTTCGTGTCTGATAACAAACAACAACAAACATACGATATGTAGATTAATAAGATCAAACGAGAAATAAATATAGTATGTACAATGAAGAGAACTTAGTAAAACAAAATAAGAAATAGAAAGAAGAAGGAAAGAAAGAGGAGGTTTATCCCAGTATTTACCCTCATATATGACTTTAGATTGCAAGTGAAGAAGTGTTGGTTTCCTCGTTGATTTGCTTGAAAAGATGATAAAAAATTCGAGAGTGAGAAAAGCTTTAAATGAAAGTTTTCGTTGAGGAAAAAATGAAAGACGATTGAATCTCAAATGTCAGGAATTAATTTCCTGGATTCAAGAAACAATCTCAGAATACTTTGAGAACAAAAATCGTTTTCTTGCTCCCAAAACTATCCTCTGTCTTTCTTTTTTTCTAGGTTCTTTCGCCGTTTTAAAAATAACCTCCACCCTTTGCTCCGTTTTAACTTTTCCTTTTATATTTCCTCTGAAAAACTAGGGTTTCCCTAGGTATATTCTTTATAAAACCCTTGATCCCTTTATTAAATCAGGTTTTTTTCCTTTTAAGAATCAGACATGCAGCTTGTGTTTTCTAACAAAATCCCAGAAAAATCGAAAAAGGAGGCACTGGGGAAACGCGTGCGTGAGATACGCATCTCACCATGGTGAGATGGGCCTCACACCACAGGCCCCCAATTTTTTTTTAACGAAAAGCATTTTTTCAAGGAAATCATCACTTCTATTTGTCTTTTTCCTGCAAACAGACATCATTCTCATCATTGTGTAACTTCGGTCTAGGCTATCTCAGGACCCGGTGTCTACATTATGCCCTAGGCTAAATATTTTGACCTTGATGTAATCATTACATTTTCATTTATATAATAGTTTTCTTCACATTAATATTATTGGCATATCACATTATTGTAATGTTTATGAATAACCATGTTATTCTTATCATCCCTAGTCATTTATCACTAAAGGGCATAAAGATAAATTAAGACTAGTATAGATTTGATCGATAATCATTAGATGATTATATATGGTGATATAAATCAAATCTGTAGGTACTTGTTAGAGAACAAGGTACTGGATAGACCCACTATAAGATCAGTATATGGGATAGTGTCATAAGTGATCTTATAATAGTTATGTTATTGAATCTTTAGACCTGAGATTATCACAGTTTCCTACATAAGGAACATCACGATTTGACATAATCAAATGTTGTCTTTAATCGGATAATCATTAAGGTTATACTTGAACATGATGAGAATTATGCAAAGGATAGTGAATAATTAAGATGGAATTTGTCCCTCTCTTATGGAAGAGATATCTATTGTGTAACACCCCAAAATACACACTAATAAGATTAGGACAAGTTGAGGGTGTAGCAGAAATCGAATGTGCTTGATTAAGGGACGGAAGTGTCAAAAAGAACACAATCGTTATTAATTTAAAAGTTTCAATAAGTTGGACAATTATGTCGTTATACCCTAAACTGCATTAAAAGAATTATTTTGGTGATTAAAATTGTGTAATTAGGTGATGAAAGTAGGTAATTATAGTAAGGAACGTAACAAATATTATTTGAAAAGGTTAGGGGTAATTTGGTCATTTTACATTTATAGAGCAAATGAAAGGAATTAAGTATTTATGTGGGCCAATATATGAGAATGGATTAATAGTATGTTAAATGTATGAGGAAACAAAAGAGGAAGGGACTAAATTGGAATTGACCATAAAAATCAAGATAGGGCCAATAGTTGCTTGATAAGTGGATTATATGGATAACTACAAAATAATGGCCATATTTAACCCATTTTGGTTGCCTTTAGGCCATGGTTGGCCGGCCTTAAGGGAGAGAAAAAGGAAGTAGCCATTTTGTCTTCAAATTTCTTAAAATTCTGCTCTCTCCCTCTCTTGCTTATACTTCCCAAAAGGGTGTCTTGAAATTCAAGTGCCTAAATTAAGTTAAAAAGGTAAGTTGTGTAGTTTCATCTCTTCTTCTTCTCTAATTGTGGGATTTAAAATTTATATGGAAATTAGGATTAGTAGGGATGCTAACATGTAATTTTGTGGGTATTGATGAGGAAATTGGATGATTGTGACCCTGGAAAAGTATGGGAGTAAAAGAGTGCAACCAATTGAACTTAAAGGAGCAAAGGAAGTGAGGTTTGGAAACTATGTTTATTTTATGTGTAATTGATGATAAGAGATGAAATTAAAGATGTGTATGTTTGGTATATGTTGACTTGAGTTTAATTGAAATTGTTATTGTTGTGGAATGATTGTTTTGGGCATATAGAGTTTGTAGGGGAAACTCTGCACAAATTGTATTAGACCTTTGGTGACTATTTTGGTTATAAGTCAAGTTTTTTATATCCAAATTATAAAATTCAAGTTGGGTTAGATATTTAAGACATATATCTATATTTTGTCCAGAAATATCCATAACTGAATTCTAGCTTTAAGATGTCCAAAAAGGGGTTAGAATTTGAGGTACCTGTTCTATTTGGTTCAAGGGAGTAGTCTATGTTTCCAAGACCATATCTCCTTATATATAGTTCCAAATTGAGTAAACTTGGTGCCATTGGAAAGCTACGACATAGGGGAATAAAAATTTAGAAGCTAAAAATGATATTTACTAGCTTGAAAATCTAATAAAATTTTGACCTAAAGTCTGTCGAGATCTGCCCTGTGTAGAGTGGGGCAGAAGGGGTTTACACGGTGGTAAGGTATTCCTCACCGCCATGTAAAAGCATTTTGTCACATTAAGCCCACTTTTGTTACCCCATAGGGTGGTTGAGAATGCTTACCGCCATGTGACCTCAATTTTCAGCCTAAATTGTACTTTTTCTTCCCAAATTGAACCCAAACTTCACCGGAAGTTTCTCAAACTTGTCCGATGCATGTATGCATATAAAATGAGTATATCGGCATGATTATTATATATAAAATCACATGAAATCAATGGGATGTGTATATATATGTGTGTGTGTGTGTGTGTGATATGGATAAATGAATTATATGTGTGTATTGATTTAGGTGAGTTTTCTTCACCAAACCGAATCCAAATTTCAATGAGACCTCCCTGAATCTATCCAATAAATGGTTAAGGTTATATAGAAAATGTACACATGATTATCCTATGAAGATGAACCTGACTATGGTTATAAGTGTAATATTATATAAATGTAATTAAATGTTAAGTAATTATTCGTAATAATTAAAAATGACTTGACATGCTTTATTAGCCTTTTATAAGGAAGTTATGAGAGATTTGCATTTGAAGTTATACATAGTATTTGTAAAGGTTTTGTGATAGTGTGCACAATGAATGCGTGTATACGTGAGTCTTGTAGGTGAATATGAAATAACATATAAAATAGCAATATGAATTATTTTAAATATGAAATAATAAGTAAGAATATAAAGAATATAATAAATGATTGTGTAATGTAAAGGTTAAGTATGCCTTGATGTTATTATAACTAAAATGTGAAAGTATGTGATTAATGTAAGAATATCTATTATTTGTTGTTAATATCACCGAATGCTCTTTGTTAATTATGTACTATAAGCTTGTAAGTAATAAGAAAGATTTAATAGCATGGAAGTATTTTGTGTTCGATTATCGAACATCGAAGTGTTGCATGATAAGTGTATTCGATGAATGTGAAAAGGAAATTATCATTATGTGATCAATAATTAAATGTAGTAAATATGTGTAAACGTGACAAATTCGATAATAATTAATATGTAATTTAGCCTGCAGTAATCGAGTTGTGGATAGATAGGCATGCCTAAAGAGTTCTGTTAGCTGTAGCTCCAATGTGTTCTAGGCCCTAATCAGGTCACCGTTTGGGTCCTTGCGATGCTCATTAGTTGGATCTTGTTTAAGATCCCACAATGTGAAAATGTTTTTGAAATGAAAAGAAATAAATTATTTTTGTACCTATGGGTACCATTGTTGTAACACCCCGACATCCCCTTTGGAAGGATACCGGAGCGCTACGCACACATATACATATACTTAATCAAGATAAGAAAAGCAAATACATTTAACCCAAAAGATATCAAATCCACATATATATAATTATAAATAACCATATCATTTTACAAAAGGAATTGGTAAACCTTTTTCATATACATATACAAAATTGTTCCTTTAAAAATTACATTTCCAAAACCAAAATCCATATACCAAACTTATATCAATACAAAAATGTAAGCAAACAACACAAAAAGGCACCCCATCTATAGACTTCCAGTGGCCGACCTGTAGATGCCTTACTCCAAACTAAACCTGCCACCTACACGAAAAAATAACCAGTGCTAAGCGATAACACTAAGTGGGGAGGAACAAAACATACATAGATATGCATATACAAATAATTGCAATAACAACTTATGAACTTATCAAAGCAACTAAGCATGCAAGCCAAATCCCACTCATACTTATATCAACTATTTATATACATATTTATATAAGCATGTACACATTACTTATCCATCATACGTATGCTCACAATATAAAGGAATTAACCATTTATATCCAACTACAATTATCGCATCATATCCTGTACCATATTTCAAGCTCATAAACATGTAACGTATATCCATTTCCATATCATTGCAAACACATATAATAGCCTGATTATTCACTAACTAGTGGATACGGGGACTAATGATACTGATAGGACACAGTATCCAAGCATGTAGAGACATGAGTCTCAAATCATGTGTAATCATGTATACCCAAAGGTAAAGGGAGACCGAAGTCTCAAATCATGTACACTAGAGACTGAAGTCTCATATCATGTACACTAGAGACTGAAGTCTCATATCATGTAGACCCAAACAGGGTTGATTTATAAGACCCAAATGGGGTCAACATATATCATATAAACATGCAGTAGCTACACTCACACTCTAACCCTTAATAAGCATGCTTACTATCCACTATAATGACTGATCAGGCTCGAAAACAACAATTCATCTAAGTTCTAGAATTATCATCATGTAGTAGAGTATAATTCAAGTATAATCAAGTAATTCACGTACACATATACACTAATCAATTTCGGAGGCACATAAATTATAACTTATGAGTATATACAGATCTTATTAATCATGAACATATAACTTATAATAAAGAAACTATAACATCATATATGCACAAGCACAATCATATATCATGTAGTAGTATAAACCCATGTAAAGAGGAAACATGAAATTCATTTTCGAAAAATAGGGCAGGCAGGAGGGCTCACCGTCACGCTCGCGACAGTAGCCAGATGCACTTTGCGAGAAAGAAGGCTGACATGAGTCATGCATGCTATCATGACTCGTGCTAGGCCAAGCTATCGCCCTACAAAAGGGCAATGTCACGAGTCGTGTCCTTGTGCATGACTCACGACAGAGCCTCCCAACATATCCGACTCGTGCTGGCTACCTTCACGACCCGTGAAAGGCTTCACGACTCATGAAGGTGCCAAAAGCGTCGCCGAGTTATGTTGCCAATCACGACTCAGAGAAAATCAATCCTACACAGGAAATTTGGCTCTCACGAGAAAATGGAAAACCCAGTTCTGTCGTGCTCACAACAAAATCATATTTTCCAATCTCTAGCCAAAATGCAGAAAACTCAATCTTCTAAAATAAATCTCAAACTTACCTAGAACCCTATATCATGCAAAATCATGTAAAACCATACTTTCAATGCCCTTAAAACATGCTTTTATTCATAATCACAACTCAAATTGCACAATAATTTTACACAATCAAATGACATAACTATAAATCATAACATTTCAACATAACCCAGAAATTCATCTCAAACTCATGCTCATGCACTTTAACATTGAAATGCAAACCATTATAGGGTTCTAGGATTTCGAATGATATACACTAATCTACTAAACATAGGCATTTACACATATCAAAACACTCAAATTATCAGATATCAACATATCATTTAATGATCCGAAGAGAAATGGGCAAATAACTCCCAAACCTCTTGAAGCTCAAAACCCAGCTCTTCCTCAAGCTCTAACCTTTCCTTGCCCTTACTCTTCTTCTTGCCACCAATTTCTTGCACAAATAAACCTAGAAATCTCTTAACCAAAACCCTAAATTCCCAAAATTGCAACCAAAACAATAAGGAGAAGAAGACTAGAATGTTGCAACCACAACCAAACACTTACCTCATCAATGCAGCTCCTAATCTCTACAAAATCAGCTCAAGCTCACACACCACACAAACAAGGGGATAAAGAGCAAGAAACAGGAAAGAAGAAAGAAAAGAGAGAAACAGGAAGGGAAGAGAGAGCAAGAACGGGACAAGGCAAATCTGTCCTTCCTTTCTCTTCTTTTCCCTTTTCTTCTTTCCACAATTAATGCCCCTCACCTACCAGTCCACATGTCACCATCCTATTGGCTCAAAATAAAATATATTTGACTTTTTTACCTTGGTCCTGGGCTTTTCTCTTTTTAGCCCTTGACAATTACCACTTGGTCACTAAAATAAATTATTCACTTAAATACTTTAAATCTCTTTCAATTAAATCCACAATTTCTTCCAATTTCACTTGCAAAAATTACTGAAATACCCTTAATTATCCAATTAATTACACAAATTTCGATTAGGCCCTTTTTGAGATGTTACAAATGTGTTCACTCGTTATCCACTTTTTAAGTTTGCAGGCATAACTATGTTAAAATGACATGGAGTACTCTGAATTATGAAAATGATACTACATGAAATGTATAAGATAATTTTTGTTATAATGAACAAATTGATATGTATAAGATGTGGAAAGGTGTTAATAATGTGTAAGTGATTTGTTAATATTGATATAGAAATAAAAGCATGTATTAAATTTAATAAATGTGTATGCAAATTATGTGTTTATGTTTTGATGAAACTCTTTGAAAGTGCCTAAATTGTTATAACAGAAATGATTATATTTTTTTCTGTATAGTGCTTTTCTTTGAACCCTTTTGAGGGCCATTCTTAATAATTTTCTATATTTATATGTTTTCCACTAAGCTTTATGCTTAGCATGGAATTTATTTTAATCCGTGTAGGTGTAAGTGATCAGATCTTTTCTAGGTCATCCATAGTAGTCCAGGCCAATGCAAGTCTATAAAGAGATCTTAGGATCAGAATTATATAGTCTTAAGAGTGTTTGTAAGATTTGTAATTTTGAAGTATAAATTTGTAAAAGCAATTGAACTATCTATATTAACCTCTAAAAAAGTATATTTTGTATTGTGTGTACGTGTAATAAATTTATAGTTAACTGTGTATGTATTTTTTTTAAAATGGAAGAATCTTTTTAAGATACAAATGTTTTTATAGGTAACCCCCTTGACCGTTGTTGCGAACCCGCTGGATCACTGTACGGGTTACTACGTATGGGTAAGGGGTGTTATATATTGGGCCCCTTGATAAGTAGGACTGTAAAATGCATGACCATGCTCGAATGAATTGATAGTGTGATCAATGTCCTTTGAATTTATCAATATACTTAGGGATCGAGAAATTATATGTTTGAACAATATAAGTTTTACATGGACCATGACTTATGTTAAAATAAGATATCGTGTGATAAAAGGATAATAACATGTTCTATTGTCAAGTTAAAATCGGACTTACGATATTTATATTATTTGGGTAGTCATAATATCTTGCTAGAGACCAATTATGACTTGTGGGCCTATTATGGAATTGGGCCCATTGCCAACTTAATATATATCTATTGGGTCACACACCAAGACTACAATGAACAGATTGGATTTTAATTAAGGTATTATGAAATTATATAAATATAAGTATTTAAATTTAAGTTTTGTAATTATATATAAATATATTTACATATGACATTTCTTATTATTTTGAATAAGAAATAAATAAATATTATATATATATATATATATATATATATATATATATATCTTATTTTTAATAAGAGATAATATCCCTAATTTATCTCTCTAGGGTTTAAGTGGCTGGATATAGAGAGATAAATTTTTCAGTATACTCTAATTTATATTTTAAAGGGGTAATTGCACTTTAAAGAAACCCTAGCTACCACTTTTCTTTGTGAAAAAAAAAACGTAGAGAAAAACCCTTAAAATTTTGTCTCGAAAGAGGGAGCTAGCACGCCTGGGCGATTGTCTGTTCATCGGCTCGTGCATGTGGATACTGGTAGAGGGCGTTTGTGATTGGAGTAGAGCCTATAATCTGATCGAACTAAGGTGTTAGTTCATATTTCAGCTTACTTAACAGGTCGGTATTTTATCCTTCTCTTTTAAATCAATTGGATCGCATGGATCCTGTTTGGGTTTTGTTGTTTTTCGCTGTGCGATAATGTTGAATTATTTCGAAAAGCCCAACAAGTATATCATTCCAGGCCTAGGCAAAGGCCATTATCTCTTTTTTTATCTTTTTTTTTTTATCATTTTTCTCATCTCTCAAATTTTATCTCTTTTCAAGAGTTATGTTGGACGCAACCAAGATTATTATTTTTTTGAAACTAAATTAAATAGTGTTTATTGAACCAATGCCTTGATCATGATTATTGCTATGCATGATGCAATAAGATATGACTATACGTATAAAAGAAAAGCCCATTCTATTAATATAGTTAGAGAAACAAGCGCATAACATAGTTTAAAAACACATCAAACGAAATCTCTAAGCCCATTTGCTAAGGCGACTTCTGTTATTCCTAGCAGTGGAGGTGTTGTAACTGATACTTCTCCACTCTATGTGCATGGATTGAAAAACTTCCTTTCCCACTTAGGCACTTAATCTGTCTTACTCTTTTGCTTTCGTTTTTATGGGTCAGAGATCTGCCTACCATTAATGAGGTCTTGAACTCGATCCCTCAAAGTCCTACAATGATATGTCAAATGCCTTATCTGCTAGTTGAAGGCACAATATTAATCCTCCTTGTGATTGGGCCACCCCTAATTTCTTGTGGGCTTAGCCGATAATGGCTGTAACACCCGCTCCTTCATCAACCTCTCAAGGAACCATGACAAGGATCTGCCAAAATTATAATATTGCCTTTGATTCACTATTGTGGTTGGTGCTTCTGGTACCTTTTCTTCTTCTGGATCCAAGATCAATGCTTGAATGCTGTCTCTTAGGGAATGACAGTGCTCTATTTTATGCCTTATATGCTAGTGATACCCATAATACCAATCTGTTCTATGTCTAGGCTACCCTTGGCTTGGGGTAGGCCCTGCTAGCAATAGTTGTAACTTCCCTTCCATGACAAGATGGGTGAAGTGCCAAGACAACGGTTTAGCTAAGATGGTATGGTGATGCTGAGTTGTTCTTGTAGCACCCTTATACCCATAAATGATACAAATATCGGATGTCACAACACTGTACTGAAGCACTGCACTGAAAAATACTTGATAATTCTGTAGAAATATTTAGTTTTTCAACAATAGCATTCACAACAATACACATATACAATGAACACAACAAGGCACTAACATACAAATCACATACGCATACCAATGCTTCTCCCTAAAGCGATCATATACATACCATGCCAAATCTTCAATCCTTGCTATCAACCATTTCTTTTATTGTCACTATGCTGTCGGCCACTGCTAAACTATCATAACCTGTGCGCATTAACACTTACGCTCTGAGCATTAAAAATGCCCAGTGGTGGATACATATCCTAAGTTTCCATACTAACCTTACATGCATGCACCAATAATTATTTTCTTTGATTTAGGTTATGCAAATATTTATCTCTTAGTCTTTTAGACAGTTTATAGCTTATTTACTCGGTATTCACTATATCATCTTTTATCACTTTTACTGTTATCACTTATCATTGACTTTACCTTTATCACTATTTTTTTATTACATTAATCGCTATTATGCTATTATCAATTTCTCTATCACTTACACTGCTAACGTTACGTTATATTGTTAATACGTTCTTTCCATTACTTTAAAGGCTAGCTATATCGATTATTTCGAAACCATCTTATAAATAGGTTTGTTTGCTTCGCTCCTATGATTATTTCTTATCACTTTTTTTGTCCTTTCCGTTCCATTATCAATATCTTTACTATGTATACTGGCAATTTCAATACCGGTTATATTATCTTTAGTCTATCAAATAATAGTCAATTCTATTAACCATTCTTCTTTTCTTTCTTTACTTATATACCTAATTACAGTCTATAATTAATCACTTTATTATTTATTGATCCACTTATTTACTTGTCATTACTTTCGATATTATTAATACTAATTTAATATTTTTACTTTATTTATATTCCGAAAACTTTCTTTACTCTTTTGCACTATACTAACTTTTTTACATTAATATCTTTCACTTGCGCTAAATCTTTTACTGGATTAATTATTATATTAAATTCCGAGTTATATTTATTCTTGAATCGTTTACACTATAATTCGATCTTTAACTTATTTCTTCCTTAATCATCACTATTTCTATTATTAATAATATAGTTATCATTCCTATCCTTAATTCTAGAGATTCTTGGTCAATTATTTAATATTATAAATTTAACACACATCTTAACAATCATTTAATCTACATTTTATATCACTGTAATTCTTGTCATTTTATTATTAATTCATAGATTTCTTAGCCATTTTATTCACTTATATAACTAACATCATAATGGATTTATTAATTTCTTTATATATTATCACTTTCTTATTACACTATAATCTATCATTTTTAACCCTTCACTTATTATTTCCATTATATTTACTTGAACTCTTTGAAATCTCTAACTTTTAGCAATTATACAATTAGTGGTGAGCATGGTCGGTTAACCGGTCCATAAGCCCCAGTCCATTAATATCTGTTTTTTGAAATTCCAGTCCATTACTATCGGTTAACCAGTCCATCGGTTTCGGATTTTCGGATCGGTTAACCACTATAATTATAAATATATTCATAAATAAAATTAAAATGTTCAAGATACTTAAAAATTAAAATTTTTTCACTATAATATAACATTATTGTTGTTAAAATAAAAATATTTGGTGGATATAAGCGAATTTGTTTTTAAAAATTAATATTTAATAAGCAAATATATTAACCGGTCCATAATCACTTTTAATTAGATAAATTGTTATACTTACTAATAGCCAATTAAAAAAACTTAAAAACTTTAAAATAATTAGTATAATGAAAAAAGTACATGATCACCTTTAATTAGGATAAATTGTTATAAATTATTAAAAAATTAATAAAATAACTAAAAATTTTGTTTCGGTTCGGTTAACCAGTCACATGAGTCAAAAACCATTAACCAGTCAATTAATATCGGTTTTTTCAAAACACTAACCATTAAACAGTCCATTACAATCGGTTAACCAGTCCATCGATTCGGTTTCGAATTTATTTTTCGGTTAACCGAGTCCATCGGTTTTTTTGCTCACCCCTATATACAATCAATTTGTATTTAATGATCTTGCACTATATTTTAATTCACTATAACCCCTTGATAATCCGACCATAACTACATTCATAATTTATTCTCTATAATTATCATAATTACAAATTTAACCTTTCCACTACATTTTATTAATTTTATTATTATCCTCACTATTAAGTTTATTAATTTCTATTATCACTCTTTAATTAACTATTATATAACCAATTAGTGTTTTCACAATTTCACTTAGTAGTCCATTTCTTTCTCACTTTAAATTTAAGTTCATTCCTTTTCATTTATTTACAATTACCTTATTATCGTAAACTTTATTAAGATACACACATATATTCATAATCACTATATATATATATATATATATATATATATATATATATATATATATATATATATATATATATATATATATCAATTATATTTATTATCTATTCAATAATTATTCATGCAATAATATTCCATGCTTCTTAAATTATTCATTCACTAATTATCAAATCCGCATCTTATTATCTATATCATTAACTAATTTACACTTTATTCCCCTAATTACCCTAAGTATTGAAATTTTACAATTTGGTCCTTAAACTTTATATTAATTTATGATTTAATTTTATATTGTTTCATATTTGCAAAAGTACCACTAATTAATTTCATCTTTACCTCAATTTATTACTTGGCATACAATCTCCCTTTAGCCTTTACCATAACATTCTAAGTTAAATTACACTTTAATTCTTGATTTATCTTTCAATTTTAATATTACCTCTCCAATTCGCTATAATTACAATTATGCCACTAACACATCTAAATTTCACATTTAATTTATTATTATCATTTTCTATTAATTCATTAATCATATTAGCCAATTAATTTATCAATTCACTAATTTAGTTAAAGGATAAACCTTATTTTACACTAATTATATTTTAATTATTTTAAACTAATTATATTTTAATCCTTTCATTCTATTTATTACTTCACTAATTACAATTTTTCCTTAATATTTTACCAAGGTTTCCTATTTTACCCTTATCTTTTTCATTAATTACATTCATGTTGTCACTTTTCACTTAATACCATTTATATCCCTACTTTACACTAATTCCACTTATATCCCTTCTTTTATCTTAATTCCATTTATATCCATAGTTTACACATAATTACCATTTTGCCCTCAATTATTCAATAATTACCATACGGGTTACTGTTATTTGTGCGTTTTAGTACATGGAAATGCATGAGTATAATGGGTGTGTGTACATGATTTGTGATTTTAGAGTTATATAAACCTTATTTTACACTAATTATATTTTAATTATTTTAAACTAATTATATTTTAATCCTTTCATTCAATTTATTACTTCAGTAATTACAATTTTTCCTTAATATTTTACCAAGGTTTCCTATTTTACCCTTATCTTTTTCATTAATTACATTCATGTTGTCACTTTTCACTTAATACCATTTATATCCCTACTTTACACTAATTCCACTTATATCCCTTCTTTTATCTTAATTCCATTTATATCCTTAGTTTACACATAATTACCATTTTGCCCTCAATTATTCAATAATTACCATACGGGTTACTGTTATTTGTGCATTTTAGTACATGGAAATGCATGAGTATAATGGATGTGTGTACATGATTTGTGATTTTAGAGTTATATAAACCTTATTTTACACTAATTATATTTTAATTATTTTAAACTAATTATATTTTAATCCTTTCATTCAATTTATTACTTCACTAATTACAATTTTTCCTTAATATTTTACCAAGGTTTCCTATTTTACCCTTATCTTTTTTATTAATTACATTCATGTTGTCACTTTTCACTTAATACCATTTATATCCCTACTTTACACTAATTCCACTTATATCCCTTCTTTTATCTTAATTCCATTTATATCCTTAGTTTACACATAATTACCATTTTGCCCTCAATTATTCAATAATTACCATACGGCTTACTGTTATTTATGCGTTTTAGTACATGGAAATGCGTGAGTATAATGGGTGTGTGTACATGATTTGTGATTTTAGAGTTATAAAGGTTTGCATGTCAAATTAGAAGTGTAGGGAAAAGATTGGGTTTTGATTTTTTATAACCTCTGTTTTCTGTGTGTTCCTGAGAATTGAAAAATCCGATTCTATAGCGAGCGTGATGCCTGTCGAGAACATGACAGAACCAGGTCTTCCTCTTTTCTTGCAGTAAAGCCCGATCGGCTGGATGTTCTTCACGACCCGTGAGATTCTTCATGAGTCATGAAGATCGGTCTGCTCGACGCGAGTGCCGCTCGGTGAGTGAGAGAGTCGCCTGTAGTGATAGCCCGCTCGGTAGGAGAGTCTTCACAACACGTGAAGTCCTTCACGAGTCGTGAAGACTATGCTGCTCGGCTTGAGCTAGTTCGACAGAAAGACAGCTCGGCGTGGAACCCCGTTCGGCTGTCGTGCTTCGCTCAGCATGGTGTGCACGACTCGGACAGAGGCGTCTAACTCGTGCAGGCCCCTTTCTCCCACACTGCTTCCTTGGCTTGTCGTGTGTCCCGTCGTGCAACACGTGACCCTACGCGCAGGCGCTTCACTGCCGTCTTCTTCCTCAGTGCACCATTTTTTTCAATTTTTTTGCGATTTCTTGGCAAAATTTCAGGGACAATTAAGGGTTTTTGACCTAGAAAAATTTCCAAAAAACCTAGCTTGCCATTACTAGTATAAAATGAAAGTGATAACAGTTTTTCAAGGGAGGTTTTTTTGGGGAAGAGCGCCGAAAAAAACCCAAGAAATACAGAAAAAAGAAGGTTTTTGGAGAGCAAAAATTGATTTTCTTCTTAAAACTTTTATGAAATTATTCTTGAACTCAAGAAATTAATTCTTGTAGTTTTGGATTCAATTGTTTTCATCTAGTTTTCTTCAAGAAAATTTTCATCTAAAGTTTTCTCTTATTTTTTAATTTGTGTTTCAAGCCAATCGATAGGAAATAATCATCTTCTTTCAGTTTGCAAATCCAAATCATATCTGAGGGTAAATATCTGAGTTAAATTCATTCTCTATTTCTCTCTTTTTTATACTTGTTTATTCTCCTATTGTATATATTCATTTATTACTTGATTTCTTTTGTGTTCTATACTGTATAATATTATTGTTGTATATTATTATACTGTCATCCATTTGTTGTATATATATTTTTTTGTTTAATCTCTATTGTTCTTCATGTTATTTGTTATAATACTTATGTATTTATTGTAATATGTTGTTAGAATGTTGGCCATTTTGATAGATTACTGTGTTCACTATTGTATATTATTTTTGTTTTATTTATTGTTCATCCATGATATTTGCTAGCCTATTCATCATTCATTGTTGTGTATTTTATTAAGCTTGCCATTGCCATTGTTAAATATTTCTATTATTGTTCATCAGTATTCTGGGTATTTGTTTTTGGATATTGTAACTGTTCAAAGGTTGCTTGTACACTAAGATTCATTATTAATAATTATTGTAATATATAATCTAGTTGATAAATTATTTATTATTTGCTTGTTGTAATTAATTTATGTACCATCAGCATTTTTATTTGTATGTATATTAATGTATTTGTCATAAATAATCTTAACTTAGAATAATTTATTTGCATGATGTATAAATATAGTTTATAGACTAATAAATGTTTAACTGATTTGTTTATGTTTAATTAGTGGTCTAAATAATTTAATTTATTCCATTAAACGTATAATTAATCACTTTTTTTATTTAATTTGTTAGTTAGTTATTTGTATCATCTATTTAGTCACTTAACTCATTTTTATTGTTTTATCTAATTGATTTAATTAATTATAATTATTTAATTGACATAATTGATTTTATGCATTTACTATTATATTATTTAAATAATTATTTAATTGATTGTATTATTTGCTTAAATAATTGTTCATTCGTTTAATTTATTCAATTAGTTACTTATGTATATTATTTGATAAATTGTTTACTTAATTAATTTATACAATCATTTGTTTTGTTTATATTATATTATTGATTTGATTTAATTCACTAACATTTTATTTTATTCTCTTTTTAATTGCCCCCAAAACGTGCTTTTTATCTTGAGTGATATTTTTTAGCAGACCGGGGGATCGAGAAAACTAAGACCTTCAAAAACTTGGGTTTGCATTCTTAATTACTGTATTTATTTTGTTATATTATATTTATATGTTGCATTTAAAAATGTATTTCTAAATTTGCCCATATAAAAATTCACATTATTTACAATAATTAAAATTGAGGACCTTTTATTAATAAAATGGACCAATGTCCAATTTTACCCAATAAAATCTCACCATCAAATGGAGAACTAACTTTCATAAAATGGGATCACTCATCCCGATTTTTCACAATAAATGCCTAAAACATAGTTCTCTAATTTTTAATTCAATAAAAAGGAACTAATGTTCCCAAAATTCAATAAATGTCCCGATTTCTATATGCTAGATTTTATTTTCTTTTTAAGGTGTTTATTCATATTGGGCCCTTGTAATTTATGTTTTGGGGAAAATTTTGTTCTCATTATTTATCCATTTATTTATCACTTTATTTATTGCTTTTCAACGTGAATGAAATGCACTTTAACTTTATGTGTGATCGCGTGAGAGGAGAGATGCAATATCATTTTCTTAAAAACTCATTTATATAATTTAACTTAAATCATTAATAAAAGTAAAGTTCCGAACACCTTCTCTAGTTTAAGACCATCGAGGTTAGAGACCTTTCCCAATTTTTTGTAAATTAGGTGGCGACTCCAAAATACCTCAAGGTGCCTAAAGGTGTCGCGAGATTAGATGATCCTCCCAATATTCTATTGGGTAAGAGACATCCAAAATGTTTCGTGATGTCCAAGATCAAAAAGACGTGAACCAATCCTTCGAGCCCTAAAAGGCGGGCTCAATGAGGGCCTTGCTAGTCCGGCGTGCGTCATAGTGGCGACTCCACTGGGAATGATCGAAACTTTACTTCGCAAGTGAATTAAGTTAAAATTATAAATGAGTTGTGTGATGCGCGCCGAACCCCATGGCCTCCCAAAAGCCCACGTTAGGGCGATCGGGATAGGATTCATTAAAACTTGTAAGTTATTTACAACTGCATCTATTTTGGGCAATAATGAGGTTTCTTGGAGTCGCCACCCAATAGAACATTGGGGAGGGTCGTCTAGCCTCAGCGAGCCTAAGACGGCGCATACATATCCATCTTGAGCAAGCCAGAGAGATCTTAGAGGTCTCAGCGTCTACCCCCTGGAGCCTAGGATTTGTAAATTTAAGTCTTTTGGTGAGACTCAAGAGGTGTCTTGGAAGTCCTAGACCTCTCGCCTCATTGAGCCCCAAAGACCAGAGTGAGTTCGATACTTCTCATTTATTTGTACCTTGATCAATATTATGATTAAGTTTTGAATTTATTGTTTCATCAACTTTCCACACGATGCATTTAATTAAGGCGCAATCATTCACCTCAAAAGCAATAAGTAAAGCATTAATAAAATAAACATTCTCAAAATAAATTACAATAAAACTAGGGGCAGAATACAACCCCCATTGTAAATAAAATACAAATCATGCATAAATCGGGGTATTCATTAATGATGAGGACATTGGTCCTCGCATGCATATTTATTATAAAACATTTTTAATGTGATGATTTTATTTTGGATAGAGAAAATTGAGACATTGGTCCCATTTTTATTTAGGAAAAATTCCAAATTAATTACTATAAAATATTTGGCCCTTTTCACTTTAACGATATTGAAATAATCTTAATAATAACATGAATAAAAGGCAAGAGTGAAGAAAGAACCCGTATGGAAATCTTCAGATCGGCTCGACCATCATCGTTTATAACTCCAAATCCAAATTATCAGAAAATAACTCATAAGAATAAACATGTCAGTGTCAAAATTGGTGAATAAAGTAAAGAAAAGAAAAATAATAGGAAACTTTTTAAAGAAATGAGTTAAAAGATAAAAAAGGGTAAAAAATTAAAACAATTAATATAAGTTAATTAAATCACACAAGTATTAATCCAGAATGTTTACCCTCGGATTTTGCCTTTTTGGGTGAATATCGAATGGTTTAAGTCCCCGCACGCTCCACAAGGATCAAATAAAATAGATCAAAGTAAGAAAATTTGTATTTTTCCTTTTTGAAAATTTGATAGCGATCGAATGTTTGAATTAGTTGTATTGATGGAAACGAATGAATTTCGTTACCTCAAATTGGCTTAATTAACAAGAAAAATTTGAGGAAATTGTGACGCACGCCGAACCCTGTGGCTTCCCGAAGGCCCGCTTTAGGGCTATTAGGAGAGGTTCATTGAAACTTGTAAGGTATTTACAAGTGCGTCTATTTTGGGCAATAATGAGATTTCATGGAGTCACCACCCAATAAAATATTGGAAAAGTTCGTCTCGCCTCAGTGAGCCTAAGACGGCGCTGCTATGTCCATTTTAGGCAAGCCAAAGGGGTCTTGGAGGTCCCATCCTAATAGAACATTAGGAGGGCCCTCTCGCCTCATGGAGCCTAGGACTATGCAAGTTAAAGCCTTTTTACGGGACACAAGAGTGTCTTGGAGATCCCATTAAAATGGGTCTCTCGCCTCGTTAAGCCCAAAAGCCAGAGACAGGTTCGGGACTTCCCATTTATTCATACCTTGGCTAAGTTTATAATCAAGTTTTGAATTTTGCGTTTTATCCCATTTCTCATTCAATTTTAATGCAATTTAATTAAATGCGCATGTCAAGCACATAATAAAAGCGATAAATAAAATAAATGAAAGCAAAATAAATTACAACAAAACTAGGGGCGGAATACAACCCCCATTTATAAGTAAAATGCAATCCATACATAAATCGGGCTATTTATTAGAGATGAGGACATTGGTCCTCATATGCATGTTTAAATAAAATAATTTTAATGTGACAATTTTATTTGGGATGAAGATTAGGACATTCGTCCCATTTTTATTAGGAAAATCTAAGTTAATTAATAAAAATACTTTGGCAACCTTTTAAATTAATGTGCATATAAATTATCGTGCATGAAAAATAAATTATTACAAATTACATATTAAAACAAATAAACAAAACCCAAAATGAAAGAAAAACAATAAAGATAATAAATTAACAAGGTAGCTCTCAGGTGTATCTTCAACTCTCCATGAGCTCCCACTTGCCATAAAAAACTCCCACACGAAAAGTAAGCATTTGAGAATAAAAAGACAAATAAAAAAAATGTTAGTAAAAACAATGAATTTAAACACATAATATAAAAGACATAAAAATAAAGCCAATAAAAAATGTATCATGCATGACCAATTAAGTTAATGACATAGTAAAAAAATATGCAACTTAACCAATTACTCATTTAACATGCATAAAAAGTATAACATAATAATTAAAAAATTCAACATGTATAGGCAAGCATAAAACTATAATGATAAAACTCAACATGCATAAAAACATGAATAAAATAAACATAAAATTCAGCATGTATAAAAATATAAATAATAAAAATTCATCATACAAGATAATAATAATAATAATAATAATAATAATAATAATAATAATAATAATAATAATAATAATAATAATA
This sequence comes from Excoecaria cochinchinensis, assembly GCA_947683425.1. NCBI lineage: Eukaryota > Viridiplantae > Streptophyta > Magnoliopsida > Malpighiales > Euphorbiaceae > Excoecaria > Excoecaria cochinchinensis. Next base: position 1,680,916 of record CANTUQ010000129.1, read on the forward strand.
ACAACAACAACAACCAAGGATATGAATAAACCACATAAACATGCAAGAACAATAAGAAATAAACATGACATGTTAAGGCATGGTAAATGATAATACCAATAACAATATGGACAATCACATAAGCACATGGTAAAAATAATAATGATGATAATAAAAAAAATAATGATGATAACAACATGTGAACAATATGAACAACATGAACAATTAAATAAAAATAATATGAACAATTGAATAAAAATAATATGAACAATTAAATAAAAATAATAAAATAGTTCTAAGAGAATTTACATTATTAACTAATCAAATAAAAAACAAAAACAAGAAATAAGAAGAAAATAATAAGACTAAAAGAATTTACATGTTAACTAGTTAATTAAAAATAAAAAAATTAAATTAAAAATTAAACTAAGAAATTGAGCCAAAAATGTTTACCCTCAAAATTTATCTTGATGAAGAGAAGATAAGATCCAATTCCTTGTCTTGTATTGTTGGAATAAAATTTGAAAATAAAATATTGAAAGTGAATTTTTACTCAAGAACAAATAATTTATTTATTTGTCTCAAAGCAAAAATTGTCAATTGAAAATAAGAAAATTCTCAAGAATAAAAGTTGTTATTTTTTTCCTTAAGAATTTGCTGGAAATTCCTTTAGAAATTGAGAGAATTTGTTCTTGAAAGAAGAAAGAAGAAGAAAATAATTTTTTCTAAAGAAAAATCCCTTTTTAAATTGTCACTAAAAACCCCTTTTTATTCCCCTCAAAATTCAGATTCTTAATTGACAAATTAAATTAAATTAATTCCCATTAAACACTAAAAACTGAAGAAAATCAAAGGTTTGGAATATAAAAAGTTTTAGCATTAAATTTTGCAAAAAAAATGAAGAAAAAATTGATTTTTTGGGCAAAAAAAACGTCAAAAACGGCCAAAAGGGGCGACAGGGGCGCGCGACGCCTAGCGCGTCGCTCGCGCAGGGGGCAGGTGAGCGCTGGCGAGTGCCCTGCGCGCCTCGCCTGCACGATGGCGCTCGCGCTCAGAGCGCTGCCGCGGGCCTATACTGGCAAGAAATTTTTTTTTTTGTAAATTTTCTATAAAATATAATAATTTAAAAACTCACTTTTTCATCACAAAATAACTTTTAAAATACTTTAAAAATATTTTTGAAATACATTTTTATTCATTCCTAACAAATGAAAACGACAAGAAAATTATCACTTCCAACTTTCATTCTTTTTGCCTATAAATCGACATACTTAATTTCATCATTGGGTAATCCTGATCAAGGCTACTCGGGACCCAGTGTCTACAGTTGCCCCCAATTTTGGGGAGGCTAGTGCGTGGGTGCCTAGGTGAGCCAAAATTCAGGAAAAGAAAAAAAGCGCGTACCTGAGGCGGCGACCTTCCTGCTGCTCCCTGGGGAACACTGCTATGACTTGAAATATGAATATCCTCTCCGAGTTGCACTAAGTCACTGACAAGACTACGAAGTGCTAGGAACCATCCTCAGATGGTGATACGCCGAGTCGCTACCAAGACTACAAAACGCGATAGATAAATCGCACCGAGCCGCTGACAAGGCTACTAAAAGTGCGCTGCACAGAGTCGCTGACAAGACTACTAAACGTACAGGTGCTATCTACAGATAGCGATGCGCCGAGCCACTGACAAGACTACTAAAAGCGCAGAACGAAAAATAGCACTGAGCCACTTACAAGGCTACTAAAAGTGCGCTGCACGTAGTCGCTGACAGGACTACTAAACGTACAGGTTCTATCCGCAGATAGCGATGCGCCGAGCCACTGACAAGGCTACTAAAAGTGCTCAAGAGAGATGCACCGAGTCACTACCAAGACTACCAAAAGTGCAAGAACTACACCGAGCCACTACCAAGGCTACCAAAAGTGCACGAAAGAACTGCACCGAGTCGCTGACAAGACTACCAAAAGTGCAGGTGCCATTCACAGATGACGATGCGCCGAGCCGCTACCAAGACTACCAAAAGCGCACGAAAGAAATGCACCGAGTCGCTACCACGACTACCAAAAGTGCAAGGGTGTCATCCGCAGATGACTGCACCGAGTCTGCTACAGACTATTAAAAGTGCGAAAACCGATGATCTTCATTTAGATATTCCTGCAAAGTAATGTGCACAGAAAAATATACGAAATTTAAGTGTATATGAGATGTAAATGTATGTAAATGTTTGAAAAAATAGATTGACCCTATCCTAGGTGGTTAAGGGTTTGCCGAGGATATAGCTTGGCTGCTGTGTTACACTTCCAAGAATCTGATAGAGTGACATTTTGGCTTTAGGGACTCTGACCCCAAAACATTTTCTGAGAGAGACATCAAGTGTGTATCTTTGCCCCCGGTCAATGATCGTATGCCCAGGACTCTGACTCATGCATTATCTGACTGAAGAATGATCATCTGAAGTATACCGCCTTATTGCTCCAGGCATCGGAAGTCATTGCTTTAAAAGGTAGTGCGTCCCTTGTGGATTTTCACACTAGCTTTTCTTTGTGGAAAATGCATCCCTTTAGGGATTTTCACATAACCATTTGCCTAACTTTTGCCTGGAATGGACCCAACCCAAACCAACGGCTTTTTATTTTTTCCATCATATTATTTTTTTGTAGGGCAGACTGCCTGTCTCCAGGTTTTCACCCTGCCCTTTGACCTAACTTTTGCTTAGAGAGCCAGTTACGGTTTTCATCTCTAACGGCCTCTTTTTCTTTCAAGATTTGTTTTTATATTTTTTTTAGCTGCAAGAGAAACCTATTATCAAAACCACCACTAAGAGTGAATAGAACATATCTGCTTAGGCACCTTCCGAAAGAATGATTGGACAATAGTCATTAGATGAATAAGTGATATATTTTTTAAGGCAGAACTAGAAGAACAATGAAAATGTAAACTATATTCTTTTATTCATTGCAAAATTGAGTACATTTCTATATGATTTCATCATACATGATCCTTATTTAACAAGAATTCAAAAGTACAAGGCTACACCTAATCTCGGAATAGATCTTGTAAGCATCAAACTCATGTTATCAATCGGCCCTCTCGGGTTTTCTTGATTGAACATTCTCTGTTGGCCCTTAATTTTTGCCCAGGATGCCTTTTTTCGGTTTTCACCCTGACAGGGCACCCAATTTTAGCAAGGCCGCCTTTTTTCGGTTTTCAACCTACGGGGCATTTATTCTCTTCTTTTCATTTTTTGGTTTTTAGCCATCACTACAAGAAAAATGGGTTTTAACGAAGGGAATTCCAGTCGTTAAAAGTCCAAATCCGGTCGTTGAAAGTTTTTAACGACCGAAAATTTCGGTCGGTAAAAGCCCCTTCGTTAAAGGTATAGACGACCGGATTTTGAATCCGGTCGTTAATGTCTTTAACGACCGAAATGTATCCGGTCGTTGAATAGTGATTTTTAGCGACCGGATTTTCCCTTCGCTAATTATATTCATTTTTAACAAAGGGATTTTCGGTCGTTAAAAATATCTTTTAACAACCGGATTTTCCATTCGCTAATTGTATTCACTTTCAACGAAAGAAATTCCGGTCGTTAAAAATACTTTTTAGCGACCAAATTTTCCCTTCGCTAATTGTATTAACTTTCAACGAAGAGATTTTTTATCGTTAAAAAATCAATTTAGCGACCAGATTTTTCTTCGCTGAAAATAAATTTGATAATAAATTTTCAAAATAAAGAAAATATTTTATTTGAATATTACTTATACAAATCATTCGCGTACATATATATCCAAAATTATAATAAATAGTATTTTCATAGATCGCAAAATATTCGTTACAAAATTTATCGATATTTCGTAATTGTTTAACATTATATTTGTCACGTACAAATTTGCTGATAAAAGCAGCCCTCTAACTATATTATTTTCTATTCCCCTAGAATTTTCAAAAAACTGTATAATGAAACTCATATATGCATTGTCCATTGTTTTGAAGACCTGTAAATTTAAAACATAAATTTATAATTAATATTCATGCACAAATTCAGTAAGTCAAGTAGCAAATTAATTTAACATTTTTAATTTGAAATACCATTTACCTTAATATTTTGCTCATACTATAGCAGCATGGAAGAATTGGTTCCATAAATCCTACAATAACAGTAAATAGGATTTAGCATCAAGAACTACATAAAAAGCATAATATTTTCTAGAATAGCAGAATCACACTGAAAGATTATGATAAATTGTAGTCTCTATTATCTTACAACATCACATGAAGTTTTAGCAAAATGAATAAGCATAAGTTGACTAGTGAATAGAAAATAAGTATGGGGATGTAAATTACACTATAAAACCTAATGGCTAATTAAAAAACATGGCTAATGTGCAAACTCAAAATTTACTTCACCTAGCTATGTAAAGTACAGATGGTTCGTAAGCACTAGTTTAGGTCTCAAAAAGGAGAAAAATACAATTATTGAGACATGCGAAAATAAATTAACACCAAGCTATTTGACCATTATAAGACAAACAATGGAAGTCTAACTACCTATTTATTCTTGTCCAGTCACTCATGCACAACAAGCATCACTTCTGTCGGATTCAGTACTCGCTTCACTTCTTTTAGCTCATCCATCATTCCTTTATCTATTAAAAATGGGAATAAACAAGTAATAATCAATGAAGGTCAAGAAATGAGAATTATAAAATCGGATATAGTGTCAATGCCCAATCTCATTACAAAGTAGATATTATCAAATACATTTATAAAGTATTAGTACCTGCAGTTTTCCAGCACTGTCTACTATAACCACGTCTATGTTTTTCTTTTTGTCCTCCACTATGCTTCTTTTAGCTATTTCTGAAGGTTTATCCTCTGTCCCTTCTGTATAGACTGGCACACCCACCTGCCACAAGATACAACTGAAGATGAGAATAATAATGGAAAACCAATTAATAAAAAATAGTAAACCATATCTATTAAAAAAAATGACTAATACAACACAGAACTATTACGTGCTATAATCATTTTCATATTATATTCTAACCGGTGGCTGCTAATTCACAAATTGATAAGAAAAAAAAATTAGACTATTATGTAGCTTTGATATTCAAGTATAAAACATGAATATCTATCGCATCTAGCTGTCAAGTCATCCCTCTCTGCTAAAACAAACATTCTATAATTTTTGTTTCTTTTTATCATTTTACATCAATAGGAATTTGATAAGAATAGAGAGTGAAACAGACATTTAGACCGATACACTTACGTTAAAATGGTGCGCTATCATGCCTTTCTTGAAAATGAAAATCCTATAAGTGTTAACCCAAAATAACAAGTTGGTCAATGGCGGCAGGTCTGTACACATCTCCAGCCACAAGCAAGCAAGACTTCCCCTGCAGAAAATATAGTACTTATGTAAGCATTCTGCACTAGAGATCAGCATGTGTACACATGTGCTAGGCTTTCACAGTGCACCTGTTTCTTAAGATAATTAGCTAACTTTGCAAAATTGTTTCCAACTCCTTGTAGACCAGCCAGCAAAATAACAGCTAGGGGAGATCTTGCAAAAACTAGTTCAGACACCTTCCCACCCATCAATTTCACAAGCTCATCATGAACAATCTGGAAGAACAAGAAACTAATAACAGCTAGAGAAAGACGAGAAAAGAAACAATTGAATGACAAAGAATCAGGATGTCAGCCAAAAAAATTTGAATATGCGCATCTACTTGCATAAAGATCACATAATTGACAATTCATGACTACTAAACGCACGGTATGAAAAATTGAGAAATGATGGAAATGGAAGATGAAGAAAGAGAAGGAATGGGATGAAATGTGATAAAAAGAATGTCAAGAAATATTGTGTCACTTATTTTTGGAGCATTAAAATGAAAAGTAGATACACGGGTGTCCAAAAAGCAAAAATCTTTACTTTAAATCTTTAGCTCTGACTTTTGAAGTTTAGAAAAATTGGTACTAGGGGTTAATGAGTGTAAGAATTGAACTAACACTGGCCTCTACTTCCATAAAAAAAATTAGAAAGTTAATCTCCATTTACATTTAAGCCATGAAAGACAATTTATGACATTCGCAAATCGAGAACTACATATTTTGCCTAGTCCAGAAGCCGAATCTTTAATCATCAACATAAAAAATGAAGCACCAGTGGCTTGGTCACTAACTGATTGGACAAATCTTCTAACAACAGGAAGACTCACCTGCCAGTTTGAAAAGAAAAAAAAATTGGATTTCCTATTTCTTAATAGAAAAAAAAAAGAAAAGAGAAAAAAGGAGGAAAAACACAAGATAAATGAAAAAGAAGAAAATAGCACTAAAATTGACAAGCCTTGGAATACTTTTCTTAGTTGAAGTTCACCAAAGACTTGCCACGCCCCTTATAGGCCATAGTATCATGCATATCCTAATTGAAATAGAAACCTTAGTACGATGAAGAACCATTAAAACCAGTTTCTACAGTATCAGTGAGGTGCCCTGTTCAGTTAGGTTACAATTAATAAAATTCATTACTTGATTTCCTAATAAATTTTGCAAGTACATAAAGTCAAGCACAGCTGTGTCAAAGTAAATTGCATTAAAGGCAAACGAAACCTGTTGCAATATATGAAACATGGAATATCAATACAATGAAGAAATCAGTCTCCTTAATAAAAGTTATTCATGCCCATACCTTTGACAATGGCAGTTCCCAATATTCTTAGAAAATTGAAGAAAGCACCATACCTATAAAAAAATAAGTTCTGAAAACCAAAAATATAGTTAGAATTTGAATCTTAATAAATTCAGTTATCAGCACATAAACTCATAACTGCAGTTTCAATTTAAGGTATAATGTTCATCAAATAGTACAGTAGCATTTGACTTATGCAAAATATTGCAGTATCCATCCTCAGAAGATTGAAATTAATAATGAGTATAATGATCAGTACTTAAATTATCCATTGCTTTTCTTTCATTTTTTTTTGGTCACTTTTCTCTTTCCTCCTCTTATCTCTCAAATTATTAAAAGCACATAATTTTCATGGAAATTGAGGCAGAAACAGAACTAAAATACATTGGCATCCTTGTAAGAGAAAGGGAAAGACAATTTAAAATCACATTAAACTGGCAACTGGCAGCTGTATTCAATGTCTCACCAATATAAGAACCATAGAGAGTAACAGTATATTCAGAACCATTATTGTTTCTTTCCTTATTACCGTACATAGACTGTGTACGGAATTTCCAAAGTCTTATGCATTATCAATATATATATATATATATATATATATATATATATATATATATATATATATGTAGAAAATATATGTTCTTATCCATAATGCATTATAAAAAAAATAAGAATAATATAAGAAGAATATTAAGAAGAGGAAAAAAAACAAAACAAATTCACTACATGCATTACAAGAATGTTAATGAAAGCTTTCATTTCGTAAATATTTGACACTTTCTATTGTAGCAATGCATTTCTGGTAGTTATTTAAATTATCTGAAGAATAAGTACCTTCCTTGGGTTTGGGATTGAGCATAGTGGACGATGAGTAATCATTTCTTGATACGCACATTCATCCCTTTCAATGAGCTGAATCACCCCATCCAAAACAAGAACCTTTCCATATGTTGATGACTGCAAATGATATGGCAAAAAATAGCTCAAAATAGGCATATAGTAATATGTAGTTAGTTGCAAATGCAATGGTAGGACACCCAACGTATGCCCCTGGAAATCAATCACCTGAAAGACCATGACATTTAAAGAAGCAGAACAGAACACTGGGCATTTAACAAACAATAAGCCAATATAGAACATAAAAAAACCAGACATTGATTGAATCCAAGGATACAACATAAGAACACCTGTTCCAAGTAAACCCAAAGCTGTATTAAAAGTTCATGCCTTAAATTATATCCAAATATTTACTTCCACCAAAAACAAATATATATCAACGAACCAGAGAGTGATGAGATTGTCACAAACAAGAAGATAAAACTTATCAGAATGCATGACCAAATGGGGCACTGAATCTAATAATTAAATCAGAAATGGTCAGAAATAGCAACCAGCTTTGCCACCAGCTAATACTGGGTAGTGAAAATCAATCATTTGAATAGACACAAAAACTAGTGAACAAACTAAAACAGAAAGACTCCAGCTAACATCAATAGAACAGAAAATGAATATATTGAATATAACTATCTATGATGCACCCATGAAATAGTCTAAGGTAATTAAAAAAGCAAAACCCAATAAAAATACAGAATAGAAAATGTGGAGAACCATATATAGTGGAAAAACAAATCCAAGATTCAAATAAATAAAAAGTTGCAAAAATTGGGAACAATAACATACCAGGCCACATTGGGCTAATCTCAGAGAACCAGCCCGGAATAACAGATGAGATGTAATCATTATTGGTAACATTCTCCTTCGCCATAGTAGCGGTAGTACCAGGAACCCCATTCTCTTCATCTTCTCTTGGCCTTTTAACGGGCAAATCATTAGAAACAACACCCTCTTCAGCCATAGAAGCTGTATCTTTCTCTTTCTAACTTATCTCTGTATCTTAAGCGTCTCCAAGGAAAACCCAAAAGCCAAAACCCCTCCCTCCCAAAAAAAACCTAAAGAGGGAAGTGAATGAACGAAGCCAACAATCTGGGTGCGTCACTTTATAGGAAAAGATCAAATTTTTAAGCAAAAATAAAAGAAAGAAATAGAAAAATAGTATCATGCAGAAGGAATCTGCTTAAGATCACAAAATGCAAATAGAAACACTCAAGAGAGAGAGAGTCCGAAGAACAAAGTAAAGAAGCCCAAGGGAGCGCGACATTAGAGCTGGGGTAGGGGGCACGACGGAGAGGCGGCGTCCGAGATCGGCGGCCGTCGTTCTTCTGATCTGAGGGGTAGTGGGCACGCCGGGATTTCGGGAAGCAGAGGACGTAACAAAAGAAGTGGGTTAGGGAGAGGAGTCGGTGTTGCGAGGAGCCGGTTGCTTGCCGTCGACCGTCGCCAGCCTCCTCGCCCCTTCCGCCGTCTCTCTCTCTCCCTCTCTCTCTCTCTTTCTCTTACTCGGTCTCTTTCCCGTTCTGCCTCTCTTTGGTGACTTTCCCTCTCTTTTTTTTTCTACTTCTAGTAATTCCCACTAATTCACGCAATTAACCGCCGGATTTTAATTATTTTAATGACTGAATTTAATCCCTTTGCTATATAATAATAAAATTTAACAACTAACGACCGAATTAATTTTCCTTCGTTATTTGTATATTTTAACGACCGGATTTTTATCGTTTTAACGACCGAATTTAATTCTCTTGTTATATAATAATAATATTTAAGAACTAACGACCGGATTGATTTCCCTTCGTTATTTGTATATTTTAACGACCGGATTTTTATCCCTTCGTTAAATTTTGGTCGTTAAAAGTCAATTTTCTTGTAGTGCATGGAACCTTTTTAATCTATCGACATTGACCAGGTCTTTAAACTCATTCCCATCGCTGTCTGCCAAGATTGCTACTCCCTTTGTTAGCAACTTCTTCAAAACGAACGGCCCTTTCCCAGGTTGGCCTGAATTTTCCTCGCATGTCTAGCACTCCCGGCCTCATCATGTTAAAGACCAAATCCCCTTCTTTCAATGGGTGCTTTCGTACCTTCTTGCCAAAGGACCGAGCTAGTCTCTTCTGATAAACCTGATTGTGATAATAGGCTCTCAACCTATCTTCATCCAACAGATTCAACTACAACAATCGCTGTTGTGCCCATTCTGTCTCTGGAATCTCGGCTTCCATAACTACCCTTAAAGATTTCAGCTCAATTTCAATCGACAGAATCGCTTTGGTTCTTTATACCAGGGAGAAAGGTGTTGCTCCCGTAGAGGTTTTGACTGTGGTTCTATAACCCCAGAGTGCAAAAGGCAGCTTTTTCGCCCAATCCTTATAGCTCTGAACCATCTTGGCCAGTATTCTTTTCACATTCTTGTTCGCTGCTTCAACCGCACCGTTAGCTTGAGGACGGTAAGGAGAAGACTTGTGATGCTGGATTCCATACTTCTGAAGCATCTATTTAGTTTCTGCTAAGAATTGCACCCCATTATCAGATACAATATGGTGTGGGAGGCCATATCTGCATATCAAATTTCGCTCGATGAACTTAGCCATATCCCTAGCATCAATCTTCTTGAAAGATTCAGCTTCGACCCACTTAGTGAAATAATCAATGGCGACTATAATGAACCTGTGCCCATTAGAAGCTGTAGGACGTATCTCGCCTATGATATCTATTCCCCAAGCTGCAAATGGCCATGGAGATGTCAAATTATGTAGCTCTGAAACTAGGACATGCCTTAAATTCGCGTATTGCTGGCATAACTGGCATTGCTTCACATACTTTGAACAATCCGTATCCATTGTGAGCCAATAGAATCCTTGGCGCATGATCTTCTTTGCTAAGGCTGAGCCATTCATGTGAGCTCCACAGACTCCGGCATGAACCTCTTCTATAACCATTTCAGCTTCTTTCTCCGCCAAACATCTTAACTGGATACCATCGGCTTGCCTTTTATACAAAGTGCCATTTACACTGATGAACTGAGTGGACAACTTTCGAATCATCCTTTGGTCTTTCTCGGTGGCTTCTTCTGGAAAAACAGACCGTTCCAAATAATTCTGAATGTCGTAGTACCAAGGGTTTCCATCGGTGGCCCCAACATCCATCACCTGCTCAGCTTCAAAGCAAGGCTTTTCCGAGCTAGAGATTAGCACGGGTTTCATAGTAACCCCTGTTGGATTATCCCACATGGACACCAATATCTCGAGAGCATCGGCCAATTGATTTTCATCCCTGGGGGTAAAGTGAAAAGTGCAAGTCTCGAACTGGCTACTCAACATTCTCAAATGCTTCATATAAGGTAACAACCTTTCTTCCTTAACCGATCATTCCCCTCTAATCTGATGGATTACTAATGATGAATCTTCGAAGACTTCTGCGGTCTTCGCCCCCAGAGCTAGCAATGCTTCCAATCCGAAGATGCAAGCTTCATATTCCGCTTTATTATTGGTCGCCTTGTACCTCAACTTCTTGGCTAATGGCAGCTTTTCACCATCCGGGTCGTAAGAATGATCCCTGCTCCTACCCCTTTACTGTTAACTGCCCCATCAAAGAACAATTGCCACCCTTGTACTGCTATGGCCATGACATCTTCATCTAGGAAATTGTATTCGAATTGGTCTCCCTCAATAGGATGCTCAGCCAAGAACTCAACTACAACTCTTCCTTTAATGGTTTTCCTGGTGATGTATTCGATATCAAACTCCTGCAACAATAATAACCATCTTCCCATCTTTCCTAGCAGAGAGGGCGCTTCCTAAAGATACCTAAGCGGGTTATGCTTGGCAACCGCTTGCACACTGAAGGAATGAAAGTAGTGCTACAACTTCTTAGAAGCCCAAACCACTGCCAAGCTAATCTTTTCCACTTCAACATATTTGGCTTCATATGTCAGGAATTTCTTGCTAAGATAGTAAACAGCAAACTCTAACCCAAAATCATCCTCCTGGGCTATCATGGTACCCACTGAATTGTCTTCTATCGCCAGATACAGGATTAATGGTTTGGCATGTCGTGGTGGTCTTAAAACTGGAGGATTAAGGAGATAATCCTTAATAGTATCAAAAGCCAATTAACAATCATTATTCCACACCACCGGCTAATTCTTCCTAAGAAGCTTAAAGATGGGCTCACATACTGAAGCCAGCTTGGCAATAAACCGGCTGATGTACTGAAGTTTTCCCAGGAAACTTCTAACCTCTTTCTCTTTTTAAGGCAATGGCATCTCTCTGATGGCCCTGACCTTGTCGGGATCTACTTTAATTCCTCTCTGGCTTACCACATGGCCCAATAGCTTACCCGAGGTAACTCAAAAAATGCACTTCTTGGGATTGAGGCGCAGATCATACTTATTAATCCTTTGAAAGAACTTTTCCAAGGCCTCAAAGTGACCTTCTCTGGTAGCTGACTTTATCATCATGTCATCAACATACACCTCCACTTCCTTGTGGATCAAATCATTGAGAACTCTAGTGGCCATCCTCTGATAGGTCGCTCCTGCATTCTTTAGTCCAAAAGGCATGACCCGGTAAGCAAATGTACCCCACTCGGTTATGAAAGCTATCTTTATTCGATCCACTATCTTGTTAAGGATTTGATTGTACCCTGCATACCCATCTATAAAGCTGTACATCATGCAAGCAGCAGCACTGTCTACCAGCACATCAATATGAGGCAGAGGAAAATCATCTTTCGGACAAGCTTTGTTCAGGTCCCGATAGTCCACACATACTCGAACTTTTCCATCCTTTTTAGCCACAGGAACTACATTAGCCAGCCACGTCGGGTATTTAACTTCCAGTAGAAACTTAGCCTCAATCTGCTTATGGATCTTGTGACGCGCGCCGGATCCCGTGCGCTGCCCCTCTCGGACCGCCCGCACGTGGGCGATCGAGGCATTTGCGGGTCCGTTGGCAGCTTGCGATGAATCGCAAGTGCGTCTATGTTGGGCAACAAGGAGGTTTCATGGAGTCGCCACCCAATAGAACATTGGGAAAGTTACTCTCACCTCGAAGAGCCTAAGACTGCGCTTGGTATCCATTTTGGGCCAGCCAAGGGGTCATGGAAGGTGAAACTTCTCACCCTAAAGAGCCTAGGATTAGCGCTAAAGCCTCGTGACTCAAGAAGTATTTTGGAGGATAACCTCTAACCTCTCGAGCCCAAAGACCAGAGCTGGGTCCGGGCTTTCTCATCTATTTCTACCTCAATTATTTTATGATCAAATTTTAATATCATTAATTCACTCTCTCTCCACACTATGCAATTGATTAAAAGGCGCACTTATTCACATCTTGAAAGCGATAAATGATCAAATAGATAATGAAAGCAATAGATTATAATAATACAAGGAGCGGAATACAACTCCCTTTCGTAAATATGCGGATCATGCATAAATCGGGGCATTGCTTATTTTGAGGACTTTGGTCCTCACATGCATCATTATTAAAATTGGGGATTTTTATTTGTGATGATCTTTATTGGATAAAATAGGGCATTGGACCCTTGCTTTTGTGTAAACCTCATTTTATTGAATATAAAACATTGAGTCATTTTTGTACATCAACGGGATATGAAAGGAGTACATCCGTATACATAAAATAATCAATAAATAACAAAATGAAGAAAATAGCCAAGAGGGTTAGGGAAACTAAACCAGACGAGATCCTCCAAACATGGTAGACAGCTGCTCAAGCTCGGAATTATCCAAGAGAATCAATATATACTCATAGAAAGTTAAGAGATGTTAATATACATAAAATTAACATATAAGAAGCCAAAAAGACTTGAAAGAGATGAAAAACGATTTAAAAAGATGGAGACAGAACCCACCGATGACCTTCCTCAGCTGACCGACGGGCGTCGGTTAAGGTAACCGAGATGTCCGTTTGTCATTCAAGGAGGGGCGTCTGTAGGTGGGTGACCGACGAGCATCGGTGATAAAGATGACCCGTCGGTCACCACTGCCTCCGAAAAAAACAGAATGGAAAAGAAAACTTTTCAAAGTCAAAAAAGTGGGTTTTATCCCAAAAAGAGATAAGAGAGTCAAAATCTAAAGAAAATAATGACAGATATTCAAAATTCCACAAAATCAGAAATAAATATGAGATAATATGGAGAAGGAATCTGGAATATTTACCCTCAGATAATCGCTTTGGGGGAGATTCTTGTGTTGATTAGAGCCCCGCGCGTTCTACGAGAAGCGAAGATGAAGGATCAAAGAAAGAAAATGAGCTATTTCTTCTTCAACCCCTCAAAAGATCGATTTTGGAGTCAAAATCTAAAGAAAACTAATTAGTTTTTAGTTCCTTTTGATTGATTTGATCCTTGATTAAATAGATTTCCTTAGTAAATGTGTTTTGTTGGAAGAGAGAGAGAGTTTGCTTGAAATTGGGCAGAGTTTCCTCCTTTGAAAATTTTTCCAACCCTTTTCAAGTGAAAATCCGGAGCTTTTATAGCCAGACACGACCGACGGGCGTCGGTGTATGGGGGTGGGCGTCGGAAGAATCCTTCTGACACAAGGATTCGTCCGACGGCCCTGCCACATCCACCGACGGGCGTCAAAACGGTTGCGTGCTCCGGAAAACCAGGCGGCGTTCTGACAGGGGCGGTGACTTTCCGACGGGCGTCGGAAAATACCACAAGCCATCGGTGACTCGAAGCGACGGGCTGGCCGTCTGTGGAGGACAAAAAGCTTTTTGACTCGAAAAAACCTCTGTTTTCTCCCCCTCTGCCCAGGAATGGTAAAAAGCCTCATTTCTCGTGGAACGTGGGACTAAAACCTCCAAATCCAGCCCTTTTATACAGGCTTGGACACTGACTTCATCATAGGGTAACCTCTGATCCGGACCACTCCGAGACACGGTGCTTACAGTTGCCCCCAGTTTTGGAGCAACTAGTGCACAAGCGCCTAGATAAGCCAAAACTCAGAGAAAGGTCAGAAAGTGAGCGTACCTGCGACGGCTTTTCACCCTCCGTGCCTTCTGTCGGGTGGACCTTGTCTCGATCCGCTCGGCGATGCGAAGATACTTCCATCGGTCTTGTCTCGACCTGTAGTTACCTGGCAGGATGCAGCATGCTTTGGCTACAACCCCAATTTGAAGTGCGATATGCTCTGACCGCAGCTTCGATCTGGTGAGATGCAGCAAGCTTTAGCTTCAACCTCGATCTGGTGAAGTGTGGTATGCTCTGACCGCAGCTTCGATCTGGTGAGATGCAGCATGCTTTAGCTACAACCTCGATCTGGTGAGATGCAGCATGCTTTGGCTACAACCTCGATATGGTGAAGTGTGGTATGCTCTGACCGCAGCTTTGATCTGGTGAGATGCAGCATGCTCTGGCTACAACCTCGATCTAGTGAGATGCAGCATGCTCTGGCTACAACCTCGATCTGGTGAGATGCAGCATGCTCTGGCTACAACCTCGATCTGGTGAGATGCAGCATGCTCTGGCTACAACCTCGATCTAGTGAGATGAGGAAACCCTGCCAGGTTCCTTGTTCCAAAAGAGATCTTTTTAATCGATGCCTATGTTCAGATCGGTATTTCTCTGTACCTGTGTGATAAAAGATTTTGTTAGCTCATGTTTGAGCGGTTATCTTTTAACCTGTCCATTGATGGCATGATCTTGCTTTATTTGCTATGCCATGTTTCATTTTTCATTTTTCATTCTTTTTTCCATTTTCTTTATTGAGCTGTTATTGATCATTTTTGTTTTTGTTATATTGTCATTTTTATTGACACATAAGTAAATATGAGATCATACACTTTCTGTGATGTGATTAAACAATTAACAATCAAATGATCATGCAATAATGAAGCAAAAGTTTTTCACTAGAAACGTCAGCTTTGAACAGTGCATATACGAAATATAAATGTACAAAATGTACAAAAATAACTCCCTGAAGATCAGAGAGGTGTGTAGTCGGAGGGCTCATCGGGATCCTCATCATCCGATATATGCTCGGTCCCTGGCGAAGGTGGAGGTGGCTGAGCCGTGGAGGGTCCTGCCTCGTGATCATGGGCCCGCCTGAACCGGATCTGAGCGTAGCCATCCAAGAAGGGTTGGGTACAGGTACTCATAAACCCTAAGGTCTCAGAAACCTTGTCTCCTAACTTCTTGAAGGCTTGGCTCAACTGAATGGTCTGCTCGCTGGCGGCCTTTCTCCTTTGCTCCAGGCTCTACTCCGTCTGCTCTCTAAACTCCCTCATGGTCTGAGAAAGAGGTGGGAGAATCCCCTCTATCACCTGGATGCGGGATCTCAGAGAGTCGAGTGACTCATCAATCATCTGTAGGGTCGTATCGACCCTCTGAGATGCCTGGTCATGTGACGTCCTCAAATCATGAGCGAGCTGCTGCCTCAACTCCCTCTGGCCCTGAGCAATCTGCTCGATCAACCTCAACTGCTCACCTCTAAAGGCCCCTAAGGTCTGAGCCTGCTCATCCCTGAAAACATCCAAGGCTCGAGCCTACTCTCGTGTTGTATGCTCAATGTAGCTGGCCTGCTCTCGGGCTAAGCGCTCCACCGACTGGGACTGCTCCTCAATGGCAGCTTGCTGGCAATCAAACCTCTCATGAATGGCCCTGTCCCTCTCATCCTACCGTCGCTCTAAGGCTGTAAACATGGACGTGAGGAGCTGAGAGAAATCAGGCTGCGCAGGCTACTACGGTGCTGGCTTTGGCGGTGGTGCCGAGGAGGTGGATGCCCCTGGGTCACCTCGGGAGTACGGATGGTATCTCTCGGAGGGCCCATGGATAGACCTCTGTACCCTGGCGCTCGGTGATGGGATTGGAGTCGATGCTCTGGACGTCGGTGAAGCGGCGAAGAGGTCGTCCATCGTGATCTCGAAGTCGAAGTCCGAGGGGGTCCTAGGCTGCTCCTGCTGCTGTGGTGGTAGCACAGTCTGTGGCTGAGGAGGTTGATGCTCTGGCGGAGGCTCGGGCTGAGGCTCGGGCTGTGGAGGTTGCTCCTCCGGGTGGTCTGGCTCTGCACCCAAGGGTGGAAGCGAGAACAGCTGCCGGGTCTCATGAATGGTCAACACCCTGTAGGGCTCTGCCTAGCCTAAAATCTGGGAGATCAACCCCATCTGTACTGCCGCCACGGCATCTACATGGATCCCCTCTGGCAAGGGTCCTCTCAACCTCTCAGGGTTAACCCTTAACCTCAAAAGTAACCGGGTGATAACCTCTCCTACTATCACCACCGGCGTCAACCCTCTGCCGACTCTGGTCAAGTTGGCTAAGATCTCGTGGCTAATGTTGAGACGCTGGCCTGCCACTATAGCCCAGAGGCTCCAGATCTCGGCCGCGTTAAGCGACCCTGGATTACCAGCTCGACCGAGGTACGAACTGGAAAGCACTCTGTGCAAATACCGGAGTGCCTGAGACACCAGTACGGTGCTCTTCGCTGTATCGTGATCGTACAGCACTCCCGGTATGGCAATAGCCGCCCAATGGGCGCGTCTAATAGCTCGCCGCGGGATCTCGACCCCCTCCTCTGTAGGGAGCCCCATAGCCTGAGCAAATCTCTACCTAGTAATACTGAAGTGGTAGCCGTCAAACCAAAACTGAACCACCCCCGGGTCGGTATCTTCACTCTAAAAGCCGGTATAGCGAGAGAGTGGCCAGGACCTGGCGAGTAGCCTCTGGAAAAGTCTGAAAGGAGGGTTCAAGGAACTCTGTCCACCCAGCACCCTCGGCAAGTAGATCAAACTCTGGGGCCAACCCTAGGGCCTCTAGAAATGGGCGGGACACAAAACGACTGGCCCGAAACTCTACCTGAGCCAACGCTCTATACCTCTGAGCCAACTCATCATCCATCCAATCCGGAGCTACAAGCTCGGGCTGGGCCTGCGGTGCTCTACGTCTAGGAGGCATCCTGCAAAAGGGAAGAGATTAAATATCGAAAATTTGGCAAAACAAATATTTTTAAATTTATTTCCAAGGCGAAGGCCGATTTAGGCCTCATCGGGACAATAGCGGCCCAAAACAAGATAGAGAATTGATAAAAGAACGAAAAGAGCAAACATCCTGTCTAAGGAAGTAGCCTAATGTGCCTCGCACGCATCATGGCAAAAGCAACATGCAATCAGCATGGAAATAATTAAAGTGAATAAGAATGGGCTTTCTAGGTCCCAGGGCGTGCATTATACACAAAAATACTCAACTCATGAATAAATAATAAAAATTTGGGCAGCACCCCGGCAGGGGTATGCCCCACCTCCTGCATGAAAAGGCAAAAACATAGGCCTCAGGCCCCAACAATAATATACGCATGTAAATGGGGCGCACCCCGGCAAGAGTGTGCCCCCAACAATACAAAATAATGGCCTCAGGCCGCAAAAGCAACATATACACATAATGGTGCGCTAAAAAAAGTGTAGTTCTAAAGCGCTAAAATTATAGAAAAATTCTATTTCTATGTGACCATGCAAAAGTTCGATTTTAAAAGAAAAAAAGGCAACATTCCTCCTAATTTCTAAGGCATCTAAAATATTCTACTCACTCCTAAAGTTCAAAAGGAGAAGAAATGAAGAAATAAATTGAATAAAATCCAAAAGAAGTGGTTATTTACTTACTTGGAGTCGCGAGGAGTGTAGAAACTGGAGAAAATATAAATATCCGAGCACCCGGTGAGTATAGAACACGAAAATATCAAGAAATCGCGAAGAAAAATGAAGAATGCTTGAAAAAACACTAAAAAACGCTAGAAAAACGGTTTGGGAGATGAAGAAGAAAGGGACAGCAGCGTTTGCACTGTCTGTCACTCGCCCTTATATAGAATTTCGTGACCGACGGGCAGGGCGTTGTAGACACCGGGTCCCGAGTAGCCTTGATCAGGATTAACCAATGATGATAATTGCCTTCACAGCCTTAAAAGGTTAAAAGTGATGATTTTCTTGTCAAATTTGCATTTTAGAGTGAAAAATTAGAAAATAATAAAAAAATATTTAAAAAATTAATTTTAAAAAATGGGGGCTTAAAATTATGATGTTTTTAGTCAATTTAAAATTTAAAAAAAATAGAAAAAAAATAAAAAAAAATAAAAAAATTTTCGGACCGCGAGTGTCGGGCGCGGCAGCGCGCAGGCCCGCTGGCGCCAGGTGCCCAGCACGCAGACGCCCAGGCGCCCAGCGCGCTGGGCGCGATTTGGCGACGCGCAGCGTCGCCAATGCCGCGCGTCACTAAAGAGCGACGCGCTGTGCGCCGCACCGTGCGCTGAGGCGCGCGATTTCCGCGCCTCAGCGCACGGATTTCGCCCGCCTGGTCGCCGCGTGAGTCCCCGTCGCTCTATAGCGACGGGCGGCATCCCTCTAGCGACGGCTCCCTGGCCGTCGGTATAGGGTCTGTTACCCTATTTTCCATTTTTTCAGCCTTTTTCCGATTTTTTCACCCAAAAATCCATTTTTATCCCAAAATTAAGGGTTTTTGACTTCAAATAAAATTCCAAAATATTTTTTATAGATTATTAATTAATAAAACTTGATTTTATCCCCAAAAATAAAGGAATTTGAATAAAATTAGGTTTGTTTTCCTTAATTAAATAAGGGCAACATTTTCTATTCTTTAAATACTTTAGGATGAAAAATCAAATAGAGCCTCCACATTTTTTTAGACCTAATTTTCCAGAATTCTTCTTCTATTTTCTCTTCAAAATTTCATATTTCTCTTTTTAATTAATAAGGTTTAATTGAAATTGAAAGATCAATTTTCAATTGTTAATTATTCCAATTAATTTCTTTGTTTTTCCTCCATAAACACAAGAAATTAATTATCATTTTCACATCAATTTCTTTTTAATCTTAAGCATACAAATCAATTCCTTTGTTTTTCTCCATAAACAAAGAGAATTAATTTTATTGCTAAGTTATTCTTTCAAGCAATTTTCCGGAAAATCATCACTTTTCCTTCATCAAATCCAATATTCTGAGGGTAAATATTCTTGGCTCCATTTCTATTTTATTTTATTTTTATTTAATTTATTCATATATATTTTATTGTTTTTATTGATTTATTTATTGTTTTCATCTATTCATTTGTTGTATTGATCTTATATTTGTTCCATTTAATTGTTTATATATGATTTGATTTTTATTCATGTGAATATTGCTTTTTTTAATTCCTAACATGTAAATAATTTATTTTGATTCCTCATTATTTTTAACATGCAAATAATTAATTAATGTAAATTAATCTTTTTGTCATGTAAATAGTTTGTATTAATTATCAACACATCAATTAACCTTGTTATATATCATTATTATTTTCATCATTCCTTTGTTTACTAATTTTTATCATTGTTACATGATTTTATTATCATTTGTTTATTTATTCATTCATTATTTTTCACTTATCATCATTATTTTCATCATATGTATATTTTCATGTACTAATTAATTAACATGTTTTATTTTATTTTCATCACATCATTTAATCATTTATCACATATAATCCATGTTTCTCATTTTATTTTGGTTTGTTAATATTTTTGATTCCATTATCATTCTTTTCATATCATCTTATTTTATTTTAATTTGTTATTCATTATTTTGTATGTTTAATTGATTTAATTGATTTAATCACTAACATTGTTTTATTTGTATTTGCTTTTATGTCTAAACTCATTTTTTTCGCTTGGGCGTTTTTGCGAGCACATCGGGAGGTCCAAAAAGGCTCATTTGGTTCATATATTTATTTCTTTATTTGTAATATTTTATTTAATTTTGCCATATAATATTCTTGTGAAATTCTTTATTTAGGCACGCTAGAAAGAAAATCACAAAAACGTTTTTATTAATTAACTTGACATTTTTTTTTCTAAATAAAAGGGGACCAATGTCCTAGTTTTTCATACCCAAATAAATCAACACATCAAAACTGTTTCATAATAAATATGCATGCGAGGACCAAAGTCCTCAAAATAAGCAAATAACCCGTTTTATGTATGCTTCGCACATTTACAAGAGGGAGTTGTATTATGCTCCTTGTATTATTGTAATTTATCGCTTTCGATATTTATTTTGCTCATTTACCGCTTTCAAAATGTGAATAAATGCGCCTTTCAATTAATTGCATCGTGTGGAGAGAGAGCGAATCAATGATATTTAAAATTTGATCATAAAATAATCGAGGTAGAAATAGATAAGAAATCCCGGACCCAGCTCTGGTCTTTGGGCTCAAAGAGGCTAGAGGTCTACCCTCTAATACACCTTTTTGTGCCACAAGACTTTAGCGCTAATCCTAGGCTCCTTAGGGCGAGAGGTTTACCTTCCAAGACCCCTCTGGCTGGCCCAAAATGGATACCAAGCGCAGTCTTAGGCTCTCCGAGGCGAGAGTAACTTTCCCAATGTTTTATTGGGTGGCGACTCCATGATACCTCCTTGTTCCCCAACATAGACGTACTTGCGGTTTATCGCAAGCTGTCAACGGACCCACAAATGCCCCGATCGCCCACGTGCGGGCGGTCCGAAAGGGCGGCATTCGGGATCCGGCGTGCGTCACAGTGGCGACTCCGCTGGGGACGTTTATTATTCGAGATTTCGATTCGAAAATACCTCTTTTAACATTTATGATTAAAATTTAATTCATAAATTCACCTTCTCTCAAATTTGCATTTGCATATCATTAGAGCCTTAGAATACACTAGTTTGGTCCCTCTTTTAGCCCCGGTGCGTTCCTGAAGCACCTCCTCATTTTCACTCAATTTGGGGAAGTGTTAAGGATAATCACCAGCCCAAGCCACGTACCTTAATGGTATATCAAAATGGTGACCCGATCGGTCGTTACGCTCGTGATGAGCTAGACCCGTCGGCAGGGATCATGCTTGGGTAGCCTTAAAGTAACATCTCCCTTGTCCAAAGCTCATATAATGTCCATAGCTAATTTCCACAGGTGATATGAACCATAATTCCATGCTTGCTATATGGATCCTCATGTATTGGGTGACTCCAGATGTCTCGCTTGGTAACCTAGCCAAAGGCTTCCATGCCCCGGTAGGGCCATGTCGAAATTTGTGGAACATCTAAATACATGACAATCACTATCCATCCGCTTGTACATTAGTATAGGAGTGTTATGCTGTCGATTTTTCACCGCGCACCATACGTGTCCATTGGGTTCCACGTTAATCCATGGATCAAGCCCACCTAGGAAAGTGACCGCACTACCACGTGTATGGGAGATATAAGGTTGGAAGGATCTATCTGCTTGCATGTGTTTGTCTATGTTACATCAGCACGAGCATGCATTGCATTTTAATCATGCACCATCTTAACAATTTTTGCATTTCAGCCATCATAGATTCTCCTGGGTGGTCTAGAGGTCCCGACGGACGGTTAAGAAGGACGCCGCTTTTGGGGTTAACAGAGTTAGTGTTGGATCAGAGTTCAGATTCAATATCAGAAAATAGTGTGGGGTTTTCTCTCGAATCATCAACAGAAGTAAGCATGGCTAATCCATCAAATGAGTCTGATGCAACCCGGGCAATAATTGCTGAGGAGGTAGGAAAGAGGATGGAAGAATTTGAAGCCCGCATGATTGTAATGATGGGCAATCTTGCCACTACAATAGCTGGGCAACAAGCTGCTGCCGCCCCTATCCGAGTACCAGCTGAACAAGAGGTTGTAAGAGAAGAGCGTCCTGCTACAGTTAACCAACCAGTGGTTGACCCACCTGTTGTTGAGCAAAGAGTGCCTGCACCTATTGAGCGCAGAGAGGGCCCCAGGTCTGAAGCTGAGTTTGGGGGAGATGAGCTAGAGGAGCATACAGTACCTAAAGAGAAGTCACCGAAACTGGATGAGGCAATGTGGAGGAAAATGGAAGAGAGATTTGAGGCCATGGCAAGGATGATGACCGTGGGAAAAGGAATGAACCCGGAAGACTGAGAGCTAGATGGGGATGACCTGATTCCCCAGAATTTTAAGATGCCGGATATTCCCAAATTTGATGGCACCTCTGATCCTGCCGCACACATCAAGCAATACTCGTTGGTCATGAAGGGAACGTCCTTAACAAGAAAGTAATAGATAGAGTATTTCTGCTTGACTCTCACAGGAGCTGCTATTGAATGGTACCATGGGCTTGAGAGGAGGTCCAAGGAGGATTGGGACTTGCTAACCGAAGAGTTCCTTAAGCAGTACGATTGCAGTACCCGGATGGAGGTCACTTTGAAAGATCTCGAGTTGCTACAACAGAAGGCTGGGGAGTCCTTCCACGAGTACCTTACTCGGTGGAGAAACCGGGTTATGGAGATGAAACGCAAACCGGACACTTCTGATCAGATCCGGCTGTTCATTCGAAATGCCAGCCCCTACTTGAGAGATGGATTGAAAATGAAGGGACTGAAAGACTGGGAATCCCTGAAGGATATCGCCATAGAAGCAGAGGGAGAATATTTAGCCAAGAGGGCAAACAGCAAGTCCTACGCCAGGAAGGGATACAGCAATCAAGGGACAGCCAAGCCAGCAAGTTCCAGCAGTGGCAACAGATTTGGGAAGACTGCCGAGGTGTCTGCAATCGGGGTAAATCAGAGGTATTTCTCCAACTTGGGTAGGCCTTTATCATGGGTACTAAAGAGGCTAATAAAAGAAGGAAAACTGTGGCCCTTATCACCTAGGCCGGCCAAGACCCAAGGACAGCCAGGGCACAAAGAGAATGAATACT
This sequence comes from Excoecaria cochinchinensis, assembly GCA_947683425.1. Lineage (NCBI taxonomy): Eukaryota > Viridiplantae > Streptophyta > Magnoliopsida > Malpighiales > Euphorbiaceae > Excoecaria > Excoecaria cochinchinensis. The sequence goes on from CANTUQ010000129.1 coordinate 1,704,176, forward strand.
GCGCATTCCACCAACATACCGGGCATTTGACGGATGATTGTATAACACTAAGACATCGGGTCCAAGATCTAATTGACAACAAGCAGATCACCGATCCTGAGCAGAGGGAAAGCAAGAAGAAGTCCGGTTATAATGCAGTGCCACCTCCAGTCTTTATAATTGGATCGAGCCTATCAGAATGGTATGTGATGCAAGACCTATATGGAAATGAGTATGTCGCTATTACTCGCCCTGCAGTGGATGGAGAAGGGGCTTCCGTGGCAGCAATAGACTGTTGGTCCACTAGTGAGAGTGGAGATGATAAAGATGAGAAAAATAGAGAGTTTACGGATCCGTGGGATTCAGAGGAAGAAGAAAGAGTAGAAGCAGTAACAAGAAGTGGGAGGGTCATTCCAGAAGCCGAGAAGCAGCAGGACCCAGCACAAGCAATCGCAGAGAAGGAGCCAGAAGAAAATTCAATATTAAAGCAACTAAAAAAGACCACGGCTCAGTGTGACGCGCGCCGGATCCCGTGCGCCGCCCCTATGACCGCCCGCTTGAGGGCGATCGGGCATTTGCGGGTCCGTTGGCATCTTGCAATAAATCGCAAGTGCGTCTATGTTGGGCAACAAAGAGGTATCATGGAGTCGCCACCCAATAGAACATTGGGAAAGTTACTCTCGCCTCGGAGAGCCTAAGACTGCGCTTAATATCCATGTTGGGCCATGAGGCCTAGGATTAGCGCTAAAGTCTCGTGACCCAAGAAGTATTTTGGAGGATAACCTCTAACCTCTCGAGCCCAAAGACCAGAGCTGGGTCCGGGATTTCTCATCTATTTCTACCTCGATTAATTTATGATTGAATTTTAATTGTCATTAATTCGCTCTCTCTCCACACAATGCAATTAATTTAATCATAAATTAATCGAGGTAGAAATAGATGAGAAATCCCGGACCCAGCTCTGGTCTTTGGGCTCGAGAGGTTAGAGGTTATCCTCCAAAATACTTTTTGGGTCACGAGACTTTAGCGCTAATCCTAGGCCTCATGGCCCAACATGGATATTAAGCGCAGTCTTAGGCTCTCCGAGGCGAGAGTAACTTTCCCAATGTTCTATTGGGTGGCGACTCCATGATACCTCTTTGTTGCCCAACATAGACGCACTTGCGATTTATTGCAAGATGCCAACGGACCCGCAAATGCCCGATCGCCCTCAAGCGGGCGGTCATAGGGGCGGCGCTCGGGATCCGGCGCGCGTCACAGTGGCGACTCCACTGGGGACGTTTATGGTTCGAGATTTCGATTCGAAAATACCTCTTTTAACATTTATGATTAAAATTTAATTCATAAATTCACCTTCTCTCAAATTTGCATTTGCATATCATTAGAGCCTTAGAATACGCTAGTTTGGTCCCTCTTCTAGCCCCGGTGCGTTCCTGAAGCACCTCCTCATTTTCACTCAATTTGGGGAAGTGTTAAGGATAATCACCAGCCCAAGCCACGTACCTTAATGGTATATCAAAATGGTGACCCGATCGGTCGTTATGCTCGTGATGAGCTAGACCCGTCGGTAGGGATCATGCTTGGGTAGCCTTAAAGTAACATCTCCCTTGTCCAAAGCTCATATAATGGCCATAGCTACTTTCCACAGGTGATATGAACCATAATTCCATGCTTGCTGTATGGACCCTCATGTATTGGGTGAGTCCAGATGTCTCGCTTGGTAACCTAGCCAAAGGCTTCCATGCCCCGGTAGGGCCATGTCGAAATTTGTGGAACGTCTAAATACATGACGATCACTATCCATCCGCTTGTACATTAGTATAGGAGTGTTATGCTGTCGGTTTTTCACCGCGCACCATACGTGTCCATTGGGTTCCCCGTTAACCCATGGATCAAGCCCACCTAGGAAAGAGACCGCATTACCACGTGTGTGAGAGATATGAGGTTGGAAGGATCTATCTACTTGCATGAGTTTGTCTATGTTGCATAGCACGATCATGCATCTTACATGTCATTCATGCATCATCTTAACAGGTATTTTTTGCAGCCATTATAGATTTGTCCAGGTGGTCTAAAGGTCTTGACAGGTGATTAATTAGCAATTTATTTTCTTTCTGAGGATCAGAATACGTGGGCTCAGAGAACGACAAGTCGTCATCTTTTACAACATTTAATAGAAAGTAACATGACCAACCCATCAGGAAGACCGGGTGCAACCCATGCCCTCATTATTGATGAAATGGATAGGAGGGCACAAGACTTAGAGAGCAGGCTGAAAGAATTTGAAGCCAGGTTGAAGACTATAAAGGAAGACTTGGCTGCCACAATGACACCGTCTACCAAGGCACAGCATACTGATTTTTCCATGCCACAGAGCAAACAGGGTCTAGCTGCAATAGCATACATGCCAAGAATCGGGTTCAGAGGAAAGATGCCTTGTGTTCTGCAGTCAAGAAAAAAAGACAAAGGACATGTTTGTAATGAGGGGTTTAAGATGACGACACAGGGTGACCCCAAGAAAAGAATGGACATTCTCGAGGAGGCAATTCAGCGATCCAAACGTGCTACTGCCCAAGCTGCCAACAAGAAACTCGCCTTGATTACGATAAATTCAGAGAGGAAAAGTGGTCTATGCAGAAGTGACAATACCGTCGGCATTCAAAAGATCAAAAAAATGCCGGTGGCTGGAGTGGCCCAGAAATATTGCTTTGGTTTTGACGGATCTTTCCCTCAGAGGACGTCAACTAAGCCAACTATGGGTTATGGGATAATGGATTCTCATCAGTACCCCACAGGTCTATTTAATGACTGGAAAATCCCGAGGAAGCAAGTCCAAGATCCTGAGCCATCTAGAATTATTGAAGGGTGCCTAAGTCAGTGCAATAGCAGCCGAATAAGTGGTGGAGACATGAAGATGCCAGCTAGGGAGGTGACCCGAAATGACTGCATCATCTTAGAAAAGCCTTTGTCAAAGCATTTTGCCTATTTTGTTAAGCAAGGGAAGTTGCAATCAAAACGAGTTAGACCCTATAAAAGCCAAGGGCGTCCAGGTCATCGGGTAGGTCAATATTGCATCTATCATCAGCAGGCTGGACATGACACTGATGAATGCCGAGCTTTGAGGGAGCGGGTTCAAGGCCTCATCGACAAGGAGTCAAAGGAAGGAAGGATGGGCCCCGAAGTTAATTAGAGACCGTTGGCAACAACACCTGCGTTGGCAGAAAGAGGAAGATGATAGTTTAGACTCTCTTTCTTAGTTCTGAACTTGTTTTTAATATTAATGACGTTTTCTAGTTTTATTAGTGAATCAAACAATTTCCTTCATTTGTGTGATGTTTTTAACGATTTCATTACACATGATCATAATTCATTGGCTCGATTGATGCTACTCTATTTATTCTTGGAACCTCAAAAATCTTGATGGCATCTGACATAACTTTTGAAGAGTGAGAAAATTTGAGAGAATTAAAACAAGATACGAAAAAGTCTTTGCCTGGACCCATGAAGATGTGCTTATGAAGCTGTCGAAAATGCTATGCTAAACATATCCTAATCATGGACAAATGACACAAGAAGCTCAGAAGATTCAAGCTGAGATAGGTAGAAATGGCTGAAAGTGGAGATCCGTCAGTAGGAACAGGACCAAAATTCATACTGAAATGCAATGCCCAACTTGATGGAACAACAATAACCCCAATGGTTAAGATGAAAGGTGCACGCATGTGTAAAACTTCAAGATTTGAGCAGAGCTTATTGGGGAGCGAAAAATATATATATAAAAAAAAATCGTCAAAAGAAAAAAGAAAAAAAAAAAAGAAGAACAAACAAAAGAAAAAATAATATATAAACAAAAAAAAAAACAAAAAAACAAAAAAAAAAAAAACAAAAAAAAAAACAAAAAAAAAAAAAAAAAAGAGAGGGAGAAAAAAAACTGAATTTTGGAGCTTTGAGTTGAGAGAAAAAAATCCATCTTACACACTTGTTTCCAAGAGCTTTTCTTCAAGTTTTCAAGCTATTTTCTAAGGATTTTCACAAGAGAAGACAAGGAATTCAATACTTCTATCTTCAATTCTTCAAAACTGAATTTGAGGGTAATTATTCTTGGCTTTGCTCCTTAATTCTCTTGTTAATTTCATTTATTTTGGCTTCCAATTAACATATCAAACATGTAAATTCTCTTAGTCTCCATATTCTTCTTCTTATTTTTTATTTTATCTTCAATTATTCATATAACAAATAAGCTTTTTAAATTCTATTAATCTTTTTTTTCATGTCAAATTATTCTTTGTTCATGTAATTATGCATGTTTTAGGTTGTAAATACCTTTAATTTCTTAATGCTATATCATGTTTATTATTATGCTTTCTTTGGCATGTATGAGTGTTATAATCATTATTTTATGCTAGTTATGCATGTTAAGTGGAATTATTCTCATGTTACACATTTATTCATGTCTTAACTATAATAAAATTGATTGTCACTAATCTTCCATGCATGTTAATAACTATTATTAATAAGTTGCATATGCCATGATACTTCATCACCTTATGCATGTTAAATTGCATCTTAATCACTTTATGCATGTTAAATTGCATCATAATTATTTTTTATGCATGTTATAGTATCTTATGCATGTTATATGGTCATTGTACATATTACCTTTTATGTTGTATTATTTCATTGGCCTAATCACTAACATGAATTTCTTTTTGATTTTTGGTTGCAAATCATTGTTTTATTCTCATTTGAGCATCCATGCACATGAAGGAGGAGTTGCGGGGTTTGGTATTTTCTTTATACATTTTTAATTCCCATTTTATTTACATTGCCTTGTATATATTCTTTAAATAAAATGTTTTCTTATGCGCACCAAAATAAAAATCACCAAAATATTTTTACTAAATTAACTTGGATCTTTCATAATAAAGCGGGACCAATGTCCCAGTTTTCATCCCAAATAAGATCATCACATCCAGAATATTTTCTTTAATTGTGCATGCGGGGACCAAAGTCCTCATGATTAATAAATTCCCCGGTTTTATGCATGTTTGCACTTTTAAATGGGAGTTGTATTCCGCTCCTTGTATTATTGTAATTCATTGCTTTACTCGCTAATTTATGGTTTTCCTAAAATGAGTAAATGCGCCTTAAATTAATTGCATTGTGTGGAGAGAGAGCGAATTAATGATAATTAAAATTCAATCATAAATTAATCGAGGTAGAAATAGATGAGAAATCCCGGACCCAGCTCTGGTCTTTGGGCTCGAGAGGTTAGAGGTTATCCTCCAAAATACTTCTTGGGTCACGAGACTTTAGCGCTAATCCTAGGCCTCATGGCCCAACATGGATACTAAGCGCAGTCTTAGGCTCTCCGAGGCGAGAGCAACTTTCCCAATGTCCTATTGGGTGGCGACTCCATGATACCTCCTTGTTGCCCAACATAGACGCACTTGCGATTTATTGCAAGATGCCAACGGACCCGCAAATGCCCGATCGCCCTCAAGCGGGCGGTCATAGGGGCGGCGCATCGGGATCCGGCGCGCGTCACACTCAGATATCTATTTGGGACCTCTTGAGACAGTCCCCCTCTCACCGACAGAAGTTAGTTGAAGCATTGAGTGTATCCACCGTAGCAACTACAATCTCTCCATCCGAGCTTTTAGACCTTGTAAAGGGGGGATCCGGGGAGAAGTTGGTTTTTTCTGATGCAGACCTACCAACAGAGGGTCGCAGCCACAACCGACCTTTGTACATCAAGGCACAGATCAATGGTAAACACACCGCTTGCGTCATGGTTGATGACGGGTCGTCAATAAATGTTTGCCCTTTGGTAGCGCTTCAGGCCTTCGGGATGGATGAGAGTATGTTAAGCAAATCTGACCTGACCATCACTGCCTACGACAATTCTAGGAGGCAAGCATTGGGAACTTTCAAAGCTTTGGTAAAGACGGGGCCTATTGAGACAGAAACGGATTTTGTGGTTCTACCGATCCCAGCAAACTTCTCAGCTCTGCTTGGAAGACCGTGGTTCCATAAGTTAGGAGGAGTGCCATCTACCTTACACCAGATAATTAAGATACCTCATGAAGGAGAGGTAGTGACCATTAAAGCAGCAAGAGAGAACCAAGTGTCTGCTTTGGAGATCTCTAATCAGCCATTCAGTGGCTTTCATGTATCAGTGATCGGAGAAGAGCAAAGCTTAGAAGGTAGCCCTCAAGTGGTGAATATGCTGAAAAAGATGCACTTCCTCCCAGGGGCTGGTTTGGGAAAAGAGTCACAAGGACTGCAGGATGCTATCACTACATGTGGTCAAAAAGATCGAAAGGGGTTGGGCTACAAAGGAAAGTATGGTAAGAAGAAAGTGTCAGGGAAGATTCCCTATATGTCGGAGAGCTTTGTGCCATCATCATCGATTTGTGCTTACACCGGAGAAGAAGAGCCGCAGTGGGTAGATGGGAAGATTACCCCGGGTTTTGAAATTTTCAATGATGTCTTTGATTGGGAAATCGGAGTTGTTAAAGCTGTAGAGAACTTTTGGGATGAGGAGATTATGACCCAATGCAGCATCTGGGATAGAGGTGAATCCGAAGAGATTGTAACTGATAAGCTGTTAGCCACCAGACTTAAGGGGAAGGAGAAGATAGTGGAACCAGAGCCGAAGAGTGAAGATCTCAAGATTCCACCAAGCCAGGAAGCCAAAGCACAGTCAGCTGCAGCATCGGCGTTGACTGAAGTTGATAGTCATTTAGATTCTCTTTTTATACCATAACTCTTTGAGGACAATGTTAATGTTTTTTATTATGTTAATGAGATGAATAGCTTTGCTTACTTGTGTGATGTTTCTGATGATTTTATTTCGCATGATCATAAGCATGATGCATTCATTTTTGATATCAATTCAACTGGTACAACCACATTTAATCTCGGAACTTTGGAAAATCCAAAGGAAATTTTGCTAGCATCAGACATAACTCCTGAAGAGAGAATAAAATTTGAGAGAATATTAAAAAAATATGAAAAAGTCTTTGCCTGGACCTATGAGGATATGCCGGGAATAGATCGAGATGTTGCCGAACATGCCATCCCAACTTACCCAGAGTTTAAACCAGTCAAGCAAAAGCTTCGGAGGCTTAGGCCAGAGTGGGCACAGAAAGTGAAAGAGGAGATCCATAAGCAGATTGACGCTAAGTTCCTGATAGAGGTTCAATACCCAACATGGTTAGCTAATGTGGTTCCTGTAGCTAAGAAGGACGGTAAGGTTCGAGTATGCGTTGACTATCGAGACCTGAACAAGGCCTGTCCGAAAGATGATTTCCCCCTTCCTCATATTGATGTGCTAGTAGATAGTGCTGCTGCTTGCATGATGTATAGCTTTGTGGATGGATACGCAGGGTATAATCAAATTCTTGACAAGATAGTGGACCGGATTAAGACAGCCTTTATCACCGAGTGGGGGACATATGCCTACCGAGTTATGCCTTTTGGGTTGAAAAATGCAGGAGCGACTTATCAGAGGATGGCGACCAAGGTTCTTAATGACTTAATCCACAAAGAAGTGGAGGTGTACATTGATGACATGATGATTAAGTCGGCTACCAGGGAAGGTCACTTTGAGGCTTTAGAAAAGTTCTTTCAAAGAATTAGCAAGTACGATTTGCGCCTCAATCCCAAGAAGTGCCTTTTTGGAGTTACATCAGGAAAGTTGTTAGGCCATGTAGTAAGCCAGAGGGGAATCGAGGTAGATCTCGATAAAGTCAAAGCCATAAGAGAGATGCCAGTGCCCAAGAAGGAGAAGGACGTCAGAAGTTTCTTAGGAAAGCTTCAGTACATCAGCCGATTTATTGCCAAGCTAACTTCAGTATGTGAGCCTATTTTCAAGCTTCTTAGGAAGAATCAGCCGGTGATATGGAACGATGACTGTCAACTGGCCTTTGACACCATTAAGGACTATCTGCTAAATCCTCCGGTACTAAGACCACCACGCCATGCCAAACCACTAATCCTGTACCTGGCTGTGGAAGATAACTCAGTGGGTGCTATGATATCTCAAGAGGACGATTTTGGTGTGGAGTTCGCAGTTTATTATCTTAGCAAGAAATTCCTGCCGTACGAAGCCAAATATGTAGAGGTAGAAAAGATTTGTTTAGCAGTTATCTGGGCTTCTAAGAAGTTGCGGCACTACTTTCATTCCTTCAAGGTACAAACGGTTGCCAAACATAATCCGCTCAGATACCTCCAAGAAGCACCCTCTCTACTAGGGAAGATGGGAAGATGGTTACTGCTGTTGCAGGAATTTGATATTGAGTACATAACCAAGAAAACCATTAAGGGAAGAGCGGTAGCAGAATTCTTAGCCGAGCATCCTATTGAGGGAGATCAGTTTGAATACAACTTCCCAGATGAAGATGTTACGGCCATAGCAGTGCAAGGGTGGCAATTATTCTTTGATGGAGCAGTCAATAATAAGGGAGCAGGCATAGGAGTTATTCTTACGACCCCAGATGGTGAAAGACTACCATTGGCTAAGAAGCTGAGGTATAAGGCTACCAATAATGAAGCAGAATATGAAGCTTGCATCTTTGGATTGGAAGCATTACTCGCTCTGGGGGCAGAGACCGCAGAAGTATTTGGAGATTCTTCCTTGGTAATTTATCAGATCAGAAGGGAGTGGTCAGTCAAGGAAGAAAGGTTGTTGCCTTATGTAAAGCACTTGAGAACGTTGAGCAGCCAGTTCGAGATTTGCACTTTCCACTTCATTCCCAGAGACGAAAATCAGTTAGCTGATGCTCTAGCAACATTAGTGTCTATGTGGGATAACCCAATAGGAGTTGCGATGAAACCCGTGCTGATTTATAGTTCGGAAAGACCTTGCTTTGAAGCTGAACAGGTGATGGACATTGAGGCCATTGATGGAAATCCATGGTATTATGACATTCAGAATTATTTAGAGAGATCAGTCTTTCCAGAGGAAGCCATTGAGAAGGACCAAAGAATGATCAGGAAGTTATCCACTCAATTCATCAGTGTTAATGGCACTTTGTATAAAAGGCAAGCTGATGGTATCCAGTTAAGATGTCTGGCAGAGAAAGAAGCTAAAAGACTTATGGAAGAGGTTCACGCCGGGGTTTGTGGAGCTCACATGAATGGCTTAGCCTTAGCAAAGAAGATCCCGCGCCAAGGGTTTTATTGGCTCACAATGGATACAGATTGTTCAAAATTTGTAAAGCAATGCCAGTTATGCCAACAGTACGCGAATTTGAGGCATGTGCCAGTTTTAGAGTTACATAACTTAACATCTCCATGGCCATTTGCAGCATGGGGAATAGACATCATAGGCGAAATCCATCCCACAGCGTCCAATGGGCACAGATACATCATAGTCGCAATCGACTATTTTACCAAATGGGTCGAGGCAGAATCCTTCAAGAAGATTGACGCAAGGGACATGGCCAAGTTCATAGAGAGGAATTTGATCTGCAGGTATGGCCTCCCTCATCACATAGTGTCCGACAATGGGGTGCAGTTCATGGGAGAAACCAGAAAACTTCTCGAGAAGTATGGTGTCAAGCATCATAAATCCTCTCCCTACCGACCGCAAGCGAATGGGGCAGTAGAGGCCGCAAATAAGAATATAAAGAAGATCCTGTCCAAGATAGTCCAAACTTACAAGGACTGGGCTGAAAAGTTACCCTTTGCCCTGTGGGGATACAGAACGACGGTGAGGACGTCTACAGGCACTACACCATTTTTCCTGGTATACGGAACAGAAGCAGTGTTGCCGGTAGAGATAGAGCTTAAATCGCTAAGGGTGGTCATGGAAGCCCAAATCCCGGAGGCCGAATGGGCGCAGCAGAGGCTACAGCACTTGAATTTACTGGATGAGAGTAGGCTGAAAGCTTATTATCATAATCAGATTTACCAGAAGAGATTGGCAAGGACTTTTGGAAAGAAGGTGAGAAAGCATCCGTTGAAAGAAGGGTACTTGGTGTTCAAGCAGATGAGGCCAGGCATACCAGATATTAGAGGGAAATTCAGACCTACCTGGGAAGGGCCGTATATCCTTAAGAAGCTGCTGTCCAAGGGAGCTGCAATCTTGTCGGATAGTGATGGGAACGAATTCAAAGAACCGATCAATGTCGACAGACTCAAATGGTTCCACGGCTAAAGACCAAAATAAAAAGAAGAGAATAAAATGCCCTGCAAGTCGAAAACCGAAAAAAGGCGGCTGTGCTAAAATTGGGCGCCTCGACAGGGTGAAAACCGAAAAAAAGGCATCCTGTGCAAAAATTAGGGGCATCAGAGAAAATATTTAATCGAGAAAACCTGAGAGGGCCGATTAATAACAGGAGTTTGATGCTGACAAAACCCACTCCGAGATTAGGTGTAGTCATATGCTTTTGAATTCTTGTCAAATGAAAATCATGTATGATGAAATCATATAGAAATGTACACAATTTTGCAATGAATAAAAGAATACATTTTCATTGATCTTTCAGTTCAGTCTTAAAAAGAAATATACCAATTGTTCATCTAATGATTATTGCTCAGTCCCTTCATTGGATATGTGCTATTTGCAATTAACAGAAGCTTTGGTGATAAAAAAAAATAAAACAAAAAAAAACAAAACAAAGAAGGCCGTTAGAGATGAAAACCGTAACTGGCTCTCTAAGCAAAAGTTAGGCCAAAGGGCAGGGTGAAAACCTGGAAATAGGCAGTCTGCCCTACAAAAAAATATAAATATAAAATAAACAAAAGCCGCTGGATTGGGTTGGGTCCATTCCAGGCAAAAGTTAGGCAAAGGGTTGTGTGAAAATCCCATAAGGGACGCATTTCCCGTAAAGAAAAGCTAGTGTGAAAATCCACAAGGGACGCACTACCTTTAAAACAATGACGTTCAATGCCTAGAGCGATAAGGAGGCGTTACTTCAGATGATCTTCTTTCAATCAGGTAACATACAATACAGAACATGAAACAGAATCCCGGGTAAATGATCATTGACCAAGGGGGGCAAGGATATATACCGGACGTCTCTTTTAGAAAACTTGTCGATGATCCTCAGGTTTCAGGGGGCATTGTAGAGCAGGAAGGCTACAACCTCAGCGAACCATGGACCACCTAGGGCACAGTCTATACATTGTTGCAAGCATTTGCATTCCATATCATGCACACGTGATTTCTTGTATATTCCTATGCATACAATCTTGCAGGAGAAATTGGCGGGGAACACCAACAAAAGCCGAGTGATGACACCAGTCCAAACATCTAAAGGAGCACAGTTCCAAAATTCACAGCGGTTAGCACGATGGCGGCACAACCCACAAGAGGTTGGCACGACCACGGCACTACCAAAATTCACAGCGGTTAGCACGATGGCGGCACAACCCACAAGAGGTTGGCACGACCACGGCACTACCAATTCACAGCGGTTAGCATGATGGCGGCACAACCCACAAGAGGTTAGCACGACCACGGCACTACCAATTCACATAGGTTAGCACGATGGCGGCACTACCCACAAGAGGTTAGCACGACCACAGCATTACCAGCTACAACCAAAAGACAGCAACAGCTATCATTACAATTCCATCAAGCAGGAAGATCGACGCCTCAGGTACGCGTTTCTTTTCCTTTTCTTGAATTTTGGATCACCTAGGCACCCATGCACTAGCCTCTCCAAAATTGGGGGCAACTGTAGACACCGGGTCCCGAGTAGCCTTGATCAGGATTACCCAATGATTATAATTGCCTTCACAGCCTTAAAAGGTTAAAAGTGATGATTTTCTTGTCAAATTTGCATTTTAGAGTGAAAAATTAGAAAATAATAAAAAAATATTTAAAAAATTAATTTTGAAAAATGGGGGCTTAAAATTATGATTTTTTAGTCAATTTAAAATTTAAAAAAAATAGAAAAAAATAAAAAAAATAAAAAAATTTTCGGACCGCGAGTGTCGGGCGCGGCAGCGCGCAGGCGCGCTGGCGCCCAGCACGCAGACGCCCAGGCGCCCAGTGCGCTGGGCGCGATTTGGCGACGGGCGGCGTCCCTCTAGCGACGGCTCCCTGGCCGTCGGTATAGGGTCTGTTACCCTATTTTCCATTTTTTCAGCCTTTTTCCGATTTTTTCACCCAAAAATCCGTTTTTATCCCAAAATTAAGGGTTTTTGACTTCAAATAAAATTCCAAAATATTTTTTATATATTATTAATTAATAAAACTTGATTTTATCCCCAAAAATAAAGGAATTTGAATAAAATTAGGTTTGTTTTCCTTAATTAAATTAGGGCAACATTTTCTATTCTTTAAATACTTTAGGATGAAAAATCAAATAGAGCCTCCACATTTTTTTAGACCTAATTTTCCAGAATTCTTCTTCTATTTTCTCTTCAAAATTTCAGATTTCTCTTTTTAATTAATAAGGTTTAATTGAAATTGAAAGATCAATTTTCAATTGTTAATTATTCCAATTAATTTCTTTGTTTTTCCTCCATAAACACAAGAAATTAATTATCATTTTGACATCAATTTCTTTTTAATCTTAAGCATACAAATCAATTCCTTTGTTTTTCTCCATAAACAAAGAGAATTAATTTTATTGCTAAGTTATTCTTTCAAGCAATTTTCCGGAAAATCATCACTTTTCCTTCATCAAATCCAATATTCTGAGGGTAAATATTCTTGGCTCCATTTCTATTTTATTTTATTTTTATTTAATTTATTCATATATATTTTATTGTTTTTATTGATTTATTTATTGTTTTCATCTATTTATTTGTTGTATTGATCTTATATTTGTTCCATTTAATTGTTTATATATGATTTGATTTTTATTCATGTGAATATTGCTTTTTTTAATTCCTAACATGTAAATAATTTATTTTGATTCCTCATTATTTTTAACATGCAAATAATTAATTAATGTAAATTAATCTTTTTGCCATGTAAATAGTTTGTATTAATTATGAACACATCAATTAACCTTGTTATATATCATTATTATTTTCATCATTCCTTTGTTTACTAATTTTTATCATTGTTACATGATTTTATTATCATTTGTTTATTTATTCATTCATTATTTTCACTTATCATCATTATTTTCATCATATGTATATTTTCATGTACTAATTAATTAACATATTTTATTTTATTTTCATCACATCATTTAATCATTTATCACATATAATCCATGTTTCTCATTTTATTTTGGTTTGTTAATATTTTTGATTCCATTATCATTATTTTCATATCATCTTATTTTATTTTAATTTGTTATTCATTATTTTGTATGTTTAATTGATTTAATTGATTTAACATTGTTTTATTTGTATTTGCTTTTATGTCTAAACTCATTTTTTTCGCTTGGGCGTTTTTGCGAGCACATCGGGAGGTCCAAAAAGGCTCATTTGGTTCATATATTTATTTCTTTATTTGTAATATTTTATTTAATTTTGCCATATAATATTCTTGTGAAATTCTTTATTTAGGCACGCTAGAAAGAAAATCACAAAAACGTTTTTATTAATTAACTTGACATTTTTTTTCTAAATAAAAGGGGACCAATGTCCTAGTTTTTCATACCCAAATAAATCATCACATCAAAACTGTTTCATAATAAATATGCATGCGAGGACCAAAGTCCTCAAAATAAGCAAATAACCCGTTTTATGTATGCTTCGCACATTTACAAGAGGGAGTTGTATTCTGCTCCTTGTATTATTGTAATTTATCGCTTTCGATATTTATTTTGCTCATTTACTGCTTTCAAAATGTGAATAAATGCGCCTTTCAATTAATTGCATCGTGTGGAGAGAGAGCGAATCAATGATATTTAAAATTTGATCATAAAATAATCGAGGTAGAAATAGATAAGAAATCCCGGACCCAGCTCTGGTCTTTGGGCTCAAAGAGGCTAGAGGTCTACCCTCCAAGACACCTTTTTGTGCCACGAGACTTTAGCGCTAATCCTAGGCTCCTTAGGGCGAGAGGTTTACCTTCCAAGACCCCTCTGGCTGGCCCAAAATGGATACCAAGCGCAGTTTTAGGCTCTCCGAGGCGAGAGTAACTTTCCCAATGTTTTATTGGGTGGCGACTCCATGATACCTCCTTGTTGCCCAACATAGACGCACTTGCGGTTTATCGCAAGCTGTCAACGGACCCACAAATGCCCCGATCGCCCACGTGCGGGCGGTCCGAAAGGGCGGCATTCGGGATCCGGCGCGCGTCACAGGCGTCTGTACAAGCGACCGACGGGCTGGCCGTCTGCCATGCAATAAATGCGAGTTAATGTGCGTGATGAATGCAATGCTGACGTATGCATCTGCCAGGTAGATTTCCTTCCGACGGGCAGGCCGTCTCTCTGGAGAGACGGGTAGGCCGTCGGTGACGCTTTCCTATAAAAACTTACAAAATTTTTTTTCTCTTATGTCTCTTCATTTTCCAACATCTTGAGCCTTTTATCTTTCTCAAAATGTCTTCTCCTCTAGCCCAAAGGATGCACCGTATCTTAGATGACAAACACACTTGGGAGGAAGGCGCCCTTTCCTCTCTGTCTGGGCTGAAATACCTGTGCCGGGTGAAAGTTGACCAGAACCTCCTTCTGGCGGCGACCCACTTCTGGAACCCCCGGTTTCACGTCTTCCGGTTCACCTACCAGGAACTGTGCCCTCTGCCTGAAGAACTAGCTGCCATTCTCGGAGCCTGGTTTCCTCCCAGCGCTCTGCCCTGCGTCCCCCGCTGCGGCCTATTCCAGACCCGGGACATAGCTATGGCTCTTGGCATACCTTCCTCCGAGGCCGCCCGGCTGGTTTCTCTGGGCTCTCTCTTTGCTCTGGGGCCACTGATCGAGGCTCTGGATCAGTTCACTGATATCCCCACCTACCGGGTAAGCATCACATTCTTATTTTGCATGGTGAACTTCCTTACTATTGTTCCAGGGGGTTTGACAGGTGACTCTCGCCTGTTCGGAGTGGCGACTTTCATCTGGGATTATCACCCTTGCCACTCGTCTTGGCTGAAACCATTCTAGGCTTGGACACGGTGAGCTCTGGATCCACCACAACCTTTTCCGGCAGTTCCTTATTGCTCCAGGTACGTCATTATTTTAAAGGTAGTGCGTCCCTTATGGATTTTCACACTAGCTTTTCTTAGCGGGAGGTGCGTCCTTTCGGATTTTCACACAACCCTGTGCCTTATTTTTGCCTGAAGTAAACCCTACTTACTCCAGCGGCTTTTTCTCTTTTTCTTTTTCTTCTCTTCTTTCTCTTTCTTTTTTCTTCTTTTTTCTTCTTTTTTTTTTCTTTTTTTTTCTTTTTTTTTCAGATCTGGCTGCAAGAGAAACTGAAGATGCTGTCTGATCCACCCCCTCGAGTTACCCCACAATACTCGCCAAACCACTTTCTGCCGCGTCGACGACTTCATGGGTGTGCCACTACTAGTGAAGGCATTGCCCGATTTGGCGAGCTGTCAGATGATGACATCAGCTTCACGTCCGCCTGGCTCCCACTGTCTCATGTGGTCATTGACGGGCCATCAGGGTGTGTTCCCCTCTGCGACCTCCGTCAGGCCACCTTCTGCATCACCTCTCGATGTACACGCCAGCTCGGGACGACCCAGGATGTAGTGAGGGTTCCCTTATCCTTCCGAGGAAGAGCCCTCTTGGCTGCGTTTGCCTCTCGATATCATAAGCTGTGGGGCAAACTACCAGTGAAGACTGTTATCTCGAGGTTCAGCAATCATTCTGTGTCTTCGACCAACGAGTACAAGAAGTGGATCCTTAGTCCAGCATCTGATAACAGGACTCGAGGGCTCAAGCATCTGGTCGGCGAGAGCAGCAGCAGGACTTAGCTTAGCCTATATATTTATTTATTTTGGTACTGCACTTCTTTTTAATGCAGATCTAGAAAATGACAAAAATGAGAAGAATAATATTTATTTTATTTCCCAAATTCGTGTACGTTTTCATACAGTTTCAACATACATGATCAGTTTTGACATTTATTCAGCCGCTTACGCACCGTCAATACAAGGAATCAAACTTTAACAGCATCAGCTCCTGTTACCGATCGACCCTCTCGGGTTTTCACGATCGGACATTTTCTCTCATGCCTCTAATTTTTGCACAGGATGCCTTTTTTCACTTTTTACCCTGTCGAGGCGCCCAATTTTAGCACAACCGCCTTTTTTCAGTTTTCGACTTGCAGGGCATTTTATTCTCTTCTTTTTATCTTGGTCTTTAGCCGTGGAACCTTTTGAGTCTGTCGACATTGATCGGTTCTTTGAATTCATTCCCATCACTATCCAACAAGATTGCAGCTCCTTTGGACAGCAGCTTCTTAAGGATGTACGACCCTTCCCAGGTAGGTATGAATTTCCCTCTGATGTCTGGCATACCTGGCCTCATCTGCTTGAATACCAAGTCCCCTTCTTTCAACGAATGCTTTCTCACCTTCTTTCCGAAAGTTCTTGCCAATCTCTTCTGGTAAATCTGATTATGATAATAGGCTTTCAGCCTACTCTCATCTAATAAGTTCAAGTGTTGTAGCCTCTGCCGCGCCCATTCGACCTCTAGAATTTGGGCTTCCATGACCACCCTCAGTGATTTAAGCTCTATCTTTACTGGCAACACTGCTTCTGTTCCGTATACCAGGGAAAATGGTGTAGCACTTGTAGATGTCCTCACCGTTGTTCTATATCCCCACAGGGCGAAGGGTAACTTTTCAGCCCAGTCTTTGTAGGTTTGGACCATTTTGGACAGAATCTTCTTCATATTCTTATTTGCGGCCTCTACTGCCCCATTCGCTTGCGGTCGGTAGGGAGAGGATTTATGATGCTCGATACCATACTTCTCAAGGAGCTTTCTGGTTTCTCCCATGAACTGTACTCCATTATCGGACACTATGTGATGAGGAAGACCATATCTGCAGATCAAATTCCTCTCTATGAACTTTGCCATATCCCTCGCGTGAATCTTCTTGAAGGATTCTGCCTCTACCCATTATGTAAAATAATCGATCACGACTATGATGTATTTGTGTCCATTGGATGCCGTAGGGCGAATCTCTCCAATGATATCTATCCCCCAAGTAGCAAAAGGCCAAGGTAACGTCAGGTTATGTAATTCTGATACTGGCAGGTGTCTCAAGTCTGCATATTGTTGGCATAACTGGCATTGCTTGACATATTTTGAGCAGTTATTGTCTATTGTAATCCAATAAAAGCCTTGTCTCATAATCTTCTTGGCCAAGGTCAAACCATACATGTGAGCCCCACAGACACCTGCATGGGTTTCCTCCATCACCTTGCGGGCTTCCTTTTCATTCAAGCACCTGAGCTGAATCCCGTCCGACTGCCTTTTGTACAACACCCCTTCTAAGGATATGAACTGAGCGGATAGCTTACGGATCATCCTCTGGTCTTTTTCAGTGGCTTCTTCTGGGAATTTGTTATTTTCCAAGTAGTTCATGATGTCGAAGTACCATGGTTTCTCATCTGCCACTTCTACCTCCATTATAGGCTTGATCTCAAAGCTGGGCTTCTCAGAACTCAAAATTAGCACTGGCTTCATAGCTACTCCCTCAGGATTATCCCACTTCGAAACCAAGGTTGCCAACGCATCAGCTAGACGATTCTCATCTCTGGGCACGAAGTGGAAAGTGCAAGTCTCAAACTGCCCACATATCTCTTTCAAATATTCAACATAGGGCATCAGCCATTCTTCTTTTACGGCCCACTCACCTCGGATCTGGTTGATCACCAAGGATGAGTCACCAAAGACTTCTATGTTCCTTGCCCCCAACGCAGTTAAAGCTTCTACTCCGAAGGTGCACGCTTCGTATTCGGCTTCATTGTTGGTTGCTTTGTATCTCAGCTTCTTAGCAAGGGGAAGTTTCTCATTATCTGGGGTTATCAAGATGATTCCAACTCCGGCTCCCCTGTCATTTACTGCCCCGTCGAAGTGTAACTGGCATCCCTGAACAGAAATTGTAACACCCCTCACCCACGTGTAGCATACTGTGTGGAAAACATAGACAGTATGTGACGATGGGTGAGGAATGCTACGGCAAAGCAAGCCGGGAACAGTAATATAAGCAGAACTATCAAAAATTTTCTCGTAACACACAAACATCCACAAACACAAAAGACATTCCTATACTTATCATTACATTGTTCATAATATTTTATTACATCCCAATCGCTTCAATACAATGCTCATTAAGAATTACATTAAAAAGGTAGACTATAATTCCTAAACACTAGCTATTACTACGGACTGGATGGCCAGACTGTTGCGGATTATCCTCGGCGACACGATTAACTCCAAACCTGCATGGATAAAAACCCATGCTAAGCACAAAGCTTAGTGGGGAAAACACATAGTATGGGCGACCATTCATAACGGTCGTCAGTCACAACACACAATAGATAACCAACATCCAGTCATTTAACACATATATACATAATTGATCATAATTAGAATATTTGAATCACAATCATTTATAAGATTAAACAGGGTGACAGTCTTGCTTGATACATGCTTTTCATATTTTGTTACTCATATATCGCATGTCATACACATCATTTTGTTCAGCCTATACTCAGATCTCTAAGTACAATAATTCTCACATATTAAGGAGGTCATGATTAAGCCGCTAATGATCTAACTTCATGTTCAAAGCATATAAATGTATCTCATATATATATAATCACTTTCGTTTAATTACTTCCTTCAAATTGATGCATTACTATCGTATCATTAACTCATGTTAATAGTACAAAGAAAATAGTCAAAGCTGAAGCATATGAACTATTAAAGACATTACCACATTTACGCATAGGGATCCCATTGGACCCAAAACCATAGATGCGCGAAGCGCAACTCATGCCACAATATAAGTCTTATCACACAAGGTGATCACATTCTCATTGAGTGCATAAATTTATACAAAGCTTAACATATCTTTATCAAGTCACACGTATCATTCAGTTCACATAATTATGCTCGTTAATGCCTGCTAAGTCAAAAGGGTGGATAACGAGTAACACATAGATACCCGGAGGTACTAGTAATATTCTCATAACACATAGATACCCGAGGGTATCAAAACAATCTGTTTATTCTTGTTCCAAAGTATTTTCACATAGAATCTTAGGTAAGATTCAACAGAAAGATCACGAAGATCCATTCGGGGGACCTGATCAGGGTCCAAATCGTACACATGGCTGCAGCTACACATAACTCTATTAGGCATGCCTAACTATCCACGACTCGACTAATGCAGGCTAATACTTAATTGTTTCTTTTTGAAATGCTCATGCCATAATATAAAATCTTTTTCAAAAGTACATACTTTTATTATAATCGCATAATAATCCGATACATAAATTGTTCATAAAAATAATGGTTCACTTAATTATAACTATCTGTAACCTTTAATTAAAATCACATTTAATTTTTAGTACATGCTCCACAAATTATTATAACCATAACTTGCATGGTATCACACATCTTAAATTACACACTATGTCACATGTGAATCACAAGCCAAAACTCATGTCAAATAACTCAATCAATCATCTATTCATGGCATAGAAAGGAATCGCGCTCGCGACCCTTATCGCGATCGCGACAGAAAGTTAAATGGCCTCTGTCGCTCTCGCGACAGAGCCCAACCAAACACTAGGAATCGCGCTCGCGACCACGATAAAACCAAATGATCTCTGTCGCGCTCGCGACACCAGTCGATCTCTTTCACTTGCATACACTTCACATAGAAACATACTTACTTTTGTCATGTCCATAACTAATTTTCTTAAACATTATTTTCCTAAATTCGTGTATAGAATTCAAGAGTTCCAACACAAATATCCCAAACTACTCAATTGCCTAAGAGTCATTTCGTAACTAAATAGTCAAATTAAAAGTCGTCGAGATACGAAAGGTTCATTTTAATTTTTGTTTACGACACACTTAATTCCATCATTTACTTCATTCTTAACATCTCATATAAATTCTAAACTATAAATAAATCTCCTCAAGTCTTGAATCATTAAAGACTAGCAGACTTTTGTCGGTCTTATACAAATGGGCCACAATTAAGGCTAACTCTAGCAGCTGCACTCTAACCCTTTATAAGCACGCTTATCTATCCACTATAACGGTAATCATGTTCAAAGACCGCAACTCAATTATACTTTACTTTGATACCAAGTATGGATTATAATTCAAGCGCACTCATCAACTTCAGAGGCTTTTAGTTCATATACAGTCTTTATCAATCATGTTCAATAACTAAAAGCATGTAACTTTTAAATTCCACGCATAAACTCTTGTATCACATCCTCATATATATATGCTCTCATAGGTTCATACATTTTTATCACACCACTTACAATCCTTAATACATTTATACCTTGTTACTTTATTAATTAAATTACCAGTCTTAAACATAATCAAATGCATTTCCCCGTTGATAACGACTTTATAGTCATTTGCTAACCCCAAACATGCATAATAAGCTAAGGGGAAGGGTAAGGGGTTGACCCATGGCAACTAGAAGCTCAAAAAGAAGAAGAACAAGCCTTATATGCATTGTTCTGTCGCGAGGTCGCGACCTGTGTCGCGATCGCGACAGAGGCTCGCCTCTGGTGCCTCACAAGATTGCTTTTTACCCTAAATTTGTATCGCCAAAACCACCCTCTAGACCACATTTTTAGGCATAGTGGTCTTCATAAGAATTGTTCACTAGGATGTGAGCTACAAACACCCCGGTTTTTTACCAGTTTCAAGGGTCCTAGAGTCAGAATTAGGTTTCGGTCCTTCAGAGATAATTTTAGATAAGTGAATTATCTTTCAAATGGCACTATTCTCATCTCATTTGGACATCTATAGCTTGACTTATAACTAAAAAGAACACTAAAGGTCCAGTGGAATCTGGATAGAGTATCCCTAGAAAATTCAAATTCGCTAAACCCAAGCCAATCCACACAACCACATCAACACAACTAATCAATTTTAAATAAAATACACTTCAAAATAGAAACTCATTCATACACAAATCAATAATTAAGAATTCACACCAAAACATATAACTTTTCCCAAACCTCAAACTCCTTTGCTCCATTAGCTTCAATGGTTGCTCTTCTTGCTTCCACACTCTTTCTTCAGTTTAATTATTCCAATTTCCTCATTAAAACATAAAATAATACTTAAGATTTCTAATTGAACAAAGAGGAATTGCAGAAATCAAAAGTTATAACTTACCTTTCTATCTCTAATCTCTTATAAAAGTACTTGAGCTACAATCCATTATACACAACTTGGGCTTGCAAGAAGAGAGAGAGAGAGGGGCTGGCGTGAGATGAAGAAGAAGAGGAAGGGAAGAGGAGAAAGGCAAAACGTGAAGAAAGAGAGGGAATGAGCAGAAATCTGTTCTTACTCCCTTTCAATTAAGTCAAGCCTATCCCAAATGCCACATGGCACCCCCCTATTGGCCCTAGGTAGATTTTTATGACAATTCTCCTTGTTGGTCCTCCAACTCTTCTTTAACCTTTCCTTGGCATAATACATGTTTATAATTCATACATTTGCCAACAATTAAATCTTATCCCCTTCAATTAAGTCCTAAATTGATATCTTACAAATTTGCAATTGGCCGCACTTGCCGAAACTTTTGCACTAATACCGAATTCGTCCTTTCGGCACACCTGACACCACATTTCACATACATTCGACATATAAATGATCCATTCTCAAAATTCAGCCCTCTTATTTATTTATTTCACTCAGTTAAATCCATATATATATGAAATTACCGAAATACCCTTGGCTCTCTTTTTCTTGATTCTAATTATATCTTTTCCTACTACTTATACCATCACATCACACGATTTAAATCGTCAAAATCCCCGAAAATGCACAAATCCTTCTTGGGTACATTTCGGGGTGTTACAAATCTTCCCTCCTAAAAGAATTTCGTCCTTGAAATTCACAATCATCGGATTTCTCGTATTGTATTGTTTATCACTACCATATTTACGCGTTAACATGCCACTATAACTAACTTATACACTTTGGTCAGACTTTTTCACTTCTTAATCACTACATCATTCACATACTACATCTTAACATCCGTATGACGGAACATATTCTTAAACAATGTCAACTTGAACTCACTAGAACTATCTTACCAAATCAAGTAAACTCTATCTCCATAAATCGTCACTTCATTCCTGACCCATATCACAACTATAATCGTACCATTGGTGGGGATCCAACACAGGGCTTCTTATGTAATCTACTTACATATAAACGTAGAATCTTATCTCTGTAATATCTATTACCTTAATTGCCAAACTTCACTCATGGTAACCTACACTTTACACTTCCTCAACATTTCCACAAAACGATCTCGTACTCAAAGCACAGCCTGTCAGCCACTTTTAATTGAGTCAAATCAGAGTGCTTGTCACATATGAATATGGGATGTGAGTAAAATGAATGTACAATGATATATGTATGCAAATGATGCAAATGCAATTTATGCAATGATAATTACTTTCCCATCCCCATGCTGATACATGCTTATGTTCAGAAAATCTCAATTAACATGGCTGACAGACGCACAGAGTGCTGCCAATATCCTCAAATCAAAATCATTTACATTCTTACTCTGCATCCCTTTAAAATAAGAAATTCCTTCCAAAATTCAAACTATACTAGAAAAAAACTCTTTAAAAAAATTTCCTAAGATACTGTTAATGCTAATTTCCATATCTCTCAACTATAAATAATCCAAAACAGACAAAAATGTGATCTATTAACTTTAG
Organism: Excoecaria cochinchinensis; assembly: GCA_947683425.1. Classification (NCBI taxonomy): domain Eukaryota; kingdom Viridiplantae; phylum Streptophyta; class Magnoliopsida; order Malpighiales; family Euphorbiaceae; genus Excoecaria; species Excoecaria cochinchinensis. Next base: position 1,726,977 of record CANTUQ010000129.1, read on the forward strand.
ACTTTCTAACTTTCCACTTAACTTATATAAAACTTACAGTTTCTAACACCAATACAGAACGAGGAAATCCGCTTTGGCCGACACAAAAGAGACAGACACACTTTAAACTCCTAGTTGTCCATAACCGACTAAACCTAGGCTCTGATACCACTAAATGTAACACCCCTCACCCACGTGTAGCATACTGTGTGGAAAACATAGACAGTATGTGACGATGGGTGAGAAATGCTACGGCAAAGCAAGTCGGGAACAGTAATATAAGCAGAACTATCAAAAATTATAACTTACCTTTCTATCTCTAATCTCTTATAAAAGTACTTGAGCTACAATCCATTATACACAACTTGGGCTTGCAAGAAGAGAGAGAGAGAGAGGGGCTGGCGTGAGATGAAGAAGAAGAGGAAGGGGAGAGGAGAAAGGCAAAATGTGAAGAAAGAGAGGGAATGAGTAGAAATCTGTTCTTACTCCCTTTCAATTAAGTCAAGCCTATCCCAAATGCCACATGGCACCCCCCTATTGGCCCTAGGTAGATTTTTATGACAATTCTCCTTGTTGGTCCTCCAACTCTTCTTTAACCTTTCCTTGCCATAATACATGTTTATAATTCATACATTTGCCAACAATTAAATCTTATCCCCTTCAATTAAGTCCTAAATTGATATCTTACAAACTTGCAATTGGCCGCACTTGCCGAAACTTTTGCACTAATACCGAATTCGTCCTTTCGGCACACCTGACACCACATTTCACATACATTCGACATATAAATGATCCATTCTCAAAATTCAGCCCTCTTATTTATTTATTTCACTCAGTTAAATCCGTATATATATGAAATTACCGAAATACCCTTGGCTCTCTTTTTCTTGATTCTAATTATATCTTTTCCTACTACTTAATCACTTCGACCATCACATCACACGATTTCAATCGTTAAAATCCCCGAAAATGCACAAATCCTTCTTGGGTACATTTCGGGGTGTTACAAATCTTCCCTCCTAAAAGAATTTCGTCCTCGAAATTCACAATCAACGGATTTCTCGTATTGTATTATTTATCACTACCATATTTACGCGTTAACATGCCACTATAACTAACTTATACACTTTGGTCAGACTTTTTCACTTCTTAATCACTACATCATTCACATACTACATCTTAACATCCGTATGACGGAACATATTCTTAAACAATGTCAACTTGAACTCACTAGAACTATCTTACCAAATCAAGTAAACTCTATCTCCATAAATCGTCACTTCATTCCTGACCCATATCACAACTATAATCGTACCATTGGTGGGGATCCAACACAGGGCTTCTTCTGTAATCTACTTACATAAAAACGTAGAATCTTATCTCTGTAATATCTATTACCTTAATTGCCAAACTTCACTCATGGTAACCTACACTTTACACTTCCTCAACATTTCCACAAAACGATCTCGTACTCAAAGCACAGCTTGTCAGCCACTTTTAATTGAGTCAAATCAGAGTGCTTGTCACATATGAATATGGGATGTGAGTAAAATGAATGTACAATGATATATGTATGCAAATGATGCAAATGCAATTTATGCAATGATAATTACTTTCCCATCCCCATACTGATACATGCTTATATTCAGAAAATCTCAATTAACATGGCTGACAGACGCACAGAGTGCTGCCAATATCCTCAAATCAAAATCATTTACATTCTTACTCTGCATCCCTTTTAAAATAAGAAATTCCTTCCAAAATTCCAACTATACTAGAAAAAAACTCTTTAACAAAATGTCCTAAGATACTGTTAATGCTAATTTCCATATCTCTTAACTATAAATAATAAAAAACAGACAAAAATGTGATCTATTAACTTTACGCTTTCTAACTTTCCACTTAACTTATATAAAACTTACAGTTTCTAACACCAATACAGAACGAGGAAATCCGCTTTGGCCGACACAAAAGAGACAGACACACTTTAAACTCCTAGTTGTCCATAACCGACTAAACCTAGGCTCTAATACCACTAAATGTAACACCCCTCACCCATGTGTAGCATACTGTGTGGAAAACATAGATAGTATGTGACGATGGGTGAGGAATGCTACGGCAAAGCAAGCCGAGAACAGTAATATAAGCAAAACTATCAAAAATTATAACTTACCTTTCTATCTCTAATCTCTTATAAAAGTACTTGAGCTACAATCCATTATACACAACTTGGGCTTGCAAGAAGAGAGAGAGAGAGGGGCTAGTGTGAGATGAAGAAGAAGAGGAAGGGAAGAGGAGAAAGGCAAAACGTGAACAAAGAGAGGGAATGAGCAGAAATCTGTTCTTACTCCCTTTCAGTTAAGTCAAGCCTATCCCAAATGCCACATGGCACCCCCCTATTGGCCCTGTTGGGTTTTTAAGCAGAATAATGCAAAATTAAACGCAGCGGAAAATAAAACCCGAAAACAGGATCCATGTATTTCGATTGATTCAAATGGAAGTGATAAGATTTACTAACCTTTTCAGTGTGGGAATTCGGATTAAACACCTTTAAATCGAACTGAAGACGCTGCCTTTAACACGAACGTCCTCTACTGGTATCCACACGCACGAACAAAATGAACCGAAGTCGCAGGGTTGCTAGTTCCCTTTAGATGCGAATGGATTTTACGATTTTCTTTCCTTCTCAAGGAAGAACAATGGTGGCTGTATTTTTTTCTTTTCAGAAAATAAGCTTAAGTTTTCTTTTCTTCTTCTCAATAAGAAGATATGCTAGCTAGGGTATCCAATGTTGGTATCCTATGTTGGTATCCAATGTTGGTATCCAATGTTTTTAACCACCTTAAAACTCTCATTCCTTATGAAAAACGGAAATTGAGTTTTGATAAGAGTTAATAACAAGAGATAATAGCCCAATAGCCCAATAAAATCCATATTGTTCATTTTGGTCTTGGTGTGTGACCCAATAGGTTTATATTATGTTGGCAGTGGGCCTTATCCCATAATAAGCCCACAAGTCATAATTGGTCTCTAGCAAGACATTATGACTACCCAAATAATATAAATATCGTTAGTCCGATTTTAACCTGTCAATAGAACATGTTATTATCCTTTTTATCACACGATACCTTATTTGAACATAAGTCATGGTACATGTCAAACTTATATTGTTCAAACATTTAATTTCCCGATTACTAAGTAGACTGATAAATTCAAATGATATTGATGACACTATCAATTCATTCGAGCACGGCCATGCATTTTACAATCTTACTTATCGAGGGGCCCAATAGATATCTCTCTCATAAGAGAGGGATAAATTCCATCTTAATTATTCACTTTCCTCCGCATAATTCTCATTATGTCCGATCATAAACTTTATAATTATCCGATTAAAGATAACGTTTGATTATATCAAAACATAATGATCCTTATGTAGGAAACTATGATAACCTCAGGTCAAAGGATTCAATAATATATCTATTATAAGATCACTTATGACACTGTCCCATGAAGTGATCTTACAGTGGGTCTATCCAGTACTTTGTTCTCTAGCAAGTACCTATAGATTTGATTTATATCATTATATATAATCATCCCATGATTATCAATTCAAATCTTTACTAGTCTTAATTTATCTTTATACCCTTTATTGATAAATGACTAGGGACAATATGAATAACATTGTTATTCATAAACATTACAATAATGTAACATGCCAATAATATCAATGCGAAGAAAACCATTATATAAATGAAAATGTAATGATTACATCAAGGTCCAAATGTTTGGCCTAGGGCATAACCACTAACAATCTCCCACTTGCACTAGGCCCAATCATATATATATCTAATACCCATTGACCTAGTATGTCCATCATGTTTGGCTTGTGAGAGAGCTTTGGTAAGTGGATCGGCGATGTTATCATCAGTAGATACTCTGCATATCTTGACGTCTCCCCTCTCAATTATTTCTCTAATGAGATGAAAACGTCTGAGTATATGTTTTGATCTCTGATGAGATCTGGGCTCCTTAGCCTGTGCAATAGCACCATTGTTATCACAATAAAGATCCACTGGGTTGCTGATACTAGGTACTACTCCCAATTCAGCAATGAACTTCTTGATCCATACTGCTTCTTTGGCTGCATCTGATGCTGCTATATACTCAGCTTCTGTTGTAGAATCAGCGACAGTGCTTTGTTTAGAACTTTTCCAGCTTACAGCACCTCCATTTAACACAAACACATATCCTGACTGCGATCTAAAATCATCTCTGTCAGATTGGAAGCTTGCATCTGTATAACCATTTATTACTAGCTCATCTTCCAATCCTCCATATATTAAGAATGCATCTTTAGTCCTTCTTAAGTACTTAAGAATATTCTTAACAGCTGTCCAGTGACTTTCACCGGGATCTGACTGGTATCTGCTCGTCATGCTCAAAGCATACGAAACGTCTGGTCGAGTGCATAACATGGCATACATGATTGATCCTATAGCCGAAGCATAAGGAATCATACTCATGCGATCTCGCTCATCAGATGTCATTGGACATTGAGTCTTGCTAAGAGTAATGCCATGAGACATTGGCAAAAATCCTCTTTTGGAATTTTGCATACTGAATCTATTTAGCACCTTATCTATATAAGTGCTTTGACTCAGACCAATTATCCTTTTAGATCTATCCCTGTAGATCTTAATCCCAAGGATATAAGCAGCTTCGCCCAAATCTTTCATTGAAAAAGATTTCCCTAACCATTCTTTTGTCTTTTGCATGATAGGGATGTCATTTCCAATGAGTAATATGTCATCGACATATAATACAAGAAACATCACAGCGCTCCCACTAACCTTCTTATATACACAAGGTTCATCCTCATTTTTGATAAACCCAAACTCTTTGACTGTTTCATCAAAACGAAGATTCCAGCTCCGAGAAGCTTGCTTCAATCCATAAATGGATCGTTGCAGCTTACATACCTTCTTAGAATTCTCAGGATGGACAAAACCCTCAGGTTGTGTCATGTACACATCCTCAAGTAAGTTTCCATTAAGAAATGCTGTTTTGACATCCATTTGCCATATCTCATAGTCATAATATGCAGTAATGGCAATAAGAATTCTTATAGACTTAAGCATTGCAACTGGTGAAAAGGTTTCATCATAGTCAATACCATGAGTTTGTTTGAATCCTTTTGCAACAAGTCTTGCTTTAAAGGTATTTACTTTGCCATCCATGTCGGTTTTCTTTTTGAAAACCCATTTGCACCCAATGGTTTTAATTCCTTCAGGTGGATCAATCAAGTTCCAAACTTGATTATCATACATGGATTGCATCTCAGATTTCATGGCTTCCAGCCATTTCTGAGATTCCGGACCTGACACGGCATCTTGATAGGTAGTAGGCTCATCTTGATCCATGAGCATTACTTCACGACTATCTGTCACGAGAAATCCATATCTCTCGGGTTGAAGTCGTATCCTATCAGATCTACGTGATACTTGTGTAACAGGTACAGGTTCCACAACAGTTTGTGAAACTTGTTGAGTTTCCACCAATGGTTCAATGTTTTCTTGTGGCTCTTGAATTTCTTCAAGTTGTACTTTACTCCCACTGGTTCTTTTAGAAATGAATTCTTTTTCTAGAAAGACACCATTTCGAGCAACAAACACTTTGTTCTCAGAGGGATTATAAAAGTAATATCCTTTAGTTTCCTTAGGATATCCCACAAAAAGACATTTATCAGATTTTGGTGCTAATTTATCTGAGACCTGTCGTTTGACATAAGCCTCACAGCCCCAAATCTTTAGAAAAGACAAATTAGGAATTTTTCCAGTCCATATCTCATATGGTGTCTTTTCAACAGCTTTAGATGGAACTCGATTCAAAGTGAATGCGGCTGTTTCTAATGTATAACCCCAAAAGGATAATGGAAGATCTGTTTGACTCATCATAGATCGAACCATATCTAATAAAGTTCGATTCCTCCTTTCAGATACACCATTCCATTGTGGTGTTCCTGGCGGAGTTAATTGTGAAACAATTCCACAATTTCTTAGATGATTATCAAACTCTTGGCTCAAATATTCACCACCTCGATCAGATCGAAGTGCTTTAATAGTTTTACCAAGTTGATTTTGTACTTCATTTTGAAAGGTTCTAAACATTTCAAATGATTCATGTTTATGTTTCATTAGATAGACATACCCATATCTACTGAAATCATCAGTGAATGTAATAAAGTACTGAAATCCTCCCCTGGCATTTATGCTTAATGGGCCACATACATCAGAATGTACAAGGCCTAATAAGTCAGTGGCCCTTTCACTATGTCCAGTAAAAGGATCCTTTGTCATCTTGCCTAATAAACAAGATTCGCAATTTTCAAATGATTCAAAATCAAATGATTGCAAAAGTCCATCAGAATGGAGTTTAGCTATGCGTTTCTCATTTATATGGCCAAGGCGGCAATGCCATAAATATGTTGAATTTAAATCATTTGGTTTGGATTTCTTTGTAGTTATGTTATAAATATCATGATTATAGGATGTTTCTAGGTTTAGGACATAAAGCCCACAATATGAATCAGCAATACCATAAAGCATATCATCATAATAAATAGAACATTTCTTATTCTTAATAAGAAAAGAAAAACCTTCATCATCCAAACTTGAAACTGAAATAATATTCCTATTCAAACTAGGAACATAATAGCAATTGTTCAAAACTAACAAAAGCCCATTGGGCAAAGTTAACTCATAAGATCCCACAACTAGAGCAGCAACCTTTGCTCCATTTCCAACTCGTAGGTCCACTTCACCCTTTTTCAGCTGCCTACTCCTTTTGAGTCCCTGCACATTTGTACAAATGTGAGATCCACATCCAGTATCTAATACCCAGGAATTAGAAGTAGATAAGTTAATCTCTATAACATAAATACCTGAAGGAGTAGTCTCACCACTCTTCTTCTTCTTCAATTCTTCCAGGTAAAGCTTGCAGTTCCTCTTCCAATGACCAGGTTCATTGCAGTGGAAGCAAACTCCTTCCTTTGGAGGTTTAACCTTGGGCTTGGGTTTGGGCTTAGGCTTACCACCAACTTTTGCCTTAGCCTTAGCCTTACCCTTGACTTTCATGCCTTTCCCTTTGTTGACCATCAGAACATGACCAGGTTTTTTACTTATGCTTTGCTCAGCTGTTTTGAGCATGGCATGTAGCTCAGCTATTGATTTCTCCATATTATTCATGTTGTAGTTCATGACAAAATGGTCATAACTATCAGGCAATGAATTAAGGATCAAATCCGTTGCCAGTTCCAAACTGAGGGGAAATCCAAGCCTCTCAAGGTGATCAATATGGCCCTTCATTTTCAAAACATGAGAGCTAACTGAAGCACCTTCAGCCATTTTGCAAGAATGCAAAGCTTTGGTAGTCTCATACCTTTCTTGCCTAGCCTGCTGTTGAAATGTTTGCTTGAGATGAGTACTCAACTCATAAGCCTCCATGTTTTCCAGATGCTTCTGAAGCTCTGGAGCCATGGTAGCTAACATTAGACAGCCAACATCCACAGAATCATCAACATGTTTTTTGAATTTCTCTTTGACTGCCCTTGTAGCATCAGCAAGTGGCTCATTGGGAATAGGCTCATCCAGCACATACAATTTCCTTTCTTGCTTAAGGACAATCCTCAAGTTTCTGAACCAGTCAAGGAAGTTGGTGCCAGTTTCCTTAAGTTTGTCCTTCTCAAGAACTGATCGCAGTGACATAGTAGAAGTATTATTTGATGCCATTAATCTACAAACAAGCAAGATAAACAATATAAGTACCAATTTCATTTTAGTTTTTCTTATAAACTCCCACTAAAATAGTAACCCTCATTAATAATTACAATAATTATAATAATTTAGTGGGCTAAGATCCATATTTCACTTAACTCTAAGTCAGCTTTGGCATGACGTTTATAGTCAAGTTATTTAGGTAGGTAGCTCATTTACCAATTATATCTTATATAACTCTTAGATCATTTATGGGATTTTGACATCATATGTCCCGGCATGTTATAATCCCATCTTATGCCCTTAGGCCCAAAAACCGTTTTGATAGCCTAATTAAGTCTAACCATTTTAAACATATGAGTAGCACCATTACCCATCTTGCCTTACTAGGATAACCTAATGCACTTCGCTTTGGCAGAACCCACATTTTGGTGATCTTAGTCTTGACAAGTGTTTTAATAATGGGTGGCATTTGACTTAAAATTATGGTGAGGGATTTAGTTTTAACTTATGATGTCTAATTATTTATATATATCATGCATCAATTCATACATGCCATCTCATACACATATATAAACATTCATCGCATCACATACTAAGAACATATGCATAATATATATAAAACCGTGTCATAGCATGGCCAAATCTACATTGATCCTCATAAGCCAATATGAAGATCAAAGGTCAATCCTAGGTGTGAAAAATGGACTTGATCAAAATCTTCCACCTTGCACCTCCATCGCCATGGGTTTGGATTGATCTCCATCGTTGCTCTTCGTCTTCATTACATTAATAATACAAAGATATTCTACTACAACTATTAAGCAAAATAAAGATTACAACAAAATTAACGACACGCAGGTCGTATTTAAAAATTACAAACCCTTAAAATAGATAAAATAAAATTCATCCATAAAAGGTTCAATTGGCCATGCTATGCACCATGCAAAGACATCATACATAAACATAATAAATCATATTTATATCATATCATGCATAATATACCTTATTTCATAAATTGATATATTAAAATTACCGAGTGATAATTATGAATGAAATATAAGGCGCTACGAAGAGGTAGCACGGCTGCCCCGCTTATTGACAAACTTATTGACATTTTCTGCCCAAAATCCCAATTCTGTATGTATGAGAAAACAATTTTGTTGATCATATCAGCCATCGTTTAACATGTCAAACAGTTTAATATATACAGAATACCAACAAAAATAATTTAGTATTAACCATATTAATACTTTTAGTTAATCGTATTAACAGAATCATATTAACACTTAATTGAGTTCATTAATCATATTAATATTATTTAATTTCGTAGCCCTTAAAATACCGGATTAAATATTACAAAGTTAATCTCGTTTTATCACATGAAATCCATTCGTTTTTAACACTTAAAATCGAAATCAATCGCCAAGTATCAACATACAAAACGATCAACAGAATCATATATGTATAGATATATATCACATACATACATACATAAAATATTTGAATCAATCGAATATACAAGTGGCTCTGATACCACTGTTGGGTTTTTAAGCAGAATAATGCAAAATTAAACGCAGCGGAAAATAAAACCCGAAAACAGGATCCATGTATTTCGATTGATTCAAATGGAAGTGATAAGATTTACTAACCTTTTCAGTGTGGGAATTCGGATTAAACACCTTTAAATCGAACTGAAGACGCTGCCTTTAACACGAACGTCCTCTACTGGTATCCACACGCACGAACAAAATGAACCGAAGTCGCAGGGTTGCTAGTTCCCTTTAGATGCGAATGGATTTTACGATTTTCTTTCCTTCTCAAGGAAGAACAATGGTGGCTGTATTTTTTTCTTTTCAGAAAATAAGCTTAAGTTTTCTTTTCTTCTTCTCAATAAGAAGATATGCTAGCTAGGGTATCCAATGTTGGTATCCTATGTTGGTATCCAATGTTGGTATCCAATGTTTTTAACCACCTTAAAACTCTCATTCCTTATGAAAAACGGAAATTGAGTTTTGATAAGAGTTAATAACAAGAGATAATAGCCCAATAGCCCAATAAAATCCATATTGTTCATTTTGGTCTTGGTGTGTGACCCAATAGGTTTATATTATGTTGGCAGTGGGCCTTATCCCATAATAAGCCCACAAGTCATAATTGGTCTCTAGCAAGACATTATGACTACCCAAATAATATAAATATCGTTAGTCCGATTTTAACCTGTCAATAGAACATGTTATTATCCTTTTTATCACACGATACCTTATTTGAACATAAGTCATGGTACATGTCAAACTTATATTGTTCAAACATTTAATTTTCCGATTACTAAGTAGACTGATAAATTCAAATGATATTGATGACACTATCAATTCATTCGAGCACGGCCATGCATTTTACAATCTTACTTATCGAGGGGCCCAATAGATATCTCTCTCATAAGAGAGGGATAAATTCCATCTTAATTATTCACTTTCCTCCGCATAATTCTCATTATGTCCGATCATAAACTTTATAATTATCCGATTAAAGATAACGTTTGATTATATCAAAACATAATGATCCTTATGTAGGAAACTATGATAACCTCAGGTCAAAGGATTCAATAATATATCTATTATAAGATCACTTATGACACTGTCCCATGAAGTGATCTTACAGTGGGTCTATCCAGTACTTTGTTCTCTAGCAAGTACCTATAGATTTGATTTATATCATTATATATAATCATCCCATGATTATCAATTCAAATCTTTACTAGTCTTAATTTATCTTTATACCCTTTATTGATAAATGACTAGGGACAATATGAATAACATTGTTATTCATAAACATTACAATAATGTAACATGCCAATAATATCAATGCGAAGAAAACCATTATATAAATGAAAATGTAATGATTACATCAAGGTCCAAATGTTTGGCCTAGGGCATAACCACTAACAGGCCCTAGGTAGATTTTTATGACAATTCTCCTTGTTGGTCCTCCAACTCTTCTTTAACCTTTCCTTGGCATAATACATGTTTATAATTCATACATTTGCCAACAATTAAATCTTATCCCCTTTAATTAAGTCCTAAATTGATATCTTACAAATTTACAATTGGCCGCACTTGCCGAAACTTTTGCACTAATACCGAATTTGTCCTTTTGGCACACCTGACACCAAATTTCACATACATTCGACATATAAATGATCCATTCTCAAAATTCAGCCCTCTTATTTATTTATTTCACTCAGTTAAATCCATATATATATGAAATTACCGAAATACCCTTGGCTCTCTTTTTCTTGATTCTAATTATATCTTTTCCTACTACTTAATCACTTCGACCATCACATCACACGATTTCAATCGTCAAAATCCCCGAAAATGCACAAATCCTTCTTGGGTACATTTCGGGGTGTTACAGAAATCGCGTCTATGCTCTCATCAGGAAAGGTAAACTCGGGAGTGTCTCCTTGAATAGGATGCTCAGCAAGAAATTCGGCTACGGCTCGCCCCTTAATAGTCTTACGAGTGATGTATTATACATCAAACTCCTGTAGCAAGAGCAGCCACCTCCCCATCTTTTCGAGCAAAGACGGTGCTTCCTGCAAATATCTTAACGGATTCTGCTTGGCCACCGCTTGAACCTTGTACGAGTGGAAGTAATGCCTCGGTTTCTTTGACGCCCAAATTACTGCAAGGCAGATCTTCTCCACTTTAGCATATTTTATCTCATACGCCAAGAACTTCTTGCTGAGGTAATAAATTGCAAACTCCACCCCAAATTCATCTTCTTGAGCCATCATGGCGCCTACAGAACTGCCTTCTACTGCCAAATACAGGATAAGCGGTTTAATCGGCTGCGGCGGCCTTAGCACTGGCAGATTCAACAGGTATTCCCTGATACTTTCAAAAGCTTTCTGGCAATCTTCATTCCAGACCACAGGCTGATTCTTTCTAAGCAGCTTAAAAACAGGCTCGCATATTGAAGTGAGCTTGGCAATGAATCGGCTGATATACTGCAGCTTGCCCAGGAAACTCCTAACATCCTTCTCTTTTTGCGGCACGGGCATCTCTCTGATGGCTTTCACCTTGTCCGGGTCAATTTCTATTCCCCTCTGGCTGACGACATGTCCCAATAGCTTTCCTGAAGTCACTCCGAAAATGCATTTCTTGGGGTTAAGTCGCAGATTATACTTGTCGATCCTGGTGAAGAACTTCTCTAGAGCTTCGAAGTGTCCCTCTCGGGTGGCCGACTTGACCATCATGTCATCGACATATACCTCTACTTCCTTATGAATCAGGTCGCTCAGAATCTTGGTCGCCATCCTCTGGTATGTTGCCCCCGCATTCTTTAGACCAAAAGGCATGACTCGGTAGGCATAGGTTCCCCATTCTGTGATAAAGGCGGTTTTAACCCGATCAACTATCTTGTTCAGGATTTGGTTGTACCCCACATATCCATCTCCAAAGCTATACATCGCGCAATTGGCGGCGCTGTCTATTAACACATCGATATGGGGCAATGGAAAATCATCTTTAGGGCAGGCCTTGTTCAGATCTCGGTAATCCACACATACTCTGACCTTCCCATTCTTCTTTGCTATAGGGACCACATTTGCTAGCCATGTGGGATACTGCACTTCCACGAGGAACTTGGCTTTAATTTGCTGTCGAATTTCCTCCTTGACCTTGTCAGCCCATTCTGGCCTCAGCCTTCTCAACTTCTGCTTCACAGGCTTATAATCCGGATAAGTCGGGATATCATGTTCTGCCACGTCTCGGTCAATTCCTGGCATGTCCTCATAGGTCCAGGCAAAGACTCTTTCATGTTTTCTTATTATTCTCTAAAAATTTTTTCTTTCCTCAGGACTTATATTTAATGCTATTAAAATTTCCTTTGGATTTTCTAAGGTTCCAAGATTAAAAGGCGTTATATCAGTGGAATCGATGTCAAAAATTGATGGAGTATGATCATGTTCATGCATGTTGAAATTATTAGAAACATCGCACAAATAAGAGAAATTGCTTGTCTTATTAATAATATTATAGTTATCATTTACATCATAAAAGAGTTCTGGAATAAAAAGATAGTCTAAGCTAGAATCTTCTTTCGCCACTCTAGAGTACCGTCAAACTTCGGCACATCCGGCATTTTGAAGTTATAAGGGATCGGGTCCTCTCCGTCTAACTCCTTATCCTCCGGATTCATCCCATGAGCTCTGCCTATCATACGGGCCATGGCTTCAAACCTCTCTTCTATCTTTTTCAGAATAAAGTCATCAGCTTGAGGTGCCTTCCCCTTCTCAGATGCAATGATCATCCTATCATCCTCGATATCTCTATCGTCATCAATTCTCAGCACAGGCCTTCTTCTCTGCTCTCCCGAGGCTACTGACCTTAACTCTACTGGAGGCGGCCGAATAGGTTCTTCTCGTCTTTCAACCCTTTCTTCTTCTAGCTCATTCTGTCTCACTAGAGGAGGAGGAGGATTCTGTGGAGCATTCTGCTGTGCCAAGGCGGTCAACATATTCATCATTCTGCCCTCGAATACCTCAAACCGATGGCCCACTTCTTTTGCGATCATGGCCCTGGTGGCGTCATCCCCCCAAGGCGAGTTTGCCATCTGAGATACTGTACCACTAATTTCTGATAAGATTCTTGGTAGACCCTCTCTATCTGACAGCTCGGGAGTAGGAACTCGGATTAGTCGTCCGGTTGGTGATCTAGTCCACCTGGGCAGATCTATGATGGCTGCAGGGACAAAAAGTTAGGCATGATGCATGAAATGCAAGTATAATGCATGGTCGTGATATGCAATACTTACAGAGCACAAGCAAGCAAGTAGGTCCTTTCGCCCTTATTTCTCCCACACATGTGGTCGTGCAGTCTCTTTCCTAGGTGGGATTTGCCCAAGGGTCAACGAGGGACCCGATGGACGCGCATGGTGCGCGGTGAAAAACCGGCAGCATGACACTCCTATGCTAATGTACAAGCGGATGGATAATGATCGTCACGTATTTGGACGTTCCATAAATTTTGATATGGCCCTACCGGGGCATGATAGCCTTTGGCTAGGTTACCAAGCGAGACATCTGGACTTACCCAATACACGAGGATCCATACAGCAAGCATGGAATTAAGGTTCATTTCACCTGTGGAAAATAGCTACGGCCGTTACATGAGCTTTGGACAAGGGAGATGTTTCTTTAAGGCTACCCAAGCATGATCCCTGCCGACGGGTCTATCTCATCATGAGCATAGCGACCGATCAGGTCATCATTTTGATATACCATTAAGGTACGTGGCTTGGGCTGGTGATTATCCTTAACACTTCCCCAAATTGAGTGAAAATGAGGAGGTGCTTTAGGAACGTACCGGGGCTAAAAGAGGGACCAAACTAGCGTATTCTAAGGCTCTAATGATATGCAAATGCAAATTTGAGAGAAAGTGAATTTACGAATTAAATTTTAATCATAAATGTTAAAAGAGGTATTTTCAAATCGAAATCTCGAACTATAAACGTCCCAAGCAGAGTCGCCACTGTGACGCGCGCCGGATCCCATGCGCCGCCCCTCTCGGACCGCCCGCACATGGGCGATCGGGGCATTTGCGGGTCCGTTGGCAGCTTGCGATGAATCGCAAGCGCGTCTATGTTGGGCAACAAGGAGGTTTCATGGAGTCGCCACCCAATAGAACAATGGGAAAGTTACTCTCGCCTCGGAGAGCCTAAGACTGCGCTTGGTATCCATTTTGGGCCAGCCAAGGGGTCATGGAAGGTGAAACTTCTCACCCTAAAGAGCCTAGGATTAGCGCTAAAGCCTTGTGACTCAAGAAGTATTTTGGAGGATAACCTCTAACCTCTCGAGCCCAAAGACCAGAGCTGGGTCCGAGATTTCTCATCTATTTTTACCTTAATTATTTTATGATCAAATTTTAATATCATTAATTCACTCTCTCTCCACACTATGCAATTGATTAAAAGGCGCACTTATTCACATCTTGAAAGCGATAAATAATCAAATAGATAATGAAAGCAATAGATTACAATAATACAAGGAGCGGAATACAACTCCCTTTCGTAAATATGCGGATCATGCATAAATCGAGGCATTGCTTATTTTGAGGACTTTGGTCCTCACATGCATCATTATTAAAATTAGGGATTTTTATTTGTGATGATCTTTATTGGATAAAATAGGGCATTTGACCCTTGCTTTTGTGTAAACCTCATTTTATTGAATATAAAACATTGAGTCATTTTTGTACATCAACGGGATATGAAAGGAGTACATCCGTATACATAAAATAATCAATAAATAACAAAATGAAGAAAATAGCCAAGAGGGTTAGGGAAACTAAACCAGACGAGATCCTCCGAACATGGTAGACAGCCGCTCAAGCTCGGGATTATCCAAGAGAATTAATATATACTCACAGAAAGTTAAGAGATGTTAATATACATAAAATTAACATATAAGAAGCCAAAAAGACTTGAAATAGATGAAAAATGATTTAAAAAGATGGAGACAGAACCCACCGACGGCCTTCCTCAGCTGACCGACGGGCATCGGTTAAGGTAACCGAGATGTCCGTTTGTCACTCAAGGAGGGGCGTCTGTAGGTGGGTGACCGACGGGCGTCGGTGATAAAGATGACCCGTCGGTCACCACTGTCTCTGAAAAAAACAGAATGGAAAAGAAAACTTTTCAAAGTCAAAAAAGTGGGTTTTATCCCAAAAAGAGATAAGAGAGTCAAAATCTAAAGAAAATAATGACAGATATTCAAAATTCCACAAAATCAGAAATAAATATGAGATAATATAGAGAAGGAATCTAGAATATTTACCCTTAGATAATCACTTTGGGTGAGATTCTTGTATTGATTAGAGCCCCGCGCGTTCTATGAGAAGCGAAAGATGAAGGATCAAAGAAAGAAAATGAGCTATTTCTTCTTCAACCCCTCAAAAGATCGATTTTGGAGTCAAAATCTAAAGAAAACTAATTAGTTTTAGTTCCTTTTGATTGATTTGATCCTTGATTAAATAGATTTCCTTAGTAAATGTGTTTTGTTGGAAGAGAGAGAGAGTTTGCTTGAAATTGGGCAGAGCTTCCTGTCATAGCCGGACTAGTACCCTAAAAGAATTAATCTATTTTGGCATGTGTGTGTGATTGCATGTGAGTTTTGGGACTAAATTGAATGAAGGCAGGATTTAATTGAAAGAAAGAAGTATTGTTAAGGGTTTAAGTGGTAATTACGAATGAATACTAAGCATGAGTTAAAGGCTGATTAGCTAGTTTAATGAAGGATTAATTAAGAATAAAATAACTTGATTTAATGGAAAGTGGAGGCAAATTTGAGGAAGTGGTTTCCGTGTGGCTTCTTGAGAGGATGCCACCTACACCTTTGCATGCAAGAGTGAGTTAAGGGAAGGGAAGAGTTTCATTTGTGTAATCTAGCAATTTTCTGTGTTCTTCTCTTTTCTTTCTTGCGTGGGAGTGAGTGTTAAAGAAGTGTAAGCATATTGATGTTAAGTTGCTCAAGAATTAAGGGTTAAACCTAAGAGGTAAGTGAATAAGTGCATATTCTCATCTTCTACTCTTTCTTCTTGGTTGAGCTGGTTTGGATGGGATATTATTGGTTTGAGTTTGAGCTTGAGCATCTGTGTTGTTTTGTTAGCTGAAGAAGTGAAAAGAGATAAAGGAAAGGCTGTAATCGGCGAGCCGAGCGTCCGTCGAAGTTAGGAGCTAAGGAGACGAGGTTTGGGAACAAACCCTAAATGTGTGAAATTGAATGATTTGTGTTGGCTAAATAGGGCCATTGATATGAGCTGTATGTGTATGTGATAATGTGTTTAGTGAATGAATTGCTTTAGAGCATGTATGCTATGTGTGAGGTGAAATTGATTATAACTTGTGCTAAAGATGAGTGCCAAATAAGAAGGGAAAATCAGGTATGTGCTAATTGATCATGTGGTTGATGTATTTGGGTTGATTGCCAAAAATGAGAATGAGATTTGAAGTCTTAATGAGAAGGAAGAAATGGACTGAAAACATAACCATGTTATGGTGTTTTTGCATAGGTCACGGTGACAATGAAATCCATTGTGACCATGAGGTATGCTTGAGTTCAATTCTGCCTAGTAGATTTTGGTATGGCATGGTGACAATGAGATTCATTGTGACCGTGAGGTACCCAGTAAGGCATTCTGTTTTGCAAAGTGAGAATATGTCACGATGACAATGAGATTCATTGTGACCGTGACATACCCTCAAGTTGCATTCTGCCGAGAGTTGGAAACATGTCACGGTGACAATGAAATTGATTATGACCGTGACATGCCCCCAGTTTGCATTCTGTTTTGGACTTCAATATGTCACGGTGACAATGGAATTCATTGTGACCGTGACCCACCCTGTTTTGGCAATATGATCCTAATGTGTTTGGCCATTCAAATGGCAAGACTTTGAGCTGAAATGAAAGACAACATGAGTAAGTATTGTATGTGTGTTAAGTGATCTAGAAATGCATACAAACAGGATGATTTCTGAATATGATCAGTTATGTGAATATTAAATGTGAATGTTGAATTAGAAAGCATACTGAATATGCAGGTGAAATGTTAGCTATGTGCTAATGCAAATGTGTAAAGTGAAAAGTGAATTGAATAATTTGTTAATAACTTAAGCCTGCGAGTCAAGTAGTGGATAGTTAGGCATGCCTATAGGGTCAAGTGCTGCAGCCCCATGCGTTAAATGTGTCTGATTCCATGGGAATCACAATGCGAATAATCCTTGCTGGATTTTATTATATGTGGAATAATGTGAAGTACTAGAAGGTACTAATGTGATGTGAAGTACCAGAAGGTACTAATGTGTAAAGTAGTCTCGATGAGATTACTGGTACCTGAGAGGTACCGATGCGATACCCGTTATCCGCGTCATTGAGTTGCAGGCAAGAAGGCTAATAGGCTAATCGGCTAATCAGTTAATTAAATAATAAACAGAAGTGACTATGATACAAGAAAGTACAGACATGTGAATAAGTGATTGATGCTTTATGATTGAATATAGCAATGGACAAAACTATGCCTTAAATGGTTCATGCTTTAATAATGATTGTTCTGGCTTGTCTACTAATGTGCAATGTATGATATCTCTGATGCGTGATAAGTTGTTTGCTATATGAGTTCCCCACTAAGCGTTGTCGCTTAGCATGGATTTACTCTAATCCGTGCAGGTACGGATGAGAGGTGACTGAAGGACGTCCCCCGCATTTTGGTACGGTCAACAATAGGAAGTGAATAGCATAGGCTTGGGGGTTGTTATTTTGGGATTTTTGTATAAGCTTTTTGTACGGTTAAAATGTGTAAAGAATATGTAAAGACATGTAATAATGTATAATCTGGAATATAACCCCTCTTATGTATGTATGTCATATAAATAGCTTGGCATGTGATGCATGAGATAAGATAATATGTGATGATTTTTTTTTTCAATTCAGGTTAAGCATGCATTCTGTTGTGTGTGTGCGGCCTTCTCTAACTAAGATTAGCTGAGCTAATCTGTCATTGGGGAACGGGCGTCACAAGTTGTGGTATCAGAGCCTAGGTTGAGTCTTTTCTGGAAATTGGGTAGATAAGATGTGTATAGTTTGTTGACCTAATGCGAAAGTCCTTGTTTAATCTGTGTAGTAAGATGGATTCTGGAAGGCATACCGGTGAGGAATCTGCCGAAAGTGTGAATCCTCGTGAAGCTGAGGTGACAGCGTCTGGGCAGTCTAGATCGGTTGGCTATCGGAATGAGATTCCGTTTGGTCCTATGGAAGCTATGATGAAAATGACACAAGACATGGCAAGAGTAATGGAACGTATGATGGCGACAAGAGCCCCAACAGAATCTTTGAGAAAGCATGGTTTGGAGGAATTTCATGGAACAAGGTTAGATGAGTCAGAAAAAGCTGAGTACTGGATTGAGAAGGTGGAAAGGATTCTTAAGGAGATTCGATGTCCTCCAGATCAGTGGGTTGAATGTGTAGAGTCATTACTCCAAGGTCCTGCTTATGATTGGTGGAAGCTGGTCCTGCAGAATCCGATGCTTCCTGAACCATTAAACTGGGAGTTCTTTGAAAAAGAATTCAAGAACAAGTATATTACTAAAGCACATCAAGAGGCAAACTGGAAGAAGTTTCTGAGTTTGAGGCAGAGAACCATGACAGTGGCGGAATATGAAGCAGAATTCTGTCGCTTAAGCAAGTATGCGCCAAAAGGTGTTTTGACCGATGTGTTGCGATGTCAACAATTTGAGGAAGGGTTGATTGAGGAAATTAAAGCATTGCTAATTTCTCTAACAACGGAGCAGAATATAAGTTATTATCGTATTGTTCAAGCAGCTTTGAGAGCTGAAAGGACTTTGGGAGCTCAAAGAGAATGGAGACAAAGGAAGAATGCAAGTAGAGGTGGTTCCCAGACGGGGAAAAGATCACGAGATTCTCATGTGGCATCACCGGCGGAATCAGGGTTCAGTTCTGCAGCGAGAGGTAAGAAGCGTGGCGCTCCCTCAGCATCTGGTTCGGGAAGAGGAACATCTGGTAACAGAAGTGAGGTTCATGAGTGTCCTCATTGTGGTAAGAGGCATAGAGGAGAATGCTGGAGAGTGACGGGTGCTTGTTTTAGATGTGGAAGCACTGAGCATTTCCTTGCTAATTGCCCGAATACTTATGAGATGTCAGGAAATCAACAAGAGCAGAGCAGGGGCGGTTCAAATTTACCTTCTACTAATAGAGGAAGAGGAAGAGGACGTGGCAGAGGTAGCCAGTCCAGGGGTGCAGTCGATTCTGAGATTGTGGATAGACCTGATGCGGCTCCAGTGCGGGCTTATGCTATGAGGGCACGAGAGGATCAAGATGCGCCTGAAGTGATAGCAGGTACTATTCTACTTTGTGGTGTGGAAATGTTTGCACTTATTGATCCTGGCACAACTCATTCATATGTGTGTGATAAAAAGATATGTGAAAAGATGCCTAAAGTTGAATGTTTAAAATATGATATATGTGTGTCTAGCCCTTTGGGAGGTAATGTTAATGTGAACAGAGTGTATAGAAACTGTGCATTAGAAGTTCAAGGTAGTGTGTTTCCAGCGGATTTGATTGAACTACCGTTTGATGAGTTTGATTTGATTCTGGGTATGGATTGGTTAACTAAGTATGATGCAGATGTGAAGTGTAAGAAGAAAATGGTTGTGCTCAGTGATGGTAAGGGGAACAGAGCGACAATGAGAGGAGTGTGCACTAATCCTCTTGTAAATGTGATATCTGCCATGCAAGCCTGTCGATGTATGAGAAAAGGATGTGAAGTTTATCTAGCTCTGGTGTTAGACAGTAAGATAGAACATGTGAAGATGCAAGAAATACCAATAGTCCGAGAGTTTTCTAACGTGTTTCCTGAAGAACTGAGCGGTGTACCACCGATAAGAGAAGTTGAGTTATCGATTGATGTGGCACCAGGAACTGTACCCGTATCTAAGGCGCCGTATAGAATGGCTCCAACTGAATTGAAGGAGTTGAAGGAACAGTTGCAAGAATTATTAAACAGGGGTTTTATTAGACCTAGTGTTTCTCCTTGGGGAGCACCAGTGTTATTTGTTAAGAAGAAAGATGGTACAATGAGAATGTGCATTGATTATCGACAGTTGAATAAAGTGACAGTAAAGAATCGATATCCTTTACCTCGGATTGAAGACTTGTTTGATCAGTTAAGAGGAGCAGGTGTATTCTCAAAAATTGACTTACGATCAGGCTATTATCAGTTGCAAGCAAAGAAAGAAGATGTACCTAAGACTGCATTTAGAACTCGTTATGGGCACTATGAGTTTCTGGTAATGCCATTCGGGTTAACCAATGCGCCAGCTGCATTTATGGATTTAATGAATCGGGTGTTCAGACCGTACTTGGATCAGTTTGTGGTAGTCTTCATAGACGACATTCTGGTTTATTCAAGAAATGAGAAAGAACATGAACAACATTTGAGAGTTATACTTCGAACTTTACAAGAACATCAACTGTATGCCAAATTAAGTAAGTGTGAGTTCTGGCTCAAAGAGGTATCATTTCTGGGTCATGTGATCTCATCTGAAGGGATTAAAGTGGATCCGACTAAGATAGAAGCAATTGTGAATTGGAAACCGCCTAAGAATGTACTGGAGGTTCGCAGTTTCTTAGGGTTGGCTGGATACTACAGAAGGTTTGTGAAAGGATTTTCAGTAATAGCTTCACCGTTGACAAGATTGCTACATAAAGGAGTGAGATATGAGTGGTCTGAAAGATGTCAAGCGAGTTTCGATCAGTTGAGGAAGATGTTAGTAGAAGCACCGATTCTTACACAGCCTATGACTGGTAAAGAGTATGTATTGTATACCGATGCTTCAGGTGTCGGATTGGGTTGTGTATTGATGCAAGAAGGGAAGGTGATAGCATATGCGTCAAGGCAATTGAAACCGCATGAACAGAACTATCCGACTCATGACTTGGAATTGGCAGCAGTAGTGTTTGCTCTAAAGATTTGGCGACATTACTTGTATGGTGAGAAGTGTAGAATTTACACCGATCACAAGAGTTTGAAATACCTGCTTACACAGAAGGAATTGAACCTGAGACAGCGAAGATGGCTTGAATTATTTAAGGATTATGATTGTATTGTAGACTATCACCCGGGAAAAGCTAATGTAATGGCCGATGCTTTGAGTAGGAAATCAATTTCAGCATTACAGTTAAAGCAGATTGAATGGAGGTTTTCTGCAGACGGAGCTTTATTAGCACAGTTGAAAGCGAGACCGGTCTTGAGAGATGAGATAATAGCTGCTCAGAAAACTGATGTGAAGTTGCAACAAGTTCTGCAGTTAGTTGGTGATTTAGACAAGACTGACTATTCAGTGAATGAGGAAGGAGTACTACTATATAAGAATAGAATGTGTGTGGCAACCGATAAAGAATTAAAGAAGAAATTGATGCATGAGGCTCATAATACAATTTTCACTATGCATCCAGGTGGAAATAAGATGTATCAAGATATGAAACGGTTGTATTGGTGGCCTGGGATGAAGAAGGATGTAGTGGAATATGTGTCTAAGTGCCTTGTCTGTCAACAAGTCAAAGCGAAGCATCAAGTGCCTCAAGGGATGTTGCATCCACTCCCTATTCCACAATGGAAATGGGATAATATCACGATGGATTTTGTTACTGGATTGCCTCTGACCTCAAGACAACAAGACGCAGTATGGGTTATTGTGGACATGTTTTTAAAATCAGCTCACTTTATACCAGTTCGGATGGATTATTCTATGGAAAAGTTGGCTGAATTGTATGTAAGAGAAATTGTCTGATTGCATGTGGCACCTTTGTCTATTGTTTCTGATAGAGATCCCAGATTCACTTTTAAGTTTTGGAGGAGCTTGCAAGCGGCTTTGGGTACAAAATTGAACTTTAGTACTGCTTTCCATCCACAAACCGATGGACAATCGGAAAGAATTATTCAGGTTTTGGAAGATTTGATGCGAGCATGTGTTTTGGATTTCTCTAAGAGTTGGGATAAGTATCTTCCACTTATGGAATTTGCTTATAACAACAGTTATCAAACCAGTATTGGTATGGCACCGTATGAAGTCCTGTATGGAAGGAAATGTCGTTCACCGATTTGTTGGACAGAGTTGAACGAGAGCAGAGTCATAGGGCCAGATTTGGTTCATGATTCAGAAGAGAAAGCTAAGATAATACAACAAAGATTGAAAGCAGCAAGTGATAGACAGAAGTCGTATGCTGATTTGAAAAGAAGGGACATTGAATTCAGTGTAGGCGATAAAGTGTTTCTGAAAGTGTCTCCTTGGAGGAAGGTACTGCGATTTGGTAAAAAGGGGAAGTTGAGTCCAAGATTTATTGGGCCATATGAAGTGCTTGAAAGAGTAGGTTCTGTAGCGTATCGATTGGCTATGCCTCCGGCTTTGGCTAAGCTACATGATGTGTTTCATGTGTCCATGTTGAGGAGATATAGGTCAGATGATTCCCATGTGTTACCTATACACGAAGTGGAAGTGCAGTCTGATTTCACCTATGATGAGAAGCCAATAGTGATTTTAGCAAGAGAAGTAAGTCAACTTCGGAATAAGCATATACCACTTGTGAAAGTGCTCTGGCAACACCATGGTGTTGAAGAGGCAACTTGGGAACCAGAAGCGGCTATGCGAAAGCATCATCCACAACTGTTCCACTCAGGTATGAATTTCGAGGACGAAATTCTTTAAGGAGGGGAGAGTTGTCATAGCCGGACTTGTACCCTAAAAGAATTAATCTATTTTGGCATGTGTGTGTGATTGCATGTGAGTTTTGGGACTAAATTGAATGAAGGCAGGATTTAATTGAAAGAAAGAAGTATTGTTAAGGGTTTAAGTGGTAATTACGAATGAATACTAAGCATGAGTTAAAGGCTGATTAGCTAGTTTAATGAAGGATTAATTAAGAATAAAATAACTTGATTTAATGGAAAGTGGAGGCAGATTTGAGCAAGTGGTTTCCGTGTGGCTTCTTGAGAGGATGCCACCTACACCTTTGCATGCAAGAGTGAGTTAAGGGAATGGAAGAGTTTCATTTGTGTAATCTAGCAATTTTCTGTGTTCTTCTCTTTTCTTTCTTGCGTGGGAGTGAGTGTTAAAGAAGTGTAAGCATATTGATGTTAAGTTGCTCAAGAATTAAGGGTTAAACCTAAGAGGTAAGTGAATAAGTGCATATTCTCATCTTCTACTCTTTCTTCTTGGTTGAGCTGGTTTGGATGGGATATTATTGGTTTGAGTTTGAGCTTGAGCATCTGTGTTGTTTTGTTAGCTGAAGAAGTGAAAAGAGATAAAGGAAAGGCTGTAATCGGCGAGCCGAGCGTCCGTCGAAGTTAGGAGCTAAGGAGACGAGGTTTGGGAACAAACCCTAAATGTGTGAAATTGAATGATTTGTGTTGGCTAAATAGGGCCATTGATATGAGCTGTATGTGTATGTGATAATGTGTTTAGTGAATGAATTGCTTTAGAGCATGTATGCTATGTGTGAGGT
The DNA here is from genome assembly GCA_947683425.1 of Excoecaria cochinchinensis. Taxonomy (NCBI): domain Eukaryota; kingdom Viridiplantae; phylum Streptophyta; class Magnoliopsida; order Malpighiales; family Euphorbiaceae; genus Excoecaria; species Excoecaria cochinchinensis. Next base: position 1,750,812 of record CANTUQ010000129.1, read on the forward strand.
GAAATTGATTATAACTTGTGCTAAAGATGAGTGCCAAATAAGAAGGGAAAATCAGGTATGTGCTAATTGATCATGTGGTTGATGTATTTGGGTTGATTGCCAAAAATGAGAATGAGATTTGAAGTCTTAATGAGAAGGAAGAAATGGACTGAAAACATAACCATGTTATGGTGTTTTTGCATAGGTCACGGTGACAATGAAATCCATTGTGACCATGAGGTATGCTTGAGTTCAATTCTGCCTAGTAGATTTTGGTATGTCACGGTGACAATGAGATTCATTGTGACCGTGAGGTACCCAGGAAGGCATTCTGTTTTGCAAAGTGAGAATATGTCACGATGACAATGAGATTCATTGTGACCGTGACATACCCTCAAGTTGCATTCTGCCGAGAGTTGGAAACATGTCACGGTGACAATGAAATTGATTATGACCGTGACATGCCCCCAGTTTGCATTCTGTTTTGGACTTCAATATGTCGCGGTGACAATGGAATTTGTTGTGACCGTGACCCACCCTGTTTTGGCAATATGATCCTAATGTGTTTGGCCATTCAAATGGCAAGACTTTGAGCTGAAATGAAAGACAACATGAGTAAGTATTGTATGTGTGTTAAGTGATCTAGAAATGCATACAAACAGGATGATTTCTGAATATGATCAGTTATGTGAATATTAAATGTGAATGTTGAATTAGAAAGCATACTGAATATGCAGGTGAAATGTTAGCTATGTGCTAATGCAAATGTGTAAAGTGAAAAGTGAATTGAATAATTTGTTAATAACTTAAGCCTGCGAGTCAAGTAGTGGATAGTTAGGCATGCCTATAGGGTCAAGTGCTGCAGCCCCATGCGTTAAATGTGTCTGATTCCATGGGAATCACAATGCGAATAATCCTTGCTGGATTTTATTATATGTGGAATAATGTGAAGTACCAGAAGGTACTAATGTGATGTGAAGTACCAGAAGGTACTAATGTGTAAAGTAGTCTCGATGAGATTACTGGTACCTGAGAGGTACCGATGCGATACCCGTTATCCGCGTCATTGAGTTGCAGGCAAGAAGGCTAATAGGCTAATCGGCTAATCAGTTAATTAAATAATAAACAGAAGTGACTATGATACAAGAAAGTACAGACATGTGAATAAGTGATTGATGCTTTATGATTGAATATAGCAATGGACAAAACTATGCCTGAAATGGTTCATACTTTAATAATGATTGTTCTGGCTTGTCTACTAATGTGCAATGTATGATATCTCTGATGCGTGATAAGTTGTTTGCTATATGAGTTCCCCACTAAGCGTTGTCGCTTAGCATGGATTTACTCTAATCCGTGCAGGTACGGACGAGAGGTGACTGAAGGACGTCCCCTGTATTTTGGTACGGTCAACAATAGGAAGTGAATAGCATAGGCTTGGGGGTTGTTATTTTGGGATTTTTGTATAAGCTTTTTGTACGGTTAAAATGTGTAAAGAATATGTAAAGACATGTAATAATGTATAATTTGGAATGTAACCCCTCTTATGTATGTATGTCATATAAATAGCTTGGCATGTGATGCATGAGATAAGATAATATGTGATGATTTTTTTTTTCAATTCAAGTTAAGCATGCGTTCTGTTGTGTGTGTGCGGCCTTCTCTAACTAAGATTAGCTGAGCTAATCTGTCATTAGGGAACGGGCGTCACACTTCCTCCTTTGAAAATTTTCCCAACCCTTTTCAAGTGAAAATCCAGAGCTTTTATAGCCAGACATGACCGACGGGCGTCGGTGTATGGGGGCGGGCGTCGGAGGAATCCTTCTGACACAAGGATTCATCCGACGGCCCTGCCACATCCACCAACGGGCGTCAGAACGGTTGCGTGCTCCGGGAAACCAGGCGGCGTTCTGACAGGGGCGGTGACTTTCCGACGGGCGTCAAAAAATACCACAAGCCGTCGGTGACTCGAAGCGACGGGCTGGCCGTCTGTGGAGGACAAAAAGCTTTTTGACTCAAAAAAACCTCTGTTTTCTCCCCCTCTGCCCAGGAATGGTAAAAAGCCTCATTTCTCGTGGAACGTGGGACTAAAACCTCCAAATCCAGCCCTTTTATACAGGCTCGGACACTGATTTCATCATAGGGTAACCTCTGATCCGGACCGCTCCGGGACACGGTGCTTACAGATCTCCTCTTTCACCTTCTGAGCCCATTCTGGCCTAAGTCTTCTGAGCTTTTGCTTGACCGGTTTACTCTCTGGGTAAGTTGGAATGGCATGTTTGGCTACATCTCGATCAATCCCCGGCATGTCCTTGTAGGTCCAGACAAAGACTTTTTCATATTTTTTCAATATTCTCTCAAATTTTAGCCTCTCCTCAGGAGTTATATCTGATGCTGTCAAGATTTCCTTTGGATTCTCCAAAGTTCCGAGATTAAATGCAGTCGTGCTAGTTAAGTTAATGTCAAAGATGAATGCATCATGATCATGAGAAATGAAATCATCAGAAACATCACACAAGTAAGCAAAGTTATTCATCTCATTAATGTAATCAGAAACATTAACATTGTTATCAAAAAGTTCTGGCATAAAAAGACTATCTAAACAACTACTGCCTTCATCTTCTATCGATGATGATGCTGCAGCCGACTGGGCTTTGACTTCTTTGCTTGGTGGAGGCTTTTCAACTACCTCCGATGAGATCTCCAAATCTTCAAACTTCAGCTCTGGCTCTACCATCATTTCCTTTCCTTTCAACCTGGTAGCTAACAGCTTATTAGTGACAATCTCCTTGAGCCCATCCCTATCCCAGACACTGCACTGAGTCATGATCTCCTCATACCAGAAGTTCTCTGCAGACTTGATAACTCCAACATCCCAGTAAAAGACATCATTGAAAATTTCAAACCCCGGAATGATCTTTCCATCCACCCACTGAGGCTCTTCCTCTCCAGTATAAGCACAAACCGAAGATGAGGGAACAAAACTCTCTAAAATATGGGGAATCTTCTCTGACACTTTCTTCTTGCCATTCTCTCCTTTGTAGCCCAGACCCTTCCGATCTTTTTGGCCTTGTGTTGTGATGGCATCTTGCAACCCCTGCGAATTTTTACCCAATTCGGCCCCTGGGAGGAAGTGCATCCTCTTCATCATGTTCATCACCTGAGGGCTACCTGCCAAGCCCTGCTCCTCACCAATCATTGATACGTGGAAGCCACTAAATGGCTGATTAGAGATCCCCAAGGCAGACACTTGGTTCTCTCTTGCTGCTTTAATGGTCACCGCCTCCCCTTCATGAGGTATCTTTACCATTTGGTGTAGGGTGGATGACACTCCTCCCAATTTATGGAACAACGGTCTTCCCAGCAGAGCTGAGAAATTTGCTGGGATAGGTAAGACCACAAATTCTGCCTCCGTCTCAATGGGCCCAGTCCTAACTAGAGCTCTGAATGATCCCGATACCTGTCTCCGAGAATTGTCGTAGGCTGTGATGGTCAGATCAGACTTATTCGACATACTCTTGTCAGGCCCAAAAGCCTGAAGTGGCACCAAAGGGCAAACATTTATGGATGACCCATCATCAACCATAACACAAGCGGTGTGCTTGCCGTTAATTTAAGCCTTGATGTATAGTGGTCGGTTGTGATTACGGCCTTCAGTTGGCAAATCTGCATCAGAAAACACCAGTCTTTCCCCTGATCCCCCCTTGACGAGATCTAGCAGCTCAGATGGAGAAATTGTGTTGGCTATGGTGGACTCACTCAATGCCTCAACTAACTTCTGTCTATGAGAAGGGGACTGCCTTAGAAGGTCCCAAATAGATATCTGAGCCGTGGTCTTTTTCAGCTGCTTTATTATGGAATTTTCTTCCGGCTCCTTCTCCACAGGTGCTTGCACTGAGTCCTGCTGCTTCTCAATTTCGGGGACCACTCTCCCACTTCTTGTTACAGCCCTAACTCTCTCATCCTCTTCCGAATCCCATGGATCCGCGAACTCTCCATCTTTCTCCTCTTCATCTTCGTCTCCACTCTCACTAGTGGACCAACAGTCTATCGTTGCCACGGGAATCCCTTCTTCACTTGCCTCAGGGCGAGTGATAGCGACGTATTCATTTCCAAACAAATCCTATAATACATATCATTCGGGTAGGCTCGACCCAATCATAAAGACAGGCGGTGGCACAGCATTAAAATTCGACTTTTTCTTGCTCTCCCTCTTTTGAAGATCGCTGATCTGCTTATTGTCGATCAGATCCTGAATCTGGTGCCTCAGCCTGAAGCAATTGTCTGTCAGATGCCTCGTATGCTGGTGAAAGGCACAGTACTCGTTCTCTTTATGCCCCGGTTCCCCTTGGGTCCTAGTTGGCCTAGGTGGCAAGGGTTGTAGCTTCCCCTCCTTCATCAACCTCTTCAGTACCCATGACAAAGGCCTACCCAAATTCGAGAAGTACCTCTGATTCATTCCTATTACGGACACCTCAGCTGTCTTTCCACTTCTATTACCACTGCTGGAACTACCTGACTTGGTTGCACCTTGATTATTGTAGCCCTTCTTGGCATAAGCATCACTGCTTGCCCTTCTTGCCATATATTCTCCTTCTGCCTCTATAGCGATGTGTTTCAAGGACTCCCAATCTTTCAGCCCCTTCATTTTTAGTCCATCTCTCAGATATATACTAGCATTCCGAATGAATAACCGAATCTGATCGGGTCTATCAGGTTTGTGCTTCATCTCCATAACTCGGTTCCTCCACCCAGTGAGGTATTCATGGAAAGACTCCACAGCCTTCTACTGCAACAGCTCTAGATCCTTCATTGTGACCTCCATCTGGGTACTGCAATCGTATTGCTTTAGAAACGCTTCAATCAATAAGTCCCAGTCTTCTTTGGACCTCCTGTCCAGCCCATGGTACCAGTCAATAGTAGCTCCTATAAGACTCAAGCAAAAGTACTCTATCTTTTGCTTCCTTATTAAAGTTGTCCCCTTCATGACTAATGAATACTGCTTGATGTGTGCAGCAGGGTCAGAGATGCCGTCAAATTTTTGGATATCAGGCATCTTGAAGTTCTGGGGGACCAGATCATCCCCATCAAACTCACGATCCTCCGGGTTTATTCCCCTTCCTACCGTCACCATCCTTGTCATAGCCTCAAATTTCTCCTCCATCTTCCTCCACATCGCTTCCTCTAGCTTGGGCGACTTTCCTTTTGCCACTATCTGTTCCTCTTGCTCATATTCCTAGAGGTCAACCTCAGATCTCGGGCCCTCTCTACGTTCAACAGGTGCTGTTGCTCTTTGCTCAATCGCAGGTGGGTCAACTATAACAGGGGGATCCTCCCTAACAACCCTTTGTTCATCTGGCCCCTAATAGGAGAAGCAGCAACTTGCTGCCCAGCTATGGTAGTGGCAAGATTGCCCATCATGGCCATCATTCTAGCCTCAAACTCTTCCATTTTTCTCCCCACTTCCTCAGCAATCATTGCCCTTGTTGCATCAGACCCACTGACTGGATTAGACATACTTGATGACTCTGAAGAGAAAGTCTCACTACTATCTAAAAGAGAATCTGTGCTCCGATACGGCACTAGCTCTGGTAACCCCAAGAGTGGAATCCTTCTCAACCGATCATCGGGACCCCTAAACCACCTAGGCGAATCTATGATGGCTGAAAAAAATACATCTCATTAGGATGATGCATGATTGAAATGCAATGCATGGTCGTGCTGATGCAACATAGACAAACACATGCAAGCAGATAGATTCTTCCAACCTTATTGCCCCCATACACGAGGTAGCATACTCTCTTTCCTAGGTGGGCTTTATCCAAGGGTTAATAGGGAACCCTTTAGACGCGTATGGTGCAAGGTGGAAAACCGACAGCATAACAGCTCTTATTTAATGTACACACGTATGAGTGTTTGGTCATTATGTATTTAAACACCTCAATTAAATAAGATGGGCCCATCGGGGCATGAAAGCCTTTGATGAAGACCATTTAATTTAACTGATTTTGTTCAATATATGATGGCCCAGGTAGCAAGCACGGTATTACGGTACATTTCACCTAGTGGAAGGATCTATTGCCATTACATGAGCTTTAGTCAAAGATAGTGATACTTTAAGGCTACCTAAGCATGGTCCCAGCCAACGGGTCTAACTCATCATGAGCATAACGACCGATTGGGTCACCATTTGATATACCATAAGGTACGATGCTTGGGCTGGTGATTATCCTTAACACTTCCCCACATTGAGTGAACGTAGGGTTGTGCTTCGGGAATGCACCGGGGTTAAAATAGGGACCAAACTAGCAAAATCTAAGGCTCTAGCATGGATGCAATACAATTTCGAAAAGAGATAAAATTTCTTAATTAAAACTTAATCATAAATTTTAACCAAGGTACTTTCGAAGGGAAGTCTCTTAGAGTCCCCAGTGGAGTTGCCACTGTGACGCGCGCCAAACCCCGTGGCTTCCCGAAGGCCCGCTTTAGGGCTATCAAGAGAGGTTCATTGAAACTTGTAAGGTATTTACAAGTGCGTCTATTTTGGGCAACAAGGAGATTTCATGGAGTCGCCACCCAATAAAACATTAGGAAAGTTCGTCCGCCTTAGTGAGCCTAAGACGACACTGCTATGTCCATTTTTGGCAAGCCAGAGGGGTCTTGGAGGTCCCATCCTAATAGAACATTAGGAGGGCCCTCTTGCCTCATGGAGCCTAGGACTATGCAAGTTAAAGCCTTTTTACGGGACACAAGAGGTGTCTTGGAGATCCCAATGAAATGGGTCTCTCGCCTCATTGAGCCCAAAGACCAGAGACAGGTTCGGGACTTCCCATTTATTCATACCTTGGCTAAGTTTATAGGGTCTCAAAACATTTTATAATCATGTATACCCGAAGGTATAGCGGAGACCGAGGTCTCAAATATATTATATGACCCAAACGGGGCCCGCATGTAGCAAATAACGTATAGCAGCTGCACTCACACACTGACCCTTGATAAGCGCTTATCTATCCACTACTATGACTATCAGGCTCAGATAACCACTCAATCATGTTCTAAAATAATGATCATATAATAGAGAATATATCAAGCATAATTTTACAATTTCATTAATACATGTATATTGATAAATTTTGAAGAAATATAAATTATATACAAAACTAATTAACAACATGTAATTTATCATTTAATAGGTCATATAAGACAAATCATGCATCGTGTAATGAAAACCCATGTAAGAGAAGCTTAAAACTGAATGCTTCTGCTTGTGCGCATGTTTATATGTATTGTAATGTGTATGTTTTGTTATGGCGCTCCGGTATCCTTCCAACGGGGGTATTGGGGTGTTACACTGTGAATTATGAAAGTGGTGCATATGGAAAATTTCGAGAACAAAATTTTTATTAGTGGAGGAGAATTATAGTGGCCCAAATACCGGTGTAGAAATGTTAGTGTAAGATTACAGTGCCTCTAGTATGATATCAGTGTAGAGTGATGTCATAAGTGTGATTATTTGGGATAATATTGAGTGTAAACTGTGCTTGTGATATAGAAATTTCAGGGTGGTTAACCTTAGTGTAGCCAGACAGCCGGCCCGACGTCCGTCGGCCAAAAAATTCTAATTTAATAAAAATGATTTGTGGATTGTCAGGAGTCTAGTGGTGAAATCTGGAGTGAAAACGGAGTTAAATTGGCCCCCGAAAGTCATTCTAAAGTTGGCATGCAATTCATTTCAAATTGAACCGGAGTTTGGCCGAGGTTTGACTGAGCATTTAAAAATAGTTATTGAGCTCTAATTGGGTTATAGTTGGAAGTATGAAGGCATAAAATAATTTCCTACAAGTTTTGTCAGCATTAGAATTGGATTTAACGGTAGAACAAAAAGTGGTTGAATCGGATCGGATTAAGTGAACCAGGCCTCAAATGGACTTTTATTGAGCTGATAATTTGTAGGGAGACTATTTTTAATGTTTTAAAAACAATGGAATTGGTTAGAAATGAAAATAAGGTGAGGAACATATAGATCACTTGAAACAGTACAAATTGACAGAAAAATAAAAAATTTTATTTAAACCGGTCGGACCACCTTGGTTTGACCAATTTGGTTCAATTTGAGCATATAAAATGGAAGGAGTGGCTAGATTTCTCTAGAAATCCAGCCAAAACCGTTCTTCTTCTTCCTCTTCAGAGCCAAACTCTTTCTTCCAGTTTCTCCTCCATTTTTCTTTATCTCTTAACCAATCTCTCCCCAAATTTCAACCTCCTAGATAAATTACAGCTCCTCTGTAACCAAATAGAAGTTATTGGAGTCCATTTGGAGCACTAGAAGTGGAAAAAATTAAGTATACAAAGTTTAGGTCAAGTTTTGAGGTAAGAGATTTAAGTGATTTTAATTAGTTTTATTGGTCCCTATGGGAGTTTTCAAGGGCGTATAATCCATTTATGATGTTAGTTTGCAAAAAGAAAACATGATTTTGATGATATGAGCTTGTTTATATTCAACTATGGTAGTGTGACGTGCCCGAACCCCACTCGACATCCGGGTGGTCCTCGGGCGTCCGGTTTTAGGACCCGAGGCCGGATGGAGGTTCGTTAAAACTCGTGAAAGCCGGTCGCTTCGCAATGGACAAGAATATATCCAAATCTATTATTGGCAATCAACTTATGAGAGCGTCTATTGGGTTATCATAAGGCAGGATCACGGAGTCGCCACCCGATAGAACATCGGGAAATAAATCTAACCTTATAAGGCCTAAAATTAGAGAGAGTTCGGGACCTCACTCTTATTCATACCTTTGGTTAATATTATGTGAACGGATCCTTAGGATCAATTATTTTATCTCTCTCCTCACACGATTTATGCGATAAATATAAAGCGCATTACAAGCACGTAAAAAATAATAAATAAAGCGATAAATAAAATGTATTTACAGTTATCCAAAACTAAATATGAAATCATAAAAGAAAGATAAAATAATAATAAAAATACATACATAAATCGGGCTATTTATTTAGGTAGGAACATTGGTTCCCGACTAGTTATTTTATAAAAAAGTATAAAATTCTTGAATCAATTTAAATCTTTTGATTTGGGATGAAAGCGTGGACATTGGTCCGGTTATGTTAACTAATATTCTATTTAAGATAAAACATTTGTGTAGTGGTTCTTTTTAAGCGCAGTCGAAAATCTTTTATTATTACATACTACAAACGAATAAAACAATAAAATAATAATTACATGTTTTAAAATAATATATAAATCTTAATCTACTCATCCCGGCCATGTTTCTTGGATGAGCCACATATCACTCATAATTACAGCAAAAACAGAAAATAATATTAGTTAATAGTGAATTAAATTAAATGATAAATAAATAAGTAAATAAATGAACAAATAATTAAATAAAGTAAATTGAGAATTAATGAATATAAAAACACAAATGATAAAAACAATAATGCTAACAATAACATCGTAAAATAATAACACTAATAATAATAAAACAAATAATAGTAATAGTAATAATAGCAATAATAGTAATAATACAATATAATAATAATAACATGGACTAAATAATAATAATAATAATAATAATAATAATAATAATAATAATACAACAATAATAATTACAATATAAAATAAATAATATTAACATTAACAAATAAACAACAATAATAATAATATCTGTAAGCACCGTGTCCCGAAGCAGTTCAGATCGGAGATTACCCGATGAAGAGATCGATGTCTGTTTCCGAATGAGTGGATGAGGTTCGGAGATTTTGGTCCTCTAAATTCACGAGAAATATGGTTTTTTTTTTTATTATTTGCAGTAATGAGAAAAGGGAAATTAGGGGGTTTGGGGCTTGAAAGGAAGTTTACATCCACTGGCGGCCAGCCTGTCGATCACGATATGCCCGTCATTCGATGGAGAGTCCCAACGCCCGTCCTTGGTCCTCCGGCGTTCGCCGGTAGAATCCGATTTCCTATAGGAAAACGGATTTAACCGATGCCCGTCTGTGGGCTTCAGACGTCTGTCGGTTGAATCCTGTTTCTAATAGGAAAAGGGATTCAACCGACGCCCGTCGGTATGCTTCCGACAGCCGTCAGTAATTCAAAACCTATATAAAGCTATTTTTCACCCGTTTTGACGGTTGGTTGTCTGGTTGGACGATTTTGGCTAGGAGATATCCCTAAAACCCCTTTCTGATTATCTGATTCCAACCATTTTCAACTCATTAAAATTGTTTTATTTTCATTCTCATTTTTTTGGATTTGGAAGAATTTAACTAATTGAAGGGAGCTAAAATCAATTGGTTTCCCGTTAATATTCATAAATTCCAACATCTGAATATTTTACGATTATCAAGAAAGAAAAATCCAGGTTTCTTTTCTTGATTTTTGCTTATTTCTCGTGAAGCGTACGGGACTCGAGCCATCCGAAAATCCATCCTAAAAGGTAAAATTCGAGGGTAAATATCCTAGACACACGTTCTGTTTGATTTATTTTAATTATTTTCATTTATTTTCGGTTCTTGTTTTGAGGAAAATTGTTTGGTTGCGTTTTTGCTTTTGTTTTGAGAAAAAGAGGTGACCAACGGGCAATAAGGTCACTGACGCCTGTCTCTCTGTCGAGCGACGGCGCGTAACGGCGCACCTTATTACCCGCCGGTCACCCCAACGGACGCCCGTCGGTAGAGTTTTTGTGGCCGTCCCTTTGTTCTGTTTCCATTTTTTTAGCTATTTTATTTCCTTTGCAATGTACTCCTTTTCATTATTTTTCCTTTTTTATTATTTAGTTTTCAAAATCTTTTCTTTTCTGTAAAAAGTAGAATATTAATAGTTTTTATTTATTTATTTTTGATTTTTAATCTTCTTTTACATTTATTCTAGCTTGTTTATTAAATACTAATATTGTTGATTATTTTGTGAGATTCTAATTTTTGGTCATTGAGATGATTTGAGCTTGAGAGGAGGTCGCCATGCGCAAATGTGGAAGACTCCAGTTGGTTTAGTCCTTCCCCCTTTTTGCTATTTATTTATTTAATTTAATTTCGCATTTTTATTTATTTATTTATCTTTACGCTTGTATAAATTGTCTTACTTCGCGTTAAATAAAATGGATAAATGTTTTATATTAATTAATTTTGTGATTTTTGCAAATAAAGGACCAAAGTCCTATTTTAGCCAATGAAAAATGTCACATAAAAAAAGTTGTTTTCATAATAAGTGCATGCGAGGACCAAAGCCCTCGAAATAAATGAATTCCTCGTTTTATGTATACATCGGACTTTTATAAATGGGAGTTGTATTCCGCTCCTAGTATTATTGTAATTTATTTTGGAATGTTCATTTTTGCTTTATTTATTTTTATGCTTTTGATCTGAATAATTGCGCCTTTAATTAAATTGCATCATGTGGAGAGAGAGTGAACTAGTAATCTCAAAGCTTAGTTGTAAAATTAATCAAGGTAGAAATAGATGAGAAGTCCCGAACCCAAACTCTGGTCTTTGGGCTCAACGAGGCGAGAGGTCTTTCCGATCACTCATTGGAACCTCCAAGATACCTCTTATGTCCTTTTCAAAGACTTAATCAATAAATCCTAGGCTTCAAGGGAGAGAGGTTCATCCTCCAAGACTACTTTTTGGTTGGCCAAAAATGGATACATGCGCTGTCTTAGGCTCTCTGAAGCGAGAGAAACTTTCCCAATGTTTTATTTGGTGGCGACTCCATGAAACCTCCTTGTTGCCCAAAATAGACGCACCTGTAAATACCCTTAGAAGTTCCAATGAATCTCTCTCGATAGCCCTAAAGCGGGCCTTTGGGAAGCCCACGGGGTTCGGCGCGTGTCACAGTGCCGACTCCGCTGGGGAATTGTTCGAGACTTTGATTTGAAAATATCTTGATTAAAATTTACCATTAAGTTTTGGTTTATAAATTTGCTTTCTCTCAAAATTTGCATTACATCCCATTAGAGCCTTAGATTACGCTAGATTGGTCCCTTCTAAACCTCGGTGCATTCCTGAAGCACAACCCTACGTTCACTCAATGTAGGGAAGTGTTAAGGATAATCACCAGCCCAAGCCTCGTACCATTTGGTATATAAAATGAAGACCCGATCGGTCATTACGCTCACGACGAGCTAGACCCGTTGGTAGGGACCATGCTTGGGTAAACCTAAAGTAACACCACCCTTAACCAAAGCTCATGTAATGGCCATAGATACTTCCCCTAGGTGATATGAACCATAATACCATGCCTACTGTATGGATCCTTATGTATTGGATGAGTCCAAATGTCTTGTTTGGTTACCTAGCCAAAGGCTTTCATGCCCCGGTAGGGCCATGTCAATATATTTGGATTACCTAAATATGTAATGATCATTATCCATGCGCTTGTACATTAGTATAGGAGTGTTATGCTGCCGGTTTTTCGCCGCGCAACATGCGCGTCCATTGGGTTCCCTGTTGACCCATGGGTGAATCCCGCCAAGGAAAGAGACTATGACCACGTGTGTGGGAGTGATAAGGTTGGAAGGACCAATTTGCTTGCAGGTGATTTGTGGGTGTCGCATAGCACGATCATGCATTTCATTGCATTCATGCATTATGCTAATTCTTTGTATTTGCAGCCATCATAGATCCGCCCAGGTGGACGAGGGATCCTCGGGGGGGTGATTGATCCAAAATCCTGTGTCTGAGCTACCAAAAAGGGAGAATTTCTCAGAGACTCATTCAGAGACCAACTGCGCTGTTTCAGAGATGGCTAACACATCGAGAGAGAATGATGCCACCAGGGCTTTAATTTCAGAAGAAGTTGGCCGAAGGTTTGAGGAGCTTGAGGGCCGAATGATGAACATGATGGCCGCGATGGCCCAGCACACACAGAACCCGCCTCCTCCTCTTATAAGACAAAATGAACGGCAGGAGGACATAGAAGAGAGGCAAGAAGAGATCCAACCACCGCCTGTGGATTTGAGGTCTGTGGCATCAAGGGTTTAGAGGAGAAGACCAGTTCAGAGGTTGGAGGATGACCGCGCGGATGAAGAGTATAAGGATATCATCGTGTCAGAAAGGGGAAAAGCGCCCCAGTCAGAAGAAATCAGTTGGAAGAAAATGGAAGAGAAATTTGAGGCGATGGCCCGAATGTTAAGTAGGGGTCAAGAAATGAATCCTGAAGATAAAGAGCTAGAAGGAGAGGATCCAATCCCATACAACTTCAAGATGCCAGACGTCCCTAAGTTCGATGGCACTACTGACCCAACTGCCCATGTGAAGCAATATTCATTGATTATGAAGGGGACCCCCTTGACGAAGAGACAGAAGGTGGAGTACTTTTGTTTAAGCTTGGCTGGCCCGGCCATAAACTAGTATCACGGCCTTGACCGCAGAAGCAAAGAAGATTGGGATTTGCTGACGGAGGAGTTTTTGAGGCAGTACGATTGTAACACGAGGATGGAAGTGACTCTCAAAGATCTAGAGTTACTACACCAAAAGTCGGATGAGTCATTCCATTAGTATTTGACCCGGTGGAGGAACCGAGTAATGGAGATGAGGAGGAGGCCTGATACCTCATACCAGATCATGCTGTTTATTAGGAATGCCAGCCCATATCTGAAAGATGGGTTAAAGATGAAGGGGCTGAAGGTCTGGGAATCCCTGAAGGATATAGCCATTGAAGCTAAGGCTGAGCATCTGGATAAAATGGCTAAATCTGCAAACCTGGCCTTGGGCAAAGGAAACAGCAGTGACAATGGGGGTAGTACCAAGGGAGCAGAGGTCTCAACCACCGGAACGACTCCTAAGCACCTCACCATCTTGGGCAAGCCTCTATCTTGGCACTTCACCCGTCTCATCAAGGAAGGGAAGTTGTAACCCTTGCCAGCTGGGCCTGACCCAAGTCAGGGAAACTCGAGGCATCGAACAGACTGGTATTGTGCGTGTCACCAGTACACAGGGCATAGGACAGACTATTGTCGCCCTCTGAGAGATCGCATTCAAGAATTGGTGCCGGGCCTAGATGAAGAAAGAAAGCATTAGAGTTGTTATAATGCTTTTCATTTTCTAAAGTGTATTCCTGAATTATACACTTGTTTATCTTTTCTGCTTTAATAATATGGGCTTTGCTTATATATGCATTCTTATATTTTATTGTATTAAGCATAAGTGATAATCATGATTAAGGCATTGGTTTAAAAAAAAAACATTATTTTGTTCAGTTTCAATAATAGTAATCTTGGTTGCATCCAATTACACTGCTGGAGCGAGACGAAATTTGAGAGAATTAAAATAAAAAAAAAAGTCTTTGCCTGGACGTATGAAGACGTGCTAAAAGTTATTCACGGAATCACCAAGCACGCCATTCCAAATCTCTCAATCATGGACCGATCATGCAGAAACTCAGAAGATTGAAGTCAGGAGGGGCAGAAAAGGCCAAAAGGAGGAATCCATAAGTAGGAACAGGACCAAAACTCTTACTAAAGCGCAATGTCCGACAGGATTAACCAATGATGGTCCCAATAGTTAAGAAGAAGTGCGCGTATGTACAAACTCCTGGATTTGAGCGAAGCTTGAGGGAATGTGTTTGGGGGAAAAAAAAAGAAACAAAACAAAAAAAAAACAAAAAAAAACAAAAAAAAACAAAAAAAAATAAAAAAAAAACAAAAAAAGCAAAAAAAAAAAAGGAAAAAATTAGGGGCAAGGAAACGCTGTTCGGGGACAAGCTTTGTTCAAATCTCGCTAATTCACACATGCCTGTACTTTGCTTGACTTCCAAAAATGAACACAAGAATTACATCGATTTGCAATGGATACGGGTTGCTCGAACTTGAGAATAGACATCATGGAAAGCCGCACCACACAGGGTTCTAGGATGGAAGGACAAACTATGACTTAGTCCAAGGAGTTGCTCCAATAGCACGCAAGTCTTCTCTATATTAGCCCCAAACCAATAGGGCAGGAGAGACTGCTAATAAAGGAGATCTTCGTCAAGATGGCTTAAAACTACAAAGACGTAGCAGAACAATTGCCTTTTATACTTTAATGCTAAAGAGTCATCGTCAGAACTCTACAAGGGTACCAAGGGGGCAGAAGCAGTATGGCCGATTAGTGTAAAGTTCAAATCTTTAAGGACATCCATGGAAGTCTAGGTTCCAAAAGCTGACTAGGCACAGCAATAGTAGCATCAACCAAATATGTGCGGACAAAAACAGGTCAAGAGTTTACTACCGCAATCGGACCTCTCAGCAAACACTCTACTCAATCGTTTAGAAAAGTAGTCAGAAAGCAACCACTAAAGGATGGAGTTTTAGCCTTTGGGCAAAAAAGTCCAAATGCCCCAGACAAATGAGTCAAGTCCAAGTTAATGTAAGAGGATGCCCTTTTTCTCAAAAAAAAAAAATTGCTCTCCGGGATAGCAGCAACAGACAACAATGAAGATGACTCCAAAGAACTGTTCAATATGGGCAGACATAAGAGGGTCCATGGCAGAAAACTTAAAAATCAAAAGAAGAGAATAAATGCCCCGCGGGTCGAAAATCGAAAATAAGGCGGCCTTGCTAAAATTGGGAGCCTCGTCAGGGTGAAAACAGGAAAAAGGCATCCTGGGCAAAAATTTGAGGCTTGAGAGAAAATATTCAATCAAGAAAACCCGAGAAGGCTGATTTATAACAGGAGTCGGATGCACCTAAGTTGTTACTCATTGAGATTGAATAAAATTAGTGTTTTCGTATCACATGTCTAGTCGTGATCATTCTTATTGCTATATGGTGCATATAAATAGAAATGCGTGCATAAGCTAAGCATAAACATGCAATTAAACGGTTAAGAGAAACCTGTTGCAGAAATAAGGATATATGCTGGGGCAATTATCAAGGCATTAATAACGGTGTTTCATATGACAAATCCTCCTCCTACCCTTGAAAAAAAAAAGCCACTAGAGTGGGTTGGGACCATTCCAGGCAAAAGTTAGGCACAAGATTATGTGAAAATCCCAAAAGGGACGCATTTCCCGCTAAGAAAAGCCAGTGTGAAAATCCACAAGGGACGCACTACCTTTAAAACAATGACTTTTGAAGCCTGGAGCGATAAGGCGACATTACACCGGATAACTTCCCTTTGGTTAGGTGGTGCATAATGCAGAACTTGATTCAGAGTCCTAGGGGCCAAAATCCTCGTTTGACCGGGGGGGCAAAATTGCACACGGGACAGTTCTCTTTGAAGAGATTCCGAGTCAAAATCCCTGAAGCCAAGACAATACTTTCCTATATCCTTGGGGCCATCTGACAATGGGACCAGCCGAACAATACCCGCAGTGAACCTCTTAACCACCTGGGATGTGGTCTATCTATTTTTGCATCTCACATAGATCTGACGTTCATAGATCTTTTGCATATCCTCCAGTATATCACGTGCATTCAATCCTTCATGCATGTAGTTGTGTACACATTATTTTGTACACTAATCATTTATTTGTGATTCATGTATATAGTTTTATGTATACATTTCACGCACATTATGCACACAAAATCTTTTGTATATGCCTTCGTGCTAATGATTTTGCAGGAAAAAGCAAAACCAAGCGATAGCTTTGGCATCATGAAGTTAAGAAGAAACATGCACAAGTTGAAACCATGTGGTAACTTGTAAAGTCCTTTATCAGATTCACTTTAAGTCCTTATTCAGAAGGCATTCTCAGTCTCTTCGGAGCATTATCTTTAAGACCTTTCTCAAAGGCATTCTCAGTTTCTTCGGAGCATTCTCTTTAAGTCCTTGTTAAGCAGGCATTCTCAGTCTCTTCAGAGCATTCTCTTTAAGACCTTTCTCAAAGGCATTCTCAGTCTCTTCGGAGCATTCTCTTTAAGTCCTTGTTCAGAAGGCATTCTCAGTCTCTTCGGAGCATTCTTTCTAAGACCTTTCTCAAAGGCATTTCTAGTCTCTTCGGAGCATTCTCTTTAAGTCCTTGTTCATAAGGCATTCTTAGTCTCTTCGGAGCATTATCTTTAAGACCTTTCTCAAAGGCATTTTCAGTCTCTTTGGAGCATTCTCTTTAAGACCTTTTTCACAGGCATTCTCAGTCTCTTCGGGATATTCCCTTTGAAACCTTTTTCACAGGCTTTCTCAGTCTCTTCGGGACATCAAATTGTTTTCAAAAGTATTCCAAATCCCTTCAACCTAAAATGATCCGAGAAATGGGTTCAGCTTAACCTTATCAAAAACTGCCCAGAAAAGCAAACCTCTTCATTCACGCTATGCTAAGGACAATCAGGCCGGGACGAGGCTAACAGATCAACAACACCAAGATTATAGTCAGAGAGTGCTACATCTCACAGTTCACACGATAGTCAGAGAGTACTACGTACCCTGAGATCGGATGGGAGTCAGCAGGGGAACTTCACAAATCGAAGTCTCAGTTAAACAACACTGCTCTTCACATCGAGGTCGTAGCTAGAGAACGCTACATCTCACCAATACCTTATAGGTCGAGATGAGACCGGTAGGGGCACCTGTATCAAATTCACTCTTCGCTGAGCAGACTGAGACGAGGTCTACGCGGCAAGGAACGTGAAAGGTAAGGATTGCTTCAGGTACGCTATTATTCCTTTTGTTTTCTTTTATTCTCTGAATTTTGGCTCATCTAGGCACTTGTGCACTAGTTTCCCCAAAATTGGGGGTAACTGTAAGCACCGTGTCCCGAAGCAGTCCAGATCGGAGATTACCCGATGAAGAGATCAATGTCTATTTCCGAATGAGTGGATGAGGTTCGGAGATTTTGGTCCTCTAGATTCACGAGAAATATGGTTTTTTATTATTTGCAGTAATGAGAAAAGGGAAATTTGGGGGTTTTGGGCTTGAAAGGAAGTTTACATCCACCAGCGACCAGCCCGTCGATCACGGTATGCCCCTCGTTCGATGGAGAGCCCTGACGCCCGTCCTTGGTCCTTCGGTGTCCGCCGGTAGAATCCAATTTCCTATAGGAAAACGGATTTAACCGACGCCCGTCTGTGGGCTTCAGATGTCCGTCGGTTGAATCCTGTTTCCAATAGGAAAAGGGATTCAACCGACGCCCATCGGTATGCTTCCGACGGCCGTCTGTAATTCAAAACCTATATAAAGCTATTTTTCACCCGTTTTGAGGGTTGGTTGGCTGGTTGGACGATTTTGGCTAGGAGATATCCCTAAAACCCCTTTCTGATTATCTGATTCCAACCATTTTCAACTCATTAAAATTGTTTTATTTTCATTCTCATTTTTTTGGATTTGGAAGAATTTAACTAATTGAAGGGAGCTAAAATCAATTGGTTTCCCGTCAATATTCATAAATTCCAACATCTGAATATTTTGCGATTATCAAGAAAGAAAAATCCAGGTTCCTTTTCTTGATTTTTGTTTATTTCTCGTGAAGCATGCGGGACTCGAACCATCCGAAAATCCATCCTAAAAGGTAAAATCCAAGGCTAAATATCCTCGACACACATTCTGTTTGATTTATTTTAATTATTTTCATTTATTTTCGGTTCTTGTTTTGAGGAAAATTGTTTGGTTGCGTTTTACTTTTATTTTGAGAAAAAGAGGTGACCGACGGGCAATAAGGTCACCAACGCCTGTCTCTCTATCGAGCGACGGCGCGTAACGGCGCACCTTATTACCCGCCGGTCACCCCAACGGACGCTCGTCGGTAGAGTTTTTGTGGTCGTCCCTGTGTTTTATTTCCATTTTTTTAAGCTATTTTATTTCCTTTGCAATGTACTCCTTTTCATTATTTTTCCTTTTTTATTATTTAGTTTTCAAAATCTTTTCTTTTCTGTAAAAAGTAGAATATTAATAGTTTTTATTTATTTATTTTTGATTTTTAATCTTCTTTTACATTTATTATAGCTTGTTTACTAAATACTAATATTGTTGATTATTTTGTGAGATTCTAATTTTTTGTCATTGAGATGATTTGAGCTTGAGAGGAGGTCGCCATGCGCAAATGTGGAAGACTCCGGTTGGTTTAGTCCTTCCCCCTTTTTGCTATTTATTTATTTAATTTAATTTTGCATTATTTATTTATTTATTTATCTTTACGCTTGTATAAATTGTCTTACTTCGCGTTAAATAAAATGGATAAATGTTTTATATTAATTAATTTGGTGATTTTTGCAAATAAAGGACCAAAGTCCTATTTTAGCCAATGAAAAATGTCACATAAAATTGTTTTTATAATAAGTGCATGCGAGGACCAAAGTCCTCGAAATAAATGAATTCCCCGTTTTATGTATACATCGCACTTTTATAAATGGGAGTTGTATTCCGCTCCTAGTATTATTGTAATTTATTTTGGAATGTTCATTTTTGCTTTATTTATTTTTACGCTTTTGATCTGAATAATTGTGCCTTTAATTAAATTGCATCGTGTGGAGAGAGAGTGAGTATTGGAACCTCCAAGATACCTCTTGTGTCCTTTTGAAAGACTTAATCAATAAATCCTAGGCTCCAAGGGAGAGATGTTCATCCTCCAAGACCCCTTTTTGGTTGGCCCAAAATGGATACATGCACTGTCTTAGGCTCTCTGAGGCGAGAGAAATTTTTCCAATGTTTTATTGGGTGGTGACTCCATGAAATCTCCTTGTTGCCCAAAATAGACGCACTTGTAAATACCCTTATAAGTTCCAATGAACCTCTCCCGATAGCCCTAAAGCGGGCCTTTGGGAAGCCCAAGGGGTTCGGCGCGCATCACAATATCCCATAACAATAATTATAATCAACAATAATAATAATGATAATAATAATAATAATAACAATAATATTAACACAACCATGATAATAATAATAATAATAATAATATTAACAAACACAATAATAATTAATAATAACTAAATATACAATAATAAAAATAATCACAATAATGATAACAATAAACATAAATACAATAATAATAATAAAACATAAAATAAATAATATTAATAACAATAATATTAATATAACTCAATAATACTAATAATAAATAAATAAAATAATAATAATAATAATAATAATTCTAATAAAACTGAATATTAAATAATAATAAATAAATATATTAATAATAATAATAATAATATTAATATTAATAAAATAATATAAAAATGGCCCTTACCGGTTTTCCTCGCCGGAGCCTCGCCGATACGGCCGTTGGTGACAACGCCGACTCCACCGGGTAGATCGCGTCACTAGGAACTCGCTGCCGTTGGTCATGCGCCGAAACGTCGCCTGAGCTGGCCAGAAACGCCGTCGGAAGCTGTTGCGTTCATCCTCGCCGATCTCCTTGCCGGCGGCGAGTGGCGGACGCCGGTGGGTGCAGGCCTGATCGTCCGTGTCCCCTCTTCACGCCGGCAGGGCGCGTGCGGTGGTCCGCCACCGTGGCTGGCCGGTGGCGGCCCCGCCTTTCTCTCCTCCTTTTCTTCTTTCTTCTTCCTTTGGCCGGCGTCGCTTCCTGCGTTTGCCGTTGGTCCCTCACTCTTTTATTTCTTTGGTCTTTCTTTCTTATTTTCTTACCTTATTCTCTTCTTCTCCCTTTTATTTTCTTTTTCTTGCTCTCTTTTCCTTTCTATTTCTTTCTTTCTTCTTGGTCTTTGCCCAGCCGACCTGTTCTTGCTCTCTCCTCTTTTCTTTCTTTTTCTTTCTCTTTCCTTTTCTTTTCCCAGCCGAGCCCCTTTACTCTGTTCTCTCTTCTTTCTATTTTTTTTTTCTTTTGCTCTCAATTTTCCTCTGTTTGCTTCAGTTGCCAAGAGCCCCCTTCTCATTAGCTCATGTCTTTATTTTTGTACCCAAAATTAGGGTTTGGCCCTTCAATAATTTCCTCCATTTTTACTTTTTAATTTAATTAATCTACTTAAATTATCACATATATTTTATCTAATTAAACCCTATATTTATTTTCTTTTTTCAACTTTAATTTATCTTATAATATTAACTGATTAAATTAACCTAATTTTAATTTTAATTTATCTAATTAAATTAGCCTAATCTCAATTTTTTTAATTTTTAATTTTACCTACATATTTTATATATTTTTTCGGAGGAATTTATCAAGGACCCCAAAATTACCATTGCCATTTTTTTTAAACCTGACTCGGGACCAGGTGTTTATAGTTGCCCCCAATTTTGGAGAAACTAGTGCCTAGAAACCTAGGTGAGCCAAAATTTAGAGAAGAGGGAGAGAATTGCATACCTGAGGATACATGACCTTACCTTTTTGCCAAGGAAAAGGTCTCATTGTGATGCGTCGAGTCTGCTCTAGACTTACGAAAAGCAAGATTTGCTCTTTTGATCGAGATTGGTCTTCTGAACTGCAGCGAGTCGAGGCTTACAAAGTGCAGCGTTGCTCTTCTGAGCTGCTCTTTTGAGCGGGGTGTTCTTCCGAACTGCACCGAGTCTGCTCCAGACTTACAAAGTGAGAAGTTGTTTGAGATTTGTCTCCTCAGAGAAATTGGGGAATTGGCCTCCTCAGAGGACTTTAGTATCTTTCCTCCTCAGAGGACTTTGAGATTTTGCCTCCTCAGAGGACTTTGGGATTCTGCCTCCTCAGAGGACTTTGGGATCTTGCCTCCTCAGAGGACTTTAGGATCTTGCGTCCACAGAGGAACTTGAGATTTTGCCTCCTCATAGGACTTTGAGATCTTGCCTCCTCAGAGGACTTTAGTATCTTGCCTCCTCAGAGGACTTTAGGATTTTACCTCTACAGAGGACTTTAGGATCTTGCCTCCTCAGAGGACTTTGAGATTTTGCCTCCTCAGAGGACTTTAGGATTTTTCCTCCTCGGAGGACTTTAGGATCTTGCCTCCTCCGAGGACTTTGAGATCTTGCCTCCTCAGAGGACTTTAGGATCTTGCCTCCTCAGAGGACTTTAGGATCTTGCCTCCTCAGAGGACTTTAGGGACTTTGAGATTCTGCCTCCTCAGAGGACTTTGGGATTCTGCCTCCTCATAGTACTTTCGGGTGTTGCCTCCTCAGAGGACTTTGAGATCTTGCCTCCTCAGAGGACTTTTGTATCTTGCCTCCTCAGAGGACTTTAGGATTTTACCTCCTCAGAGGACTTTGGGATTCTACCTCCTCAGAGGACTTTGGGATTTTGCATCCTCAGAGGACTTTCGAATTTTGCCTCCTCAGAGGACTTTGAGATTTTGCCTTCTCAGAGGACTTTAGGATCTAACCTGTGCCGATGTCATCTTGACTTGTTTGTCCAACACGAGTGAGTACTACTGTTGAGCTAAGATTGTCCTAGCCCCGCTTTCGTGCGCGCGATCTTCGATTTGACTTTTTCTACAAAACTGTGTGAGCAGGAATATATACAAGAAATTGTGCATGCATGTATAAAATGCCATATGCAGATATAAGATGTATGGAAAATGGGTAGACTACGTCTTGGGTGGTCAAGGGTTGGCTGCTCCACCATGCCCCCTAGGATCCAGAAGAGTATCATCTTGTTTTTAAGGATGATTGCCCCCTGAGAGGGCTTAAGAAATGTCAGCTTGTCAATGTGAGGCTGATCTATAATATCTAGGGGCACTACGTGTGCATGAAATGCATGTGAAAAGCATGCATGGACTACGAATATGAAATGCATGAAATTATGCATACACGCTACAGTCATGCGCATGGCTTGTATACATACAATGAATTATGGATATTTGCAAATGATCATGAGAAATATATGCAAGGGGATTTATGTATGCGAAATATATGCAAATGCTCCTGGCCTAGATGTAAAGAATCGTATGCCAAGATAGGTGAATAGTCATTATGTTCATAAAGGCTATGTGTAGACACCGGGTCCTGAGTCAGCCTAGATCGAAGTTACCCAATGATGATAATTGCCTTCACAGGCTTAAAAGGTTAAAGGTGATGATTTTCTCGTCAAATTTGCATTTTAGAGTGAAAATTAGAAAATAATAAAAAAAAAGATTTAAAAAATAAATTTTGAAAAATGGGGACTTAAAATTATGGTGTATTTAGTCAATTTAAAATTTAAAAAAATAGAAAAAAAAATAAAAAAAAAAAATAAATAAAAAATTTTTCGGACCGCGAGTGTCGGGCGCGGCAGCGCGCCTGCGGCAGTGCGCGGGCGCCCAGCTCGCAGGCGCCAGGCGCCCAGCACGCCGACGCCCAGGCGCCCAGCGCGCTGGGCGCGATTTAGCGACGCGTGGCGTCGCCAATACTGCGCGTCGCTAAAAAGCGACGCGCAGCGTTGCGCGCTGCGCGCCGCACCGCTCGCCTCTTCGCGCGATTCCCGCGCGAAGCTCGGGCGGGAATCGCGCGCCTCGCCGCGTGAGTGCCCGTCGCTCTATAGCGACGGGCGGTGCCCTCTGTGGCGACGGCCTCCTGGCCGTCGGTACAGGGTCTGATACCCTTTTCCTCTTTTTCAGCCTTTTTTCCGATTTTTTCACCCAAAAATCCGTTTTTTATCCCATTTTTTTGGGGTTTTTGACTTCAAATTAAATTCTAAAATATTTTTTTAGGTAATTAAATAATAAAACTTGATTTTATCATTAAAAATAAAATAATTTTGGGTTAAAATAGGTTTTTTTCCTTAATTAAATTAGGGCAACCTATTTTATCCTATAAATAGTTTATGATGAAATCAAAGTAGCCTCTCTTCTCCTCTCCTCTCCACATTTTTTAGACCTAAAAATTCCAGATTTCTTCTTCTTCTTCCACCAAAAATTCCAGATTTTTTCCCCAACCAAAAATCAAAAAGAAAATCAATTGTTTCATTCTTTTTTCAACATAATTTCTTCTAAACATATTTTTTAGAGGAAGTTTTGTTGTTTGATTTAATTTTTGAGACAAATAGAATAATTATTTGTTCTCAAAATTGTTTTTCTTCTTTTATTTTGGGTTCAATAAAACTTTTTTTTCATTGATTTTGTTTTGAATCTCTTTTTGATAAAAAATTGATTTTGAGACAAATAAAATAATTGTTTGTCATCAAAATCTAATTTTTTATTTGATAAAACTTCAATCATTTTTTTTGTTATGAACAAAGTGATTGATTGTTCTTGAAATCATTTTTCTTTATTTTAATCAATAAAAGCTTTTCTTTTTTTGATCAAAATCATTTCTTTAGGCAAAGGTATCAATTCTTTGTTCTTAAAGAATTTTTGATCATTTTTATTTTCATGTTTCTTGGAATAAAATTCCAACATTTTCATAATATTTCACTCTAATATTGTGAATCATCAAACAAAGAAATCAATCATCACTTTTCCTTCATCAAATCCAATATTCTGAGGGTAAATATTCTTGGCTCCATTTCAATTTCTATTTTATTTCATTTTATTTATTCATGTATATTTTATTGTTTTTATTGATTTATTTATTGTATTAATTTATTCATTTGTTGTATTGATTTTATATTTGTTCCATTTAATTGTTTATACATGATATGATTTTTATTCACATAAATATTGATTGTTTATTAATTTTTAACATGTAATTAATTTATTTCACTTTAATTCATCATTATTTTTAACATGTAATTAATAAATTCATTTTAATTGATCTTTTTGCCATGAAAATGGTTTATATCATTTGTGAACATATTTAATTAATCATATTGTTTAGTTAATTGTTTTCATCATTCTTTAATTGTTTTAATCTATTATTCTTTTCTTTATCATTTTATATATTCTTTGATTCGTTTATCTTCATCATTTTTCATCATGTTCATATTTTTACATATATTAATTAAGTAACATGTCATATTTTATTTTATTCACATCATTTAATCATTTGTCATACATAATGCATGTTTTTCATTTATTTTAGTTTATTAACATTTTGATTCCATTATCATTCTTTTCATATCATCTTATTTTATTTTAATTTGTTATTCATTATTTTGTATGTTTAATTGATTTAATCACTAACACTGTTTTAATTGTATTTTGTTTTTATGTCTAAACTCTCTTTTTTTCCGCTTGGGCATTTTTGCGAGCACATCGGGAGGTCCAAAGAGGCTCGTTTGGTTCATATATTTATTTTCTTTATTTGTAATATTTTATTTATTTTTGCCATATAATTTTCTTGTAAAATTCTTCATTTAGGCACGCTAAAAAGAAAATCACAAAAACGTTTCTATTAATTAAACTTGACATTTTTTCTAAATAAAAGGGGACCAATGTCCTAGTTTTTTTTTATACCCAAATAAATCATCACATAAAAATTGTTTCATAATAAATATGCATGCGAGGACCAATGTTCTCACTATTAATGAATAACCCGTTTTATGCATGTATTTCACTTTTATAAATGGGAGTTGTATTCCGCTCCTAGTGTTATTGTAATTTATTTTTAAATGCTTTATTTTGGATTTTGCTTACATTTACCGCTTTTGATATGAATGATTGCGCCTTTAATTTAAATTGCATTGTGTGGAAAGTTGATGAAACAATGAATTCAAAACTTAATTATGATATTAATCAAGGTATAAATAAATGAGAAGTTTCGAACCAGCTCTGGTCTTTGGGCTCAAGAGGTTAGAGGTTATCCTCCAAGATACTTCTTGTGTCACGAGGCTTTAGCGTTAATCCTAGGCTCCTTAGGGCGAGAGGTTTACCTTCCAAGACCCCTCTGGCTGGCCCAAAATGGATACAAAGCGCAGTCTTAGGCTCTCCGAGGCGAGAGAAACTTTCCCAATGTTCTATTGGGTGGCGACTCCATGAAACCTCTTTGTTGCCCAACATAGACGCACATGCGATTTATCGCAAGCTGTTGACGGACCCACAAATGCCCCGATCGCCCACGTGCGGGCGGTCGAGCGGGCGGCCGCGGGGATCCGGCGCGCGTCACAGTGGCGACTCCACTGGGGACATACTCGAGACTTCGATTCGAAAGTACCTTGATTAAAAATCATAATTGAGTTTTAATTTAAAATTTTCATCTTCTTTCAAAACTGCATTGCATCTCATTAGAGCCTTAGATCTATGCTAGTTTGGTCCCTCTTTTAGCCCCGGTGCGTTCCTGAAGCACGACCTCATTTTCACTCAATTTGGGGAAGTGTTAAGGATAATCACCAGCCCAAGC
The DNA here is from genome assembly GCA_947683425.1 of Excoecaria cochinchinensis. NCBI lineage: Eukaryota > Viridiplantae > Streptophyta > Magnoliopsida > Malpighiales > Euphorbiaceae > Excoecaria > Excoecaria cochinchinensis. The sequence continues at coordinate 1,776,828 of CANTUQ010000129.1, forward strand.
CTCGTACCTTAATGGTATATCAAAATGGTGACCCGATCGGTCGTTACGCTCGTGATGAGTTAGACCCGTCGGCAGGGATCATGCTTGGGTAGCCCTAAAGTAACACCACCCTTTGACCAAAGCTCATGTAATGGAAATAGATACTTCCCTTAGGTGGTATGAACCGTAATACCTTGCTTGCTATATGGATCATTATGTATTGGACAAACCCAAATAATCTGATTGGTCACCTAATCAAAGGCTTTCATGCCCCGATAGGCCCATGTCAACTTGTTCGGGCTGCCTAAATACATAACGATCATAACCCATGTGCTCGCACATTAGATAAGAGATGTTATGATGCCGGTTCTTCACCGAGCACCATACGCATCCATTGGGTTCCCCGCTAACCCATGGATCAAGCCCACCTAGGAAAGAGACCGCATTACCTCGTGTGTGGGAGTAATAAGGTTGGAAGGATCTACTTGCTTGCATGTGATTGTAAATGTTGCATAGCTCACTATCATGCATTGTATATGTCATTCATGCATCATCCTAACAATCTAATTTTTTCAGCCATCATAGATTCATCTAAGTGGACTAGAGGTTCCGACGGTCGGTTAATAAGGACAAATCTGCTCTTTGAGTTGCCGGAACTAGTGCCTGACTGGGATTCTGAGTCATTCCCATCAATCAGTGAAGCCTCTGTAGAATCATCAATGGCAGAAGAACCTGGAGTTTTGACCACTCAAGACCTAGCTAGGAGGCTAGAGGATTTTGAACGGAGAGTGCTAGACATGATGGGTGCCATGACTGAAAGGATTGCCCATCCACCTGCTGCCCCACAGCCACCTGCTGCTCTACAGCCACAAGCAGCCCTTCCTCGGGGGCAAGCCGAACCACCTGCTGGTGGAGAGGCTCCCTTCGTTGGAGCTGCTGCTCGTCAACCCAACAATGAGCACAGAGCTGCCGCACCCATCGAGCCAAGAGGGGAAAGGATTCACAATCCCAATGATGATTTCCTAATGGAGGAGGAAGAAGAAGTGGTGCCGATAGTCCACCAAGCTGCAAGGCCCAGAGCACCCAGAGTAGAGGATGAAGCTTTAAGAGGTATGAGACAACAGATCGAAGCTATCACCCGCATGCTGTCAGCAGGCAAGGGGATCAACCCAGAAGACAGAGAGCTAGGGGATGAAGAGCTGCTGCCCCAAAGATTCAAGATGCCCGAGCTTTCGAAGTTTGATGGCACCTCTGACCCATCCGCCCACATCAAGCAGTACACCTTGGTCATGAAAGGCACAGGGCTGAGCAAGAAGCAGAAGGTGGAATATTTCTGCCTTAGTCTGGTGGGCCCGGCAGTTGACTGGTACCACGGGTTGGATAGGAGGTCCAAAGAGGATTGGGACCTTTTGACCGAAGAATTCATGAAGCAGTACGACTGCAGCACCAGGATGGAGGTCACCCTAAAAGACCTCGAGCTTCTACAGCAGAAGAATGATGAGTCATTCCATGAGTACCTTACAAGATGGAGAAACAGGGTCATGGAGATGAAGAGGAAGCCTGACACTGCAGACCAGATCAGGTTGTTTATCAGAAACTCATGCCCTTACTTAAGGGACTTGCTCAGTTTTAAGGGGCTCAAAGACTGGGAGTCGCTTAAGGATATCGCTATAGAAGCTGAGGCGGCTTACCTGGCAAAGAAAGCAAACCAAAATAACTTTGCTGGGAAAGGCTATGGGAACCAGTCGGGATTCAAATCAGGAGGTGCCGGGGGCAGCAACAGCAGAAACAGTAGGACAACAGAGGTCTCAGCTACTGGAGTTGGGCAGGGTCAAAGATACTACTCCAACTTAGGCCGCTCTCTATCCTGGGTACTGGAGAAACTAATGAAAGAAGGCAAGTTGCAACCTTTGCCATCTAGACCAGCCTTGAGTCAAGGACAGCCAGGACATAGAGGTGATCAGTACTGCGCTTACCACCAACACACCGGCCATTTGACTGACTATTGCCGTATTCTGAGAAACAAGATCCAGGATCTCATTGACACCAATCAGATCACAGATCCTGAGAAGAGAGAAAAGAAGAAAAAGGCAGGCTACAACGCAGTCCCTCCACCGCGAACATGATCGTGTCCTGTGGCCCACTAGTGATATTACTTTTAGATGCTGGAATCTTTTCATTTCTGGATCTTTTTATATTACAATTTTCTATTTGTAATAAAGAGAACAATTTTGCTTATTTGTATGACATTTCTATTGATTTCATTTCGCATGATCATAACACATTTACTTTGGCATTAATTCAAATAATATGGCTGCATTTAATCTCGGAACTTTGGGAAATCCCAAAGAAAATCTTGATAGCATCTGATATAACTCCTGAAGAGAGAGAGAGTCAGACAAAAAATGAAAATAAGAGAGAAAAACTAGTTGCAATTAGGGGACTGGATGGAAACTCACTAAGAGCACTAGAACCTTTCGGATTACCCGTCAAAGCGATCCCTGGATAAGACGGAACCTAGAAAATGATTTAGGCACTATTTCTTTGTATAGCTCTCTAAATGACTACTTCCTACCCTTGTTCTGCAATCGCTTGCTAGCCCGTTGAGCCTTTATGCAGGTATGCTGAATGCGTACCAATTTTGTTGTTACACACATTAAAACTACCCCCTCGCCTAAAATGATTTTGGCTTCCCCTTAGAAGAGTGGCCGCTCTAAAACTGATGGATGTACATTTGAACAATTCTTTGGACTATTAAAAAAAAAATTTTTTTGCCTTAATAACAGCAAGTTCAGACTTTGAAAAGAGGGATTAGTCATGCATGAAAGGCATGAGCTCAAAAAAAAAAAAAAAGAAGCAAAAGCAAAAAGAAGAAAAAGAAAAATGAAAAATTCAAAAAGAAAAAAAAAAGAAAAAAAAAGAAAGAAAAAAAAAGCAAAGAAAACGAAAATAAAAAAAGAAGAATAAAAAAGAGAGCTCAAAATGGTGACCAATTAACTAGTTTCAATGATTGACCTTCTGATCTCAAGGTGCTAAAATGTTATCGAGTCCAAATTCAAGAATACTTTTGAGCCGAGAACGGTTCATCCATCAGTCGAGAAAATATCGCGGCCATTTTTCTCTAGCGACCTGATCTTTCTTTGACAACCATCTACCCAAACCTGACATTACAACCAAAGTAAGACCTTTTGATTCTGGGTTCAGTCTTATCCAATTAGCGGAGATGACCTTCTAAGAAGGTTTGGTACGTAAGAAGAGGCCTATGGTGTTTCTTGAGCTTCAAGCGAGAAGCCATGAGTGCATTCATGCATTCGAGTTAAGTCTCGTCTCCGACGTTACTTCTAGAATTTGCATTCAAAAGATTAAATGAGAGCAGAGAGAAAATATTCAATCATGAGAATAAAAAAGAGAGCAGATTGATAACAGGAGTTTGATGCTTTCAAGATCCATCCCGAGATTGGATAAGGTTTTGTATCTTGAGATTCATGTCAAATAATGATCATATATTATGAAATCAAATTGAAATATGTGCATTTATGCAATGGTATCGATGTAACCAGAATAGTTCATTTGATGTACAAAAAAAAAAAAAAGAGAAGAAAAAAAAAGAGAAAAGAAAAACAAATAAGAAAAAAAAAGAAAAAAGAAAAAAGGCCGTTAGAGATGAAAACCGTAATTGGCGCTCTAAGCAAAAACTAGGCAAAAAGATAGGGTGAAAACCTGAAAACAGGCAGTCTGTCCTTCAAAAAAAGAAGAAAGAGAAAAGCCGCTGGATTGGGTTGGGTCCACTCCAGGCAAAAAAAAAAAAAAAGGCGCAGGGTTATGTGAAAATCCACAAAGGACGCATCTCCCACTAAGAAAAGCTAGTGTGAAAATCCACAAGGGACGCACTACCTTCAAATAATGACTACAGGTACCAGGTGAGAATCTCACAATCCCAAAGGGCATGAAATTCAAAAGCAGCTCAAAAGGCATCAATTATATCGCAAATCGCAGCTAGCCCGGCATCATCTTCGAGTTCACATAGATGAATTTTTATCCTGCATTCCTGCATTACTCATGCATTTCACTTGCATGCTCACCATTTTTGCATAGTTTAGTTTCCTTATTTTGCAGAAAGAAAGGCTTGAGGTGGACACCGGCAAAAGCCGAGTGATGACATCGGTCAAATCATCAATCCAAGCCTCAACTCATTCATCAATCCAGACATCGATCAAAACATATATCCAAGCCTCAACTCAATCATCAATCCACATACCAGCTTAATCATCAATCCAAGCACCATCCAAAGACCTCTCGGGGGGCAATCAACCAAAGACTTCTCAGGGAGCAGCAAACCGAAGACTTCTCAGGGAGCAGAAAATCGAAGACTTCTCAGGGAGCAGTAAACCGAAGACTTCTCAGGGAGCAGTAAATCGAAGACTTCTCAGGGAGCAGAAAATTGAAGACTTCTCAGGGAGCAGAAAACCGAAGACTTCTCAGGGAGCAGAAAACCGAAGACTTCTCAGGGAGCAGAAAATCGAAGACTTCTCAGGGAGCAGTAAACCGAAGACTTCTCAGGGAGCAGAAAATCAAAGACTTCTCAGGGAGCAGAAAATCAAAGACTTCTCAGGGAGCAGCAAACCGAAGACTTCTCAGGGAGCAGAAAACCGAAGACTTCTCAGGGAGCAGAAAATCGAATACTTCTCAGGGAGCAGAAAACCGAAGACTTCTCAGGGAGCAGAAAATCGAAGACTTCTCAGGGAGCAGAAAATCGAAGACTTCTCAGGGAGCAGCAAACCGAAGACCTCTCAGGGGGCAAACGATCAATAAACCGAAGGCTTCTCAGGGAGCAGCTAACTGAAGACCTCTCAGGGGGCAAACAATCAATGAACTGAAGACCTCTCAGGGGGCAAATAATCAATGAACCGAAGACCTCTCAGGGGGCAAACGATCAATAAACCGAAGACTTCTCAGGGAGCAGCTAACTGAAGACCTCTCAGGGGGCAAACAATCAATGAACTGAAGACCTCTCAGGGGGCAAATAATCAATGAACCGAAGACCTCTCAGGGGGCAAACGATCAATAAACCGAAGACTTCTCAGGGAGCAGCTAACTGAAGACCTCTCAGGGGGCAAACAATCAATGAACTGAAGACCTCTCAGGGGGCAAATAATCAATGAACTGAAGACCTCTCAGGGGCAAACGATCGATGAACCGAAGACCTCTCAGGGGGCAATCAACCGAAGGGCTCACAGATAGCACCACTTCAACAAACGAAAACACACCATGGTAATAACTACCGTCTCAGAATTCTCCAGTTCGGAAAGACGGCCGACTCAGGTACGCGTCTCTTTCCTTTTCTTCTTTGAGTTTAGGCTCACCTAGACACTAGTGTACTAGATTCCCCTAAACTGGGGGCAACTGTAGACACCGGGTCCTGAGTCAGCCTAGATCGAAGTTACCCAATGATGATAATTGCCTTCACAGGCTTAAAAGGTTAAAGGTGATGATTTTCTCGTCAAATTTGCATTTTAGAGTGAAAATTAGAAAATAATAAAAAAAAAGATTTAAAAAATAAATTTTGAAAAATGGGGACTTAAAATTATGGTGTTTTTAGTCAATTTAAAATTTAAAAAAATAGAAAAAAAAATAAAAAAAAAATAAAAAAAAAATTTTTCGGACCGCGAGTGTCGGGCGCGGCAGCGCGCCTGCGGCAGCGCGCAGGCGCGCGGGCGCCCAGCTCACAGGCGCCAGGCGCCCAGCACGCCGACGCCCAGGCGCCCAGCGCGCTGGGCGCGATTTAGCGACGCGTGGCGTCGCCAATACTGCGCGCTGCGCGCCGCACCGCTCGCCTCTTCGCGCGATTCCCGCGCGAAGCTCGGGCGGGAATCGCGCGCCTCGCCGCGTGAGTGCCCGTCGCTCTATAGCGACGGGCGGTGCCCTCTGTGGCGACGGCCTCCTGGCCGTCGGTACAGGGTCTGATACCCTTTTCCTCTTTTTCAGCCTTTTTTCCGATTTTTTCACCCAAAAATCCGTTTTTTATCCCATTTTTTTGGGGTTTTTGACTTCAAATTAAATTCTAAAATATTTTTTTAGGTAATTAAATAATAAAACTTGATTTTATCATTAAAAATAAAATAATTTTGGGTTAAAATAGGTTTTTTTCCTTAATTAAATTAGGGCAACCTATTTTATCCTATAAATAGTTTATGATGAAATCAAAGTAGCCTCTCTTCTCCTCTCCTCTCCACATTTTTTAGACCTAAAAATTCCAGATTTCTTCTTCTTCTTCCACCAAAAATTCCAGATTTTTTCCCCAACCAAAAATCAAAAAGAAAATCAATTGTTTCATTCTTTTTTCAACATAATTTCTTCTAAACATATTTTTTAGAGGAAGTTTTGTTGTTTGATTTAATTTTTGAGACAAATAGAATAATTATTTGTTCTCAAAATTGTTTTTCTTCTTTTATTTTGGGTTCAATAAAACTTTTTTTTCATTGATTTTGTTTTGAATCTCTTTTTGATAAAAAATTGATTTTGAGACAAATAAAATAATTGTTTGTCATCAAAATCTAATTTTTTATTTGATAAAACTTCAATCATTTTTTTTGTTATGAACAAAGTGATTGATTGTTCTTGAAATCATTTTTCTTTATTTTAATCAATAAAAGCTTTTCTTTTTTTGATCAAAATCATTTCTTTAGGCAAAGGTATCAATTCTTTGTTCTTAAAGAATTTTTGATCATTTTTATTTTCATGTTTCTTGGAATAAAATTCCAACATTTTCATAATATTTCACTCTAATATTGTGAATCATCAAACAAAGAAATCAATCATCACTTTTCCTTCATCAAATCCAATATTCTGAGGGTAAATATTCTTGGCTCCATTTCAATTTCTATTTTATTTCATTTTATTTATTCATGTATATTTTATTGTTTTTATTGATTTATTTATTGTATTAATTTATTCATTTGTTGTATTGATTTTATATTTGTTCCATTTAATTGTTTATACATGATATGATTTTTATTCACATAAATATTGATTGTTTATTAATTTTTAACATGTAATTAATTTATTTCACTTTAATTCATCATTATTTTTAACATGTAATTAATAAATTCATTTTAATTGATCTTTTTGCCATGAAAATGGTTTATATCATTTGTGAACATATTTAATTAATCATATTGTTTAGTTAATTGTTTTCATCATTCTTTAATTGTTTTAATCTATTATTCTTTTCTTTATCATTTTATATATTCTTTGATTCGTTTATCTTCATCATTTTTCATCATGTTCATATTTTTACATATATTAATTAAGTAACATGTCATATTTTATTTTATTCACATCATTTAATCATTTGTCATACATAATGCATGTTTTTCATTTATTTTAGTTTATTAACATTTTGATTCCATTATCATTCTTTTCATATCATCTTATTTTATTTTAATTTGTTATTCATTATTTTGTATGTTTAATTGATTTAATCACTAACACTGTTTTAATTGTATTTTGTTTTTATGTCTAAACTCTCTTTTTTTCCGCTTGGGCGTTTTTGCGAGCACATCGGGAGGTCCAAAGAGGCTCGTTTGGTTCATATATTTATTTTCTTTATTTGTAATATTTTATTTATTTTTGCCATATAATTTTCTTGTAAAATTCTTCATTTAGGCACGCTAAAAAGAAAATCACAAAAACGTTTCTATTAATTAAACTTGACATTTTTTCTAAATAAAAGGGGACCAATGTCCTAGTTTTTTTTTATACCCAAATAAATCATCACATAAAAATTGTTTCATAATAAATATGCATGCGAGGACCAATGTTCTCACTATTAATGAATAACCCGTTTTATGCATGTATTTCACTTTTATAAATGGGAGTTGTATTCCGCTCCTAGTGTTATTGTAATTTATTTTTAAATGCTTTATTTTGGATTTTGCTTACATTTACCGCTTTTGATATGAATGATTGCGCCTTTAATTTAAATTGCATTGTGTGGAAAGTTGATGAAACAATGAATTCAAAACTTAATTATGATATTAATCAAGGTATAAATAAATGAGAAGTTCCGAACCAGCTCTGGTCTTTGGGCTCAAGAGGTTAGAGGTTATCCTCCAAGATACTTCTTGTGTCACGAGGCTTTAGCGTTAATCCTAGGCTCCTTAGGGCGAGAGGTTTACCTTCCAAGACCCCTCTGGCTGGCCCAAAATGGATACAAAGCGCAGTCTTAGGCTCTCCGAGGCGAGAGAAACTTTCCCAATGTTCTATTGGGTGGCGACTCCATGAAACCTCTTTGTTGCCCAACATAGACGCACATGCGATTTATCGCAAGCTGTTGACGGACCCACAAATGCCCCGATCGCCCACGTGCGGGCGGTCGAGCGGGCGGCCGCGGGGATCCGGCGCGCGTCACACTATGTAAAGAATTGGGTGTGTGCGATATGTGCACAGATAACTATATGTAGAAAAAATCATATATGTATATACATGCATGCAAAAAAGGTGAATGTGAGATGCATGCAAAGGATATGCCCATAAAGAGCCATGTGCGTCAAAGGCACCTAAGAAATATATTCGCTAAAGCTCTTATGCCAAAAGACATGCACCAAGAATTATAACTGTAAAGCATTTTATGAGAATGTTTTCTATAGTTATGTGTAAAAACATTTACAAAAAGCATATGTACAAAGAATATTGTCGGGAGTATACGCAAAGAAACATTTTCATGAGTAGTGATAAAAAATATCCCAAGATTGTGAAATGAGTGCAACCTATCAGGTACCTCAAACTCGAATTTCTATCTGCCTTTGATCATATTGAATGAACCACATTCTCAATTGATCCAATCTCAGCAAAAGAATTCGGGAGTCATTCCAAATGAAGTGCAAGAAGATAAATATGTAGACATCAAGGTTTACTAAACCAACATGTAAATATAAGGCATACCATGCGATCTCTGTGTGTATGTGAAAAAGGCCAAAACAGAATTTTCCATTTTTCAAAAGCAAATTTTAGATGCAACGTTGGGGATCAATTCAACTCGAATGCATCAATGCACTCATTGCTTCCCGCTTGAAGCTCAAGAAACACCATATGCCTCTTCCTACGTACCAAACCTTATTAGAAGGTCATCTCCGCTAATTAGATAAGGCCGAACTAAGAATCAAGAGGTCTTATTTTGGTTGTAACGTTAGGCTTAGGTAATTGGCTGTCGAAGGAGGATCAGGTCGCTAGACAAAAATGGCCGCAACGCTAATTTGACGGATGAAAGCACCATTTTCAACCCCAATTGTATGCTGTCCAAATATTCTTGAATTTGGATTCGTAGCACTTTAGCTTGTCAACCTCAGCATAACAATTAAGCTAAAAAAGATAACTACTGAACTAATCAAGGGGGATTATCCTAAGCTCTATTTTTTCTTTATTTTTTTCCTTTCATTTTTTTTCTCTTACAAGCTTATGTCTCTAATTACACAAAAAGTTTATCGATGATTTAAACCCCTTTCTTAAAGTATAAGCTCATCCCCATCAGAGCTATTTTTGGGTAGCTCACAAAATTATCAATGATTGAAATTCTCTTCTCGAAGTATAGACCCATCCTTATCGGGGTGATCTTTGGGTAACCCACAAAATTATCAATGATTGAAATTCCCTTCTCGAAGTGTAAATCCATTCTTATCAAGACGATTTTTGACAGCTCAAAAAAATTATCAAAGATTGAAGTTCTTTTCCCCAAAGTGTAAACCCATTTTTATCGGGGCGACTTTTAATGGTCCGAAAGAATGTCGTAATGTACATCCATCCTTACTAGAGTGGCCACTTGTGATGCGCGCCGAACCTTGATGCCTCCCGAAAGCCCGCCTTAGGGCAATCAGGAGAGGTTCATAAAAAGCTGTAAGGTATTTACAAGCTGCGTCTATTTTAGGCAACAAAGAGGTTTCTTGGAGTCGCCACCCAATAGAACATTGGGAAGGGTTGTCTAGCCTCATCGAGCCTAAAATGGCGTATACATATCCATCTTGGGCTAACCAGAGAGATTTTGGAGATCTCAGCCTCTACCCCCTGGAGCCTAGGATTGTAATCGTTGAGCCCAAACACCAGAGAAAGTTTGGGACTCCCCATTTATTCATACCTTGGCTAAGTTTATAATCAAGTTTTGAATTTAGTATTTCATCCCATTTCTCAATCAATTTTTAATGCAATTTAATTAAACGCATATCAAACATATAAATAAAGCGGTAAATAAAATAAAGGAAAGCAAAATAAATTACAATAAAACTAGGGGCGGAATACAACCCCCATTTGTAAATAAAATACAACTCATGCATAAATCGGGTTATTTATTAAAAATAAGGACATTGGTCCTCTCATGCATAATTAAAGAAAACACTTTGTAAAGTGTTAATTTATTTTGAATGGAAAGCTAGGACATTGGTCCCACTTTTATTTAGGAAACAATCAAATTAATTAATATAAATATTTTTGTAATTTTTTTAATTAACGTGAATAAAAATAAATTTATTATTACAAATTACATAATAAAAATAAAATAATGAAAGCAAAATAATGAAAACAATAAAAAATTGACAACATCCAAATGGATCTTCAAATCTTCATGGGTTCCCACTTGGTATGGAAAAGACTCACACATAAAAAATAAGTGTTGAAATAAAAGAAACAAATAAAAGCCATGTTAGTAATAAAAATGAGTTAAACATACTATAAAAATAAAGCAAATAAAAAAGCATCATGTATGACAAACCAATTATAATGACATAATAAAAATATGCAATTTAACAAATTAACAATTTAACATGCATATAAAATATAAGATAATGATAATAGAATTCAACACGCATAAAAAAACATGAATAGAAAATGCAAACATAAAATTCAGCATGTGTAAAAATATAAAATAACAACAACAATATCCAACATGTATAAAAAACAAAGGTAATAATAAAAATCAGCATGTATAAGAAATAAATAATAATAGTAATAATAAAAATAAACAAGAACAAGGATAATAATAATAATACTAATGATGGTAATAACTACAATAATAATAATAACATAATAATACCATAGAATATGAACAATCAAATAACATAATAACAATAATAATAATAATAATAATAATAATAATAATAATAATAATAATAATAATAATAATCAAAGAAGATGAACAATCCAATTAAAAATAGAAGAATAACATGAAAATAAAATAAGCCAATTATGATAAAACATGTTAAATGATGATACTAATAATATATATGAACTAAAAAAAATGACAATAATATGAATATGAACAATTAAATGAGAAATAAAAAATAATGATATGAACAAATTAAACAAAAAAAAAAAAGAAATAAGAAGTAAAAATATGAACAATTAAATAATAGATCTAAAAGAATTTACATGATAATCAATTGAATAAAAGAGAAATGAAATTAAAAATCAAACTAAGAAATTGAGCCAAGAATGTTTACCCTCAAAATTAATCTTGAAGAAATGAAGGTAGATGATCCAATTCCTTGTCTTGATTTGAAAAAATATGATTAGAAGAAAAAGTAAAATATTGAAAGATAAATTTTACTCAAGAACAAACAATTAGTTTATTTGTCTTAAAGTAAAAAGTTGTCAATTGAAAATAAGAAAAATTCTCAAGAACAAAAATTGTTATTTTTTGTCTCAAGAATTGCTGGAAATTCCTTTAGAAATTGAGAGAATTTGGTTGAGAGAAGAGAGAAGAAGAAAAAATGTTTTCTAAAGAAAATCCCCCCTAATTCTCTCTCTAAAATCTTTTTTATTTCCCCCAAAATTCAGATTTTTTAATTAAAGAAATTAAATTAATTTAATTCCCATAACTCAAAAAAACAACTGAATTTGGAGAGTTGGAAGATAGAAGGATTTTAGAATTGAATTATGCAAAAAAAATGAGTTAAAAAGCATTTAAAATGAAGAAATTATGACAAAAAAACGAAAAAAGGGCGAAATGAGGCGCACTGCACTGAAAAGTATAGCTGTGCTTTCGAGAAAAGCAAGGTTGTGCTTTCGCGCGCGCTCACGCTGTGCAGCGCAAAGCACAGCTGTGCTTTCAAAAAAGCACAGCCGTGCTTCTTCAGGCATAATTTATTTTTTTTATTTTTTTGTTAAATTCCTATGAAAACACAATAATTTAAAAACTAACTTTTTATCCCAAAATAATTTTTAAAACATATTTAAAATATTTTTAAAATACATTTTTATTCATTCCTAACAAATCAAAACTACAAGAAAATTATCACTTCCAACTTTCATTCTTTTTGCCTATTAATCAGCACATTTAATTTCATCATTGGGTAATCCTGATCAAGGCTACTCGGGACCCAGTGTCTACTGTTGCCCCCAATTTTGGGGAGGCTAGTGTGTGGGTGCCTAGGTGAGCCAAAATTCAGGAAAAGGAAAGAAATGCGTACCTGAAGCGGCGATCTTCCTGCTGGACGGAGTTATGATGATTGTTGTTGCCGTGTTATAGGCAGGCTGTCTTTTGGTTGTAACTGGTGACGTTGTGGTCGTGCTAACCTCTTGTGGGTAATGCCGCCATCGTGCTAACTACTGTGAATTGGTAGTGCCGTGGTCGTGCCAACCTCTTATGGGTAGTGCCGCCATCGTGCTAACCGCTATGATTTGGTAGTGTCGTGGTCGTGCTAACCTCTTGTGGGTAGTACCGCCATCGTGCTAACCACAGTGAATTGGTATTGCCGTGGTCATGCTAACCTCTTGTGGGTAGTGCCGCCATCGTGCTAACCGCTGTGAATTGGTAGTGCCGTGGTCATGCTAACCTCTTGTGGGTAGTGCCGCCAACGTGCTAACCGCTGTGAATTGGTAGTGCTGTGGTCGTGCTAACCTCTTGTGGGTAGTGCCGCCATCGTGTTAACCGCTATGAATTGGTAGTGCCGTGGTCATGCTAACCTCTTGTGGGTAGTGCCGCCATCGTGTTAACTGCTGTAAATTTTTGAGCTGTGCTCCTTTAGATGCTTGGACTGGTGTCGTCACTCGGCTTTTGTTGGTGTTCCCCGCCGATTTCTCCTGCAAGATTGTATGCATAGGAATATACAAGAAATCACGTGTGTATGATATGGAATGCAAATGCTTGCAAAAATGTATAGATTGTGCCCTAGGTGGTCCAAGGTTTGCTGAAGTTATAGCTTGTCTGCTCTACCATGCCCCCTGAATCCTGAGGATCGTCGACAAGTTTTCTGAAAGAGACATCCGGTGTATATCCTTTGCCCCCCTGGTCAATGATCATTTACCCGGGATTCATGTTCTGTGTTGTGCGTTAACTGATTGAAATAGGATTATCTGAAGTAACGCCGCCCTATTGCTCCAGGCATTGAACGTCATTGTTTTAAAGGTAGTGCGTCCCTTGTGGATTTTCACACTAGCTTTTCTTTGCGGGAAATGCGTCCCTTAGGGAATTTTCACACAACCCTTTGCCTAATTTTTGCCTGGAATGGACCCAACCCAATCCAGCAGCTTTTGTTTATTTTATATTTATATATATATATATATTTTTTGTAGGGCAGACTGCCTATTTCCAGGTTTTCACCCTGCCCTTTGGCCTAACTTTTGCTTAGAAAGCCAGTTACGGTTTTCATTTCTAATGGCTTTTTTTTTTTTAAGGAACTACAAGATAAGGCTATTATCAAAAGCTTCGCTAAGAATGAATAGCACATATCTGCTTAGGCACCTTCCGACAAAATCAAAAAGTCGACAGTCATTAGATAAATAGATAATATATTTTTAAGGCAGAACTAAAAGCCAATGAAAATGCAAACTGTAATCTTTATTCGTTGCAAAATTGAGTACATTTCTATATGATTTCATCATACATGATCTTCATTTGACAAAAATCAAAAACAGAAGACCACACCTAATCTCAGAATAGATCTTGTAAGCATCAAACTCCTGTTATCAATCAGCCCTCTCGAGTTTTCTCGATTGAACATTTTCTCTTAGCCCTTAATTTTTGCCCAGGATGCCTTTTTTCCGGTTTTCACCCTGACAGGGCGCCCAATTTTAGCAAGGCCGCCTTTTTTCGGTTTTCGACCTGCGGGGCATTTATTCTCTTCTTTTTATTTTCTAGTCTTTAGCCATGGAACCTTTTTAGTCTATCGACATTGACCGGGTCTTTAAACTCATTCCCATTGCTGTCTGCCAAGATTGCTGCTCCCTTTGTTAGCAACTTTTTCACAATGAACGGACCTTCCCAGGTTGGCCTGAATTTTCCTCGTATGTCCGGCACTCCCGGCCTCATCATCTTAAAGACCAAATCCCCTTCTTTCAATGGGTGCTTTCGTACCTTCCTGCCAAAGGACCGAGCTAGTCTCTTCTGATAAACCTGATTGTGATAATAGGCTCTCAACCTATCTTCATCCAATAGATTCAACTGCAATAATCGCTGTTGTGCCCATTCTGTCTCTGGAATCTCGGCTTCTATGACTACCCTTAAGGATTTTAGCTCAATTTCAACTGGCAGAACTGCTTCGGTTCCGTATACCAGGGAGAACGGTGTCGCCCCCGTAGAGGTTCTGACTGTGGTTCTATAACCCCAAAGTGGAAAAGGTAGCTTTTCCACCCAATCTTTATAGCTCTGAACCATCTTGGCCAAAATTCTTTTCACATTCTTGTTTGCAGCTTCAACCGCACCGTTAGCTTGAGGACGGTAAGGAGAAGACTTGTGATGCTGGATTCCGTACTTCTGAAGCATCTGTTTAGTTTCTGCTAAGAATTGCACCCCATTATCAGATATAATATGCTGCGGGAGGCCATATCGGCATATCAAATTTCACTCAATGAACTTAGCCATATCCCTAGCATCAATCTTCTTGAAAGATTCAGCTTCGACCCACTTAGTGAAATAATCAATGGCGACTATAATGAACTTGTGCCCATTAGACGCTGTAGGATGTATCTCGCCTATGATATCTATCCCCCAAGCTGTAAATGGCCATAGAGATGTCAAATTATGCAGCTTTGAAACTGGGACATGCCTTAAATTTGCGTATTGCTGGCATAACTGACATTGCTTCACATATTTTGAACAATCCGTATCCATTGTAAGCCAATAGAATCCTTGACGCATGATCTGCTTTGCTAAGGCTAAGCCATTCATGTGAGCTCCGCAGACTCCGGCATGAACCTCTTCCATAACCTTTTCAGCTTCTTTCTCCGCCAAACATCTTAACAGGATACCATCGACTTGTCTCTTATACAAAGTACCATTTACACTGATGAACTGAGTGGACAACTTTTGAATCATCCTTTGGTCTTTCTCGGTGGCTTCCTCTGGAAAAACTGACCATTCCAAATAATTCTGAATGTCGTAGTACCAAGGGTTTCCATCAGTGGCCCCAACATCCATCACCTGCTCAGCTTCAAAGCAAGGCTTTTCCGAGCTAGAGATTAGCACGGGTTTCATAGTAACCCCTGTTGGGTTATCCCACATGGACACCAATGTCGCGAGAGCATCAGCCAATTGATTTTCATCCCTGGGGGTGAAGTGAAAAGTGTAAGTCTCGAACTGGCTGCTCATCATTCTCAAGTGCTTCACGTAAGGTAACAGCCTTTCTTCCTTAACTGACCATTCCCCTCTGATCTGATGAATTACTAATGAAGAATCTCCGAAGACTTCTGCGGTCTTTGCCCCCAGAGCCAGCAGTGCTTCGAATCTGAAGATGCAAGCTTCATATTCTGCTTCATTATTGGTCGCCTTGTACCTCAACTTTTTGGCTAACGGCAGCTTTTCACCATCCGGGGTCGTAAGAATGATCCCTGCTCCTGCCCCTTTATTGCTAACTGCCCCATCAAAGAACAATTGCCACCCTTGTACTGCTATGGCCATGATATCTTCATCTAGGAAATTGTATTCGAATTGGTCTCCCTTAATAGGATGCTCAGCCAAGAACTCAGCTACAGCTCTTCCTTTAATGGTTTTCCTGGTGATGTATTCGATATCGAACTCCTGCAATAGTAGTAACCACCTTCCCATCTTTGCAAGCAAAGAGGACGCTTCCTGAAGGTACCTAAGCGGGTTATGCTTAGCAACCGCTTGTACACTGAAGGAATGAAAATAGTGCCACAACTTCTTAGAAGCCCAAACAACTGCTAAGCAAATCTTTTCCACTTCCACATATTTGGCTTCATATGTCAGGAATTTCTTGCTAAGATAGTAAACAGCAAACTCTACCCCAAAGTCATCCTCCTGGGCCATCATGACACCCACTGAATTGTCTTCTACTGCCAGATACAAGATTAATGGTTTGGCACGTTGTGGTGGTCTTAAGACTGATGGATTCAAGAGATAATCCTTAATAGTGTCGAAGGCCAATTGACAATCATTATTCCACGCCATCGGCTGATTCTTCCTAAGAAGCTTGAAGATGGGCTCACACACCGAAGCCAATTTGGCAATAAACCGACTGATGTACTGAAGCTTTCCTAAGAAACTTCTAACTTCTTTCTCTTTCTGAGGCACTGGCATCTCCCTAATGGCTCTGACTTTATCAGGATCCACTTCAATTCCTCTCTGGCTTACCACATGGCCCAGCAGCTTACCGGAGGTAACTCTAAAAATGCACTTCTTGGGATTGAGGCGCAGATCATACTTATTGATCCTTTGAAAGAACTTCTCTAAAGCCTCCAAGTGACCTTCTCGGGTAGCTGACTTGATCATCATGTCGTCAACATACACCTCCACTTCTTTGTGGATCAAGTCATCAAGAACTCTAGTGGCCATTCTTTGATAGGTTGCTCCTGCATTCTTTAATCAGAAAGGCATGACCCAATAAGCAAAAGTACCCCATTTGGTGATGAAAGCTGTCTTGATCTGATCCACTATCTTATTAAGGATTTGATTGTACCCTGCGTACCCGTCCACGAAGTTGTACATCATACAAGCAGCGGCACTATCTACCAGCACATCAATATGAGGGAGAGGAAAATCATCTTTCGGACAGACTTTGTTCAGGTCCCGATAGTCCACGCATACTCGAACCTTTCCATCCTTTTTAGCCACGGGAACTACATTAGCCAGCCACGTCCGGTATTTATCCTCCAGTAGAAACTTAGCCTCAATCTGCTTATGGATTTCCTCTTTCACCTTCTGAGCCCATTCCGGCCTAAGTCTTCTGAGCTTTTGCTTGACCGGTTTACTTTCTGGGTAAGTTGGAATGGCATGTTCGGCTACATCTCGATCAATCCCCGGCATGTCCTCGTAGGTCCAGGCAAAGACTTTTTCATATTTTTTTCAATATTCTCTCAAATTTTAGCCTCTCCTCAGGAGTTATGTCTGATGCTATCAAAATTTCCTTTGGATTCTCCAAAGTTTCGAGATTAAATGCAGTTGTGTTAGTTGAGTTAATGTCAAAAATGAATGCATCATGTTTATGATCATGTGGAATGAAATCATCAGAAACATCACACAAGTAAGCAAAGTTGTTCATCTCATTGATGTAATCAGAAACATTAACATTGTCATTAAAAAGTTCTTGCATAAAAATAGTATCTAAACAACTATTGTCTTCATCCCCTGTCGATGATGTCGTTGCAGCCGACTGGGCTTTGACTTTTTAGCTTGGTGGAGGCTTTTCAACTACCTCCGGTGAAATCTTTAAATCTTCAAATTTCAGCTCTGGCTCTACCATCTTTTCCTTTCCCTTAAGTCTGGTGGCTAATAGCTTATCAGTAACAATCTCCTCAGGCTCATCCCTGTCCCAGACACTGCACTGAGTCATGATCTCCCCATCCCAGAAGTTCTCTGCAGACTTGATAAGTACAACATCCCAATCGAAGACGTCATTAAAGATTTCAAACCCCGGAACGATCTTTCCATCTACACATAGAGGCTCCTCCTCTCCCGTGTAAGCACATATCGAAGATGAGGGGACAAAACTCTCTGAAATGTGGGGGATCTTCTCCGACACTTTCTTCTTACCATGCTCTCCTTTGTAGCCCAGACCCTTCTGATCTTTCTGGCCTTGTGTGGTGATAGCATCCTGCAGCCCTTGTGAGTTTTTACCCAGACCAGCCCCTGGGAGAAAGTGCATCTTCTTCATCATATTCACCACTTGAGGACTATCTACCAAGCCCTGCTCCTCTCCTATCATCGATATATGAAAACCACTGAATGGTTGATTAGAGATCCCCAAGGCAGACACTTGGTTTTCTCTAGCTGCTTTAATAGTCACCACCTCTCCTTCATGAGGTATCTTAATCATCTGGTGTAGGGTAGAGGGCACTCCTCCCAATTCATGGAACCATGGCATTCAAAGCAGAGCTGAGAAATTCACCGGGATAGGCAAGACTAGAAATTCTGTTTCTGTCTCGATAGGCCCAGTCCTGACCAGAGCTCTGAAAGTTCCCGATGCTTGTCTTCGAGAATTGTCATAGGCTGTGATGGTTAAATCAGACTTGCTCAACATGCTTTCATTTAGCCCAAAAGCCTGAAGTGCAACTAGAGGGCAAACATTTATGGATGAGCCATCATCAACCATAACACAAGCGGTATGCTTGTCATTAATTTGAGCCTTGATGTACAGCGGCCGATTATGATTGCGGCCCTCTACCGGTAAGTCTGCGTCAGAAAACACCAGTTTCTCTCCAGATCCCCCTTTTACAAGTTCTAGCAGCTCAAATGGAGAAATTATAGTGGCTACAGTGGACTCACTCAATACCACAACTAATTTCTGTCTATGGGAGGGAGACTGTCTCAAAAGGTCCCAAATTGATATCTGAGCCGTGGTCTTTTTCAGCTACTTTACTATGGCACTTTCTTCCGGCTCCTTTTCTGCATGTGATTGCACTGGGTCATGCAGCTTCTCAACTTCTGGGACTACTCTCCCACTTCTTGTTACAGCCTCAACTCTTTCCTCCTCTTTCGAATCCCATGGATCCGCGAATTCTCCATCTTTCTCTTCATCTTCTTCATCTCCACTCTCACTAGTGGACCAACAGTCTATCGTCGCCACGGGAATCCCTTCTTCACTTGCCTCAGGGTGAGTGATAGCGACATACTCATTTCCGTATAAATCCTGCATCACATACCATTCTGGTAGGCTAGACCCAACCATAAAGACAGGTGGTGGCACAGCATTGAAATTAGCCTTCTCCTTGCTTTCTCTCTTTTCAGTATCGGTGATCTGCTTGTTGTCAATTAGATCTTGGACCCAATGCCTTAGCGTTATACAATCATCTGTCAAATGCCCGGTATGTTGGTGAAATGCACAATATTCATTTTCCTTGTGCCCTGGCTGCCCCTGGGTCTTAGCCGGCCTAGGTGATAGGGGTCGCATTTTTCCTTCTTTTACTAGCCTCTCCAGCACCCATGATAAAGGCCTACCCAAGTTGGAGAAATACCTTTGACTTACACCTGTTGCAGACACCTCAACTGTCTTCCCACCTCTATTACCGCTGCTTGAACTTACTGGCTTGGCTGTCCCCTGATTGTTGTATCCCTTCCTGGCATAGGACTCGCTGTTTGCCCTCTTGGCTAAATATTCTCCTTCTGCTTCTATGGCAATGTCCTTCAAGGACTCCCAATCCTTGAGTCCCTTCATTTTCAGTCCATCTCTCAAGTAAGGGCTGGCATTTCAAATGAATAGCCGGATCTGATCAGAAGTGTCAGGCTTGCGCTTCATTTCCATAACCCGATTTCTCCATCGAGTAAGATACTCATGGAAAGACTCCCCAGCCTTCTGCTGTAGCAACTCTAGATCCTTCATTGTGACCTCCATGCGGGTACTGCAATCGTATTGTTTTAGGAACTCTTCAGTCAATAAGTCCCAGTCTTCTTTGGACCTCCTGTCCAGCCCATGGTACCAGTCAATGGTAGCTCCTGTAAGACTCAAGCAAAAGTACTCTATCTTCTGCTTTCTCGTTAAAGTTGTCCCTTTCATGACCAATGAATACTGCTTGATGTGTGCAGCAGGATCAAAGGTGCCGTCAAATTTTTGCATATCAGGCATCTTGAAGTTCTGGGGAACTAGATTATCCCCATCCAATTCACGATCTTTCGGGTTCATGCCCCTTCCTACCATCATCATCCTTGTCATAGCCTCAAACTTCTCCTCCATCTTTCTCCACATTGCTTCCTCTAGCTTGGGTGACTTTCCCTTTGCTACCATTTGTTCCTCTTGCTCCTCTTCCCATAAGTCAACCTCAGACCTAGGTCATTCTCTACGCTCTACAAGTGCTGGTGCTCTTTGCTCAACCACATGTGGGTCAGCTATAGCAAGGGGGTCCTCTCTCATAGCCCCTTGTTCATCTTGCCCCCTTACAGGAGCAGCAGCTTGTTGCCCTGCAAGTGGAGCTAAGGTTGTTGTAAGATTTCCCATCATGGCCATCATTCTTGCCTCAAACTCCTCCATTCTTCTTCCCACTTTTTCGGCAATCATAGCCCTGGTTGCAGACCCACTGGCTGGATTAGACATACTTGATGATTCTGAAGAGAAAATCTCACTACTATCTGAAAGAGAATATGTGCTCCGATATGGCACTAGCTCTGGTAACCACAAGAGTGGAATCCTTCTCAACCGACCGTCGGGACCCCTAAACCACCCGGGCGAATCTATGATGACCTAAACAAATACATCTCGTTAGGATGATGCATGATTGAAATGCAATGCATGGTCGTGCTGATGCAACATAGACAAACACATATAAGCAGATAGATCATTCCAACCTTATTGCCCCCAGACACGAGGTAGCATAGTCTCTTTCCTAGGTGGGCTTTATCCAAGGGTTAACAGGGAACCCTTTAGACGCGTATGGTGCACGGTGGAAAATCGGCAGCATAACAGCTCTTATCTAATGTACACACGTATGAGTGTTTGGCCATTATGTATTTAAACATCTCAATTAAACTAAGATGGGCCCATCGGGGCATGAAAGCCTTTGATGAAGACCATTTAATTTAACTGATTTTGTTCAATATATGATGGCCCAGGTAGCAAGCACAGTATTATGGTACATTTCACCTAGTGGAAGTATCTATTGCCATTACATGAGCTTTGGTCAAAAGGTAGTGATACTTTAGGGCTACCCAAGCATGGTCCCTGCCAACGGGTCTAGCTCATCACGAGCATAACAATCGATTGGGTCACCATTTGATATACTATAAGGTACGAGGCTTGGGCTGGTGATTATCCTTAACACTTCCCCAAATTGAGTGAAAATAGGGTCGTGCTTCGGGAACGCACCGGGGCTAGAAAAGGGACAAAACTAGCATAAATCTAAGGCTCTAATGATATGCAAATGCAATTTCGAAAAGGGATGAAATTTTAAATTAAAACTCAATTATAAATTTTAGCTAAGGTATTTTCGAAGGGAAGTCTCTAATGTCCCCAGTGGAGTCGCCACTGTGACGCGCGCCGAACCTCGATGTCTCCCGAAAGCCCGCCTTAGGGCGATCGGGAGAGGTTCATAAAAACTTGTAAGGTATTTACAAGCTGCGTCTATTTTGGGTAACAAAGAGGTTTCTTAGAGTCGCCACCGAATAGAACATTGAGAAGGGTCATCTAGCCTCATCGAGCCTAAGACGGCGTATACATATCCATCTTGGGCTAACCAGAGAGATTTTGGAGATCTCAGCCTCTACCCCCTGGAGCCTAGGATTGTAATCGTTGAGCCCAAACACCAGAGAAAGTTCGGGACTCCCCATTTATTCATACCTTGGCTAAGTTTATAATCAAGTTTTGAATTTAGTATTTCATCCCATTTCTCATTCAATTTTTAATGCAATTTAATTAAACGCATATCAAACATATAAATAAAGCGGTAAATAAAATAAAGGAAAGCAAAATAAATTACAATAAAACTAGGGGCGGAATACAACCCCCATTTGTAAATAAAATACAACTCATGCATAAATTGGGTTATTTATTAAAAATAAGGACATTGGTCCTCTCATGCATAATTAAAGAAAACACTTTGTAAAGTGTCAATTTATTTTGAATGGAAAGCTCGGACATTGGTCCCACTTTTATTTAGGAAACAATCAAATTAATTAATATAAATATTTTTGTGATTTTTTTAATTAACGTGAATAAAAATAAATTTATTATTACAAATTACATAATAAAAATAAAATAATGAAAGCAAAATAATGAAAACAATAAAAAATTGACAACATCCAAATGGATCTTCAAATCTTCATGGGTTCCCACTTGGTATGGAAAAGACTCACACATAAAAAATAAGTGTTGAAATAAAAGAAACAAATAAAAGCCATGTTAGTAATAAAAATGAGTTAAACATACTATAAAAATAAAGCAAATAAAAAAAGCATCATGTATGACAAACCAATTAAAATGACATAATAAAAATATGCAATTTAACAAATTAACAATTTAACATGCATATAAAATATAAGATAATGATAATAGAATTCAACACGCATAAAAAAACATGAATAGAAAATGCAAACATAAAATTCAGCATGTGTAAAAATATAAAATAACAACAACAATATCCAACATGTATAAAAAACAAAGGTAATAATAAAAATCAGCATGTATAAGAAATAAATAATAATAGTGATAATAAAATTAAACAAGAACAAGGATAATAATAATAATACTAATGATGGTAATAACTACAATAATAATAATAACATAATAATACCATAGAATATGAACAATCAAATAACATAATAATAATAATAATAATAATAATAATAATAATAATAATAATAATAATAATAATAATAATAATAATAATAATAATAATAATAATAATAATAATCAAAGAAGATGAACAATCCAATTAAAAATAGAAGAATAACATGAAAATAAAATAAGCCAATTATGATAAAACATGTTAAATGATGATACTAATAATATATATGAACTAAAAAAAATGACAATAATATAAACATGAACAATTAAATGAGAAATAAAAAGTAATGATATGAACAAATTAAACAAAAAAAAAAGAAATAAGAAGTAAAAATATGAACAATTAAATAATAGATCTAAAAGAATTTACATGATAATCAATTGAATAAAAGAGAAATGAAATTAAAAATCAAACTAAGAAATTGAGCCAAGAATGTTTACCCTCAAAATTAATCTTGAAGAAATGAAGGTAGATGA
Organism: Excoecaria cochinchinensis; assembly: GCA_947683425.1. Lineage (NCBI taxonomy): Eukaryota > Viridiplantae > Streptophyta > Magnoliopsida > Malpighiales > Euphorbiaceae > Excoecaria > Excoecaria cochinchinensis. The sequence continues at coordinate 1,799,936 of CANTUQ010000129.1, forward strand.
TCCAATTCCTTGTCTTGATTTGAAAAAATATGATTAGAAGAAAAAGTAAAATATTGAAAGATAAATTTTACTCAAAAACAAACAATTAGTTTATTTGTCTTAAAGTAAAAAGTTGTCAATTGAAAATAAGAAAAATTCTCAAGAACAAAAATTGTTATTTTTTGTCTCAAGATTTGCTGGAAATTCCTTTAGAAATTGAGAGAATTTGGTTGAGAGAAGAGAGAAGAAGAAAAAATGTTTTCTAAAGAAAATCCCCCCTAATTCTCTCTCTAAAATCTTTTTTATTTCCCCCAAAATTCAGTTTTTTTAATTAAAGAAATTAAATTAATTTAATTCCCATAACTCAAAAAAAACAACTGAATTTGGAGAGTTGGAAGATAGAAGGATTTTAGAATTGAATTATGCAAAAAAATGAGTTAAAAAGCATTTAAAATGAAGAAATTATGACAAAAAAACGGAAAAAGGGCGAAATGAGGCGCACTGCACTGAAAAGTATAGCTGTGCTTTCGAGAAAAGCAAGGCTGTGCTTTCGCGCGCGCTCACGCTGTGCAGCGCAAAGTATAGCTGTGCTTTCGAAGAAGCACAACCATGCTCGAAGAAGCACAGCCGTGCTTTCAAAGAAGCACAGCCGTGCTCGAAGGCAGAATATTTTTTTTTTTAAATTCCTATGAAAACACAATAATTTAAAAACTAACTTTTTATCCCAAAATAATTTTTAAAACATATTTAAAATATTTTTATAATACCTTTTTATTCATTCCTAACAAATCAAAATGACAAGAAAATTATCACTTCCAACTTTCATTCTTTTTGCCTATTAATCGGCACATTTAATTTCATCATTGGGTAATCCTGATCAAGGCTACTCGGGACCCGGTGTCTACACCACTCTTCTAAGGGGAAGCCAAAATAATTTTAGGTGAAGGGTAGTTTTGATGTGTGTACCAATAAAATCGGTACGCATTTAGCATACCAAAATAAAGGCTCAAGGGGCTAGCAAGCGACTGTATAATAAGGGTAGGAAATCGTAATTTAGAGAGCTATATAAAGAAATGGTGCCTAAATCATTTTCTAGATTCAGCCTTATTCAGGGGTCGCTTTGACGGGTAATCGGAAAGGTTCTAGTGCTTTTAGTGAGTTTTCATCCAATCCCCTAATTGCAACTAGTTTTTTTCAGTTTGTTTTCAAAATGGGCCAAAAGTGTTCTGAACTTAGAAATAACATGGTATGGTCAAATATTTTCACGTGATCTACCTCTTAAAGACCAAACATATATATCCCTTACTTATTTCAAAGCGGAATGAAACTCAGATTTCTAGAGTTAAGATCAAATCAATTCATAGTTGAGAACTAATTAGGCTGAGTCAAACTTTGAATCAAAGGTACCTCAATAAGGTGCAAACATGCCAGCGTTTTAGGGTATGGCTTAACATAAAAAATTTTGACTCTATCAAAATGTATATACACAAAAATCGTTTAAGCAAAAAAAAATTTTTTTTAAATATGTACAAACTATATGTTAAAAACCTTGTACATGGAAAGATGCATGCAATAGTGTCGTGCTTATTAGTAATGCGTGTCGAAAACTATATGCGCAAAATATGTGTAAAAACATGTTATATAAAAATGTATATATGGAATATGTGTGCGTGAAACACTTACAAAAAGAATTATGCGTATGTAAACACTGCATGATAAATGATGTGCAATATACATGTAAGTAACATACAATGAAGGCACAAGTATTAAATATGACCTAACATGAAGGTGAATGTTTATGATACAAGGTGCACGTGCACATGGCATGATTTAAACATAATGTAATACATGTGTGATGTAAGGTGAAAAAGATTTGACACGATGATGTATACATGAATCGTGAGGAAAGGCAAAACTCACATACATAAAAGTACAAAATATATACAAATAATGTACTCGACATAGGACACATTATAAGAATGATTATGTACAGTGAGTGGCACATGTGTGCGATAAAGACATGTGATGAAAATGATTGCGAGGAATGGATGACATTTACGAGGTACGTGTGATCACATGTATATGTAAAATGGGGCATGGTATATAGCAACTAACATGCATAATGCAGGATTCATATGTGCATGGTATAATGCATGTTCATGATATGGCACACAATGTGGAAGGTACAAAGTGTCATGATGTGTATAACGTGTGGTCTAATGAAGTATGCTAATGTGTGCACACTATGACATGCAACAGTGTATGTTCCAGCACATAACGTTTATGTACATATGCAATGTGAGCATACATGCTATGACACATGATGAATGTATATTTTATTTGATATTGTTTTTATTTTATTTTATTTAATTATTTATTAATTTTATTTTATTTTTTTTACATATCGTGGTGGTAGTATGTCTATGCGTGTCGTGATGCATGTCGATACGTACCTTCGGTGACATATGCTGTATGTACTGGCTATGGTGCCTGATGGATGTTATGGATATCATAATGTATGTTAGTATGTATGTATTGCTATGTACTGCTATGTACATGCATGACAAATGTATGTTATATGCGTATTCACAAACTATGATACAAACAATTTTGTATACAAAGTGCACAGGCTTTATTATTGTATGGAAAGAATTATACATGAGATAAAATGCATGTGTTTTATTTACTACTATTGCTCATAAGAAATGCACAATCACATACACATACAAGAAAAAAATTTCTCCCAACCATATTTTATCACACAGGAGGTCATGCGGTCTCTTTCCTAGGTGGGGTTAACCCATGGGTTAACAGGGAACCCAATGGGCGCGTAAGCGTGCTGTGAAGCACAAACTCTCAATACTAAAAAAACGCATGCAGATGAATTTTCGGCTATCGTGTATTTAAACAATCCGAATAAACCGAAACACGCCCCTCGGTGTATGAGAACCTTTAAGGAGCGAACATCTAAATTTATTTGGATTTATTCAATACATAAAAGCCCACTTCACAAGCGATGTATTACGGTGCATGCCCCCTAGGGGAAGTAGCTATGTCCATTACATGGGCTTAGGTCGAAGGTAATGATATTTTCAGGCTACCCAAGCGTGATCCCTGCTAACGAGTCTAATTTGATCAATCGGGTCATCATTTGATATACCATTTAATGGCACGAGGCTAGGGGTGGTGATTATCCCGAACACTTCCCTACAATGAGTGAAAGTAGGGTCGTGTTTTAGGAACGCACCGGGGCCGATAGGGGACCAACCTAACATAACTCTAAGGCTCTAGTATGATGCAATATGCAATTCTTCGAAAAGATATAAAATTTCTTGATCCTAAACCCATTTACATTAGATTAACCAAAAGTACTTTCGGAGCAAAATCTCATGATATCCCCAGTGGAGTCGCCACTGTGACGCACCCGAACCCCACTCGACATCCGGGTGGCCCTCGGGCGTCCGCTTTTAGGACCCGAGGCCGGATGGAGGTTCGTTAAAACTCGTGAAAGCCAGTCGCTTCGTAATGGACAAGAATATATCCAAATCCATTATTGGCAATCAACTTACGAGAGCGTCTATTGGGTTATCATAAGGCAGGATCACGGAGTCGCCACCCGATAGAACATCGGGAAATAAATCTAACCTTATGAGGCCCAAAACCAGAGAGAGTTCGGGACCTCACTCTTATTCATACCTTTGGTTAATATTATGTGAACGGATCTTTAGGATCAATTATTTTATCTCTCTCCTCACACGAGTTATGCGATAAATATAAAGCGCATTACAAGCACATAAAAAATAATAAATAAAGCGATAAATAAAATGTATTTACAGTTATCCAAAAATAAATATCAAATCATAAAATAAAGATAAAATAATAATAAAAATACATACATAAATCGGGCTATTTATTTAGGTAGGAACATTGGTTCCCGACTAGTTGTTTTATAAAAAAGTATAAAATTCTTAAATCAATTTAAATCTTTTGATTTGGGATGAAAGCGCGGACATTGGTCCGGTTATGTTAACTAATATTCTATTTAAGATAAAACATTTGTGTGGTGGTTCTGTTTAAACGCAGTCGAAAATCTTTTATTATTACAGACCACAAACGAATAAAAGAATAAAATAATAATTACATGTTTTAAAATAATAAATAAATCCTAATCTACTCATCCCCGGCCTTGTTTCTTGGACGAGCCACATATCACTCATAATTACAGCCAAAACAGAAAATAATATTAGTTAATAGTGAATTAAATTAAATGATAAATAAATAAGTACATAAATGAACAAATAATTAAATAAAGTAAATTGAGAATTAATGAATATAAAAATACAAATGATAAAAATAATAATGCTAACAATAATATCATAAAATAATAACACTAATAATAATAATAAAAAATAATATTAATAGTAATAATAGCAATAATAGTAATAATACAATATAATAATAATAACATGGACTAAATAATAATAATAATACTAATAATAATAATAATAATAATAATAATAATAATAATAATAATAATAATAATAATAATAATAATAATACAACAATAATAATTACAATATAAAATAAATAATATTAACATTAACAAATAAACAACAATAATAATAATATCACACAACAATAATAATAATAATAATAATAATAATAATAATAATAATAATAATAATAATAATAATAATAATAATAATAATAATAATAATAACAATAATATTAACACAACCATGATAATAATAATAATAATATTAACAAACACAATAATAATTAATAATAACTAAATATACAATAATAAAAATAATCACAATAATGATAACAATAAACATAAATACAATAATAATAATAATCATAATAATCATAATAATAATAATAAAACATAAAATAAATAATATTAATAACAATAATATTAATATAACTCAATAATACTAATAATAAATAAATAAAATAATAATAATAATAATAATTATTATTATTATAATAAAACTGAATATTAAATAATAATAAATAAATATATTAATAATAATATTAATATTAATAAAATAATATAAAAATGGCCCTTACCGGTTTTCCTCGCCGGTGCGGCCGTTGGTGACACCGCCGGGTATATCGCGTCGCCGGGAACTCGCTGCCATTGGTCACGCGCCGGAGCGTCGCCTGAGCTGACCGAAAACGCCGTCGAAAGCTGCTGCGTTCATCCTCACCGATCTCCTTGCCGGCGACGAGTAGCGGAGGCCGGTGGGTGGAGGCCTGATCGTCCGGGTCCCCTCTTCACGCCGGGGGGGGGGGGGGGGGGGGGGGGGGAGCGTGCGACAATCCGCCGCCGTGGCTGGCCGGCGGCGGCCCCGCCTTTCTCTCCTCCTTTTCTTCTTTCTTCTTCCTTTGGCCGACGTCGCTTCCTGCGTTTCCCGTTGGTCCCTCACTCTTTTATTTCTTTGGTCTTTCTTTCTTATTTTCTTACCTTGTTCTCTTCTTCTCCCTTTTATTTTCTTTTTCTTGCTCTCTTTTCCTTTCTATTTCTTTCTTTCTTCTTGGTATTTGCCCAGCTGACCTGTTCTTGCTCTCTCCTCTTTTCTTTCTTTTTCTTTCTCTTTCTTTTTCTTTTCCCAGCCGAGCCCCCTTACTCTGTTCTCTCTTCTTTCTATTTTATTTTTTTTTCTTTTGCTCTCAATTTTCCTGTTTTTGCTTCAGTTGCCGAGAGCCCCCTTCTCATTAGCTCATCTCTTTGTTTTTATACCCAAAATTAGGGTTTGGCCCTTCAATAATTTCCTCCATTTTTACTTTTTAATTTAATTAATCTACTTAAATTATCACATATATTTTATCTAATTAAACCCTATATTTATTTTCTTTTTTCAACTTTAATTTATCTTATAATATTGACTAATTAAATTAACCTAATTTTAATTTTTAATTTATCTAATTAAGTTAGCCTAATCTCAATTTTTTAATTTTTAATTTTACCTACATATTTTATATATTTTTTCGGAGGAATTTATCAAGCACCCCAAAATTGCCATTGCCATTTTTTATTTTTTATTTTTTTTAAACCTGACTCGGGACCAGGTGTCTACAGGTAGGTTGTCATGGTGAGGAGTTTTCTCAAGCCAAAATGAAGGAAAAGGAAGCTTAAGGGAGTGTAGAGCAAAAATTTCAGGTTTGTGGTTACAAAATCCTCCTATTTTCATTAAATTAGTTTGAGTTTTAGGTTTTGTCTAAGTGTGGGTATGACATAATGACTTTTTTAATTAAATCTAACTTAATATTCTTTATTAGTGGACTTAAAATAGTGTATAAATATGGTTAGATTAAATTAAAACCTATTGGTATAAAATCCCTAATAGTGGCCAACTAGTAACTTAAGGAATTCATCATGATTATACATATTTTATGGCTTGTAAATGATAGTTATAATGCATATAACATGTGTAATTTATAATGGAGTAGTTAAAAGATTGAAAAGTAAACTTAATAAATTTGTATAAGCTTGGCCGAATGGATTAATAAGGAAAATAATGGGATATGTTGTGTAATATGGCTTGTAATTGGTATTTACAACATGTATAACATGTAGAGAGGATGATTAAGGGGATAAATGAAATTAAAGTGAACATAATGGAAATTTAACCCTTTGGCCGAATGGTTAACTAAGGATTTAATTGAGATATACAATGAATTATGGCATGTAAATGGTGTTTATGGTATGTATAGCATGTAAAGAGTATGATTGAGTGATTAAATGAAATTATAGTGCAAGATATGAAAATGTGTCATTTGGGCCGAATGGTATACATGACATATATTATATGTATTTTGATGATATATCTCATTTAATGGCATGTAATTGCTAAACACCGATAAATGATTGTGTATGTAAAGTGATAAGTGAAAATGAAGTGCATGTCAAAATATGTGTGTTGGCATAATATGATATTTATATGAACTTTGATGATATATTGCCCTAAGTAATTGTCTGGAAGTGAAATTTAGTTCAGAATATATATGGCTAGCCATAGGGACGCCAGTGTAAGCCGCGGTGGTAAGTCATGGGGACTTGCAAACTTAGACCAATGACGGTCTATATATCAGTCTAGTGTAAAGTGTATATATTGAGTCGCCGGAGTGTAATTTGGCACCCTAGTGCCACTCCAATACTACCGAAGTATAATTTGGCACCCTAATGCCACTTCGGTGGGTTAGGCCTATAGAGTCCAGTCTCGCATATCCAGTCTAGTAATAGCTACTGGATGTTACTAGGGGCAAAGTTGAAATAAATTAATTAACAATAGATTTATTATTAAATATAGCAAATAAGAGTGAAGAAAAGACTAGATTGAAGAAATAAAAAGTTTAAAGGCTAAAACATAATTTACCATGGAAATGAGTGATTAACAAATTAAACTAATATACTATAACATGAAAAGTGAGTAATTGTTGAAGTATTATTAGAAAATGGCATAATTGTAACTAAAGTGAAAAGAAGGGCAGTATTCTAATTTGATAATAATAAAAGGGCATTATTGTAACACCCTTATACCCTATACATATACTGCCGACTTAGCGATACTATGCGATTACCATGATTGGTTAACTGTCATTCACTTATGTAATTATGGGTCAATTTTTTTTTTCCTACACTCATATTTATTAACACTAAGTTCACTTAACACTTTATTCACTTATTCACTTTACATACCCTTTAACATTTACATTTACTTAGTTACCGATGAACTATAACTATCTTATTTACTATTCATTTGGTATAACTTTCGGCAGTATAACGGCTTGTAAATTGCACTACCAAAACCTGCAAATTGAAATCTCCATCGCCCCAACAAGGGCACAACAACAATATCATCCTATATCCATATATTTTCTATCCGCCATTCATCACATAGTCACAAAATAATCCACACATATAAAATAACATATAACATCATTACATGCCCAAAATCAAATACTAGATAAGTATATACATGCCACAATTTATCCATTACACATACAAAAAAAAAAAAAAATCCACTTCTACTCCTTTAGTTTGCTCCACCAAAATATCGAGGTATGCTGCTCCAGTCCTATGGGATACCTACACGCAGTCAAAAACAACTACGTGATGAGCATTAGAATGCCCAGTGGTGGTTGCCAATCTAAAAATTTCCTAACTAATCTTATTTAATTAACATATGATAAATGCATATACTTATTTTTTTTCACTTATTATTATTTCTTCCTATTTCACTTAATTAATCACATTATTATTTATTTAATCACTTAATTATTCTCATAACTATAGATTAAATCATTTAATTGCACTTTTATTTACTTAATTGCATTATTTATTTTATTAGCACACTTAATTCTTTATTTTCCATTAATTACATTTTAATCACTAATCTTTTTCTCTTATTTCCACTTATGTCCTTAACATTTCCATTAATTCCCACTATATCCTTTCTTTTTCATCAATTACCATTATGTCCTTACAATTACATTAATATCCATTATATCCCATTTTCCACTTTAATTACACTTATGTCCTCATTTAACACTTAATTACCAAAATACCCTTATTTATTAAATATTTACACTAATAATTTCATTTATACTTATTTTCCACTTTTACCCTTAATTAACTTATTTAATTACAATTATACCCTTTTTACTTCATTTTTCAACTCTTTAACTTACAATTTAGCCAAACTACATTTTAGTCCCTGTTTTATCACTTTTTTACTGTTTAACTATTTAAGCATCATATTTTACCAAAATTGCCATTTTATCCTTCCATTTACACTTTTAACTTATTTTTACCAAATTTTACCAACTTTTAGTAAAATTACCGTTTTACCCCTAAACTTTTTATTTTCTTCATTTTAGTTCTATTTTCAGTCATTTTCACAAATTTTATTATTTTAATCATTTTTTTCGCATATTTACCAATATGCCCCTAGTATGAACCCGGTAGATAATCTACTGATCGGATATGTGGGACATAGGCCCCACAGACCCATTTCACTATAAAATGGTACCAGCAGGACCAATATCACTGCAGTGCACTACACCATACACTAAATATCACTGTACACTGTGATAAGCTCTCATTGGCTTATCAATAATGAGTCGAAATGACTCATACCATGGTGTGGAATCCCTGTGGCTAGCCAATTATATTTTCGACTAGATTTTACTACCAGACAACTACTAAGGGAAATATTTTCTCAAAATTCATATTATTATCACATTATCTCAATATGCAAAAGTTATCATACATCTCATTTTCACTTACCACTTTGCATGCACACTCATTTATCATCATATAGTCATAATATGCCATTATATTACATATACAATCAAAATACACATATATAAACTCACATGTACCATTCGGCCAAGAGTTTAAAATCCCATATCATGCACTACAATTTCTCTTAATCACTTAATTACACTTATTTCATGTTATACACATCATGTATACCATTTTTATGCCATATATCATCATATATTCCATTATAATCCACTTAATACCATTCGACCTCACTATCATTCCTTCACTATGATTCACTCTATCATGCATTACACTAATTACACATATTATAAACATTAATTTCATGCCTTAAAACTCATTAAAATCTCATTTTATCTTAGGTATACCATTCGACCTCTATAATGATTTTCATACCACTTTGTTTTAATTTCATCTAATTATGTTTATACACTAATTTAAGCCTTCTAAGCATGAATATCAAGTTAGATTTAATTAATCACATCTCTACTTTATACCTACACTTAAACATAACCTAAAATTCAACTTATACATTAGGAAATAGGTAGACTTAGTAACCACAAACCTCTTTTCCAAGCTTTAAATCACTCTAGAGTTGCTTATCTTCCCTTTTGGCGTGAGGATCTTCCCTTTCCCTTGAAGAACCTACCATGGCCAAATAGAAAAACATCCATATCATCAAAACCAAGCTTCAAATGTAAAATCTACCTTCATAATCATGTTCTACAGCCCCAAAAACCACTATAGGGACCAGTAAAATAGTTTAAAAATCGTTGAATCAAACACCCAAAAACTTACCATAAACCTTGCGCACTTGATTTAACCCACTTCCAGTGCACCAAATGAACTTAAATAACTTCAAATAGATTGTAGAGGAGCTAAAATTTAATTAGAGAGCTAAGATTTGGAGAGAAATTTGAGTAGAAGAGATGAAAATGGAGGAAAGAGAGAGAAAAGAGGATATGTTTTGGGGGAGGAAGATATTCCCGACTTTGGCTGGATTTCTCTAGATAAATCCAGTCATTTCTCCCTTTATATAGCCCCCTTATGAACTGAACCGGTCCAACCGAAGTGGTCCAACCCAAATAAACCAAAATTTTAATTTTTCGGTTCATTTATAATTTTCCAAAACATCTATATGTTTGTGACGCGTGCCGGATCCCCGCGGCCGCCCGCTCGACCGCCCGCACGTGGGCGATCGGGGCAATTGTGGGTCCGTCAACAGCTTGCGATAAATCGCAAGTGCGTCTATGTTGGGCAACAAGGAGGTTTCATGGAGTCGCCACCCAATAGAACATTGGGAAAGTTTCTCTCGCCTCGGAGAGCCTAAGACTTGCACATTTTATCCATATTGGGCCATGAGGCCTAGGATTAACGTCTAATTCTCGTGACACAAGAGGTGTCTTGGAGGATAACCTCTAGCCTCTTGAGCCCAAATACCAGAGCAGGGTTCGGGACTTCTCATTTATTCGTACCTTGATTAATATTATAATTAAGTTTTAAATTCATTGTTTCATCAACTTTCCACACAATGCAATTTAAAATTAAAGGCGCAATCATTCATATCAAAAGCGGTAAATGTAAGTAAAATCCAAAATAAAGCATTTAAAAATAAATTACAATAACACTAGGAGCGGAATACAACTCCCATTTATAAAAGTGAAATACATGCATAAAACGGGTTATTCATTGATAGTGAGAACATTGGTCCTCGCATGCATATTTATTATGAAACAATTTTTATGTGATGATTTATTTGGGTATGAAAAACTAGGACATTGGTCCCCTTTTATTTAGAAAAAATGTCAAGTTAATTAATAGAAATGTTTTTGTGATTTTCTTTTTAGCGTGTCTAAATAAAGAATTTTACAAGAAAATTAAATGGCAAAATTAAATAAAATATTACAAACCGAATGAAAATATGTATATGAACCAAACGAGCCTTTTTGAACCTCCCCGTGTGCTCGCAAAAATGCCCAAGCGAAAAAATGAGTTTAGACATAAAAACAAAATACAATTAAAACAATGTTAGTGATTAAATCAATTAAATATACAAAGTAATGAATAACAAATTAAAATAAAATAAGATGATATGAAGAGGATGATAATGGAATCAAAAATGTTAACAAACCAAAATAAAATGAGAAACATGGATTATATGTGATAAATGATTAAATGATGTGAATAAAATAAAATATGACATGTTACTTAATTAATATATGTAAAAATATGAACATGATGAAAAATGATGAAGATAAACGAATCAAAGAATATATAAAATGATAAAGAAAAGAATAATAGATTAAAACAATTAAAGAATGATAAAAACAATTAACTAAACAATATGATTAATTAAATATGTTCACAAATGATATAAACCATTTACATGGCAAAAAGATCAATTAAAATGAATTTATTAATTACATGTTAAAAATAATGATGAATTAAAGTGAAAGAAATTAATTACATGTTAAAAATTAATAAACAATCAATATTTATGTGAATAAAAATCATATCATGTATAAACAATTAAATGGAACAAATATAAAATCAATACAACAAATTGAATAGATTAAAACAATAAATAGATCAATAAAAACAATAAAATATACATGAATGAATTAAATAGAATAAAATAGAATAGGAATTGAAACGGAGCCAAGAATATTTACCCTCAGAGTATTGGATTTGATGAAGGAAAAGTGATGATTGATTTCTTTGTTTGATGATTCACAATATTAGAGTGAAATATTATGAAAATGTTGGAATTTTATTCCGAGGAACATGAAAATAAAAATGATCAAAAATTCTTTAAGAACAAAGAATTGATACCTTTGCCTAAAGAAATGATTTTGATCAAAAAAAGGTTTTTATTGGTTAAAATAAAGAAAAATTGATTGAAGTTTTATCAAATAAAAATTAGATTTTGATGACAAACAATTATTTTATTTGTCTCAAAATCAATTTTTTATCAAAAAGAGATTCAAAACAAAATCAATGAAAAAAAGTTTTATTGAACCCAAAATAAAAGAAGAAAAACAATTTTGAGAACAAATAATTATTCTATTTGTCTCAAAAATTAAATCAAACAACAAAACTTCCTCTAAAAAATATGTTTAGAAGAAATTATGTTGAAAAAAAGAATGAAACAATTGATTTTCTTTTTGATTTTTGGTTGGGGAAAAAATCTGGAATTTTTGGTGGAAGAAGAAGAAGAAATCTGGAATTTTTAGGTCTAAAAAATGTGGAGAGGAGAAGAGGAGAGCCTACTTTGATTTCATCATAAACTATTTATAGGATAAAATAGGTTGCCCTAATTTAATTAAGGAAAAAACCTATTTTAACCCAAAATTATTTTATTTTTAATGACAAAATCAAGTTTTATTATTTAATTACCTAAAAAAAATATTTAAAAAATTAATTTTGAAAAATGGGGGCTTAAAATTATGGTTTTTTTAGTCAATTTAAAATTTAAAAAATAGAAAAAAAAATAAAAAAAAAATAAAATTTTTTCTGACCGCGAGTGTCGGGCGCGGCAGCGCGCCTGCGGCAGCTCGCAGGCGCCAGGCGCCCAGCACGCCGACGCCCAGGCGCCCAGCACGCTGGGCCCGATTTGGCGACGCGCGGCGTCGCCAATGCCGCGCGTCGCTAAATCGCGCCCAGCGCGCTGGGCGCCCCTAAAGTAACACCACCCTTTGACCAAAGCTCATATAATGGCAATAGATACTTCCCTTAGGTGATATGAACCGTAATACCTTGCTTGCTATATGGATCATTTTGTATTGGACAAACCCAAATAATCTGATTGGTCACCTAATCAAAGGCTTTCATGCCCTGATAGGCCCATGTCAACTTGTTCGGGCTGCCTAAATACATAACGATCATAACCCATCCGCTTGCACATTAGATAAGAGATGTTACGATGCCGGTTCTTCACCGAGCACCATACGCATCCATTGGGTTCCCCGCTAACCCATGGATCAAGCCCACCTAGGAAAGAGACCGCATTACCTCGTGTGTGGGAGTAATAAGGTTGGAAGGATCTACTTGTTTGCATGTGATTGTAAATGTTGCATAGCTCACTATCATGCATTGTATATGTCATTCATGCATCATCCTAACAATCTAATTTTTTCAGCCATCATAGATTCATCTAAGTGGACTAGAGGTTCCGACGGTCGGCTAGTAAGGACAAATCTGCTCTTTGAGTTGCCGGAACTAGTGTCTGACTGGGATTCTGAGTCATTCTCATCAATCAGTGAATCCTCTCTTGAATCATCAATGGCAGAAGAACCTGGAGTTTTGACCACTCAAGACCTAGCTAGGAGGCTAGAGGACTTCGAACGAAGAATGATGGAAATGATGGGTGCCATGGCTGAAAGGATTGCCCATCCACCTGCTGCCCCACAACCACCTGCTGCTCTACAGCCACAAGCAGCCCCTCCTCGGGGGCAAGCCGAACCACCTGCTGGTGGGGAGGCTCCCTTCGTTGGAGTTGCTGCTCGCCAACCCAACAATGAGCACAGAGCTGCCGCACCCATCGAGCCAAGAGGGGAAAGGATTCACAATCCCAATGATGATTTCCTAATGGAGGAGGAAGAAGAAGTGGTGCCGATAGTCCACCAAGCTGCAAGGCCCAGAGCACCCAGAGTAGAGGATGAAGCTCTAAGAGGTATGAGACAACAGATCGAAGCTATCACCCGCATGCTCTCAGCTGGAAAGGGTGTCAACCCAGAGGACAGAGATCTGGGGGATGAAGAGCTGCTGCCCCAAAGATTCAAGATGCCCGAGCTTCCGAAATTTGATGGCACCTCGGACCCATCCGCCCACATCAAGCAGTACACCCTGGTCATGAAAGGCACAGGGCTGAGCAAGAAGCAGAAGGTGGAATATTTCTGCCTTAGTCTGGTGGGCCCGACGGTTGACTGGTACCACGGGTTGGATAGGAGGTCCAAAGAGGACTGGGACCTTTTGACCGAAGAATTCATGAAGCAGTACGACTGCAGCACCAGGATGGAGGTCACCCTAAAAGACCTCGAGCTTCTACAGCAGAAGAATGATGAGTCATTCCATGAGTACCTTACAAGATGGAGAAACAGGGCCATGGAGATGAAGAGGAAGCCTGACACCGCAGACCAGATCAGGCTATTTATCAGAAACTCATGCCCCTACTTAAGGGACTTGCTCAGTTTTAAGGGGCTCAAAGACTGGGAGTCGCTTAAGGATATCGCTATAGAAGCTGAGGCGGCTTACCTGGCAAAGAAAGCAAGCCAAAATAACTTTGCTGGGAAAGGCTATGGGAACCAGTCGGGATTCAAATCAGGAGGTGCCGGAGGCAGCAACAGCAAAAACGGTAGGACGGCAGAGGTCTCAGCTACTGGAGTTGGGCAGGGTCAAAGATATTACTCCAACTTAGGCCGCTCTCTATCCTGGGTACTGGAGAAACTAATGAAAGAAGGCAAGTTGCAACCTTTGCCACCAAGACCAGCCTTGAGTCAAGGACAGCCAGGACATAGAGGTGATCAGTACTGCGCTTACCACCAGCACACCGGCCATTTGACTGACTATTGCCGTATTCTGAGAAACAAGATCCAGGATCTCATTGACACCAATCAGATCACAGATCCTGAGAAGAGAGAAAAGAAGAAGAAGGCAGGCTACAACGCAGTCCCTCCACCGCAAACATGATCGTGTCTTGCAGTCCACTAGTGATATTGCTTTTGGATGCTGGAATCTTTTCATTTCTTGAACTTTTTATATTACAATTTTCTGTTTGTAATAAAGAGAACAATTTTGCTTATTTGTATGGCATTTCTATTGATTTCATTTTGCATGATCATAACAAATTAACTTTGGCATTAATTCAAATAATATGGCTGCATTTAATCTCGAAAACTTTGGGGAACCCAAAGAAAATTTTGATAGCATCTAACATAGCTCCTGTAGAGAGAGAAAAAAAAAACTAGTTGCAATTAGGGGACTGGATGGAAACTCACTAAGAGCACTAGAACCTTTCTGATTACCCGTCAAAGCGATCCCTGGATAAGACGGAACCTAGAAAATGATTTAGGCACTATTTCTTTGCACAGCTCTCTAAATGACCATTTCCTACCCTTATTCTGCAATCTCTTGTTAGCCCATTGAGCCTTTATACGGGTATGCTGAATGCGTACCAATTTTGTTGTTACACACATTAAAACTATCCCCTCGCCTAAAATGATTTTGGCTTCCCCTTAGAAGAGTGGCCGCTCTAAAAAAAAGGATGAACGTTTTGACAATTAACAATTTCTTCATGGGTTATCGAAATTGCCTTGGTAAGGGCAAGTTTACACTTTGAAAAAAAAAAAACAAAAGACCTCAAAACAGTAACCAATTGACTAGTTTCAATAATTACCCTTTTATTGTTATTCTGATCTCAAGGAGCTGAAATGTTATCAAACCCAAATTCAAGAATACCTTTGTATATACAACTGAGCTGAGAATGGTTCATCCACCAGTCGAGAAAATATTGCGGCCATTTTTCTCTAGCGACCTGATCCTCCTTTGACAGCCATCTACCTAAGCCTGACATTACAACCCAAGTAAGACCTCTTGATTCTTGGTTCAGTCTTATCCAATTAGCGGAGATGACCTTCTAAAGAGGTTTGGTACGTAAGAAGAGGCTTATGCTGTTTCTTGAGCTTCAAGCGAGGAGCCACGAGTGCGTTCATGCATTCGAGTTAAGTCTCATCCCCAAAGTTGCTTCTAGAATTCGCATTCAAAAAAGAAAAAATTGAGAGAAAATCTTCAATCACAAAACCCGAGAGGGCTGATTGATAACAGGAGTTTGATGCTTTCAAGATCTATCTCGAGATTAGCTAAAGTCTTGTATTTTTTAAAATCAATGCCAAAATAATGATCATGTTTAATGAAATCAAATTGAAACACATGCATTTATGCAATGATGTGATCAGAGTATTGCACCCTGTGTGATCAAAGTCATGTATATGCCTACCCTCTGCTACTCTCAGCACGCAAGCGCTTCAGCCGATTCATACTGCCGTCAAATGAGAAGAATCAAGCTCATGCAACCATGTCCTAAGACTCCCGAAAGATTATTCCCAACAACTTCAGCACTCTTAAAAAAAAAAAAAAAAAAAAAAAAAAAAAAAAAAAGCCGTTAGAGTGAAAACCGTAACTGGCGCTCTAAGCAAAACTAGGCAAAAGGATCGGGTGAAAACCTGAAAACAGGCAGTCTGTCCTTCAAAAAAAGAAAAAAGAGAAAAGCCGCTGGATTGGGTTGGGTCCATTCCAAAAAAAAAAATAAAAAAATAAGGCACAGGGTTATGTGAAAATCCGCAAAGGACGCATCTCCCGCTAAGAAAAGCTAGTGTGAAAATCCACAAGGGACGCACTACCTTCAAATAATGACTACAGGTACCAGGTGAGAATCTCGCAATCCCAAAGGGCATCAAATTCAAAAGCAGCTCAAAAGGCATCAATTATATCGCAAATCGCAGCTAGCCCGGCATCATCTTCGAGTTCACATAGATGAATTTTTATCCTGCATTCCTGCATTACTCATGCATTTCACTTGCATGCTCACCATTTTTGCATAGTTTAGTTTCCTTATTTTGTAGAAAGAGAGACTTGAGGCGGACACCGGAAAAAGCCGAGTGATGACATCGGTCAAATCATCAATCAAAACCTCAACTCATTCATCAATCCAGACATTGATCAAATCATCAATCCACATACCAGCTTAATCATCAATCCAAGCACCATCCAAAGACCTCTCAGGGGGCAATCAACCAAAGACTTCTCAGGGAGCAGAAAATCGAAGACTTCCCAGGGAGCAGCAAACCGAAGACTTCTCAGGGAGCAGCAAACCGAAGACTTCTCAGGGAGCAGAATATCAAAGACTTCTCAGGGAGCAGCAAACCGAAGACTTCTCAGGGAGCAGAAAATCAAAGACTTCTCAGGGAGCAGCAAACCGAAGACTTCTCAGGGAGCAGAAAACCGAAGACTTCTCAGGGAGCAGAAAACCGAAGACTTCTCAGGGAGCAGAAAATCGAAGACTTCTCAGGGAGCAGAAAATCGAAGACTTCTCAGGGAGCAGAAAACCGAAGACTTCTCAGGGAGCAGCAAACCGAAGACTTCTCAGGGAGCAGAAAACCGAAGACTTCTCAGGGAGCAGAAAACCGAAGACTTCTCAGGGAGCAGAAAACCGAAGACTTCTCAGGGAGCAGAAAATCGAAGACTTCTCAGGGAGCAGTAAACCGAAGACTTCTCAGGGAGCAGCTAACTGAAGACCTCTCAGGGGGCAAACAATCAATGAACTGAAGACCTCTCAGGGGGCAAATAATCAATGAACTGAAGACCTCTCGGGGGGCAAACGATCAATAAACCGAAGACTTCTCAGGGAGCAGCTAACTGAAGACCTCTTAGGGGGCAAACAATCAATGAACTGAAGACCTCTCAGGGGGCAAATAATCAATGAACTGAAGACCTCTCAGGGGGCAAACGATCGATGAACCGAAGACCTCTCAGGGGGCAATCAATCGAAGGGCTCACAGATAGCACCACTTCAACAAACGAAAACATACCACCATCTCAGAATTCCATCAAGCAGGAAAGACGGCCGACTCAGGTACGCGTCTCCTTCCTTTTCTTCTTTGAGTTTAGGCTCACCTAGACACTAGTGTACTAGATTCCCCTAAACTGGGGGCAACTGTAGACATTGGGTCCTGAGTCAGCCTAGATCGAAGTTACCCAATGATGATAATTGCCTTCACAGGCTTAAAAGGTTAAAAGTGATGATTTTCTCGTCAAATTTGCATTTTAGAGTGAAAAATTAGAAAATGATAAAAAAATATTTAAAAAATTAATTTTGAAAAATGGGGGCTTAAAATTATGATTTTTTTAGTCAATTTAAAATTTAAAAAATAGAAAAAAAAAATAAAAAAAATAAAATTTTTTCGGACCGCGAGTGTCGGGCGCGGCAGCGCGCAGGCGCGCTGGCGCCCAGCTCGCAGGCGCCAGGCGCCCAGCACGCCGACGCCCAGGCGCCCAGCGCGCTGGGCGCGATTTGGCAACGCGCGGCGTCGCCAATGCCGCGCGTCGCTAAAGAGCGACGCGCAGCGTTGCGCGCTGCGCGCCTCTGCGCGCGATTCCCGCCCGAGCTTCGCGCGGATTTCGCGCGGAAGCCCGCTTGCTCGCCGCGTGAGTGCCCGTCGCTCTATAGCGACGGGCGTTGTCCCTTGTGGCGACGGCCTCCTGGCCGTCGGTACAGGGTCTGATACCCTTTTCCTCTTTTTCAGCCTTTTTTCCGATTTTTTCACCCAAAAATCCGTTTTTTATCCCATTTTTTTGGGGTTTTTGACTTCAAATTAAATTCTAAAATAATTTTTTAGGTAATTAAATAATAAAACTTGATTTTATCATTAAAAATAAAATAATTTTGGGTTAAAATAGGTTTTTTCCTTAATTAAATTAGGGCAACCTATTTTATCCTATAAATAGTTTATGATGAAATCAAAGTAGGCTCTCTTCTCTTCTCTCCCCTCCACATTTTTTTAGACCAGATTTTTCTCTTCATCTTCTTCTTCCACCAAAAATTCCAGATTTATTCCCCAACCAAAAATCAAAAAGAAAATCAATTGTTTCATTCTTTTTTCAACATAATTTCTTCTAAACATATTTTTTAGAGGAAGTTTTGTTGTTTGATTTAATTTTTGAGACAAATAGAATAATTATTTGTTCTCAAAATTGTTTTTAATCTTTTATTTTGTGTTCAATAAAACTTTTTCATTGATTTTGTTTTGAATCTCTTTTTGATAAAAAATTTA
Organism: Excoecaria cochinchinensis; assembly: GCA_947683425.1. Classification (NCBI taxonomy): domain Eukaryota; kingdom Viridiplantae; phylum Streptophyta; class Magnoliopsida; order Malpighiales; family Euphorbiaceae; genus Excoecaria; species Excoecaria cochinchinensis. Next base: position 1,819,034 of record CANTUQ010000129.1, read on the forward strand.
TTTTGAGACAAATAAAATAATTGTTTGTCATCAAAATCTAATTTTTATTTGATAAAACTTCAATCAATTATTCTTTATTTTAATCAATAAAACTTTTTTTTTTATCAAAATCATTTCTTTAGGCAAAGGTATCAATTCTTTGTTCTTAAAGAATTTTTGATCATTTTTATTTCATGTTCCTTGGAATAAAATTTCAACATTTTCATAATATTTCACTCTAACATTGTGAATCATCAAACAAAGAAATCAACCATCACTTTTCCTTCATCAAATCCAATATTCTGAGGGTAAATATTCTAGGCTCAATTCCATCTCAATTCCATTCTATTTTTTTTATTTTTTTTTCTATTTTTTAAATTTTAAATTGACTAAAAAAACCATAATTTTAAGCCCCCATTTTTCAAAATTAATTTTTTAAATATTTTTTTATCATTTTCTAATTTTTCACTCTAAAATGCAAATTTGACGAGAAAATCATCACTTTTAACCTTTTAAGCCTGTGAAGGCAATTATCATCATTGGGTAACTTCGATCTAGGCTGACTCAGGACCCGGTGTCTACAGTTGCCCCCAGTTTAGGGGAATCTAGTACACTAGTGTCTAGGTGAGCCTAAACTCAAAGAAGAAAAGGAAAGAGACGCGTACCTGAGTCGGCCGTCTTTCCGAACTGGAGAATTCTGAGATGGTGGTATGTTTTCGTTTGTTGAAGTGGTGCTATCTGTGAGCCCTTCGGTTGATTGCCCCCTGAGAGGTCTTCGGTTCATCGATCGTTTGCCCCCTGAGAGGTCTTCAGTTCATTGATTATTTGCCCCCTGAGAGGTCTTCAGTTCATTGATTGTTTGCCCCCTGAGAGGTCTTCAGTTAGCTGCTCCCTGAGAAGTCTTCGGTTTATTGATCGTTTGCCCCCTGAGAGGTCTTCAGTTAGCTGCTCCCTGAGAAGTCTTCGGTTTATTGCTCCCTGAGAAGTCTTCGATTTTCTGCTCCCTGAGAAGTCTTCGGTTTTCTGCTCCCTGAGAAGTCTTCGGTTTGCTGCTCCCTGAGAAGTCTTTGATTTTCTGCTCCCTGAGAAGTCTTCGGTTTTCTGCTCCCTGAGAAGTCTTCGGTTTGCTGCTCCCTGAGAAGTCTTTGATTTTCTGCTCCCTGAGAAGTCTTCGGTTTTCTGCTCCCTGAGAAGTCTTCGGTTTTCTGCTCCCTGAGAAGTCTTCGGTTTGCTGCTCCCTGAGAAGTCTTCGGTTTGCTGCTCCCTGAGAAGTCTTCGGTTTGCTGCTCCCTGAGAAGTCTTCGGTTTGCTGCTCCCTGAGAAGTCTTCGGTTTGCTGCTCCCTGAGAAGTCTTTGATTTTCTGCTCCCTGAGAAGTCTTCGATTTTCTGCTCCCTGAGAAGTCTTCGGTTTTCTGCTCCCTGAGAAGTCTTCGGTTTGCTGCTCCCTGAGAAGTCTTCGATTTTCTGCTCCCTGAGAAGTCTTCGGTTTGCTGCTCCCTGAGAAGTCTTTGATTTTCTGCTCCCTGAGAAGTCTTTGATTTTCTGCTCCCTGAGAAGTCTTCGGTTTTCTGCTCCCTGAGAAGTCTTCGATTTTCTGCTCCCTGAGAAGTCTTCGATTTTCTGCTCCCTGAGAAGTCTTCGGTTTTCTGCTCCCTGAGAAGTCTTGGATTTTCTGCTCCCTGAGAAGTCTTCGGTTTGCTGCTCCCTGAGAAGTCTTCGGTTTGCTGCTCCCTGAGAAGTCTTCGGTTTGCTGCTCCCTGGGAAGTCTTCGATTTTCTGCTCCCTGAGAAGTCTTTGGTTGATTGCCCCCTGAGAGGTCTTTGGATGGTGCTTGGATTGATGATTAAGCTGGTATGTGGATTGATGATTGAGTTGAGGCTTGGATATATGTTTTGATCGATGTCTGGATTGATGAATGAGTTGAGGTTTGTGATTGATGATTTGACCGATGTCATCACTCGGCTTTTGTCGGCGTCCGCATCAAGTCTCTCTTTCTGCAAAATAAGGAAACTAAACTATGCAAAAATGGTGAGCATGCAAGTGAAATGCATAAATTATGCAGGAATGCAGGATAAAAATTCATCTATGTGAACTTGGAGATGATAGCCGGGCTAGCTGCAATTTGCGATATAATTGATGCCTTTTGAGCTGCTTTTGAATTTCATGCCCTTTGGGATTGCGAGATTCTCATCCGGTACCTGTAGTCATTAATTGAAGGTAGTGCGTCCCTTGTGGATTTTCACACTAGCTTTTCTTAGTGGGAGATGCGTCCTTTGTGGATTTTCACATAACCCTGTGCCTTATTTTTTTGCCTGGAACGGACCCAACCCAATCCAGCGGCTTTTCTCTTTCTTCTTTTTTTGAAGGACAGACTGCCTGTTTTCAGGTTTTCACGCTATCCTTTTGCCTAGTTTTTGCTTAGAGCGCCAGTTACGGTTTTCACTCTAACGGCTCCTTTTTTTTTTTTTTTTTTTGAAGAGTGCTGAAGTTGTTGGCAAGAATCTTTAGGGAGTCTTAGGACATGGTTGCATGAGCTTGATTTTGCACATCTGATAACAGGATGAATCGGCTGAAGCGCTTGAGCGGTGGACAGTAGGCGACTTCGGTCACACAAAGAGAACTGCTTTGATCACATCATTGCAGAAATGCATGTGTTTCAATTTGATTTCATTAAGCATGATCATTATTTGTCATTAGTTTCAAAAAATACAAGACCTCAGCTAACCTCGGGTTAGATCTTGAAAGCATCAAACTCCTGTTATCAATCAGCCCTCTCGGGTTTTGTGATTGAAGATTTTCTCTCAATTTTTTCTTTTTTGAATGCGAATTCTAGAAGCAACTTTGGGGATGAGACTTAACTCGAATGCATGAATGCACTCGTGGCTCCTCGCTTGAAGCTCAAGAAACAGCATAAGCCTCTTCTTACGTACCAAACCTCTTTAGAAGGTCATCTCCGCTAATTGGATAAGACTGAACCAAGAATCAAGAGGTCTTACTTGGGTTGTAATGTCAGGCTTAGGTAGATGGCTGTCAAAGGAGGATCAGGTCGCTAGAGAAAAATGGCCGCAATATTTTCTCGACTGGTGGATGAACCATTCTCAGCTCAGTTGTATATACAAAGGTATTCTTGAATTTGGGCTCGGTAACATTTCAGCTCCTTGAGATCAGAATAACAATAAAAGGGTAATTATTGAAACTAGTCAATTGGTTACTGTTTTGAGGTCTTTTTGTTTTTTTTTTTCTTTTTCAAAGTGTAAACTCGTCCTTACCAAGGCAATTTCGATAACCCACAAAGAAATTGTTAATTGTTAAAACGTTCATCCATCCTTTTTAGAGCGGCCACTCTTCTAAGGGGAAGCCAAAATCATTTTAGGCGAGGGCATAGTTTTAATGTGTGTAACAACAAAATTGGTACGCATTCAGCATACCTTCATAAAGGCTCAATGGGCTAGCAAGCGATTGTGAAGTAAGGGTAGGAAATGGTCATTTAGAGAGCTGTGCAAAGAAATAGTGCCTAAATCATTTTCTAGGTTCCGTCTTATCCAGGGATCGCTTTGACGGGTAATCAGAAAGGTTCTAGTGCTCTTAGTGAGTTTCCATCCAGTCCCCTAATTGCAACTAGTTTTTTTTTTCTCTCTCTACAGGAGCTATGTTAGATGCTATCAAAATTTTCTTTGGGTTCCCCAAAGTTTTCGAGATTAACTGCAGTCATATTATTTGAATTAATGCCAAAGTTAATTTGTTATGATCATGCGAAATGAAATAAATAGAAACGTCATACAAATAAGCAAAATTGTTCTCTTTATTACAAACAGAAAATTGTAATATAAAAAGTTCCAGAAATGAAAAGATTCCAGCATCTAAAAGCAATATCACTAGTGGACTGCAAGACACGATCATGTTTGTGGTGGAGGGACTGCGTTGTAGCCTGCCTTCTTCTTCTTTTCTCTCTTCTCAGGATCTGTGATCTGATTGGTGTCAATGAGATCCTGGATCTTGTTTCTCAGAATACGGCAATAGTCAGTCAAATGGCCGGTGTGCTGGTGGTAAGCGCAGTACTGATCACCTCTATGTCCCGGCTGTCCCTGACTCAAGGCTGGTCTGGGTGGCAAAGGTTGCAACTTGCCTTCTTTCATTAGTTTTTCCAGTACCCAAGATAGAGAGCGGCCTAAGTTGGAGTAGTATCTTTGACCCTGCCCAACTCCAGTAGCTGAGACCTCTGCCATCCTACTGTTTCTGCTGTTGCTGCCCCCGGCACTTCCTGATTTGAATCCCGACTGATTCCCATAGCCTTTCCCAACAAAGTTATTTTGGCTTGCTTTCTTTGCCAGGTAAGCCGCCTCAACTTCTATAGCGATATCCTTAAGCGACTCCCAGTCCTTGAGCCCCTTAAAACTGAGCAAGTCCCTTAAGTAAGGGCATGAGTTTCTGATAAATAGCCTGATCTGGTCTGCAGTGTCAGGCTTCCTCTTCATCTCCATGACCCTATTTCTCCATCTTGTAAGGTACTCATGGAATGACTCATCATTCTTCTGCTGTAGAAGCTCGAGGTCTTTTAGGGTGACCTCCATCCTAGTGCTGCAGTCGTACTGCTTCATGAATTCTTCGGTCAAAAGGTCCCAGTCCTCTTTGGACCTCCTATCCAACCCGTGGTACCAGTCAACTGCCGGGCCCACCAGACTAAGGCAGAAATATTCCACCTTCTGCTTCTTGCTCAGCCCTGTGCCTTTCATGACCAAGGTGTACTGCTTGATGTGGGCTGATGGGTCCGAGGTGCCATCAAACTTCGGAAGCTCGGGCATCTTGAATCTTTGGGGCAGCAGCTCTTCATCCCCTAGATCTCTGTCTTCTGGGTTGATCCCCTTGCCTACTGACAGCATGCGGGTGATAGCTTCGATCTGTTATCTCATACCTCTTAGAGCTTCATCCTCTACTCTGGGTGCTCTGGGCCTTACAGCTTGGTGGACTATCGGCACCACTTCTTCTTCCTCCTCCATCAGGAAATCATCATTGGGATTGTGAATCCTTTCCCCTCTTGGCTCGATTGGTGCAGCAGCTCTGTGCTCATTGTTGGGTTGCCGAGCAGCAGCTCCAACGAAGGGAGCCTCCCCACCAGCAGGTGGTTCGGCTTGCCCCCGAGGAGGGGCTGCTTGTGGCTGTAGAGCAGCAGGCGGCTGTGGGGCTGCAGGTGGATGGGCAATCCTTTCAGCCATGGCACCCATCATGTCTAGCACTCTCCGTTCGAAGTCCTCTAGCCTCCTAGCTAGGTCTTGAGTGGTCAAAACTCCAGGTTCTTCTGCCATTGATGATTCAAGAGAGGATTCACTGATTGATGAGAATGACTCAGAATCCCAGTCAGACACTTGTTCCGGTAACTCAAAGAGCAAATTTGCCCTTACTAGCCGACCGTCGGAACCTCTAGTCAACTTAGATGAATCTATGATGGCTGAAAATAATTAGATTGTTAGGATGATGCATGAATGACATATACAATGCATGATAGTGAGCTATGCAACATTTACAATCACATGTAAGTAAGTAGAGCCTTCCAACCTTATTACTCCCACACACGAGGTAATGCGGTCTCTTTCCTAGGTGGGCTTGATCCATGGGTTAGCGGGGAACCCAATGGATGCGTATGGTGCTCGGTGGAAAACCGGCATCATAACATCTCTTATCTAATGTGCAAGCAGATGGGTTATGATCATTATGTATTCAGGCAGCCCGAACAAGTTGACATGGGCCTATCGGGGCATGAAAGCCTTTGATTAGGTGACCAATCAGATTATTTGGGTTTGTCCAATACAAAATGATCCATATAGCAAGTAAGGTATTACGGTTCATATCACCTAAGGGAAGTATCTATTGCCATTATATGAGCTTTGGTCAAAGGGTGGTGTTACTTTAGGGCTACCCAAGCATGATCCCTGCCGACGGGTCTAGCTCATCACGAGCGTAACGACCGATCGGGTCACCATTTTGATATACCATTAAGGTACGAGGCTTGGGCTGGTGATTATCCTTAACACTTCCCCAAATTGAGTGAAAATGGGGTCGCGCTTCGGGAACGCACCGGGGCTAAAAGAGGGACCAAACTAGCATAGATCTAAGGCTCTAATGAGATGCAATGCAGTTTTGAAAGAAGATAAAATTTTTAAATTAAAACTCAATTATGATTTTTAATCCAGGTACTTTCGAATTGAAGTCTCGAGTACGTCCCCAGTGGAGTCGCCACTGTGACGCGCGCCGGATCCCCGCGGCCGCCCGCTCGACCGCCCGCACGTGGGCGATCGGGGCAATTGTGGGTCCGTCAACAGCTTGCGATAAATCGCAAGTGCGTCTATGTTGGGCAACAAGGAGGTTTCATGGAGTCGCCACCCAATAGAACATTGGGAAAGTTTCTCTCGCCTCGGAGAGCCTAAGACTTGCACATTTTATCCATATTGGGCCATGAGGCCTAGGATTAACGTCTAATTCTCGTGACACAAGAGGTGTCTTGGAGGATAACCTCTAGCCTCTTGAGCCCAAAGACCAGAGCAGGGTTCGGGACTTCTCATTTATTCGTACCTTGATTAATATTATAATTAAGTTTTAAATTCATTGTTTCATCAACTTTCCACACAATGCAATTTAAAATTAAAGGCGCAATCATTCATATCAAAAGCGGTAAATGTAAGCAAAATCCAAAATAAAGCATTTAAAAATAAATTACAATAACACTAGGAGCGGAATACAACTCCCATTTATAAAAGTGAAATACATGCATAAAACGGGTTATTCATTGATAGTGAGAACATTGGTCCTCGCATGCATATTTATTATGAAACAATTTTTATGTGATGATTTATTTGGGTATGAAAAACTAGGACATTGGTCCCCTTTTATTTAGAAAAAATGTCAAGTTAATTAATAGAAATGTTTTTGTGATTTTCTTTTTAGCGTGTCTAAATAAAGAATTTTACAAGAAAATTAAATGGCAAAATTAAATAAAATATTACAAACCGAATGAAAATATGTATATGAACCAAACGAGCCTTTTTGAACCTCCCCGTGTGCTCGCAAAAACGCCCAAGCGAAAAAATGAGTTTAGACATAAAAACAAAATACAATTAAAACAATGTTAGTGATTAAATCAATTAAATATACAAAGTAATGAATAACAAATTAAAATAAAATAAGATGATATGAAGAGGATGATAATGGAATCAAAAATGTTAACAAACCAAAATAAAATGAGAAACATGGATTATATGTGATAAATGATTAAATGATGTGAATAAAATAAAATATGACATGTTACTTAATTAATATATGTAAAAATATGAACATGATGAAAAATGATGAAGATAAACGAATCAAAGAATATATAAAATGATAAAGAAAAGAATAATAGATTAAAACAATTAAAGAATGATAAAAACAATTAACTAAACAATATGATTAATTAAATATGTTCACAAATGATATAAACCATTTACATGGCAAAAAGATCAATTAAAATGAATTTATTAATTACATGTTAAAAATAATGATGAATTAAAGTGAAAGAAATTAATTACATGTTAAAAATTAATAAACAATCAATATTTATGTGAATAAAAATCATATCATGTATAAACAATTAAATGGAACAAATATAAAATCAATACAACAAATTGAATAGATTAAAACAATAAATAGATCAATAAAAACAATAAAATATACATGAATGAATTAAATAGAATAAAATAGAATAGGAATTGAAACGGAGCCAAGAATATTTACCCTCAGAGTATTGGATTTGATGAAGGAAAAGTGATGATTGATTTCTTTGTTTGATGATTCACAATATTAGAGTGAAATATTATGAAAATGTTGGAATTTTATTCCAAGGAACATGAAAATAAAAATGATCAAAAATTCTTTAAGAACAAAGAATTGATACCTTTGCCTAAAGAAATGATTTTGATCAAAAAAAGGTTTTTATTGGTTAAAATAAAGAAAAATTGATTGAAGTTTTATCAAATAAAAATTAGATTTTGATGACAAACAATTATTTTATTTGTCTCAAAATCAATTTTTTATCAAAAAGAGATTCAAAACAAAATCAATGAAAAAAAGTTATATTGAACCCAAAATAAAAGAAGAAAAACAATTTTGAGAACAAATAATTATTCTATTTGTCTCAAAAATTAAATCAAACAACAAAACTTCCTCTAAAAAATATGTTTAGAAGAAATTATGTTGAAAAAAAGAATGAAACAATTGATTTTCTTTTTGATTTTTGGTTGGGGAAAAAATCTGGAATTTTTGGTGGAAGAAGAAGAAGAAATCTGGAATTTTTAGGTCTAAAAAATGTGGAGAGGAGAAGAGGAGAGCCTACTTTGATTTCATCATAAACTATTTATAGGATAAAATAGGTTGCCCTAATTTAATTAAGGAAAAAACCTATTTTAACCCAAAATTATTTTATTTTTAATGACAAAATCAAGTTTTATTATTTAATTACCTAAAAAAAATATTTTAGAATTTAATTTGAAGTCAAAAACCCCAAAAAAATGGGATAAAAAACGGATTTTTGGGTGAAAAAATCGGAAAAAAGGCTGAAAAAGAGGAAAAGGGTATCAGACCCTGTACCGACGGCCAGGAGCCCGTCGCCACAAGGGACACCGCCCGTCGCTATAGAGCGACGGGCACTCACGCGGCGAGCAGGCGGGCTTCCGCGCGAAATCCGCGCGAAGCTCGGGCGGGAATCGCGCGCAGAGGCGCGCAGCGCGCAACGCTGCGCGTCGCTCTTTAGCGACGCGCGGCATTGGCGACCCCGCGCGTCGCCAAATCGCGCCCAGCGTGCTGGGCGCCTGGGCGTCGGCGTGCTGGGCGCCAGCGCGCTGCCGCGCCCGACACTCGCGGTCCGAAAAAATTTTATTTTATTTTATTTTATTTTTTTTTCTATTTTTTAAATTTTAAATTGACTAAAAAAACCATAATTTTAAGCCCCCATTTTTCAAAATTAATTTTTTAAATATTTTTTTATCATTTTCTAATTTTTCACTCTAAAATGCAAATTTGACGAGAAAATCATCACTTTTAACCTTTTAAGCCTGTGAAGGCAATTATCATCATTGGGTAACTTCGATCTAGGCTGACTCAGGACCCGGTGTCTACAATGTTCCTCTCATATTTTCACGTCTAACCAATTCCATTGATCTCAGAACATCAAAAATAGGCTCCTGCTAATTTTTAGCTCAATCGGAATCCATTTAGGCACCGATTCACTTAAACGGGTTCGATTCGATCAATTTTCCTTCTCCCGCAAAATACAACTCTAAAGCTATCAAAATTCACTAATAACACTCCCATCGTCTTATTCTATACACTTAACATATATTAGGCCATATAAATCACTAATAACCCCTTAGTTAAACTTTGGTCAAATCCCGGTTCAAATTGAACAGAACCGGAGGCCAACTTCAAAATGACTTTCGAAGGTCAATTTAACTCTATTTTCAGTTTCGATTTCACCACTAGACTTCTTATAACCCACAGATCATTTTCGTGAAATTAGAATTTTTCAGCCGCCGAATAGTCGGGTTCGCTGTATAGCCACCCGGGTGTCGCCTAACCCAGAATCACTATAATTTTAACATACTTAACACTGAAATTTGATACCAGTAAACTCACTCCCTACACTGTTTGATACTACGATTATCATGATAACACTAGAATAATGCACTGACACTTCTAGACTGGTATTTTGGCCATTACAATTATGGTAATTAAATGATAAAATTTATTTAAAATAGTGATAAATGTGAAAATATGTGAAAAAGGAAATAAAATGGAATAAATGAAAAACTTTAGGGGTAAAATGGTAATTTTATATAAAGTAGGTAAAAAGTGTAAAAGTTGGATAAAAAGTGTAATGGTAAGGGTAATATGGTAATTTTGGTAAAATATGAGGTTAAAATGGTAATTTGGTGATAAAGTGATAAAGTAGGGACCTAATTGTAATTTTGAGAAATTATAAGGTTAAAAGTGGAAATTTGAAGTAAAAAGGGTATTTTGGTAATTAAAGAAGTTATTAAATGGTAAAAGTGGAAAATAAGTTTAAGTGAGGTTAAAAATGTAAATAAAGAATAACTAAGGGTAAAATAGTAATTATGTGTATAACGGAGGACATAAATGGAATTAGTGTAAAAGAAGGGACATAAGTGGAATTAGTGTAAAAGAAGGGACAAAAATGATATTAAGTGAAAAGTGAAGACATGGATGTAATTAATGAAAAAGATAAGGGTAAAACTGGAAACCAAGGAAAAATATTAACGGTAAAAATGTAATTAAGGGAATAAGAGTTATAATGAAAGAATTAAACCATAATTAGTGTGCAATACGTTTTAATGTTTAATTATGTGATTAATTAATGATTTAATTGAGTAATTAAGTTAAAGATAATAAATAAGAAATAATAGTAAATAAAGGTATAATTTTAATTATAAGGCCATTAAGGGTAAGAGTGTAATTAGTGGAACAATAAATTTAATAAAAGGATTTAAAATACAATTAGTGTATAATAAGGTTTAATGTTAATTGTGTTGTTAATTTAATGAATGTGTGATTTAATTAGTGAAATAAATAAAGAAATAATCGTATGATTTTAGATAAAAGGATTTAAAATATAATTAGTCTATAATAAGGTTTAATGTTAATTGTGTTGTTAATTTAATGAATGTGTGATTTAATTATTGAAATAAATAAAGGAATTAATTGTATGATTTTAGTTATAAAGTAATTAAGGGGTAAATTCGGGGTTTAATTAAGTAAAAGTGACAAATTTGTAAGTGGCCGAAAAATAATTTGAATTAAGACCCGAAAATGCGATTAGTGATAAGTGATAATCGTAAATTGAGTAAATGGGTCAATGAAAATGATTAATGTGTATATATATATATATATAATAGAATGTGAAAATAAATTTAAATAATTAACGAGTTTAGCTCAAAAAATTAGGATCACATTTTATAATTATGTGTGTTAGTATAATTTATACTAGTGAAAATCTTAGGATTTGTAACCACAACTGGGCATATTAATATTCAGCACGTAGTTTTTTTGACTGCGTGTAGGTACGCGTTAGGTCGCAGCGGCATACCTCAATCGGAGCGGAGCAAGCACCAAAGAAGGATTGAAGTTATATTTTGTATGTTTTGGTATTGTTGTAACACTCCCTACCCATACGTAGGAGAACTCATTCTCAAGGGAGTGAGAACCCGTGCAAGTAAGGGTGTCACCAACAAAACAATACAACATACACATACAAATATCTAAATACTAGAAGAAATTAAAACTTGAGAACTGAGAGATCATTCATTGATTTAAAAAAGTTCATACAAAAATATAGTCTGTACATCACTGGCATTACAAAATATATTCTTCCAATAGAATACATAGCGGAAGTATTACAAAAGAATCAATACAATGAGAGCCCAAAGATTACAAAAAGAAACTTAGATACAAAACTAAGTCCTAACACTTCAATCCCTCTGTGTTGGCTGGACTTACGGAGACTCTCCCAAAGGCGCAAAACCTTCCACACCTGCACGGATGAAACACTTGTGCTAAGCGATAACACTTAGTGGGGAAAATGCACAATAATATGAACAGCCATTCACAATGGTCGTTAAGGCAAAACACATTCAAAATGGCACATGCTTATAATCACATATAACTAAATTATAGCGTAATCGCATTCACTTATATTCAAAAGCTCATGATCAAATTCATGCATCATGCTGATTTCACAGGCTCATAATCACAACAAAATGCCTGCTGACTCACAATAGCAGATAACGAGTGACCACATTAGGGTACCCGTGGGTACAATCAGTGTACCCTAGTCGGATTGGAGTGTCAATTGTCTAGTAAGGGTACAAGAGAGATTGTGCAAGTATGAGTTATGGTACTTGTGAGGATGAAATTGAATGAAATTGAAAGTATTTGGAAGAAAGAATTCTGATGAGGGCTTAAAGAGAAGTTTGCCAAGGACTTAGTGGGAAGTTTGTATTAAGATTGGACATGTGGCTGGAAATGGACAAGTGGCATGTAGGGCTACTTAGTGGCAAAAGCTGGAAGTGCCACCTAGACTTTACATGCAATACATAGTTGAGTGAGAGGAAGAATTTGGCATTTTGGTGGTTCACTTAAGTCCGGCCATTCCTCTTTTCTATCTCTAAGCTCATTTCTTCTTCATTTTACTAAGATAACTTTGGTTTCTTTTCAATTAAATTTGAGAATTTGGTTGGGTTGGTTTGAAGAAGTGAATCAAGAAGGTAAGTGTGGTTCATAGAATGTGTATTTCTTCTTCTACCCTTTTCTGATTTGGATTTTGATTTTGAGTGATTTGAGTAATGGACTAAGAGAGTGTATTTTGATTGATTATGTAAGAATTCTTGGATAAGAGAAGAGCTAAGGGCAAGGAAAAGATCTAGCTTGAGACAGAGTACAACAACCTGCTTTTGAGAGGTTTGGGATATATGTGTTTATATGTTGATTCTACTTGAGTATGCATGTTGATTAGTTTGACCTTGATGTGTAATTGATGAATGAATATGAGATTTGAGATATTGAGCATGATTATGTGCCATGTGATGAAATATAATTAAAGTGTTATAAATGCTATATGATGAGAATGGAAACCTAGTATGTGCACGACAAAGAACAAGCAGAACCCTAATTTCAGAGATGTGGATATTTGTGGATATTGGATGTGTAATTCATAAATAATGGAATGTACTGAGAATTTGACTATGTCTAAATGTTCATATATGTGTATAGGAATTATAATTTGAATTTGGTGATTTGGTTTGGCCAAGTTGGCTATTTTCAAGCTTGACAAGCTTGATTGTGTCAGATTGTCTTTGAAGCCTATATTGACCCCCGTGAAATGTTTATTGTGTAAGATGAGTTTTACAACTCCCAAATGGGTGATCCTAATTGGGTTAAAACCATAATATCCGTGGCTTTAAATGTTGTAGAAATAGCTCTGTTGATTTGAGGACTCTATGGTCTTCAAAATTGACCATAACAGTAGTTAAAATTCTGTAGGAGGGCTTCTGGAACCAGTTGTGTTCCCTTGGCCATAACTCCTTCATTTTATATCTAATTGACCTGAAATTGTCCCATTTGAAAGTTAACATCCCAAGGAACAAATGCTATGGAGGGACCTTTGCCGAAAATTTAGTGTAAGACATCGTTTTGGGCTGTACCAAATTGTGGTGTGAAGCAGTCCCAAGATTCTGCTTCTATTTTGCTTGATTTTAGTATGTCACGGTCACAACCAAAATGGTTGCCACTGTGACTAATGTCTGAAGAAGGCCAAATTGCATGTAATTGGACCTCACGGTCACAACGAAATGGTTGCCACCGTGACCCTTCCCTATTTTGTGTATTTAGGCTGTTTTTTTTCCTGAAATGCACCCGAATTTCACTACGAGTTTCTATAGCTTGTCCAATTCATGTTTAACATTAAGAAATGAGTGTCCTAAGCATAAAGAATTATGTATGTGAATGCGTATAAATGAATATGTTAAATCATGAATGCGAATGCGTATAATCATGAATACAAATGCGTATAATCTTGAATGCGAATGAGCATAATCATGAATGCGAATGCGTATAACCATGAATGTGCTAATGCATATAATAATGATTGTGCTTATGCGTATAACATATACAAGGCAACAGGCAATAATATGAATATAGAGTTGTATGTGGATGAGTTTATGATGACATGTATATATGTATAGTATGATATGAAGTAAGTTACATGAATAGCATGGGTTTAAGTAAATGTATATGAATGACCAATACATGCTTTGATATGGAATGATAGTTATAAGCCTAAGATGTTCATACAAGTGGATAGATAGGCATGCCTATAAAGGGTTAGATGATTTGCAGCTGCTAAATGTTTGGCACTGACGGGTGTCTAGATGTTTGGCACCGACGGGTGTCTATATGTTTGGCATCGATGGATGTCTCGATGTTGATACTTTTAAAGTATCTAGATGTTATGAGACTCCGGTCTCTAGATGATTTGAGACTACGATCTCTAGATGTTTTGGTACCATTACATGGTATCTACATGTACCTGTATCCACTTATGTCATGACATTGGGCTAATTATAATATGTAAATGTACAAGAGATGATGTTAAATGTACAAGAGATGATACTGTTCTATGTATAAGAAATGATGTCTATATGTACAAGAGATCTATAAATGTTAAAGAGCTATAGTACATGGCTAGAGAAGCATATAGAAGTATATGATTATAGTATACAAGAAATGTTTATATGATCTTATACATGTAAATGAGAAGTTGCTATTTGTATAAGATATGCTATAAGTATTTCTAATGTCTAAATATACATATGATAATGTGAAAGAAGTAAAGACATGATATTGTATATCATGTGTGCATGAAATGGTGTTAGATTGCATGAGTTTGAAAGGTATGATAAGTTGCATGCTATATGTATATAAAAGGCATGTACATGAGTATGAGCATATATACATGAGCATGAAATTAGGATACATTAGAAAGATGACACATGATATATGTATAAGCTATAGTTATGTTTAAAAGAACATGAACATGATATGGACTATATGAACTGGTACATGATGCTATATGTGTTTGTTAGAAGTTGCTTCGTTGCTATATGAATCAAACATTAGCAGGCTTATGATTGACTTAATTGTTGATTAAGTGATGCATGTGACTTCGTTAGAAGTCTTCTATATGTGATATCCCCACTAAGCGTTATCGCTTAGCACGGATGTTTGTCCCATGTAGGTTTACAGGTTCAGAGGGTTGCACATCTGCAAGGTCATGGCCACTAGGAGTATAAGTTGAAGTCTTTTTGTATTTGTGGCATAGTTTTGTATACATGATATAGAACTTTTGTATAGCCTTGTAAATGTTCAGCTTCTGTATATGTAAAGCAATTTTTGTATATGACATGTAAATGATAAAGTGAAGGTTGTTTCTTTTGTCGATGATATGTAAAGGCTTATGTAAAGAGAATGTTTTGTAATGTATAAAGAACAGCTATATTTTGCAATGTAAATGGCTATAACAGATTTGTTGTTAAGGCATGTTCTATAGCTTGTGTTTAAAAGATATTCCGCTGCAAATATGTGTGTTTGTATGTTTTCTATTTCGCTTCCGCATGACTGTTTGTATATGTATAAGTGTGTAGCAACTCCGATATCCTCCCAAGGGGTATTGGGGCGCTACACAACATCTTTATTTTCTCATTCAAAAACATTTTCACATTGGGGGATCTTAAGCAAGATCCATACACATTAAGAATCGCGAGGATCCAAATGAAGACCTGATCATGGTCCGGAACACATTGGAGCTACAGCTACTGAACTTTATTAGGCATGCCTAACTATTTACTAATTTGACTCTTGCAGGCCATGCACAAATCACCCAATCATATTCATATTGTTCATAAAATTATCCATGCATAAGTTTAAAAGCATCACAAGTTCGAAAAATAATTATCGAAAACACAAACAAATCCCATTTTGAAAAACAGAATCCGTCGCACTCATAACAGGTGCAAAGCTCTCCGAGCGCTGCGCTCGAGCGAAAAGAAGCAGATCGGTTTCTGTCGAGCTCGCGATAGAATGTGCATAAAGTCGCTATTACGATCACACACTCACACGCGCTAGCGACAATGCTACCCCGCAACAGCTCGGTATCACGCACTCTGTCGCGCTTGCAACAGTATGCATGATGCTGTAGCTCAGTAGGACAGAGCTCGGCTACCTGCAAGATGCTAGAATCACTGAGCTCTATCGTGCTCATGACATGTATCGTGCTCGCGACAAAGTTGCATCTTTCAGATCTGCAGCAATTTTGTAGAAAACCTTCTCCTCCAAAATCATACCCAAAACTCCAATTCAATCCGAACTTAACTCAACTCAAATCAAGCATTGAAAACATCATAAATGATACAAAATCAAACTTTTACACCAATAATTACAAATAATCATGAAATAAACATAATCAAAACAAAAAATCATAAAAGCATCAAAAATCACAAAAATCCCAAACCTTCAAAATCCTTAGCTCCTAATCACAAGCTCCACTTCCACAAGCCTTCTCCTTACCCTTGGGATCTCTAGGAGGCACCTCTGATCAAGAACACCCACAATTACACAACAAACAAAAGCCCTAAATCAAATCACACACTAATAAAATCAAGGAAATATATGAACAAGAAGAGGAAAACCCACTAAAAACCTTACCAAATAACACTTGAGTTGATCAATTTTCACTAAAAACAGAACCAAAGGAAGATGGCTCAAGATGACACAAGAGGAAGAAGAAGAAGAGGGGAAGAGATGGTGTAGACACCGGGTCACGAGTCGGTCCAAGATCAGGATTAGTCGATGATGAAAATGATACTTGCTCACAGGCAAAGGAGTCAAAAATGATGTTTCCCCTGTCGAGAATCCCCTTTTTTCTTCAAAAATTTTAATCCGAAAAAAATCCTTATTTTTATTCTTATTTTTATTTTTCTTTATTTTATTTTATTTTTATTTCCTTTTAATTTTTATTTATTTTATTTAGTTTCGAGAGGGGTTCGGTGCTCGGAGCGCAGCGCCTGCGTACAGGCCAGCGCGGCGAGGCGTGCAAGGCCTTGAGAAGTGCGCTCGCGTGTGCACGCCAGCCCGCATATCGTGCACTGCGCCACGGCATGTGGCCCCCCATGTCGCATGTAGCCCCCGAGGCATACGCCGCTCGAGTGGCATGCTCGGCATGCTACCCCAGGCCGCATGCCACGCGGGGCATCGTGCGGCCCCCAGGCCGGATGACACATGCGCGACATGCGGCCTACCGCAAGGGGGCCGCAGCTCGCGAACCCCGCTCACAAGCCTCCACACGTTTCTCCCCTAACCTGTGCTATCGTTTTCCACCTGTAAAAATAGTCAAATTTCATACTGTAAAACCTGTCTCTTTCATATTTTTATGTTATTTTTGAACAAAGGGATTAAAAGGGTGTTTTGTCCATTTCCATTTTGGGACAAACTATGAAAACAAAATGAAGATTTGCCTTCATTTTATGGGGCTGGGGCATTTTCAAAATCAAGAAGGAGGTTTTCTCTTAAGGAAAAAGGCAGATGAGAGCTTTTTTTTTTCAAAAAGAAAATCTTAGGCATTTTTCAAGATTCAATCTTTTTCCTTTCTAAAATATTTCATTCTTGGTTTAGTTTGAGCAAGGAAAATTAATTTCCTTTGGTTGATCATCCTATCTAAATTATTTTATTGAGTTTTTATTTGTTAAAGACGTAGCTTTTCACAAGTTTTTTTTTGTGTTTATTACCACAAAATTTGACAAGGAGGACGAATCAAGACACCATTTCTCCGATTTATAAACTCTGATGGTAAACATTCTTGGACCCATTTTTTTTTATCTCATTTCATTTTATTTATTATGTTTATTGTTAATATTCCACCACCATTGTTAATATCATTTTTGCCTCTATTTTTCTATTATTATTATTATTGCTATTATGTCATTATTTTTTATTATTATCATGCCATTATAATCATCATATTATTATCTTATTATTTTGCCATTGTTGTTATTTGATTATTATTATCTGTTGCCATCAATATTATTATTACTACTATGTTAGCATCTTGTTGTCAATATTATTATTATTATTATTAGCATCTTGTTGTCAATATTGTTGTTGTTGTTGTTGTTGTTGCTGCTGCTGTTGTTATTGTTGTTGTTGTTGCTGTTATTATTATTATTATTCTTATTATTATTATTATTATTATTATTATTATTATGCTATTGTTGTCATCATTTTATCACCATTATTATTGTTATTTGCTATTGCTTTGACATTGACTTTTTTATTCTTAGGCTTTTGCATGACTCTTATAATTTACTTTGCATGTAAATTATTTGTATATCAAATTAACATGTCCTATAATTATTTTTCCTTTATTTGATTGTTTCTTTTAGAATTATTACTGATATTTTTAATGTTATTTTTTGTTTGGGGATTTAATTGTGATTTCCCTTATGTGAGCATTTTCGTGACCATACGGAGGGGTCACGGCACCTAGGAGACCACACTGTTTGGGTGAGACCTTTCCTACCCCCCTTTATGTGTTTTGTGTTTCTTACAAATAAAATATTTTCATTTTATGCACATTTAAGATAAAAAATCGCCAGAATATTTTTCTAACTAAATTAGGTTTTATTAATAAAATTGGGACCAATGTCCCTCATTTTAGGCAAGGAATGTAAAATGTCATGATTAAAATGAAGAGTTAAATTTTCCCAAAATGGGATAACTCATCCCGGTTTTTTAAACCAACAATCGAATAACTCTTCGATCCCTCTTTAAGTAAGTGTAAAGGAACCAATGTTCCTAACCCAAATGAATGCCCCGATTTATGTATGTCATTTCCTTTATGTTTGACACTATTTGTTTATTTTAAATTTATGTTCATATTTTTGTGGGCCCTTGTAATTAATTATTTTTAGGGCAATGATATTTAACTTTTACTTAGAATTGTATTCTATCCCAATTTCCATCTTAATTGGCTTCCTTTTATTTGGGATTGTATTCTGTCCTAATTTCTCTTGTAATTGTGTGCTTGGAGTGTTTATTGCCTTTCTTTTTAGCTTTATTTTATCGCTTTCTTTATCGCTTCCATTTATCTCTTTAGAATGCTTACGATGCGCTTTAAATTAAATGTATTAATCGTGTGAGATGACAGATAGAATTTTATGATTCTAAAAGCTCATTTATAATTAACCAAGACATAAAAAAGAGTGAAGTTCCAAATACCATCTCTAGTTTAGACCCATAGAGGTTAGATGACCTTTTCCAATTTCTAGTAAATTGGGTGGTGACTCCAAAACACCTCAAAGGTGCCTAAAGGTATCATGAGGCTAGATGAACTCCCCAATGTTCTATTGGGTAGGGATTCGAAGATGTCTCATGGCACCCAAGATCAAAAAGACATGAACCAATCTCTCAAGCCCTAAAAGCGGTCTCACTTACGAGGGCCTTAGCTAGGTCCAACGCACGTCACAGTGGCGATTCCACTGGGGACACTTTCTGACTTTGCTCTAAAAGTGTTTTGGTTAAAATGTATAATTGAGTTTTTCAAACTTAAAATTCTATATCTTTTTAAAAAATTGCATTGCATCATTTTAGAGCTTTAGAATTACACTAGTTTGGTCCCTTTTATTATTCTGGTGCATTCCCGAAGCACAACCCTACTTTCACTCATTGTAGGGAAGTGTTAAGGATAATCACCAGCTCAATCCTATTACTTTTTGGTATATCAAATGGAGACCCAATTGGTCGCTATGCTCATGATGAGCTAGACCCGTTGGCAGGGACCATGCTTAGCCCTAAAGTATCATCACCTTGACCAAAGCTCATGTAATGGTAAATAGAAACTTTCACTAGGTGATATGCTCCTTAATACGATGCTTGTGATATGGGCCATGATATATTGGACCAAATTAAGCAAATTAAGTGGTCTTTTATCAAGGGCTTTCATGCCCCAGTAGGCCCATCTAAAGTGCCCAAATATGTAATGGCTAAAACTCAAACGAATCCGCATTAGATAAGAGGTGTTATGCTGTCAATTTTTCACCGTGCACTATGCGCATTCATAGGGTCCCCTGTTGACCCATGGACTAAGCCCACCTACGAAAGAGACTGCACTACCTCATGTGTGGGAGATATAAGGTTGGAAGGATCTTTATGCTTGCGTGTGATTGTGGATGATGCACCAACATGACCATGTATCTTTAATGTCATTCATGCATCACACTAACAAGTTCAGTCTTTCAGCCATCATAGATTCATTCGGGTGGTCTAGGGATCCTAGTGGAAGGCTAAGCCGAAATCCAATAGCTGAGCTACCGGGGTTAGAGCCTACATCGGGTTTAGATCGGGATAAAAATGCAGACTCTTATTTAGAATAATCCTCTAGGTCAGTATTGGCAGACTTACCGTAAGAGATGAGTGCTTTGACAACACAAGATTTGGACAAGAGGTTTGAGGACTTTGAAAGGAAAATGCTAGCCATGATGGGGAACCTTGTTGCTCAGATGACACCAAATGCTAGACAACCGTCTGTAGCTCCAGCTGTGGAGAAAGTTCAAACACCTGTTATGGGGGAGACTCCTATAGCAACTGCTACTCTGCAATAACTAGTTATCGAGCCTAGAGTAGCAGCACCAGCTGAATAAAGAAGGGTGGGGATTTCAAATTCGATGGATAATTTCTTAGGGGAAGAGGAGGATGAGCCGATAATCCCTCAAGCTGTAGAGGATGATGTGGTGAGGAAAATGGAAGAAAAGATGGAGGTTATCACACGTCTACTATCGGCTGGAAAAGGGGTCATCCCCGAAGATATAGATCTGGATGAGGAAGACATTATATGGTATGTGATGTGTGTATGGCCGAATGTATATCATGTGTAAAGTCATGATTTTTATGTGTTTTCGAGGTAATTAATGGTATGGTGATGTTATACATCATAGAATTGGCCTAAATAAATAATAAAATTAATAAAAAGAATTAATGTGAATAAATTGGTATGTGGGTTGTATGCATGCATGTATGTATGCATGTGTACCATGATGAAATAATGAGTTTACATGACATGTGATGATGTAATAATGATAATCACATGTGAAATGATGAAATGGTGTGAAAAAGAATATGATATGATGATGATATACCATGAGAAATATGTATATCACATTAATAATATGAAAAATAAAATAATATTGCCCTATGTAGTGATCTAGTAGTTAAGTCTAGTTCAGGATATGTTGGCATGCCATAGGAATATAAGACCGCGGGTATGAGCAAGGCATCTCACTTTTTAATAGGCCAATAATGGTCCTGTTTTACTGTATCTGAATGTAAATCGTACTGTGCTGTATTTAAAGACAATGGTGGTCCCACGGGACTCCTTTGGTATTTCTGTGAACTTCTAGAGTTCACGTCTCATTTAACCTGTGCATGGAGTCTACCAGTGTATTGTAGGGGCATAATGGTAAAAATGAGATTAAATTAATTAAAGTGTGATTAAAATAATATTTATGTGGAAAATGGCATAAATGTAATTATATAAAAAGTTTGAGGGTAAAATGGTAATTTTTTGCATATGTGTGTTAATGATGTTTAATAACAGTAAAAATGTAAATAAATGGTTAAATATGAAAATTGGCCACTTTTTAAGGATAGAAATGTAATTTGGCATAAAAATGGTAAATGGAGGGTAATATTGAAATTTGGCATGTAAATTAATGGCAAAATTGCAATATTAATGAATTTAATTAAAATAGTGGCATAATTGTAATATTGTTGAATTTAAAATGAACTAGTGGCAAAATGGTAATATTGTGAAATTAAAATGGACTAGTGGCATAAATGTAATTTTGGTAAAGTGTAAATGATATAATGGCAATTTCGTTATTTTGGAAAAGTTTAAGGGTATAAATGAAATATTATCATAAATTAAGGATAAATTGATAAATTATTTATTTACGTGAATTAATTATGTGATTGCCTAATTATGCGATTTAAATATTTAAATATAATATTGCATGAATAAATGAAAATTTAATGTAATATGCTTAATTATGAATATTCAAATGTTATTATTTATTTAACATTATTCATGCAAGTGAAATTAATTTAGTGGAAATTTATGGAATTGCAATCACCACTGGGCATAATTAATGCTCAGCACGTATTTTTCTTTGATTGCGTGTAGGTACACCGTAGGATTGGGAGCAAAGCATACCTCACGATTTGGAAGTGGTATTGAAGGATAATATTTTGGATTATTTAAGTATGTTAAATTTGGCATGTATATGTCTTATAATATTATTTTGGGTTTTGATCTGTAATAGATTTATTAAAACTGTCATTAGTTTATGGGTGTTTGGCATGCATAATGATGGGTATAAATTAAGTTAATATAATTGACAAAGTAAAATGTAGGTTTTAAAGTTAAAAGAAAACTGACCAAATGAATAGTAACTTAGACAATTATAGGCCATTTGGTATAATTGAAAATGAACTAAAATAGGAATATTAAGTTCATTGATCAATTAATAAGTTTTAATAGACTTAAATAAATTGACTATTTATATAGTACTATTTACACATTACTATTCATATGGCACTATTCACACAACACTATTAAAAAAATTGCCGGTTTTAATTAATTGTTTATTTAACAACCTGATTAGTTAAATTAGATTAACCGGATTAAAATGAACAGTTAAGTATTTGGAACGTAGGGCATCACATGCTGGCCACTAGGAGTTGTCTTTGAAGTATTTCTTTTGTAATAGTCATAGTATATTTTTGTATAGGACTCTTGCGTAGTGATTTTGTGTATATATGAGAGCGTGATATTCTGATATAAGGCATGTAATTTTGTATATGTATACTTCATTAAGTTCAGCAATATAAGTATATGTTTTATTTTCTGAGTTGCTTCCACTCCCGCTAGTTTGTGTATGATTTTATTGCTTCCGCTTTGGTTTATTAGCATGAGTGTTTTGTATGTGTATGCGTGTGTAGCAACCCGATGTCCCTTCCGAGGGGCATTTGGGGGCGCTGCAAGACCCCTATAGGCATGCTTATCTTTCCACGACTCGACTTGTAGGATAGAAAACTGACTCAATTCCTTAAATCAAATTCGCATGTTATAAACCCTCGCAACACTACGTCAAACAATTATCGGATAAATCTTAACACTATTCACTTTCACATGTATATCCCTTATTTTCAATTTCACACTTCCTCACTTAATTCATACAAGTAATAAATACATATCTATATAGACACGTACTCATCTTAATTGCCATGGCATTAATCTCCATACAAAATAAGCAATCCATAATCTTAAAGCTAGAATTCACATCAGTACACCAATATTAACTAACGTCATTTCATTTGATATCTTACACACCCACACACTCATACGGGATTCGCCACACAAGTTAGTACCTCCTTATGCATAACATCACACGGGTTATATGTAATTATCATTTACAATTCAACTTCGTTAAACATTAACTTGTCATTTAATAGTATACACACATGTATTATTTATTAGCAAACACACACATTTCAACATAAATATACATATTATAATTTTGTATGTCTAATTCATTCATTAATCAAGCATATTAGTTAAACCAAAATATGTAACACCCAGATTGGTACCCTAGTAGGTTTTGAGCATGTTTGGTAATTTTGTTATAGAAATCATGTGTGTGTGTGTGTGTGTTATATTTGTGTAGGATTTAATTGCATGTTTTATTAAGTTATAGGGGTATTGTATTATTATGTGGCTTGTTTGTGTGTTTGAAGAAGATAAGAAGGACTAGAAGAGGGAATTTTCAAAAGTCAACATAGAATTGTGACAAGTGGGGAAGAGAGAAGGATGAGAGGAGATGAGAGTTGACCAAAAGATAAAGGGAACATCAGATAGAGGATAGTCCATACCTCAAGGAAGGGCTAAAGATGAAAGGGTTGAAAGACTGGGAATCTCTAAAGGATATAGCTATCGAAGTAGAAGGGGAGTATTTGGCAAAGAAGGTCAGCCAAGAAAGCTTTGTTGGGAAAAGTTTTAGGAACCAAACAGGTTATAGATCTAATAGCGCTGGGGGCAGTAATGACGGGAATGGTGAGACAGTCGAAGTTTCAGCTGCCGAGATTAGACAAACTCAAAGGCACTTTTCGCATCTGGGCCGACCTTTATCATGGGTATTGAAGAGACTAATAAAGGAAGGGAAGCTTATACCACTGCCGCCTAAGCCAGCCAAAACCCAAAGACAATTGGGTCATAAAGATGATGAGTATTGTGCATTCCACCAGCATACGGGGCATGTGACGGACCGCTGTGCAAGGCTAAGGCATGATATTCAGGACTTGATCGGCAGCAAGCAGATCACTGATCCTGAATAGAGGGAAAGTAAGAAGAAGTCTGCTTATAATGCTGTGTCACTGCCGGTCTTCATGATTGGTTCAAGCCTGCCTAAACGGTACGTACTGCAAGACTTGTTTGGAAATGAATACACCGCCATCACTTGCCCTGGGACAAGTAAAGGAGGATTTCTTGTAGCGGTGGTAGATTGCTGGACAACTAGCGAGAGCGGGGAAGAAGATGAGGAAGGAAAAAAAGAGGGACCTAACCAGGCATTAGAAAGGGCCGATTCTTCGCGACAGATTGAAGAGACTCGAACTTCAATTGCCCAAGAAATGGATAGGAGGTTTGAGGAGCTCGAAAAAAGGTTGTTAGCCACGATTAAAGAAAGGATGGATACCATGGCACTGGTTCTTCAAGCCCAAATTATGGCGACTACTCATAACCAAGTTGGGCCGGCCGTAACCGAGGAGACCTGTACAGCGACGACTACAGCATTTCCTTTTGCTTCCAAGCTCAAAGGCAAGGAACTGCTTGATTTACCAATTGGGCAAGGAGAAAGTAAGGGGACTCCTCCAGAATGTAATATTGCGCCTAAAAAGGGAAGAGATTCAGTGAGGACGCATGTTCTGAAAAATGAAAGCCTGGGTGTCCGCAAAAATAGTAAGGGCAGTGTTAAGAGGACGAAAGTGCCAACCACAGAAACAAATCAAAGGCACTATTCCGATCTGGGCAGACCCTTGTCTTGGGTTTTTAAGAGGCTAATGAAAGAAGGGATGTTGCAACCAATGCCTCCTAAGCCCGCCAAAAATCATGGACAACCCAATCACAGGGCGGATCAATACTGCGCCTTTCATCAACACACCGGGCACTTGACAGATTATTGCCGGACCCTGAGGAACAAAATCCAAGACCTCATTGATTCCAAGGAGATCACCAACCCTGAAAGGAGAGGGAAGGGGAAGAAAGCATGATGGGATTTGTCACACCCCAAATCGGGCCTAGTCGGATTTGTGCATGCTAAGTTGGAAAATTAAGGGCATTTTGGTAATTAGTGTATGCAAAATTGGATTTATTAAGGACTTAATAAAAGAAATTAAATTAATAAGATGTTAAGTGAGGAATTATCGAGTGGAACATATGTAGTGTACAAAGGATATTATGGTTATTATGGAAGCATCTAGTGTTGCTTGTGTATGGTGCCAAGGTTGGAATTAGTCAAAGATGTATCTTGGATTTAAATAGGATTATGACAAGTGGACCTTTAGGATGGTGACAAGTGGTATGGTTGGTGTGTGCATTAAATGAGAAAGAGAAAAAGGAAAAGAAGAATGGAAAAAGGGGCAGAATCACGTTTGGCCCTCCTCTCCTTCCCGTTCTTTCTCTTTTCTTTTTCCCTTTCCCGTTTCTTGCGTTCTTTCTCTTGGTTGTGTGTGAGTTGGAGCTATTTTGGAAGAGTTTGGGAGCAAGATTGAAGAGGTAAGTGGTTAGGTTTTGGTTATTGTGCTTTGATCTTCTTCTTCTTCTAGTTTGCTTTCGATTTGAGTAAGTTAGGGTTTTGGTTTACTGATTCTTGGGTTTGTTTGTGCGAGTTTTGGATGATTTGAAGAGGAGCTAAGGCTAGATTGAGTGGGTTCTTGAAGATTGAGGTTTTGAATCGCAAATCCAGGTTTGGGAACTTTTTATTTATGTATGATTTTGATTATATTCATGAGTTGTTTAAGTAACTTGAATGTGTTGATGATGATCTTTGATGATGGTAGTGAGTGTTGGTTTTAATTTGATAAAAAGTGCATGTGAATAGGATTTTGGTGAGGACTGTGTTAGGTTACACTTGACCCCTCTTTGGTTATTAGGCTATATTTGGAGTTTTAGAACTCCAAATGGTATGAAACCAGTTCTGTTGGAAAGCTAAGATATATTTCTACATATGTGTTAGAAATAGGTTTGAGCTAATTGTAACTCTAAGTTTCCGAAAAACGGTCAAGAAGTAGACCTATCTTCTTTGGACGGGTTCAGAGAAGCACTGTGGGTTGTTTAGATCATATCTGAATCTATAGATGTCCCATTGACCTATAATTTGTTTCATTTGGAAGTTAACATCCTATAGAACATTTGTTAAGAAGGAAGTTTTGGCTAAAAATGAGTTTTAGACTTTGATATAGGCTGTACAAAACAGTGGTGTGAACCAGTCCCGAAATTTTGCTTCTGTTTTGCAATATTTTGGTATGTCACGGTGGCAACCAAAATGGTTACCACCGTGACCTATGAAAATTCAGGGCAGAATGCTCATTTTTGGACCTCACGGTGACAACCAATTGGTTACCACCGTGACCACCTCCTAATATGCATTATTTGAGTGTTTTCCTTCCCGAAACGTACCCGAACTTCATGGTAAGTTCCTATAGCATGTCTAACTCATTTCTAACCTTAGGAAATGAGTATGTGGGTGGTCGTTAATCCAAATTGTAAGTGATTAAAGCTATAGCATAAGAGTTTAATAATGAAATTAAATGTATATATATATGCTTTTAATTATCGAACAGGATGTGCCTGTGGTATTGATCGTGTATGATATGAACAAGTATGCATAATAATGAATTGAGTTTATTTAATGGAAAAATGTATATAGAGGATACGGGCAGTGAATGCGTGATTAAAGTAATTGCCTAACAATATTATACGATGCATGCATTGGTAATAGATGTTATTAGAATATGTTAATATGCAAGGTATTTATGATATTTTAACGGTTCATGTGGATACTTGAGTGCCTATATAATATGATAATGATTAAGGTGATTTAACACTTTTAGATTATGAATTTCTCTTTTAAACAGAGACCTGTAATGTGGCAAACCGGGTAAGTAAGTGTTTATGTAAATGTATAAATAGTTTGTATGAATGATATGATTAAGTGAGAAGAATAACATTCTGTTTTGAGGTTTTTGGTATGTCACGGTGGCAATGAATGTGGTTACCACCGTGACCTACCCCAGATTTGCATTCTGTTTTGAGGGTTTGGTATGTCACGGTGGCAATGAATGTGGTTACCACCGTGACCTCCCGCAGATTTGCATTCTGTTTTGGGTTCATGGTATGTCACGGTGACAACCAACCTGGTTGTGACCGTGACCTACCCTGTTTTTGTGAAAAGTGTTTGATTGTTAAAAGCAAAGTTTGAGTGATAAGTTAACGAGTGGCATGATAATATTTCCATATTTGATTCTGATAAATCTTAGAACATTAAATAGTGCTAAAGTATGTCGATGGAATTATATCGTATGCTTTGTAAAATGAATAGTATGATGCATGACTGATATTATGAATTTCTTTATATGTCTACTATACTCTGGAGTAAGTATGATGATATTTATATATTGTCTGATGTGACACATGATTTGAATGATGCATGACCTGCGAAAGTCAGTCTAGTGGATAGTTAGGCATGCCTAATAGAGTCTATGTATGTGTAGCTGCAGCGCCCTTTGAACGATTTGGACCCTGATCAGGTCCCACGACTGGTTCCTCGCGAACCCCTATTAGTACGGATCCTCGCGATCCTTTTTAATGTGGTTGGATCGGGTTAAGATCCCTCATCAGTAAAATGCTTTTGTGACAAAATAAAATGATTTTCGATTAGTACCCGTAAGGTACTCTCTGGCCGACTTGTACCCGTAAGGTACTAATCAGCTCACTCGTTATCCACTATTATGAGTCAGCAGGTATTTTGATAGTTTGTTTTATTCTGTTTTGAAATAGCCATCAGAATGTGATATCTGAATGAGCAAGAATCAGTTTATATGTATATGAATATGACTACGGGCTTCAGAAGGTAAATCTGTATTTAGTAAACATGACTCTTCAGTTAACATGATTATCCGTACTTGGCATGTGATTTGTTATTAGTTTCTGAATGCTTTGAAATGATTCGATCGATGTACTTATGTATATGAGTTAAGCATGGTTTTATTGTGTACAAGCATGTGAATCAGATCGGTTGTGAGGGTAAGTATATAAGATGTAATCGTACTTTCTGCATGGTTTTGATATGAATGTGAAGTGATGTGATTATGTCTTCAGTCTCCGTTATGGGAGTGTTTACAGCATGATATGCTATGTATTAGAGTTGTGCAGCAGAAGTGTGGTGTTTTGGATGTTTTCTTGGGTATGTGGCTCAGCATGATAACACTGGTGTCGTGTTTTGTGTTATGACTGTAACACCCCGAAATGTACCCAAGAAGGATTTGTGTATTGTGGGGGTTTTGACGATCGAAATCATGTGATTTGATGGTCGGAGTGATGAAGTAGTAGGAAAATATATGATCAGAATTAAGAAAAAGTGAGCCAAGGGTATTTTGGTCATTTTGCAAATATGGATTTGATTGAATCGAATAAATAATTACGAGGGTTAATTTATGAAAATGGAGTAATATTAGACAGAATGTATGTGAAATGTGGGGTCAGGTGTGCCGAAAGGACGAATTCGGTATTAGTGCAAAAGTTTCGGCAAGTGCGGCCGAGTGCAAATTTGTAAGGTATCCATTCTGGACTTAATTGAAGGGGATAAGATTTAATTGTGGGTCAATGTATGAATGACATCTATGTAGTGGGCCAAGGAAATATTAAAGAAGATTTGAAGGACCAAAAAGGAGAATTGTTACAAAAAAATCTAAAATTGGCTTATAGGAGGGTGACACTTGTCATTAAGGATTGGTTTGATTTTAATAGGGAAGAAAGAAGGTTGACCAACCATTTATTTTCTGCTGGAAGTTTTGGACAGCCACGTTTTCCTCCTTCTTCACCATTCTTCTTTGTTTAATTGGTTTGCTAAGGATTGGATGGATCAAGTGAAGTTATGGGCATGATTAAGGTATGGTTAATGTTAATTTATCCCTCTTCTCTTGTTCTTTCTCTTTGGTCTTGAATTCCTAATCTTGAATTTGATGGGTAACGTGAATTTTGGTATGGTTTATGTGAACAATTGGATGATTGTGAGTGTGGAAGAGGATGGGGGCAAGGAGGAGCAACCATTGAAACTAATGGAGCAAAGGAGTTTGAGGTTTGGGAAACTTTATTTTTTTATATATATGAATTTATATATATATATATATATATATATATATATATATATATATATATATATATATATATATTCCTGTATGTTATAAGTTTCTTGATTGGGTGGTTGTTGATAGATGATGATGGTAGTGAGTGTTGGTTTAATTGCTTAATTGTGCATGTGAGTAGGTTTTTGGGTGAAACTGGGTTGGAATGCCCTTGACCTCTCTTCAGTAATTAGGCTGTATTGGGAGTTTTAGAACTCCAAATCATGCGATTCTTAAACCATTAGAACCATGAATTTCATTACTTTAAATGACTTAGAAATAGCCTCGGACCAATTATTTCTCTAAGACCCTGAATTTTTGATAACATCGTAGTGCCTCTTTTTGTATCGGGTTGTGTGACCAGTATAGGTTGTGGAGGTCATATCTAGAGTTATAGATGTCCAATTGACCTGAAACTTATCCCTTTTGAAAGTTAAGACGTAGGAGAACATTTGTTAAGAAGACAACTTTTCCTAAATATGAGTTTTAGAGGTCGGTTTTCACGATATAAGTTTGTGGTAAAAAGCAGTCTGTTAGGTAGCTGTGGCGAGCCTCTGTCGCGAGCGCGACCAGGGTCGCGACCTCGCGACAGAAAAATATGTTTTGAGCCTTTTCTTCTTTATTTTTGGGTCTAGGGTTGACCCGGATCAATCCCGTAACTTTCCCATCAGTTATGACGCATGTTTAGGGTAATTAATTAGCTATACAAGTAATTATCGTTGGGAAAGCTTAGGAGTACGTTTACGATTGGTGATTTAATTAGTAATTAATCATAGATATAATCCGATGAAGGATTGTTTATGAATGAGTGCTATTATGTGATAGTCTCATGAGTAACCTTAGCATGAAGAACCATATGTATGAATACATTTAACGTGGGTGCGATTGAGTTGATTGACTAATGAGGTTGTTATTATAAATTGTGTATATGGATATTGTTAGTGGCATGTTTTATTGAAATTCTTGATACAAATGTTGGATTTATATTGTTAATGATGTGTGACTGGTTGGAAATGAGGTAAGAGACCTTTGGAGGTGTTTGGTGTGTTTGTGGGTGAGTTTAAGGAAGGAAAGATCTTGCAAAATTCTGCATATTTTCGGAATCATGACTCTGTCGCGATCGCAAAACTGTCGCGAGCGCGACAGAGACCGGTGATTTTGATGCTGTGCTGTCGCGAGCACGCGATGCTGTCGCGAGCCCGCGATAGCAATAGCTTGTATGATCTCTGTCGCGAGCGCGACAACCGTCGCGATCGCGACAGAGCACATTGTTGGCCTGTGCTATCGCGAGCACGCGACTTGTCGCGACCCCGCGATAGCAATACTTGTCCTCTGTCGCGACCGCGACAATATCGCGAGCGCGACAGAGCCAGGGCCTTCTCTCCTTCCCACGATCGCGAAGTCCGTCGCGCGTGCATAGCGAAGAGACTATGATCTCTGTCGCGGGCGCGACAGACATCGCGAGCGCGACATATGTGTTGTGCTGAATGAGTTTTCTTTGGTGATTCCAATGTCTAATTTAATGTACTTGTGATATCTTTAGGTTTATAATTGGACTATTTTATAAAGTATATTAATATAATTTAATGTATTGTGCATGGGCAATGTTATTAATGATATGAATAATTTGTTGAGCATCATGGATTGAGTTTGAATTACTAAGCAAGCTTCAGAATTATATGCTTATTATGAATAATGTGCCATGCTTAAATGTGATTGGTGTGAAGCATGACCTGCGAGAGTCAGTCTAGTGGATAGTTAGGCATGCCTAATAGAGTCTTTGTAGCTGCAGCGCCCTTTGAACGATTTGGACCCTGATCAGGTCCCACGACTGGTTCCTCGCGAACCCTTTGATATGAAATGTTTTTGGAATGTGGAAAAAGATGATGTTGCTTTTCGACTTGTACCTGTATGGTACATTATATTATATGTTCCCTCTGAGGTTTACCCGGTCAGAGATCGGGCTATATGTTCCCTCATGAGGTCTCCTCCTCAGTACTCGTTATCCACTATTTTGAGTCAGCAGGTATTTCGTTTGCTTTATCTGATGTGAACATGAGAATATGATATCCAAATGTATAAGATTTCGGTTATATGAACCAGTTATGATTATAAGAATGTGATATCAGTGTGAGTGTGATGTTGGGAGATGTGAATGTGCTTACCAATCTTCGAGTGGGCTTAATGTAACTCTAACCTGCATATTGTACTTTTGTCCTTGTCTGTAAACGATCTTGTATATAGTATGTGTGATTGAAGTCGGTATGACGTATAATGTTGACACTACATTTCTGTATAGTAAAGTGATAAATTAACATGTACGTTAAAATGTGTTTATGTTCTGGCATGATAACTAGGTGTGTTAATCTTTTAAGTATATGCATGTGATAAGGAATATGTGAATGCACAGCTATTATATGTAAGCATATATATTTCTCGGTGAGAACTATATGTGTATGAGTCTTGTGTGTGTTATGCCTTGACGACCATTGTGAATGGCCGTCCATATTATTATGTTTGTTTTCCCCACTAAGCGTTATCGCTTAGCACGGGTTCTTTTTCCCGTGCAGGTGGCAGGACTGGTTCAGTTCGAGTCGCACATCTGCAGAGTCGGCCACATAGGAGCTAGGAGTTTTTGTTTTTGTTCAGCTTCTTTATTTTGGATTTTGTAATTCTGTAAAATATGTATATGTAATAATATGTAAAGAGACTGAAGTAACATTTTGGGCGATGTAAATATTTGTTATTGAAAATTTCCTCTATTTTATCGTCTGTCTGTAACTTCTGCTGCATGGTGATAAACTTACATATCTGTATGTTTCTACTTAATGTACGTGCGTGGGTGAAGTATGTATGATCAGTCTGTGCCTGCAAGTTAAGTCAAGTTTTTAATTAACCTGTATTTCGTATGTATGTTATGTATGAAAGTATGCTTCCGTACTGTGCATGTGAATATCTGTGTGAATGAGCGTCGGGTAACGCGTCCGTCGGCATCCTTCCAACGAGGACGGCGATGGGGGTGTTACAATGACTGTTTTGGCCCATTCCTGATATATGTATATGATTATGTGTGTGAGTTTCCGAATGAATGCCTTTATTATGCAAGTCTGTTTAGATATGTGTTTTGAATATCCGCAATTGCCATTTGAATGTATTTTGCCTTGGCGACCATTGTGAATGGCCGTCCATACTCTTGTGTGTTCTCCCCACTAAGCGTTTATCGCTTAGCACGGATTTCCTTTCCGTGCAGGTGGCAGGTGGGTTCTGTTCGAGTCGCGCTTCTGCAGGGTCGGCCACGTAGGAGTTAGAAGTTCTGGATTTTGTTCATCTTCTGTATCTCAGCTTTTGTATTTCTGTAGTATTGTTTATGTAATTAATTATGTTTTTATCTTGAGGTTTCTTTTGGGAATGTAATCGTTAGTATGTCTTTATGTTAAGTTATTCCTTTATTTTATTTAGTTCGCTTATGCTTCTGTTGAATGGTCGTATTTATGCTTCTGTGCATGCTTCTGCTTAGTGCCTGCGCATATGTGAGTTATTGCATGATCAATTTGCGACCGCAAGTCAAGGTAAGTTTTTAATTAACCCGTATTTTCGTATGCGTGGTATGTATATTTGTATACTTCCGCATTGTGCTTATGCTTATCTGTGTAAGTGAGCATCGGGTAGCACGTCCGTCGGCGTCCTTCCAACGGGGGCGGCGATGGGGGTGTTACAGGATTTCAAGATACAAACATAGAATTTCGGAAGGTGACTACCGCATAGCAAGTAGTAGGAGAGAAGATTTTCTATTAAATGTGCTTCTCCTCTTATTGTTGAACTTTTCAATTTATGTGTATGCAGTACTATTTACATTAATTACATTAATGACTTTTTGCTTATGTTTTCATGATTTCATTATGCATGATCCCAACTATAAATTATTTGCATTTGATATTAACTTGATGAATACTGCCTTATCCAATCTCAAGATCCCAATTGCATCTGATATCACTCCTGAAGAGAGGAATGTTCTGATAAATAAAAAAAACCTTTACGTGGACCTAGAAAGATATTGCTAAGGGAATTATTGGGACAAACACTTCTTCAATACGCCGATATGATGACAAATAAAATTCCAAGAATCGTTCCTTTGCTTTTTGAAAATCAAGGATGCATATGATCTAGCCTGACAGACTTAACATCCGAAAAAAAAGAAGAAAAGAAAAGAAAAAAAGAGGGGGTTTAAACAAATGAAATTCTGGGCCTTCGCAAGAATTAGATCATTAGAACCAAGCCTTAGAATCCATTCCTCTCAGCTATTTGAGTAATTTACCACAAAACCAATCAAAATTGACCTTTAACCATCTGGGTCTAAGATGAGTGAGGCGAGGGCACTTGTAACTAAAATTGGAAAGAGGGCTCATTACCTTTCAAAAAATAAAAAAAGGGGTACAAAGAAAAACAAAGAGCAGAACCACAGTTTTACCCTAAAATACCTGAGGTTAACTTGCAGCCTAATCTAAGCCATCAAAGGCTACTGCAGAAATTGAGCCACCAAAATCGATAAAAGCAGGGTGCAAAATTGGACATTCAGGTTTCAGTCAAAAATAAAAAAAATAATAAAAAAAAAATAAAAACTCACTATCTCAGTCAGTTTGTGCCTGGGTCAAGAAAAAGTTTTTGATGCTAAAAGAAAACACTGTTAGAAGAAGCTATCTTCCCGGCTATCAAAGAGGAAGAAAAGATCAAGGAAACCAATCGATGCCTGTATATTAAGAAAGGTTCCATAGCAAAGGTTAAAAAAAAGGTACAATAAATAATAAGATGCCCCGTGGGTTGAAAACAGAAAAAAGGGCAACCTTGCTAAAATTGGGCACCTCGTCAAGGTGAAAACCAAAAGGCATCATGGGCAAAAATTAGGGGTAAAGAGAAAATATTCAATCATGAAAACTCGAGAGGGCTATTGATAAGAGGAGTTTGATGTTTTGGGATCCATCTTGAGATTAGATAGGGTCTTGTATTTTTGAGACTAATGCCAAATGACGATCATATGTGACGAAATCAAATTAGAACATACTCATTTAAGCCATGATGTATTGATATAAATAGAGCACCTTACCTCGCATACTCGAAATTATTTGAGTTCCAGCATAAAGGTTGCACAGCTCTTTTCGGCCTCCTTTGCTATTGTCACCCTGACATTTCAGCTGATTTGCCTTAACTGATAATGTAGCATAAAAAAAAGCCGTTAGAGATGAAAACCGTAATTGTGCCTCTAAGCAAAAGTTAGGCCAAAGGGCAGGGTGAAAACCTAAAAACAGGTAGTCTGCCCTAAAAAAATCAAATGAATAAAAGCCGATGGATTGGGTTGGGTCCATTCCAGGCAAAAATTAGGCACAAGGTTATGCGAAAATCCGAAAAGGACGCATTTCCCACTAAAAAAAGCTAGTGTGAAAATCCACGAGGGACGCACCACCTTTAATAAATGACCAATAGTGTATGGAGGGATAAGGTAGCCCACATGCTTCCCCTTCAAGCAAATAATGCACAATTCAGGACACGAGTTAAGGCCTTGGGGGCAAATTGCTATTTAATCGGGAGGCAGAGATGTGCACGGGTCAATTTTCTTTGAAAAGAAAAAAAATATATTATTACGAGTCAGAATTTTTTGAGCCGTGACGACATACCTCTGGGACGCTGAGAGGCATCAAACAATTCGAGTGGCCAAGCTGCACCCTCAGCGGACCCCTGACCACTCAAGACTTAGTCTATTCATTTTCGCATGCATTTCATGTCACGCAGTTCATTTACAAACATTCACATATAACTTTTCACCTGCACACATGGTTTCTTGTATATGTCCCTGTACACATAATTTTGCAGGACAAGTCCAAATAAAGACTACACGGACAAGAGCAAGCCGAGCGAGTTAAGGACAACTTCACCTCAGTGTAGGCATTCACCTTTACTAGGCAATCAAACCAGGATAGAGTTAAACCTGTAAGCCCTCTGAGGAGGCCAAACCCTTTAAGCCCTTTGAGGAGGCCAAACCTGAAAGCCCTGTGAGGAGGCCAAACCCTTTAAGCGCTCTAAGGAGGCCAAACCTATAAGCCCTCTGAGGAGGGTAAACCTGTTAGCCCTCTGAGGAGGCCAAACCTGTAAGCCCTCTGAGGAGGCCAAACCTTTTAGCCCTCTGAGGAGGCAGACCTGTAAGCCCTTTGAGGAGGCCAAACCTTTTAGCCCTCTAAGGAGGCAAACCTGTAAGCCCTCTGAGGAGGCAAACCTCTAAGTCCTCTGAGGAGGCAAATCCCTAAGCCCTCTGAGGAGGCAGACCTCAAAGCCCTCTGAGGAGGCAAAGTCTCAAAGCCCTCTGAGGAGGCAAAGTCTCAAAGCCAGCTAAGGAGACAAATCCCTAAAGTCTTTTGAGGAGGCCAAAACCTGAAAGTTAAAACGATAGAGGTTAGAGACTGAGTAAAAGGCTAGACACCGCACAGGTTAGATGCCACAGCAACAAGGGTTAACTTGTCGACAAACGGACGGTAACTACCCCGAAGAACTTCCCTCAAGCTCGGAAGGACAATTGCCTCAAGTACTTGTCTCTTCTTCCTTCCTTTGAGTTTTGGCTCAACTAGGCACCCAGGCACTACGTTCCCTAAAACTATGGGCAACTATAAACACCGGGTCCTGAGGCAGCTCAGACCAAGATTACCCGATTATGAAAATAACACTTACTTACGAGTAAAATGATTAAAAGATGGTGATTTCCTTATTGAAACTTTTTTATTTTATTTTTATTTTTATTATTTTTATTTTTATTTATATTTATATTTATATTTATATTTTTTTAATTTTTGGTTTTTTTGGTCCCGGTAGGGTGCGGTTTGCACGCCGAGCGTGCAGGTTATGGCGGTACGCACCGAACGGCACTGTGCTTCAGGCTGGCGTGCGTGCGATGCAGGGTGCTGCGCGCCCCCTGCATTCGCAACGCAGGGGAGCTGCGAGTCCCTCTGCATGCGCGATGCAGGGGAGCTGTGCGTCCCCCTGCGTGCGCGACGTAGGGGAGAGCGCGCTCCCTGGCACGCACATCGCAGGGGCGACACGCACCCCTGTGCCAGCCCTAGCGCACGCATCGCAGGGTCGACGTGTGCCCTTGTGCCAACGCTAGGCTCGCATCGCCAGGGGAAACGCGCCACCTTCCGCCAGCAGCAGGCGCGCGTCGCGCTGCATGACACGCGGCCATGCTTTGACATGTCGCATGTCCCGTCGCACAACACATGACCCTGCGCGCAGGCGCTACAGTGCCGTCTTCTTACTCAGTGCATCGTTTTTTTTGATTTTTTCGTGAGTTCCTGGCAAAATTTCAGGGGCAATGAAGGGTTTTTAACCTAGAAAAATTTCCAAAAAACCTAGCTTGCCGTTACTAGTATGAAAAGAAAGTGATAACAGTTTTTCAAGGGAGGTTTTTTTGGGGAAGAGCGCCGAAAAAAAAACCCAGGAAGTACAGAAAAAAAAAAAGAAGGTTTTTGGAGAGCAAAAATTGATTTTCTTCTTAAAACTTTTCTGAAATTGTTCTTGAACTCAAGAAATTAATTCTTGTAGTTTGGAATTCAATTGTTTTCATCTAGTTTTCTTGAAGAAAATTTTCATCTAAAGTTTTCTCTTATTTTTTAATTTTTGTTTCAAGCCAATCGACAGGAAATAATCATCTTCTTTAAGTTTGCAAATCCAAATCATATCTGAGGGTAAATATCTGAGTTAACTTCATTCTATATTTCTCTCTTATTCATACTTGTTTATTCTCCTATTGTATATATTCATTTATTACTTGATTTCTTTTGTGTTATATACTGTATAACATTATTGTTGTATATTATTATACTGTCATCCATTTGTTGTATATATGCATTTTTGTTTAATCTCTATTGTTCTTCATGTTATTCGTTATAATACTTATGTATTTACTGTAATATATTGTTAGAATGTTGGCCATTTTGATAGTTTACTGTGTTCACTATTGTATATTATTTTCGTTTTATTTATTGTTCATCCATGATATTTGCTAGCCTATTCATCATTCATTGTTGTTTATTTTATTAAGCTTGCCGTTGCCATTGTTAAATTTTTCTATTATTGTTCATCAGTATTCTGGGTATTTGTTTTTGGATATTGTAACTGTTCAAAGGTTGCTTGTACATTAAGATTCATTATTAATAATTATTGTAATATATAATCTAGTTGATAAATTATTTATTATTTGCTTGTTGTAATTAATTAATGTGCCATCAGCATTTTTATTTGTGTGTATATTAATGTATTTGTCACAAATAATCTTAACTTAGAATAATTTATTTGCATGATGTATAAATATAGTTTATAGACTAATAAATATTTAACTGATTTGTTTATGTTTAATTAGTGGTCTAATTAATTTAATTTATTCCATTAAACGTTTAATTAATCACTTATTTTATTTAATTTGTTAGTTAGTTATTTGTATAATCTATTTAGTCACTTAACTCATTTTTATTGTTTTATCTAATTGATTTAATTAATTATCAATATTTAATTGACATAATTGATTGTATGCGTTTACTGTTATATTATTTAAATAATTATTTAATTGATTGTATAAATTGCATAAAAAATTGTTCATTCGTTTAATTTATTCAATTAGTTACTTATGTATATTATTTGATAAATTGTTTATTTAATTAATTTATACAATCATTTGTTTTGTTTATATTATATTATATTATTGATTTTATTTATTTCATTAACATTTTATTTTATTCTCTTTTTAATTGCCCCCAAAACGTGCTTTTTATCTTTAGTGATATTTCCAAGCGGATCGGGGGATCGAGAAAACTAAGACCTTCAAAAACTTGGGTTTGCATTCTTAATTACCGTATTTATTTTGTTATTTTATTTTTATGTGTTGCATTTAAAAATGTATTTCTAAATTTGCCCGTATAAAAATTCACATTATTTATAATAATTAAAACTGAGGACCTTTTATTAATAAAATGGACCAATGTCCAATTTTACCCAATAAAATCTCACCATCAAATGGAGAGCTAATTTTCATAAAATGGTATCACTCATCCCGGTTTTTCACAATAAATGCCTAAAAAATAGTTCTCTAATTTTTAATTCAATAAAAAGGAACCAATGTTCCCAAAATTCAATAAATGTCCGGATTTATGTATGCTAGATTTTATTTTCTTTTTAAGGTGTTTATTCATATTCATTCATATTGGGCCCTTGTAATTTAAGTTTTGGGGCAAATTTTGTTCTTGTAATTTATCCATTTATTTATCGCTTTATTTATTGCTTTTCAACATGAATGAAATGCGCTTTAACTTTATGCATGATCGCATGAGAGGAGAGATGGAATATCGTTTTCTTAAAAACTCATTTATAAAATTTAACTTAAATCGTTAATAAAAGTAAAGTTCCGAACACCTTCTCTGGTTTAAGACCATCGAGGTTAGAGACCTTTCCCAATTTTTTGTAAATTGATTGGCGACTCAAAAATACCTCAAGGTGCCTAAAGGTGTCATGAGATTAGATGATCCTCCCAATGTTCTATTGGGTAGGAGATGTCCAAAATGTTTCGTGATGCCCAAGATCAAAAAGACGCAAACCAATCCCTCGAGTCCCAAAAGGCGGGCTCAATGAGGGTCTTGCTGGTCTAGCGCACGTCACAATCGGTCTTCTCGATGTCAGTGCCACTCGGCAAGTGAGAGAGTCGCCTGTAGTGATAGCTCGCTCGACAGGAGAGTCTTCACGACACATGAAGTCCTTCACGAGTCGTGAAGACTATCCCGCTCAGCTTGAGCCCATTCGGCAGAAAGAAAGCTCAATGTGGAACCCCATTCGGTTGCCGTGCTTTTCTTAGCATGGCGTGCACGACTTGGAGGGAGGCGTCCGACTCGTGTAGGCCCTTTTCTCCCGCACTGCTTCCTTGGCTACTATCGCGAGCACGACAGTAACCCATATGCCTACCTATCTTGTTTTTCGAAAATGGTCGTCAAATATCTTTTTTCATGGGTTTTCACTGCAAGATATATGATTGGGCTTAGACTTGTATTATAATTTGATGTCTTTAAATTATAAGTTATATGTACATGATTAATAACATTACCTATGATTTAACTGTCTATGATTTATATATATATATATAGATTATTTAATTATGAGTTATATGTTTACGATAAAGCCTGTTTATGATTTATATGTCTTCGAAATTGGTCAATATACATGTATACATGAAGTATGTGATTATACTTGAATTATTTCTCTATTATATGATAATAATTCTAAAGTATAAATGAGTTGTTATTTTTTGAGCCTCAATGGTCATACTAGTGGATAGATAAGCGCTTATTAAGGTCCGGGTGTGAGTGTAGCTACCATATGTGGACCCCATTTGGGTCATTTGAGACCTCGATCTCCGGTATACCTTCGGGTATACATGTTTACAAAATGTTTTGAGGCTTCGGTCTCCGGTATACCTTTGGGTATACATGATTATAAGATTTTTTGAGACCTATGTCTCCATATGCTTGGGATACTTTGTCCTATCAGTATCCAAAATGTGACCGTATCTACCTCTAATGTATATTCAGGCTATTATATGTGGCTAATATGTGTCGTAAATGAATAAGATGTGCAATGACATGTTTTTATGATAAGATGTACATAAATTCGTGACTAGCATTATGACATGTACTTTACTAACCTGTGTGCTTGGAATGATTGTATTCATGTTAAAATATATGTAATAAGATGCTTATGTTATGATGTTTCTTTACATGTCTAGTAAATATGGATATATGTTACATGATTATGTATAGGAGAAATGCCAAGATATGCAGTGATGCTCGTAGTTGAAAGCAAATTGTTAATATGATTATGAGTAAAATATTGATTACATGCTTATAAATGTGTGTATGAATAGTAGACATAAGTATGAGAACAATATAGTTTGCATATGTGATTACTTCGATAAGTTATAAGTTGTTACTGTAATTATTTGTATATGCATGTTTCTGTCTATTTTGTTCCTCCCCACTAAGCGTTATCGCTTAGCACGGGTTATTTTCCCATGTAGGTGGCAGGTTCAGTTGGAGTTAGACATTTGCAGGTCGGCCACTAGAAGCCTATAGATGGAGTTTATTTTTGTCTTCCGCTTAATTTTGTATATGGATTTTGATTTTGGCAAAGTGTTTTGTAAAAGAACGATTTTGTATACGTATATGTTTACAAATCCCTTTTGTAAAACGATATGCTTGTTTTTAATATATGGATTTGTTATCTTTTGATTTAATGTATCTGTTTTCTTATCTTATTGAGTATATGTATATGTAATTGTGCGTATAGCGCTCCGGTATACTTCCAACGGGGGTATCGGGGTGTTTTACACTGGTCACTGTTATAAATTGTACACTATGATAAGCCGTCACTGGCCTATCAATATCGAGTCGCCATGACTCGTACCACGGTGTGAAGTCCCTATGGCTAGCTAACTATATCCTATACTAGATTTTACTACTAGACAACTACTAAGGGTAATATTTTATCACATTACACATAAATATCGCATTATACAAACATACATATTCTGATATACATATTCTTTTCACTTGAAATTTTACATACACTCTCATTTATCCATATATAGTCATTTTATGCCATTACATTACATTAATTATTAAAATACACACTTAAATCGCTTACATTACCATTCAGCCAAGGAGTCACTTTTTCACATCATGCACTTTAATTTCGTTTAATCACTCATTCATACTCTTTACATATTAAACATACTATAAATGTCATTTACATGCCATAATTCATCATACATCTCAATTAAATCTTAAGTTCCCCATTTGGCCACAACTTTACCATTTCATTATAATTTCTTTTAATTCCTTTAATCACTCTATCATGCATTAGACATGTTATATACATTATATCCATCATTTATGTGCCTTAAACATTATTTAATCTCAATAAATTTCCTTAAATACCATTCGGCCAAGCTTAAGGTTTTCATACCATTATGTTTTAATTTCATCTAAGCATGTTTATAAAATAATTTAGGTCCACTAATCACATTTATTAAGTTAGATTCAGTAATTCACGCATATTTCACATACATAAAATGCAAACATAACCTAAAATCATGCCTCTATAATGGAAAAGGAAGGATATGCATCCACTCACATTATTTTCTTGTTCTCCACATCTTAAGTATGCTTTTTATGCCTTTACTCCTTGAAAAACCACCACTTCCATGGGTTTCCTCATGTGACCTAACACATAACCAAAAGAAACACCCATTATTTCTTTTCATTTATTCAATATAACTACATAAATATGCTCTACATACCCTAAACTACCTATTTGAACCATTAGATTAAATTATAGAACTCAAAATCTCTTACCTCAAAATTAGGGTATAACCTTTGACACATGATTTTTCCCACTTATCTTCTTCCGAATGAGCTTTTAAGACCATCATCATAGAAAAGAGAGGTTGGATTTTACTTAAAAGGGTTAGATTTAGGGAGAACCTTGAAGAGAAATGAAGAAAATTCTAGAGAAAGGAGAATAAGACCATTCGGCCAAAGAGAGGAAGGAGAAGGCTGAAATGAAAAAGAAGTCTGGATTTTGGGAGGTTTCACATCCTTATATAGGGGTCTTGAGTGGGTTTGGGCTTGGTTTAACCAATTGGGCCAACCTTAAAGCCCATTTAGGTTATTAAACCCATTTTCCATCCAAAAATTATTTTTATCACTTCCCCAACTCAATTTCTCCCAAAATCAATTCCAAAATTCTTATGATATATAATTTAACCTCTAGGTAAAATTTTAACTCAATCGGAGACCGTTTTTCGATCCGCTAATTCCTTACCAATCCGATAACTCAATTTTTTGTCTAATTGTAAAATTTATTTTTCATCACCATTTGATTCTCCATAATATTTCAAGCACAATCATGCTTTCAGACAATTTTCTTAAGGTCCAGAACTCCACTTGGAGTTCAGTCAAACTAAAGTCAACTGGTCCGATCCACCGATCTGGTCCACTGGTTGAACCGGTTCTGTCCACTTTTCATCCTTAACATCATTTTTACTTTTATAAGCCCATTAGACCTAGGTTCTATCTCAATTAGTGTCACCATCCGGTCCGGTTCAGTTAAATCGATCCGGTTCACTAATTTTTCAATGTCTCCATAAAATTTATTTTTCACCACAAAACTGTTTTACACACTATTTTGAGTTCATTTATACCTTCAGATAACT
This sequence comes from Excoecaria cochinchinensis, assembly GCA_947683425.1. Lineage (NCBI taxonomy): Eukaryota > Viridiplantae > Streptophyta > Magnoliopsida > Malpighiales > Euphorbiaceae > Excoecaria > Excoecaria cochinchinensis. Next base: position 1,861,408 of record CANTUQ010000129.1, read on the forward strand.
TTTCAGTGGTCATTTACTATATTTAGAGCCTCGGTCAAACCTAGTTACTATTTGAATCGAACCAGAGGCTTTTCCTCAAAATGTCTTTCAAAAGTCAATTTGACTTTGTTTTCACCTCAAATTTTACCAATAGACTCCTGAAGGCCCACAAATCATTTTTACAGAATAAAATGTTTTTTGTAAACCGGCCGTTGGGTCCACTATATAGCTACCTCGAGGTCTCCTATCTCGGGATTGCTACGTTTCCGACTTACTTAACAATGCATTTCAACACTAGAAACATTATTCAATACACTATTTAACGCTACGATCATCATGAAAATACTGTAAATATACATGATACTTCTAAGCCGGTATTATGGCCACTATAATTCTCTCCCACTAATAAAAATTTCGTCCTCGAAATTTTCTTTATGCATCACAAGCACACATCATTACCACTAAATTGAGAGTACATCCAGTGCAGGAAGTCCATTTACTTCCCATCAGTCATCATGCTTTGCATTCTATCACAATTCTGTAAACCTATACTGTTCGCATACTTCCTCCGATACCCTTACTCACTTCTATCATCAATACCCATTCATGGCATGTATACGTATCACTTTGTCCTTATTACACTAACACCGATCTTAGGACCGCTTAAACCTTTGCTCTGATACCAAAATAAATGTAACACCCTTATACCCATACATGATATCGATACCGGATGTCACAACTCTGTACTGAAGCACTGCACTAAAAAATACTCGATAATTCTGTAGAAATATTTATTTTTTCAACAATAGCATTCACAACAATACACATATACAATGAACACAACAAGGCGCTAACATACAAATCACACACCCATACCAATGCTTCTCCCTATAGCGATCGTATACATGCCATGCCAAATCTTCAATCCTTGCTATCGACCATTTCTTCTATTATCACTATGCCTTCGGCCACTGCTAAACTATCATAACCTGTACGCATTAACACTTACGCGCTAAGCATTAAAAATGCCTAGTGGTGGATACATATCCTAAGTTTCCAACTAACCTCACATGCATGCACCTATAATTATTTTCTTTGATTTAGGTTATGCAAATATTTATCTCTTAGTCTTTTAGACAGTTTATAGCTTATTTACTCGGTATCACTTTTATCACTTTTACTGTTATCACTTATCATTGACTTTACCTTTATCACTATTTTTTTATTACATTAATCGCTATTATGCTATTATCAATTTCTCTATCACTTACACTACTAACGTTAAGATATATTGTTATTACGTTCTTTCCATTACTTTAAAGGCTAGCTATATCTATTATCTCGAAACCATCTTATAAACATGTTTGTTTGCTTCGTTTCTATAATTATATCTTATCACTTCTTTTATCCTTTCCGTTCCATCATCAATATCTTTACTATGTATACTGACAATTTCAAAGCCGATTATATTAACTTTAGTCTGTCAAAAAATAGTCAATTCTATTAACCATTCTTCTTTTTTTTCTTTACTTATATACCTAATTACAGTCTATAGTTAATCACTTTATTTTATTGATCCACTTATTTACTAGTCATTACTTTCGATATTAATAATACTAATTTAATATTTTTACTTTCTTTATATTCCTAATACTTTCTGTACTATTTTACACTGCACTAACTTTTTTACATTAATATCTTTCACTTGCACTAAATCTTTTACTTGATTAGTTGTTTTATTAAATTCCGAGTTATATTTATTCTTAAATCGTTGACACTATAATTCGATCTTTAACTTATTTCTTCCTTAATCATCACAATTTCTATTATTAATAATATAGTTATCATTCCTATCCTTAATTCTAGAGATTCTTAGTCAATTATTTAATATTATAAATTTAACAAACATCTTAACAATCATTTAATCTACATTTTATAGCACTGTAATTCTTGACTTTCTTGTAGCTTTATTATTATTTCATAGATTTCTTAGCCATTTTATTCACTTATATAACTAACATCATAATGGATTTATTAATTTCTTTTTATATTATCACTTTCTTATTACACTATGATCTATCATTTTTAACCCTTCACTTATTATTTCCATTATATTTACTTGAATTATTTGAAATCTCTAACTTCTAGCAATTATACAATCAATTTGTAATTAATGATCTTGCACTATATTTTAATTCACTATGACCCCTTGATAATCCGATAATAACTACATTCACAATTTATTCTCTATAATTATCATAATTACAAATTTAACCTTTCCACTACTCTTTATTAATATTATTATTATCCTCACTATTAAGTTTATTAATTTCTATTATCACTCTTTAATTAACTATTATAAAACCAATTAATGTTTTCACAATTTCACTTAGTAGTCCATTTCTTTCTCACTTTATATTTAAGTTCATTCCTTTCCACTTATTTACAATTACCTTATTATCTTAAACTTTATTAAGATGCACACATGTATTCACAATCACTATATATATATATATATATATATATATATATATATATATCAATTATAATTATTAACTATTCAATAATTATTCCATGCTTCTTAAATTATTCATTCACTAATTATCAAATTCGCGTCTTATTATCTATATCATTAACTAATTTACAATTTATTCCCCTAATTACCCTCAGTATTGAAATTTTACAATTTGGTCCTTAAATTTTATATTAATTTAGGATTTAATTACCCTCTCTTTATTCCCCTAATTACCACTAATTAATTTCATCATTACCTCAATTTATAACTTGGCATCCAATCTCCCTTTTAGCCCTTACCATAACATTCTAAGTTAAGTTACACTTTAATCCATGATTTATCTTTCAATTTCAATATTACCTCTCCAATTCGCTATAATTACAATTATGCCACTAATACATCTAAATTTCACATTTAATTTATTATTATCATTTTCTATTAATTTATTAATCATATTAGCCAATTAATTTATCAATTCACTTATATAGTTAAACGATAAACATTGTTTTACACTAATTATATTTTAATCCTTTCAGTAAATTTATTACTTCGCTAATTACAATTTTCCCTTAATATTTTACTAAGATTCCCAATTATACCCTTATCTTTTTCATTAATTGCATTCACGTCCTCACTTTTCACTTAATACCATTTATACCCCCACTTTACACTAATTCCACTTATAGCCCTTCTTTTATTTTAATTCCATTTATATCCTTAGTTTACACATAATTACCATTTTGCCCTCAATAATTCAATAATTACCCTTTTAATTTTACTTATTTTCCATTTGACACTTTTACCCTTATTTACTTATTTTAATTACTAATTTACCATTTTTACACTTATATTCCACTTTTAACCTTATAATATTATCAAATTACAATTAGGTCCTCATTTTACCACTTTTTCACTAATTTACTATTTTAACCTCATATTCTTACACTTACACTTTTTACTAATTTTCTCACTTTTTACCAACTTTTTTATAAAATTATCGTTTTACCCCTAAACTTTCTATTTATCAATTTTAGTCCAGTTTCTACTCATTTTTACTTTTATCACTATTTTAACCATATTTATTGCATATTTATCATTATGCCCCTAGTATGGACTCGGTAGAAAATTTACTGACTGGATATGCAGGACGTGGATCCCACAAATCCACTACACTATGATGTTATCCCAATAGGACCATTTTTTTTACTGCACTGCATTACATTGGTCACTGTTATATACTATACACTGTGATGAGCTGTCACTGGCCTATCAATATCGACTCGTCATGACTCGTACAATGGTGTGAAGTCCCTATGGCTAGCCAACTATATCCTGAACTAGATTTTACTACCAGACAACTACTAAGGGCAATATTTTATCACATTACACATAAATGTCGCATTATACCAACATACATATTCTGATATACACATCCTTTTCACTTGCAATTTTACATACACACATATTTATCCATATAGAGTAATTTTATGCCATTACATTACATTAATTATTAAAATACACACTTAAATCGCTTACATTACCATTCAGCCAAGGAGTCACTATTTCACATCATGCACTTTAATTTCTTTTAATCACTCATTCATACTCTTTACATATTAAACATACTATAAATGTCATTTACATGCCACAATTCATCTTACATCTCAATTAAATCTTAAGTTCCCCATTTGGCTATAACTTTACCATTTCATTATAATTTCTTTTAATTCCTTTAATCACTCTATCATTTAGACATTTTATATACATTATATCCATCATTTATGCGCCTTAAACATCATTTAATCTTAAAAAAAAATCCTTAAATACCATTCGGCCAAGCTTAGGGTTTTCATACCATTTTGTTTTAATTTTATCTAAGCATGTTTATACTCTATTTTAGGTCCACTAATCACATTTATTAAGTTAGATTCAATTTTTCATGTACATTTTACATTTATACAATGTAAATATAACCTAAAATCATGCCTCTAGAATGGAAAAGGAAGGATATTGTATCCACTCACCTTATTTTCTTGTTCTCCACATCTTAAGGATACTTTTTATGCCTTTACTCCTTGAAAAACCACCACTTCCATGGGATTCCTCATGTAGCCGAATACATAACCCAAAGAAACGCCCATTATTTCTCTTCATTTATTCAATATAACTACATAAATTTCCTCGACATACCCTAAACTACTTATTTAAACCATTAGATTAAATTATAGAACTCAAAATCTCTTACCTCAAAATTAGGGCATAACCTTTGACACATGATTTTTCCCACTTATCTTCTCCCAAATGAGCTTTTGAGACCATCATCATAGAAAAGAGAGATTGGATTTTACTTAAAAGGGTAAGATTTAGGGAGAACTTTGAAGAGAAATGAAGAAAATTCTAGAGAGAGGAGAAAGAGACCATTCGGCCGAAGAGGGGAAGGAGAAGGCTGAAGAGAAATCTGGATTTTAGGAGGTTTCACATCCTTATATAGGGGTCTTGAGTGGGCTTGGGCTTGGTTCAACCAATTACGTCAACCCTAAAGTCTAGGGGTGTGCAATAACCGACCCGACCTAAAAGACTCGATGGACCCGACCCGAACAAGGTATTCAGGTAAGGTTGGTTAGGGGATACAGGTCGGGTCAATTTTAAAAATTATATGTAGTCTGGGTTCAGGTCGGGTCGGTTTAAAAGTATTGTAACCTGACCCGACCGAATAACAATCATATATAAGGCAAAAAAATTCCCGTTCTTTCAGTTTTCTCACCCCCATTCTCCCTCTTTTCCCGATTTCTCTCAAAAATCAAAATCCCTAACTCCTAAATAGTATATGCCTCAACACCGGCGGCGATGTTTTTGCCACCTCGATCGCTGTTGCATCTATCCATTGCTTATCGCTACTGGAAGTAAGTATCACCTCACTCTCTTTTCTTTTTTGTCTAGTTTATTTGTCTCCGTGTTGGGAAAGAACTGTTAATTTTTAGTTGCTTGAGCCAAGTAACTTTGAGGTTTTACTTCTTCTTCTCATCAAGTTCTTTTATAATTGTTAATTTTTAATTGTTTGGTCAAATGATAAATGCTAATCTAAGAGTGAAAATTTATATGTACAATCTGTTCTTGTTCCCCAAATTACGATGCTTTACAAAATGCACTGCAAATTGAAGGTTTATTTCTTCAATTATTAAATTTTAAAATATGTTTTTGATTATTCAGTGGGCACGTAAATTTCACCAAGGCCATTTCTTCTATAACTGTTTGGTGAAATTAAATGTGTTTCTTAGTGTGGGGTTTTGTTTTCTTTATTTCTACGAACCAGTTTCCCCACCCTATTTACAATCGAGTTAGTTTAATTGGATTCAATCCAACTTTTAATTTCTTTTAAAGGAAGTTCAATTTTTGACTTCTTCTGCATCTTACATTTCATTAATTTGTGGTCTATAATAACATAATATGGTCATTTTTTATTATATAAATAAAGGCATCAAAAGAGGCCTTTATCATTTACTTTCATCTAGTTTGTAAATTGTGTGCTGCTTAATGTTCAGTTTGGAATTAGCAGATAGAAAAGTAGTATGGAATCTACAAATCCCATTTGCAAACCTTATGGGGTGTATCTAAGTTACAACAAAGATTAGTTGCTTAATTATTTTTGAAATATAATAAATAATCAATAAAAAAAGGTTCAGGAATTATATGTTATCTCTCATTTTTTATCTTAGAAAGTTATCTTAAAATTTGTGTGTTTCCCGACCTTAAAGTTCGTATCGATTTGCTATCATTTTCTATTCTTTTTTGACTAATCTATTGCAGGTATTTTTAATTAAAAGGAGTCATAAAATGCTTTTCAAATGTTTTGGCTAAAACCATCTCTAACCTTAAAGCGGATTTTATTTGCTTTTATTACTAAATTAATAATAATTTATTTATTTTAATGAAAATGATACTAAATCAGTGGTGTTTTATGGTTATATTAATAACAATATGAAACGATGAAGAATAAAGCATATATTCTACAAAAGCATGCCAGATTTTTTGGTCAAGTGCCGTTAGTGCACCGGCCAAAACATGTTGTTACTGTTTTTAAGTGTATCAAAGTTTACCTTGGCTTTCTTTTCTTATACTTTTTCACTGAGTGAGATGGTTAATTTGAATTTTCAATGATCCTAATTGACTTTCCAAAGAAGTAAGTATACTGATCTTTATTTGCTAATTCAAGTATAATTTAAATTTTATTTTATTTGCTATTTATTTTCAATTTTATATTTTATTATTTTTTATAATTTAAAAATTAGGTCGTTCCTGAATTAAGTGAAGATCGAAGATGATGGCTTCCATGGACATTGATATTTATTGAATTATTGTTATTAATTATTATGTAATCTAAGTTTTAAAAATTTTTAATTCTTTAGTTTATATGTAATTTTTAAATATTTTATGATGGTGGAATGTTGAATGTTTTTATAGTTTAATAATTAATAGGGTTTTAAATTAATATAGCAATAGCATAGAACTTTTTATTATGATCAATCAGAAGACACATTTAATTTTTATTTTTGTGTATATGTAAATCGGGTCATATGGATAATTCGGGTTGGTCGGTTTAGGCCCCTAATTGTAATAGGGGTCAGCTCGAAAGGGGGGGGGGATTTGTGATCTTCATCGTGTTTTGGGTTGGTTGGGTTGGGTTCGGGTTGACCCGAACCCGACTGTTGCACACCCCTACTAAAGCCCATTTAGGTTGTTAAGCCCATTTTCCATCCAAAAATTATTTTTGTCACTTTCCAAGCTTAATTTCTCCCAAAATTAATTCCAAAATTCTTAAAATATGTAATTTAGCCTCTACGTAAAATTTTAGCTCAATCGGAGACTTTTCTCGGTCCGTTAATTCCTCACCAGTCCGATAACTCAATTTCTGTCTCACTGTAAAATTTATTTTTCATCACCATTTGATTCTCCATAATATTTCAAGCACAACCATGCTTTCAGATAATGTTTTTGAGGTCTAGAACCCCATTTAGAGCTCAGTCAAACTTTGGTAAAATCTAGTCAAATCAAAGTCAATCGGTCTGGTCCGACCAATCCGGTTCACTGGTTAAACGGTGAGGTCCACTTTTCACCCTTAACATCATTTTTTCTCTTATAAGCCAATTAGACCTTGGTTCTATCTCAATTAGTGTCACCATCCAGTCCGATTCAATTAAACCGGTTTGATTCACTAATTTTTCAGTGTCTCCATAAAATTTTTTTTCACCACAAAACTGTTCTACATACTATTTTGAGTCCATCTATATCTTCAGATAACTTTTTAGTGGTCATTTACTATATTTAGAGTTTTGGTCAAATTTTAGTCAAATATAGTTACTATTTGAATCGAATTAAAAGCTTTTCTTCAAAATGACTTTCGAAGGTCAATTTAACTCCATTTTCAGCTCAAATTTTACCAATAGACTCCTGACGGCCCACATATCATTTTTGCGCAATAAAAATTTTTCTTCAAACCGGCATCCAGGACCGCTTTATGGCTAACCCGAGGTCTCCTATCTCGGGGTTTCTACACTTTCGGCTTACTTAACACTGCACTTTAACACTGGTAACGTTATTCAATACACTATTTAATGCTGCAATCATCATGAAAATATTGTAAATATACATTGACACTTCTAAGCCGGTATTTGGGCCACTACAGTTCTAGTGGCTGGGACTCCTACAGCCCTAACATTGCCCTTAATGTTGTTGTGGCTACCTGAGCTTTCATTTTTTAGAGTATGCATCATTGCTGAGTCTCCACCCTCTTCGGGCATAATGTTATATTCTTGGGTAGGCCTCCTATTTTGTCCTTGTTCAACTGGTGAATCAAGTGGTACCTTGCCTCTAGTTTCAAAAGGAAATGGAAGCATTGCGGCCATTATTGAGTGAGCCTTCCTGACCGTGGTTGGTTCAACTTGGTTAAGAGCAATCGCCATAAGCTGGGCTTAAAGAACAAGCACAATGGCATCCTTTCTTTCCTTAATCATGGCCAATATTATTTTTTAAGCTCTTTGAACCTTCTATCCATCTCTTGGGCAATTAGGGCACGAGTCCTGTGACGCCACATGTAACAACCCGATTTGGATCCTAGTAGTTTTGGCAATGTTTTAGTGGGTCATGATAAGTTTAAGAGTAAAATAAGACATAATTATAAGTGTACACAAGTGGTAAAGGTAAAAATATTTATGCATGAATGGCTTTAGAAGAAGAGGGATTGACTTGTGTGAGGGTTCTGTCGCGCCCCAGCGAAAATCCAACTTAAGATGATTTTTGAGGGAGTGTGTGATGGGGTTTTGACACATGGTAGTTTGGGAGTGCAACACCTGGTTTTAAGCATGTTATATTTGAGTGAATAAATGTAGTAAGTGGCATTAAAGGTTAGTAGGTGGCTTTCAATGTGAGTGGTTGGCTTTGATTGGGGATTGTCCGGCCACTTTCTTGCTCCTCTCTATATTGCTACTTTTGGTCTTTTTTTTCCTTTGCTTTTCTTTTCCTTTTTTGGTTCTTTGGTTCCTGCCGTGCCCCTTTCTCTTTCCTTCTTATCTATTTGTTTGCCCTTGATTTGGTTCTCTTGGTTTGGTTTGAAGAGTAAGAGAAGGTTTGAGTTGGTTCTTTAGAAGAGGTAAGTAGCGTGATTTTGTTAGTATTGGTCTTCTTCTTCTGCTTGGTTTTTTGTTTTGAGTTAAAGTGAGATGAGGTTTAATTCAAGTATTATTTGATTGGTTTTGTGTGAAGCTTCTGGTAAGAGATTGGACAAAGGCATGGAGAAGATTGGAACCGATTAGAGAGAAGTGGTCAAGCTATCTAAGGTTGGGATCATGTGTGATTTTGAGTTAGATGCATGTTTTCAGCTGCTTTTGTACTTAAGTGAATGTTATAGGCATGATAGAAGGATAGAGGGTCATAATCTAGTGCTAGAATAAGATATATGATTTTGTTCATTTTGATTGCTTGTAGTGTTATATATATATATATATATATATATATATATATATATATATATATATATATATATATATATACATATATATATATATATACATATATACATATATATATATATATATATACATATATATGTACTAGGGGTGTACACGGTTCAGTACAATTCGGGGATTTCCAAATCTCCGTATTGTATTGAAATTTTGGTTCCTAAAAATTTCGGTACAATTCGGTTCTTATAAATTTCGGTACAATTCGGTACGGTTTTTTTAATTTTCGGTACAGTTCAGTTCGGTTTTTCGGTTCTTTCGGTACAAAACAAAACAATACAATACAATACGGTATTTCCGATAATTTTAATAATTTTTTTTTTAAATATTTTAAAAATTATCAATTCTTTAAATTTAAATTTTAATTCACTCCAAAAACTCAAAATAAAATTTTCAAATTTTATTCTTAATAATATTGCTTTACAACTAAAATATTATTGACATTATTTTTAATAATCATTGATGATGATTGGTGTGTTAATCATATATTAATTAAGTTTCTGATAATAAAAATTATACATATTATTATCTTCAATAATATATGAATTTATAAAAATAAATTGGTTTTGTTTGCAATTTATATAGAAACACTTGAGGTAGATTATTTATACATTTCATTATGTCAACCAAAAAGTGCGTAGTAAAATAAAATAAAAATTTAATAGTAATGGCAAAAGTTTTGACATATATTAATTCATATTATAGTAGTAGAAGTAAATTCTAGTTATTTTTTTGGATATATAGAGACTTTAAACTATATATAAAATGTGTACTATGTTTATAATTTTGACATATATATTAAATATAAGAGTTTTTGACTAAATATAATATTTTATCCGTGTTCAATTACTCATATAGATAATTAGATGTTGTGCTAGATATAAATGGGTATTAGTTGAGTGATATTAAATATAAATCAAATTAATTAATAAGAAAATTACATACTCATATAATTAGTTATATATATAGCTTTAGCTAGTTATATTTAGAGAATAGAAGATGGCTTTATGAACTATGATTATGTTTAGGATTTATTCACATTTATTATCTTGACTCAATTATTATATTCAATTTCATTAAATTTGGCTTAACAGTTAAGAGATTGTTAATTGCTATTATAGTCAATAGTTATATTATAAGGGTGAATGTGAAATGCAGCCATCTTTTTATAGGTTTTGTAGTTTAATATAATATATAATTAATAATACATATTGAAAATTGAACAATTACTTTATTTCTTAATTTTCTTTTATTAAATTATCCATATATAGAACAATTTTCATAAAAAATAAAATATTGTGATAATGAAAAACCAACATTTTTATAGTACTAATTACTAAGCTAATTAAATTATTCGTAAGATTATTATATTCTTATATATTTATATTAATTGGTAAAATTTCATTGATACAATAATTGTACATAATTATACTATTAAAATACATAATCAATTACTCATATAAATATTATCCCAAAAATAGATGAGTATTGGTTGAGTGATGCTAAAAATAAATTGAATTATTGATAAGGTGATTAATATTATATACCCATACATTTACATCAATTGGTAAAATTTCATTTTTAATGCATGCTTATTTATAAATAGATTTTTAATTTACATACACATAGAAAAATTGTGACGAAAATAGATAAATATTAGTTGAGTGACACTAAAAGTAAATAAAATTAATTGCATATTCATATATATATAGTAATTAAATTTATCAAATTAATAATTAAAATATCTATTTTAATTTATTAACTATTTATTATATTAATTTAATGCATTAAAATATTTAATACAAATAATTATGAAACAAAATTTATATAATAAATATATAATATAAATTATAAATAATATTTATATATAAATTGCTAGTATTATATATAATAAGTAATAAATATCGGTTCTTTCGGTCCAATTCGGTTCCAAAATAGTTTGGTACTGTTCAATACGGTTCTCAGTCCGGTTCCAGTACAATTCGGTTCGGTCCTAGTCAAAAAGTCAACGGTACAATTCGGTTCGGTTCTAGTAAAAAAAGTCAACGGTATAATTCGGTTCTGGATCTTTTTCTTCGGAATTTCGGTTCGGTACAGAAATATCCAGACCCGTGTACACCCCTAATATGTACATATATATATGTACATATATACATATGTACATATGTACATATGTACATATGTACATATAAGAAGAGAAATAGAGGAATTAACTATATAGTTCAAGAAAGAAAATCATTTGTAATATAAACCTTCTTTTAACTTTAGTATATTGACAGGAACAAAAACCTAGTCTATGACAATTATGATTATTATCTTCTAACCAACCTAATAAATTTCTTAATTCTATTTTTAAATAGTTTCTCTGATCGGCTGAGGCAAAATCTATTAAATATAAATTAGTGATCAAATTATCAATTCTTGAATTAGGAATAGTCGACCCTAAAGAGTTCATTATGTTGAATTAATATATAAGAATTCAATTATATGTTTTATAAATCTCTTTTGAATATCAAAATTTTTACAATCACAAAAATCTGATTCATGTAAACTTTTTGTTTCCTTTTCTATAAAATCTAAATGTTTTTCTAATTCTGATTTCATATATAATCTAGCATCATTTTTATCTATTGTCATTAATGCTAATTGAAATTTTTCAATAAATTCGTCTATATAACTTTCATGGACTGGTGCATGAGAAACAGAAGAAGAAGATGATGAAGATGAGTCTGATTGCATATCTATATCTTCTATTTGAAAATCCATGAATAAAATTTTATGAAATTTGTTGTAGAAATTCTAAAAGTATATTTATTAAATTAAGTTTATTAATATAATCCTCGCAATCACAAAATCCGTCTAAATGCAAATCATTATGTAAATGAGTTAAAACTGTTCTTAAACTTAATAATTCTTGCCTTAGCAAGGCTTGGGTGATAGCCTGTTCTCTATTTCCTACTGTTCTATATGAACTAGCTGCCATAGTCATTTCCTCTAAAAGATTTAATATCCTATATTCGGATTGGCCATCTATATTCCATTCATAGACTGATTTTCCATCGTAATTAGCCTGATACCAATGTTCTTCTAATTGAGTATCTGGTGGAGTAGGTCTTTTGTAATAATTTCTAGTAGTAGGAAGTGGGGCATCTTTTCTTAACTTATTTATTTCTAAGGATTTTTCTAAGGGTAAATTAAATTGAACTTCTATTTCAGCTATTGATTCTGAATCAGAGTCTGAATTTTCTTCTTTATTTAATACAGCAACTTGTTTATCCTTCTGTTTATCACTTTTAATTACTTTTTAATTAATATTAATATTTCCTAGTCTTTCTTCTATTTTCTTTAATATAGATTCTTCCTTGTTAAGATTAACAGGTGATCCTGTAAACATAAAAGGTTTAAAGAAAGGTTTTTCTTCTATAAATGGTTTTGGAGTAATTGTTTCTATTGATACTGGTTTTTGTACTACAGTTTCTATTCTATTTAACTGGTTTCCTATAGTTTCTAAAGTTTGATTAGTATAATTATTCTGAAGCAGGATATGTTGAATTCTTTTATCTCTAGAGTCTTCTTCTTTTATTTCTATAAAAGGTATTCCTATATAATCCTGATCATTTTGTCTAAATACTATATTTTCTAATGGAGGATGGATAGATATAACTCTTTCATCATTTGCTAAATTCCAAAGTTTTCCTACTTTATTCAACATTTTTAATTCTTTTTCGAAAGGATAATTAATATTATTCTGATAGCAATAATTTTCAAACCATAAGAATAAAGGCATATTAACTTTCTGTTCTTCCATATCTTTATACCAAATTTTTCTAAAATTTTCTAATTCTTTTTGCGAAAAGTTACTAAAATACCATTCTCTTTTTTCTTTATTATATTCTGCTTTTAAATCTGATCTTAGAAATTCTTTATTAATTTCAAAATTCATTTTATAATTATTTGATTAAAAGTTTTCCATTTGAGATCTAGTAGGGCTTGCAGATGATTCAGTTTCTTCTGTATATATAGGTTTCGGAATATTTCCTCTAAAATCTATTCCTCTAATATCTAAATTTCTAGCTGAAGTGGTACGTCTTAGAGTACTGGCTGAAGTAGAAGGTCTATTATTAGAGTATACTGAATGTCTACCTGACTGAGGAGTATTTGTAAAGTCTATTTCTACAGATCCATCTGTATGTTCTATTATTCTAGAAACCTGATCATCTATATTTATTAGTCTGGGTTCACTTATTTCCTGAAGATTCCATCTGGTTGATCTAGTTATTTCATCCCATTTTAACCTTTTAGGTATCTGAATATTAGAGTGTGCCTTATTTCCTTCAAATATAATAGTTTCATCTCTTGTTAAAGTATTTACTGATTTAGGATTAATTGAAGTTGTCATAACCTTATAATATACCCTATAAATTACAGCTACTGCTTTTACTTCTTCTTTAACATTTAAATTTTTTGTTTTAACTGTCAAAGTTAAGGTATCCATCAAATGTCTATCATTTAAACTTAAAGTAAATCCTGGGTAACAATTAAAATAGACTGGTCCATTTGCTAAATTAGTTTCTGCCATGGCTAATAAAGAATTTGAAAAATCTAAATGTCTGGCATCTCTTAAACACATTAAAACAGGGACATCTAATCCTAACCTGAATAAAGGTTTAATAGCTATCTGGACTGCTCCTATATGTAAATATTTATATTTATTTCTTCGATGATTATTAATAGCTTCTCCTGAAAATAATTGAATATTAGCATGTTCCTGGTTTATTGGTAAAGTTTGTTCTGTTGTTTTAATTGAATAACTAGACATAAAATCAAAAGTTCCTATTGAATATATCGTTTTAATGTTCTGTTTTGGAATAGTCCAATTATGTAAATTTTGTTCTACTTTATCTATATTAATTTCTAGAGAATTCATATCTAAAGAATTTCCTAAATCTCTATCTGAATTAGAATTAGAACCTGATTGGTTTTCAGAGAGAATTTTAGATAACCTATTCATAACAGCTTATCTTAATCAAATATGCTTAGAAATAATTAACAGTAAAGATTGAACCTGAAAGTATTCACGGGACCACCCAGCTGCGGGGGGAAGAGGAGATAGTTTTATTTAAGTTATTCAGAACAATTATTTTAATGAAATTTGTTATAGAAATAGTTACAGACAGGATAGTTCATGAAAGTAAGAAACGTTGGTCAGCCCTGAAGGCGTGCGTTGGTCAGCCAATAGCCCAGGAGAGGCGTAAGGTGGTCCCGCAGCTGGGTGGTCCCGTGAATACTTTCAGGTTCAATCTTTACTGTTAATTATTTCTAAGCATATTTGATTAAGATAAGCTGTTATGAATAGGTTATCTAAAATTCTCTCTGAAAACCAATCAGGTTCTAATTCTAATTCAGATAGAGATTTAGGAAATTCTTTAGATATGAATTCTCTAGAAATTAATATAGATAAAGTAGAACAAAATTTACATAATTGGACTATTCCAAAACAGAACATTAAAACGATATATTCAATAGGAACTTTTGATTTTATGTCTAGTTATTCAATTAAAACAACAGAACAAACTTTACCAATAAACCAGGAACATGCTAATATTCAATTATTTTCATCGAAGAAATAAATATAAATATTTACATATAGGAGCAGTCCAGATAGCTATTAAACCTTTATTCAGGTTAGGATTAGATGTCCCTGTTTTAATGTGTTTAAGAGATGCCAGACATTTAGATTTTTCAAATTCTTTATTAGCCATGGCAGAAACTAATTTAGCAAATGGACCAGTCTATTTTAATTGTTACCCAGGATTTACTTTAAGTTTAAATGATAGACATTTGATGGATACCTTAACTTTGACAGTTAAAACAAAAAATTTAAATGTTAAAGAAGAAGTAAAAGCAGTAGCTGTAATTTATAGGGTATATTATAAGGTTATGACAACTTCAATTAATCCTAAATCAGTAAATACTTTAACAAGAGATGAAACTATTATATTTGAAGGAAATAAGGCACACTCTAATATTCAGATACCTAAAAGGTTAAAATGGGATGAAATAACTAGATCAACCAGATGGAATCTTCAGGAAATAAGTGAACCCAGACTAATAAATATAGATGATCAGGTTTCTAGAATAATAGAACATACAGATGGATCTGTAGAAATAGACTTTACAAATACTCCTCAGTCAGGTAGACATTCAGTATACTCTAATAATAGACCTTCTACTTCAGCCAGTACTCTAAGACGTACCACTTCAGCTAGAAATTTAGATATTAGAGGAATAGATTTTAGAGGAAATATTCCTAAACCTATATATACAGAAGAAACTGAATCATCTGCAAGCCCTACTAGATCTCAAATGGAAAACTTTTAATCAAATAATTATAAAATGAATTTTGAAATTAATAAAGAATTTCTAAGATCAGATTTAAAAGCAGAATATAATAAAGAAAAAAGAGAATGGTATTTTAGTAACTTTTCGCAAAAAGAATTAGAAAATTTTAGAAAAATTTGGTATAAAGATATGGAAGAATAGAAAGTTAATATGCCTTTATTCTTATGGTTTGAAAATTATTGCTATCAGAATAATATTAATTATCCTTTCGAAAAAGAATTAAAAATGTTGAATAAAGTAGGAAAACTTTGGAATTTAGCAAATGATGAAATAGTTATATCTATCCATCCTCCATTAGAAAATATAGTATTTAGACAAAATGATCAGGATTATATAGGAATACCTTTTATAGAAATAAAAGAAGAAGACTCTAGAGATAAAAGAATTCAACATATCCTGCTTCAGAATAATTATACTAATCAAACTTTAGAAACTATAGGAAACCAGTTAAATAGAATAGAAACTGTAGTACAAAAACCAGTATCAATAGAAACAATTACTCCAAAACCATTTATAGAAGAAAAACCTTTCTTTAAACCTTTTATGTTTACAGGATCACCTGTTAATCTTAACAAGGAAGAATCTATATTAAAGAAAATAGAAGAAAGACTAGGAAATATTAATATTAATCAAAAAGTAATTAAAAGTGATAAACAGAAGGATAAACAAGTTGCTGTATTAAATAAAGAAGAAAATT
The DNA here is from genome assembly GCA_947683425.1 of Excoecaria cochinchinensis. Lineage (NCBI taxonomy): Eukaryota > Viridiplantae > Streptophyta > Magnoliopsida > Malpighiales > Euphorbiaceae > Excoecaria > Excoecaria cochinchinensis. The sequence goes on from CANTUQ010000129.1 coordinate 1,878,017, forward strand.
CAGACTCTGATTCAGAATCAATAGCTGAAATAGAAGTTCAATTTAATTTACCCTTAGAAAAATCCTTAGAAATAAATAAGTTAAGAAAAGATGCCCCACTTCCTACTACTATAAATTATTACAAAAGACCTACTCCACCAGATACTCAATTAGAAGAACATTGGTATCAGGCTAATTACGATGGAAAATCAGTCTATGAATGGAATATAGATGGCCAATCCGAATATAGGATATTAAATCTTTTAGAGGAAATGACTATGGCAGCTAGTTCATATAGAACAGTAGGAAATAGAGAACAGGCTATCACCCAAGCCTTAATCTCAGGATTTACAGGACAGTTGAAAGGTTGGTGGGATTATTATTTAACTCACCAAGAACAAGAATATATATTAAAAGCAACTAAAACAATAGTAAAAAAAGAAGGTGATATGGAAACAGAAACTATTATTGAAGACAGTGTAAATACTTTAATATTTGCAATAACAAAATGTTTTATAGGAGATCCTAGTCAGTATCAAGATAGGAATTCAGAAATATTACAGAATTTAACTTGTCCAAAATTACAAGATTTTAGATGGTATAAGGATGTATTTTTAACAAAAGTAATGACTAGACCAGACTGTAGCAATTCTTATTGGAAAGAGAAATTTATAGCAGGATTACCAAAATTATTTGCAGATAAAATTAGGAATAGACTGAGAAATGAATATAATAACGTTATTCCGTATAAAGAATTATCTTATGGACAACTAATTAATTATATCAATAAAGAAGGATTAGCTATATGTTCAGATATGAAATTAAAAGCAAAATTAAAAAGAGAAAATCTTAATAGTAGAAAAGAATTAGGAGATTTTTGTCAACAATATGGTTATGAAAGAATTAGTGCACCCTCTGCTAAAATAAAAAGGAAGAATAAAATTAAACGAAAATATATTCCTAGAAAAAGAACTTACAAACCCAATATAGAATTAGAAAGGCCCAGTAACAGAAAAACTTATTCTAAGAAAAAATCTTATAAGAATAAAAAACCTCATAAAAAGGATATAATCATTTGTTATAAATGTGGTAGACCAGGTCATTATTCAAAAAATTGTAAAATGAAAGGAAAAGTAAATAATTTAGATGCTTCAGATGAATTAAAAGAGAAAATTATGAAACTTGTAATTAACGATTCCTCAGAAGAAAGTTTATCAGAAGATTATTCTGAAAATGATTTAAATAATATAAGTGAAAATGAATCTAATAATAGTGATTCAGAATCTTGTGAATGTATAGGAACTTGCCAATGTAATCAAATAAATATGATTAATAATGAACAAGAATTTTTATTAGACATTATAGATAAAATAAATGATCCGGAAATAAAAAGAGACTATTTAATCAAATTAAAAGAATTAATAGGACAAAGGGAGCAAAAGGATTATAAACCTTATAATTTTTCAGAAATTTGTCAAAGATTTAGACAAGATAATAAAAAATCCTCTATTCAAGACCTTCAAGAAGAGGTTAAGAATTTAAAACAAGATGTGAATACATTAAAAGATAAGGTTTTAAACTTAGAAGAAGAAAATTTAAAAGGGAATTTAAGCCGAATATTTAAAAATAACAATCAGGCTTCTACTTCATTAATTATTAACGAATCAGAAAATAAAGATGAATATATTAATAGTATATCTAGAATAAATTATCAAAAATGGTATGTAAAACTAGATATAGTTATAAATGATGATTTTCATCTTTCTACCTTAGCATTAATAGATAGTGGTGCTGATCAAAATTGTATTCAAGAAGGATTAGTTCCAACTAAATATTACGAAAAAACCTCAGAAAGACTTAGCTCAGCTAGTGGTTCAAAGTTACACATTAAATATAAATTATCTAAGGTTAAAATTTGTAATAAAGGATATTGTTATAAAACTCAGTTAATATTAATTAAAAATTTAAATTCAGGAGTAATTTTAGGAACCCCTTTTTTAACTATGTTATACCCTTTTCAAGTTAATAATAATGGATTATCTACAATTGTTTTAGGAAAAGAAATTCTATTTGAATTTGCCTTTCCTATGACAACACGAGATATTAATCAATTAAAAAATAATATTCAAGAAATAAATCTAATTAAGAAAAATAAACTAAGTCACATAAAGTATTTAGTTCAAGAAATAGATGAAAAGCGAATAGAAAATCAGTTAAATGAAGATAAAATAAAGGAAAAAGTCAAAGACATAGAAAATACTTTTTTAAAGGATGTTTGTGCTCCTGTTCCTAATGCTTTTTGGAATAGGAAAAGCCACATAGTTAGTTTACCTTATGAAAAAGATTTTGATGAAAAACAGATTCCTACTAAATCTAAAGCCATACACATGTCAGAAGATTTAGAAAAACTTTGTAGAAAAGAAATTCAAGAATTAAAGGATAAAGGATTAATTAGGGACTCGAAATCTCCATGGTCTTGTTCAGCTTTTTATGTTATGAACGCTGCAGAATTAGAAAGAGGAATTCCTAGATTAGTTATAAACTATAAACCATTAAATAAAGTTTTACAATGGATCAGATATCCAATTCCTAATAAAAGAGATTTATTAAAAAGATTATATAATGCAAAAATATTTTCTAAATTTGATATGAAGTCAGGATTCTGGCAAATACAAATTTTAGAAAAAGACAGGTATAAGACAGGATTTAATACTCCTTTTGGACATTACGAATAGAATGTAATGCCCTTTGGATTAAAAAATGCTCCATCAGAATTTCAAAATATTATGAACGATATAATCAGACCTATTAATGAATTCTCTATAGTTTATATAGATGATGTCTTAATTTTCTCAGAAAATATTAATCAACATTTTAGTCATTTAAAGAAATTCTATAATATTATTCACAATAATGGATTAGTAATCTCTCCAACTAAAATAAAGTTATTTCAGATAAAAGTTAGATTTTTAGGTCATGATATTAATCAAGGAACAATTAGACCAATTAATAGAAGTTTAGAATTTACAGAAAAATTTCCAGATGAAATTAAAGATAAAAAACAGTTGCAAAGGTTTTTAGGATGTTTAAATTATGTTCATGATTTCTTTAAGGATTTAGGTATGATTTGTCAACCTCTTTATGATAGACTTAAGAAAAACCCTACACCTTGGACAGAAGAACATACTCAAATAGTAAAAGTTATTAAATCAAAGGTTAAAAGTCTTCCTTGTCTTAGTATTCCTCACCCAGAAGCATTTTTAATAGTCGAAACAGATGCTAGTGATAAAGGATTTGGAGGAATTTTAAAACAAAAAAGAAATAATAAAGAAGAATTGGTTAGATATTACTCAGGAAACTGGAATAATACTCAAAAGAATTATTCTACGATTAAAAAGGAAATTTTAAGCATTGTCTCATGCATCATAAAATTTGAAGATGATTTATACATGAGAAAATTCTTACTCAGAATAGATTGCCTTTCAGCCAAACATATTTTAGAAAAAGATGTTAAAAATTTAATTTCTAAACAGATTTTTGCTAGATGGCAAGCCCTTCTTAGTAATTTTGATTTTGAAATCGAATTTATTAAAGGACAAAATAATTGTTTGCCTGATTTTCTTTCTCGTGAGTTTTTACAGGGAAAATGAATAATAAGAAGATTTTGAGCAAAGAAAGTATTTCAAAACAAAATAATAATCAGCATATTTATACTAATCAGATGATTCCCGTCTCTCCAAACCGTTTCTCTCCTATTGCCCCTAGACCTAGAGCAATTTCCACCAATTTCTTCAAACCTTATCAGAACACCACCTTTAATTCCACCTTCTACCTTTAGACCACCGACCTATTCTACTATAGTATCCACTCCTACCTTCGCATCCTCATCATCTCCCAAAAGATCTTCATCAATTTATCAGTTGAACCCTCGAAGAAAATTTATCAAAGTTTTAGAAATAGAGGAACAATCATTGATAGAAAATCAGAGTTTTTATAAATTAATTGAATTTATCTTCCCAAAAGGATTTCATTTTTTAGAAGACTGCCCAGAAAAGACCAGAGAATTCTATGAAATGGTTCTAGTAGACACCGACTCAGTGGTGATTGAACATAATTATAATCAGGACTCTACTAAGATCAATTACAGCAAGGTTAAGATCTTCAAGATAATGACTTTGTCAGAATGGGGAATGAAACCTCACGCCAACAAGGTTCTAACAGGATTTTCTGCCAGAAAGTATTTTAATTATTACGATTATCAGGAAGCATGGTTTAAGGCCTTTTATCTCAGAAATACAGGAAAGGGCTTTGCTAAGGCAAGAATTATTAAGTTTAAGAACAGTTTTAACTCATTTACATAATGATTTGCATTTAGACGGATTTTGTGATTGCCAGGATTATATTAATAAACTTAATTTAATAAATATACTTTTAGAATTTCTACAACAAATTTCATAAAATTTTATTCATGGATTTTCAAATAGAAGATATAGATATGCAATCAGACTCATCTTCATCATCTTCTTCTTCTGTTGCACCAGTCCATGAAAGTTATATAGACGAATTTATTGAAAAATTTCAATTAGCATTAATGACAATAGATAAAAATGATGCTAGATTATATATGAAATCAGAATTAGAAAAACATTTAGATTTTATAGAAAAGGAAACAAAAAGTTTACATGAATCAGATTTTTGTGATTGTAAAAATTTTGATATTCAAAAGAGATTTATAAAACATATAATTGAATTCTTATATATTAATTCAACATAATGAACTCTTTAGGGTCGACTATTCCTAATTCAAGAATTGATAATTTGATCACTAATTTATATTTAATAGATTTTGCCTCAGCCGATCAGAGAAACTATTTAAAAACAGAATTAAGAAATTTATTAGGTTGGTTAGAAGATAATAATCATAATTGTCATAGACTAGGTTTTTGTTCCTGTCAATATACTAAAGTTAAAAGAAGGTTTATATTACAAATGATTTTCTTTCTTGAACTATATAGTTAATTCCTCTATTTCTCTTCTTATATCTAAATCTTATCTAAAAAATGTCCGATCCCGTCCGTTTTGGTATCAGAGCCTGGGGGGAAGAGGAGATAGTTTTATTATGTACATATGTACATATGTATATATATATATATGTATATATAGACGATAGTAATCACTTTTGTCACCGAATAGGTTACATATATATATGTATACATATACATATACATATATATATGTATACATATACATATATATACATATACATATACATATATATATGTATATATATATACATATATATATATACATATACATATATATACATATACATATGTATACATATACATATACATATACATATACATATACATATACATATGTATATCTATATATACATATATATGTACATATGTACATATATAAATATATGTATATGTACATATATACATATATATGTACATATGTACATATATAAATATATGTATATGTATACATATATATATGTATATGTATATGTATATGTATATATATATATATATATATATATATACATATACATATACATATACATATACATATACATATACATATACATATGTATACATATACATATACATATATATATATGTATACATATACATATATATATGTATACATATACATATATATATGTATACATATACATATATATATGTATATATATATACATATATATATGTATACATATACATATATATATGTATATATATATACATATATATATATACATATACATATATATACATATACATATGTATACATATACATATACATATGTATATCTATATATACATATATATGTACATATGTACATATATAAATATATGTATATGTACATATATACATATATATGTACATATGTACATATATAAATATATGTATATGTATATATATACATACATACATACATACATATATATATATATATGTATATACATATATATATATATGTATATGTACATATATATGTATATATGTACATATACATATATATATATATGTACATATATATGTATATATGTACATATATATATGTATATGTATATATATAAAGATATACATATATATATGTATATATGTATATCTATATATATAGATACATATATATATATATATATATATATATATATATATATATATATATATACATACATATATATGTATGTATATATGTACATATACATATATGTATATATGTACATATGTACATATATATGTATATATGTACATATACATATATATATGTATATGTACATATATACATACATATATATATATATATATATATATATGTATATATATATATATATATGATTAGTGTAAATTATATGTAACTTGATCATTAGCATGTTAGAGTGCATTTGAGTAGTGAGCTTTGTGGGTATGCATGAATGAGGGTTTTTGATATGGTGGGTTTGGAATGATTTGCATAAGTGCAGATTTCTTGGCAACTTCTCAACTCTATCGCGAGCGCGATAGAGTGCGAAATGGCCAAGGGAGTGCCGAGGAGCCCTCTGTCACGAGTGCAACAGGGATCTCGGTAAGCCGAGTGTCTGCTAAGCCGTGCTTCATCGCGAGCGTGACGGGGAACCCCACCCTCTGTTGCGAGCACAACAGAGGCCCCCTTTTGTTAGTCTTTCGCGAGCGCAAGCTCATCGTGAGCATGACTTGAGGGTGAGATGCGCCCCTGTCACGAGCATGGCCCTACCCTATGCATCAAGAATGCTTTTTCCTGTCTCACTCTGTATGGTTTCTCACTGTTGCATGGTACCTGTTTTTCCTTATGCTTTATCGTACACCGTTCCTTGCTTGTAGGATTCTTTTATCGTGTTATATTATATTGGCTTGAGCATTGTGCAAATGATTACTGTGTATAGATTATTTTAGTTCAGCCTGCATGGTCATAGTAGTGGATAGATAAGCATGCTTATAAAGGGTTCGAGTGCAGCCGCTATAGTGGCACCGTTAGTGCCTACATGTTGAATACCTAGAGTATTTGTTCATGAGTTAGGTCTCTACATATAAGATACTGTTAAACAATATCTAGAGGTACCTGTATCCACGATTAAAAGAATTCAGGCTAATTAATGTTTTGAAACGCACATGAGTTGAAATAGAAGTTATTGTTCTATAGATGCCTTAACATGAGGGTGATGCTTTTCTTATGTATGACTAGTGTAAGAGTGAGAGTTTATAAGCATGATAAAATATGACTATTGTTATGTACTGAGCATGATTATCAATGCGAAATGTGTGACTTCAATAGAAGTCCTTTGCTTTATTTATTCCCACTAAGCGTTATCGTTTAGCATTGGTGTCACACCCCAATTACCCCCTACTAGTATAAATCATGCATATGTGTACATTTGTATGTATTTTGGTATATAACAAGGGTATTTTGGGTATAGTGCATGTTATAAGGGTTATTTTAATATGTGGGTGCACATATATTAGTAGGGTGTGAATTAGTTGAGAAATATTTGTGTGTGCATGCATATACCATTGTTGGATATGAGTAAGGGAGTAGTGATTGGGTGTGGAAGAGTGTAGCATAGTAGAAGGAATCTTATGGGATTTTATAGTGTGTGGATGCTCGTACCTATGTGGAGTGCATTATTAGAGGGCTTTATTGTGTGTTTTACTCACACACTAGTAGGATGTGTTAAGTGGAGATATTTTGAGTGTGTGTAAGTGTATGAGAGTTGGGTGTGAGTAATTAGTTTGCACTAATGAGGAAGTGACACGTGGCAAAAGTTAGGTAAAAGAAAATGCACATGAAATGGAGAATTTTTTCATTTCCCGTAAATCACTTCTTTCCCTTCATTCTCTTCTTCTTCATCATTTTCTTCATCCTATTCTTCATTTCCTTCATCTTCTTCTTCACCTTCTTCATCCTTTTCTTCTTCAATTTCTTCACATCTAAAAATCCTAGCTTAAATCTAAGAAATTGTGGGTAAAAATCAATAAATCTTGCATTAATTTAGTAAGATCAACTCCTAATTTTATCTTAATTATCCAATTTCTTTTATTTTTGTTGGATTTTAATTTAGGTTATGTGTTTTGTGTATTTTTGGTGAATTGATGATTAGTTGAACCTCCTCCAAATTCTAAAGGCAGGGAAAAGGTTGGATCTAGTGGGATCAAGTGAAAAAAATTCAGGTTTGGGATTTTGTTTGGAAATTTGATTGTTAATTTATGTGTTTTGATGGCTTGGATTAAATTTGGTAAATTGATTGTGTAAAATGGGTTGATTTGAAGCTGTTGAATTTCAAAGGTTAAATCTGTTTTTGAGGGACAGATTGACCTTTGCTCATTTTTTTTAGCATAAATCGAGTTTTACAACTCTAAATTGTATGATTCCAGTTGGGTTAGAACCATAACATCGGTGGCTAAAAGTTTGTAGAAGAAACCATAATTTAATTCGGACTCTAAGCATTTCAAAATCACCCATTACAGTAGCAAATATCATCAGGTGTGTCTGTGGAGTAGGGTAGAGACATTTGAGTATAACTCTCTGAATTCAGCTCCAATTGAGTTGATTCAAATTTCAACCGACAGGTAAGATCCGTATCTAAAATTTTCTAAGAGAGTGCTGGAGCTAAATCTGGACTTAGGATCTTCAAAATTTCTAAAAACCGAGACCTCTCTGCTTAGGTGGGTCTGATTGACCTTTGGTCACTCTTTTTAGAATAAGTTGCGTTTTACGACTCCAAAATGCGTAATTACAGTTGGGTTAGAACCACAACTTCCGTATCTAAAACTTTGTAGAAGTAATCATAATTTAATTCGGGCTCTAACTATTTTAAAATCGCCCATTACAGTAGCAAAAATCATCAGGTGTGTCTGTGGAGCAGGGTAAAGACATTTGAGTATATCTCCCCGATTTCAGCTCCTGTTGATCTGAAATTTTGTCCATATAAAGTTAACATCTTGAGGATTAATTGTTATGAAAACCATTTGGTTGAAAAATGTCGTTTACTTGTTCAAAAATGCATGTAAAGTCAGTAAACGGATTCTGCCCTGTGTCTGGGGACTGGTTGGAAAGAAATGTTACTTATTTTATAATTAGGTAATGAGGTTATGTAATTAAATTAACCGTGAATTAAATAAATTATTATAATGAAGAATTAATAAATATGATAATTGATTTATGCATGTTAAATTCAATAGTTATTCTTATTGAACAAATTTGTAACTAAATGTGAATTGTGTTGTACATGACCTGCTAGAGTCAAGTCAGTGGATAGTTAGGCATGCTTAATAGAGTCTTTTAGCTGCAGCCTATATGGATGAATTATATGGATGATTTGGATCCTGATCAGATCCCCGATTGGTTCCTCGCGAACCCTATAAGAAAATGTGTTTGAATCCTCGCGATTCTTATTAATATGATGAATCTTATTTAAGGGCCCCTATAAAGGTTTTATAAATATAAAATAAAAATGGTTTTCGATTCATACCCATAAGGTATCGCTATACGTCGATTCGTACCCGTAAGGTATCGCTATGCGTATACTCGTTATCCACTATTATGAGTCAGCAGGATTTTTAATTAATATGTGATTTGTTATGTTACCGTTGATTATACAAAAGTAATAATTGAATGAGATAATATGGATATGGATATAAACATGAGATGCTGAATATATGGTTATAAATTGGAGCCTATATGTATACATATTATGGCATGAATCATGTATATGCCATTATGAATGTGATATACCTTGACGACCACTGTGAGTGGCCGTCCATATAATATGTGTGAATCCCCACTAAGCGTTTATCGCTTAGCACGGTGTGTCTACCCATGCAGGTACTTAAGAAGCTTTGTTTAGAATGAGTCACTGCAGTCAAGCCAACACAACAAGGTTTAGAGTTTGGAGTTTATTTTATTATGGTTGATTCTTTTATGTAAAGAACTTTTGATATTGGTTTGGAAAATAGCTTCCGCTGGTGTATTTGTATTTGGGCTTGTAATATTATTACATATATGATGAGTGATAACATGCGATGTATTATGAAAAATTTTAATTATCTTGTAATTCAGTATACATGTTTATGCATGATTATATTATTTGTATAGTATCTGCTTGGTGACACCCCGACTCATACGGGTATGGGTAGGGGGTGTTACAGGTTTTGGTATCAGAGCCTAGGTTTAGGCGTTTTCTGGGTGATGTTGTGATTGTTGTGCGTAAATGTGTCTATGTTTAGGGCTGTGTTGGCTGATTCAGTTATTTCTTGTTTTGTTATAGATGGCCTCGAATTCAAATCGTGGTTTACTTGAGGAATCGGCTGAAAGTGTAAATCCTCCAGCAGTTGATCCTTCAGCATCTTTATCGGCACAACCAGCTAGGGTGCAACCCGAGCCTGCTGCTGCTGCTTTTGAGGCTATGTTCAGAATGAATCAGAATATGGCTCAGGTTTTGGAAAGAATGGCTGCTCCGAGAGCTCCTTTAGAGAGTTTGAGAAGAGCTGGTGCTGAAGATTTCTATGGGACTGGTTTAGGGGAATCAGAATTAGCAGAGAAATGGTTGGATAAATTAAAAAGGACTTTAAAGGAAATCAGATGTCCTCCGGATCAACAAGGAGAGTGTGCAGTGGCTCTGTTACAAGGTGCAGCATATTCATGGTGGGGATTAGTGAGTAGGCAACCTCAGATACCTGATCCTGTGTCTTGGGAGTTCTTTGAGGAGGAGTTTAAAAAGAAATATATCACTCAAGCTTATAAAAATGCTAGATGGGCAGAGTTCCTGAACTTGAAACAAAGGGTTATGTCTGTTTCTGATTATGAAAAAGAGTGTACTCGGTTGGCTCAGTATGCCCCAGATGGAGTTATGACAGAGGATTTTAGATGTAAGCAATTTGAGGCTAGATTGAATGAGTCCCTGAAGGTGCCTTTGATTCCCTTGAAGTGTTTACCAGGAGTTACTTACTATCAGCTTACAGAGGCTGCAATGTTGGCTGAGACAAGTGAAACAGTGCGAAGAGAAAATGTTCAGAGGAGGAATATTTCAAGGGGTGGTCCATCCTTATCTTCGGGTAAGAGATCTCGAGACGCGCATCATCAGTTCTCTACTGGTTCAGCTACTAGGGGCAGAAGACAGGGTTCTGCACTGTCAGGTTCTGGTAGAGGTTCAAGCAGGTTGAATGTATTATCTGAGTGTCAGTATTGCGGTAGGATTCACCGGGATGAGTGTAGACGACTCACGGGTGGATGTTTTAGATGTGGAAGCACAAAACACTTGATGGCCAGTTGTCCGAGGATGAATAACAATTTGGGTCCTCAGAGAGAGGCAAGCAGGGCTGGTTCCAATGTTACTCAGGCTACTTATGGTAGAGGTAGAGGTAGAGGTCGAGGCGGTCGACCTAGAGATGGAGCTGTGTCTGAGTCAGTTGAGCGTCTGACACCAGTTGCAGTCAGAGCTTACGCTGCCAGAGCTAGAGAGGAGAAGGATGGTCCTGATGTGATTGCTGGTAAGTTCTTACTCCTTGACACTGAGTTATATGCCTTAATAGATCCTGGTTCCACACACTCATATTTGTGCACAAATAAAATTGTTAATAAGTTACATGTGATAGATCAGTTAGAGCATGAGGTATGTGTGACCAGTCCATTAGGGCATAGTGTCAATGTGAGTAGAGTGTATAAGAGTTGTCCTTTGATAATTGAGGGAGTTGAGTTTCCTGCGGATCTGATAGAGCTACCATTCATAGAGTTTGATCTGATTTTGGGTATGGATTGGTTGGATAGACATCGAGCTGTGGTTGATTGTCATAGGAAGACTTTTGTGCTTCGAGATAGAAACCGAGATCCAGTTTTTGTAAAAGGTTTGGGTGCTAGTGCTTTGCACAATGTGATTTCTGCGATGCAAGCCAAGAGGTTTATCAGAAAAGGGTGTGAGGCATTCTTAGCTGTGGTTTTGGATTCTAAGAGGGATCAAGTAAAGATTGAAGATATCCCAGTTGTGCGGGAGTTTAGTGATGTTTTTTTAGGTGATTTGCCAGGGTTACCTCCTGAGAGAGAAGTGGAGTTAGCCATTGAGATTATGCCAAGTACTACACCCATATCGAGGGCACCTTATCGGATGGCTCCTGTAGAGTTGAGAGAACTTAAAACTCAATTACAAGAGCTGTTGGATAAGGGGTTTATTCGACCTAGCATATCTCCATGGGGAGCTCCTGTTCTATTTGTTAAGAAGAAAGATGGTTCCTTGCGGATGTGTATCGACTACAGACAGATTAACAAAGTCACAGTAAAGAACAAGTATCCATTGCCTAGAGTTGAAGATTTATTTGATCAGCTTTGAGGCGCAGGTGTTTTCTCAAAGATAGATCTTCGGTCTGGGTACTATCAGCTACGGGTCAAGGATGAGGATGTGATTAAGACTGCATTTCGAACTCGGTATGGCTATTATGAGTTCCTTGTTATGCCGTTTGGTTTGACCAATGCTCCAGCGGCTTTTATGGATTTGATGAACCGAGTGTTTAGGCCATATTTGGACGAGTTTGTTGTGGTATTTATAGATGATATCTTGGTGTATTCCAAGGATGAGCGTGAACATGAAGATCATCTTCGGATAGTTTTACAAGTTTTGAGAGAGCATCAGTTGTTTGCCAAGCTGAGCAAGTGTGACTTTTGGCTTCGTGAAGTTTCATTTTTAGGTCATATAATTTCTGCTAAGGGTATTCAAGTGGATCCAGCAAAGATAGAGGCGATTGTTGATTGGAAAGCACCTAAAAATATTCAAGAAGTGAGAAGTTTTCTTGGTTTGGCGGGTTACTACCGTCAATTTGTTAAGAGTTTTTCAGTGATTGCCGCCCTGATGACAAGATTGTTGAGAAAAGGAGTCAGATTTGAGTGGTCAGATAAGTGTCAGGCTTGTTTTGAGCAGTTGAAGAAGTTGTTAGTTGAGGCTCCTATACTTACTCAACCCATCTCGGGTAAAGAGTTTGTCATCTATAGTGATGCTTCAGGTGTTGGTCTTGGCTGTGTTTTGATGCAAGAAGGCATGGTTGTGGCTTATGCTTCTCGACAGTTGAAACCATATGAGAGGAATTATCCGACACATGATCTAGAGTTGGCTGCTGTGATCTTTGCTTTGAAGATTTGGTGTCATTATTTGTATGGAGAGAAATGTAGGATCTTTACAGACCACAAGAGTTTGAAATACTTTCTCTCACAGAAGGAATTGAATATGAGACAGCGTCGTTGGCTTGAGTTGTTCAAGGATTACGACTGCATTGTGGATTACCATCCAGGTAAGGCCAATGTAGTCGCTGATGCTTTGAGTCGGAAGTCGATGTCGGCTTTGTTTTTGAGACGGTTTAGATGGAGATTTGATTCGGATGGGGCTTTGATTGCTCAGTTGAGAGTTAAGCCTACCTTGAGACAGAAAATTATTGATGCTCAGAGGGATGATGAGAAGCTACAGCGGATTGTGCAAGAGGTCAATTTGGGAAAACAGTCAGAGTTCTCCGTTCAGGATGGAGTGATTATGTATAGAAATCGTTTGTGTGTACCAGAGGGGGAAGAGTTAAGAAGATAGCTTATGAGTGAGGCACATGGTACAATTTTCACTATGCATCCTGGTAGCGAGAAGATGTATCGAGACATGAAGCAGTTCTTTTGGTGGTCTGGTATGAAAAGGGATATTACAGATTTTGTATCTAGATGCTTGACATGTCAGCAAGTTGAGGCCGAGCATCAAGTTCCTTCGGGTTTGCTCACGCCTTTGTCTATTCCCGAGTGGAAATGGGATGATATAGCCATGGACTTTGTAACAGGTTTACCTTTAACTCAGAAGAAACATGACTCAGTTTGGGTGATAGTGGATCGACTTACGAAGTCAGCTCATTTTCTACCAGTTAGGATGGATTATCCGATGGATAGATTGGCCAGTGTTTATGTGGATGAGATAGTTCGGTTACATGGAGTGCCTTTGTCCATAGTTTCAGACCGGGACCCGAGGTTCACATCTAAGTTTTGGAAAGTTTTACAGCGAGCTTTGGGTACCAGGTTGAACTTTAGCACAGCATTCCATCCTCAGATAGATGGTCAATCTGAGCGGGTTATACAGATTCTGGAAGACATGATGAGGGCTTGTGCTTTGGATTTTCCAGGTAGTTGGGATAAGTATGTGTCACTCATGGAATTTGCCTACAACAATAGTTATCAATCGAGCATCGGTATGGCTCCATATGAGGTTTTGTACGGTCGACAGTGCAGAACTCTAGTTTGTTGGACCGAGTTATCTGAGAGGTCAGTGATTGGACAAGATGTGGTTAGAGACACAGAAGAAAAGATCAGAATTGTACAACGGAATTTGAAAGCGACTAAAGATCGACAAAAGTCATATGCAAACTTGAAGAGGAAAGATGTGCATTTTGAAGTTGGGAACAAAGTTTTTCTTAAGGTATCTCCTTGGAGGAAGATACTTCGGTTTGGAAAGAAAGGTAAGCTTAGTCCTCGCTACATTGGACCGTATGAGATTTTATCTAAGGTTGGTCCGGTAGCCTATAGATTGGCATTACCGATGGAGTTGTCTAAGTTGCATGATGTGTTCCATATTTCGATGCTTCGTCGGTATAGATCGGATCCTTCACATGTTTTGCCGGTTTAAGATGTGCGAGTGCAACCTGATTTTTCTTATGATGAGGAACCAAAAGCTATTCTAGCCTGAGAGATGAGACAGTTAAGGAGTAAACAAATTCCTTTGGTTAAAGTGTTATGGGATCACTATGGAGTCGAGGAAGCTACTTGGGAAACCGAGGAGTCAATGAGAGCTCAGTATCCGCAATTTTTCATTTCAGGTGAGAATTTCGAGGACAAAATTCTTATTAGTAGGAGAGAGTTGTCACACCCCAATTACCCCCTAGTAGTATAAATCATGCATATGTGTACATTTGTATGTATTTTGGTATATAACAAGGGTATTTTGGGTATAGTGCATGTTATAAGGGTTATTTTAATATGTGGGTGCACATATATTAGTAGGGTGTGAATTAGTTGAGAAATATTTGTGTGTGCATGCATATACCATTGTTGGATATGAGTAAGGGAGTAGTGATTGGGTGTGGAAGAGTGTAGCATAGTAGAAGGAATCTTATGGGATTTTATAGTGTGTGGATGCTCATACCTATGTGGAGTGCATTATTAGAGGGCTTTATTGTGTGTTTTACGCACACACTAGTAGGATGTGTTAAGTGGAGATATTTTGAGTGTGTGTAAGTGTATGAGAGTTGGGTGTGAGTAATTGGTTTGCACTAATGAGGAAGTGACACGTGGCAAAAGTTAGGTAAAAGAAAATGCACATGAAATGTACATGAAATGGAGAATTTCTTCATTTCCCGTAAATCACTTCTTTCCCTTCATTCTCTTCTTCTTCATCATTTTCTTCATCCTATTCTTCATTTCCTTCATCTTCTTCTTCACCTTCTTCATCCTTTTCTTCTTCAATTTATTCACATCTAAAAATCCTAGCTTAAATCTAAGAAATTGCGGGTAAAAATCAATAAATCTTGCATTAATTTTGTAAGATCAACAACTCCTAATTTTATCTTAATTATCCAATTTCTTTTATTTTTGTTGGATTTTAATTTAGGTTATGTGTTTTGTGTATTTTTGGTGAATTGATGATTAGTTGAACCTCCTCCAAATTCTAAAGGCAAGGAAAAGGTTGGATCTAGTGGGATCAAGTGAAAAAAAATTCAGGTTTGGGATTTTGTTTGGAAATTTGATTGTTAATTTATGTGTTTTGATGGCTTGGATTAAATTTGGTGAATTGATTGTGTAAAATGGGTTGATTTGAAGCTGTTGAATTTCAAAGGGTAAATCTGTTTTTGAGGGACAGATTGACCTTTGCTCATTGTTTTTAGCATAAATCGAGTTTTACAATTCTAAATTGTATGATTATAGTTGGGCTAGAACCATAACATCTGTGGATAAAAGTTTGTAGAAGCAACCATAATTTAATTCGGACTCTAAGCATTTCAAAATCACCCATTACAGTAGCGAATATCATCAGGTGTGTCTGTGGAGCAGGGTAGAGACATTTGAGTATATCTCTCTGAATTCAGCTCCAATTGAGTTGATTCAAATTTCATCTGACAGGTAAGATCCGTATCTAAAATTTTCTAAGAGAGTGCTGGAGCTAATTCTGGACTTAGGATCTTCAAAATTTCTAAAAACTGAGACCTCTCTGCTTAGGTGGGTCTGATTGACCTTTGGTCACTCTTTTTAGAATAAGTTGCGTTTTACGACTCCAAAATGCGTAATAACAGTTGGGTTAGAACCCAACTTCCGTATCTAAAACTTTGTAGAAGTAATCATAATTTAATTCGGACTCTAACTATTTTAAAATCGCCCATTACTGTAGCAAAAATCATCAGGTGTGTCTGTGGAGCAGGGTAGAGACATTTGAGTATATCTCCCAGATTTCAGCTCCTGTTGATCTGAAATTTTGTCCATATAAAGTTAACATCTTGAGGCTTAATTGTTATGAAAACCATTTGGTTTAAAAATGTCATTTACTTGTTCAAAAATGCATGTAAAGTCAGTAAACGGATTCTGCCCTGTGTCTGGGGACTGGTTGGAAAGAAATGTTACTTATTTTATAATTCGGTAATGAGGTTATGTAATTAAATTAACCGTGAATTAAATAAATTATTATAATGAAGAATTAATAAATATGATAATTAATTTATGCATGTTAAATTCAATAGTTATTCTTATTGAACAAATTTGTAACTAAATGTGAATTGTGTTGTACATGACCTGCTAGAGTCAAGTCAGTGGATAGTTAGGCATGCCTAATAGAGTCTTTTAGCTGCAGCCTATATGGATGAATTATATGGATGGTTTGGATCCTGATCAGATCCCCGATTGGTTCCTCGCGAACCCTATAAGAAAATGTGTTTGAATCCTCGCGATTCTTATTAATATGATGAATCTTGTTTAAGGGCCCCTATAAAGGTTTTATAAATATAAAATAAAAATGGTTTTCGATTCGTACCCGTAAGGTATCGCTATATGTCGATTCATACCCGTAAGGTATCGCTATGCGTATACTCGTTATCCACTATTATGAGTCAGCAGGATCTTTAATTAATATGTGATTTGTTATGTTACCGTTGATTATACAAAAGTAATAATTGAATGAGATAATATGGATATGGATATAAACATGAGATGCTGAATATATGGTTATAAATTGGAGCCTATATGTATACATATTATGACATGAATCATGTATATGCCATTATGAATGTGATATGCCTTGACGACCACTGTGAGTGGCCGTCCATATAATATGTGTGAATCCCCACTAAGCGTTTATTGCTTAGCACGGTGTGTCTACCCGTGCAGGTACTTAAGAAGCTTTGTTTAGAATGAGTCGCTGCAGTCAAGCCAACACAGCAAGGTTTAGAGTTTGGAGTTTATTTTATTATGGTTGATTCTTTTATGAAAGAACTTTTGATATTGGTTTGGAAAATAGCTTCCGCTGGTGTATTTGTATTTGGGCTTGTAATATTATTACATATATGATGAGTGATAACATGCGATGTATTATGAAAAATTTTAATTATCTTGTAATTCAGTATACATGTTTATGTATGATTATATTATTTGTATAGTATCTGCTTGGTGACACCCCGACTCATACGGGTATGGGTAGGGGGTGTTACAATTGGTGTCTTCTCGTGTATGTTGCAGGTTCAGTTTTGGTTCGCATCTCGCATCTGCAGGTCGGCCACTAGGAGTCAGAGTTGGTTCTTTTGTGCTGGACTCCTATATTTTGTTCATGCTATTGTATAGAATATTTATTTCTGTATATGGTTTTATGTTTAAGTATTGAAGGACCCTTTGTAATTTTGGAATTATTGAATATTTTCGATTTGTGTAATTAAGTTTATTCTTATAATGCTTATCATTTTTGCCTTCGCTTCCGCGTGTATGTTGTTTTTTGTGTGCGTGATGCTCCGGTATCCTTCCAAAGGGGGTATCAGGGTGTTACACCCCATACCCGCAATTGGTACGGATATCGGATATCACTACACTATTGTCTAATCGATGCTTATGACAAATGCAATAATTTTTTTTCTTTTCTTATAAACTATCATTTATCTCTTTACACTCTTATGTCACTGACATGCTCATTCAATCATACTCTATTACATTCACTATGTTCATATTACACAATACATAATCATTACAGTTACATATACAATTCTGACGTGTTACATATACATCAATGCTAAACTCTTACATATACATGCCACTAACACTATTCATTGGATAAATTTTCAGTAGCATAACCGCTACCACTTAACTAACCCAAACCTACACTCAAACAATCACACAGCCCAACACAGGGGCACAACATTCATAACTTATTATTCAATCAAATTTTAATCTATTCCAATCAAATCATGTAAACTAATCTAATACAATAATAGCCATCTTTACATTTGACTAATTAAAAAATACAAAACATTCATACATGTTCTAATAACAATAAACCTACTGTCCTTATCTTCAATCCATGGTTCAATCTGATCTCAAAGCTGGTACTATGGCTGCTCCGTAAACGCTTTACTCGGTACCTATAAGCAGTCAAATAAACTACGTGCTGAGCATTAAATATGCTCAGTGGTGATTACAAATCTAATAATTTCCATTTCTAACTTATACACACACATGCATAAAATGCTAAGCTCAATTTATGCCTTAATTTTATTTCAATCTCTTATTAATCCTTCACTTAGGGCCATTTTACACTATAGTCCGTTATTTGCCCTTCTTATTGGCAAATTATAATTTAATCCCAAACTTATTCAGTGCTTATCAAATAACTCTTTCATTTAACTAAATTACCATTCTGCCACTCAGTCTCCATTTATTTATAAACATGCCATTGAGTAAAATTTCTCACCTTTATTTACTTAATTAGCATACTAATTACTCTTTAGTCCTCAGATTTTCATTTTAGTTCTCATTTGGCTATCATTTTACTCATCTAATCACATATCACTACATTTTTTTTCCATTCCTACACTAACACTATTCTTTGTGCACTTTTTTACATTTGACATGTCAATTTACGTTTTAGTTCCTAACTTATCACTTTCGTGTTCATTTTACATATTAGTTCATATTACATCTTTACATTGCATTTACATTCATTAATCATTCATTTTATCATTTTTATTCATTTAACCTATCATTTAATATACAAATTACCGTTTAATCCCTATTTTATCAATTTCAGAAAAAATTACATTTTTGCCCTTCTTTTGACTTTATTTACGGAATTGCCACTAATTCATTTCTCTTTTCATTTTAAATCATTATTTGGCTTATAAATTACATATTTGTCATTGACTTAACATTTTCATGGCAATTTACATTTTAGTCCTTCAGCTTTGAATTCTTTACATAATTGTCATTTTAATTTCACATTTCACTTACATATTACTTATCTACATACCTTTCTATATAATTACTATTTTGCCCATAACGTTTTATCAAATTACCCTTCATTTAATGTTTAATTACAATTTTGTCCTTTGTCTACTATATTTTCACATTTATTCACTTCTTAGCTTATAATTTACCAAATAGTCTCACGACTAATTATTTTTGCTGTAAATTACGTTTTGGTACTTAAACTTTTATTTTCTTTCATATAGGTTCTTTTTCATTTAAATTTTCATGTTCGCTATACTTATCACATTTCCAGGTCATTTATATTATTATGACTCATTTGGCTTTTAATTTGGGAAAATTTGCCATTTTCACCCCAAACTTTTCTTCCTTTCATTTGGATCATTTTTCATATAACTTTTTATTTTCTTGTTGCTTTTCACATTTTTATGTCATTTTTCTTTTGATAGAATCGTATCATTTTACAATCTTGTCTTTTTTACACTTAGGCTTTTTATACATTATGCTTTTATTTGCTATACTTTTTACATATTATGCCATGTGATCTTATGGCTTTACATGTTATAATTTCTCATTATGCTTTTAGATATTATGTCATACTACATAATATCGTGTGACATTATGCCTTTACATGTTATAGCTTTGCATATAATGTTTTTACATATTACACTTTTACATATTAGGCTTTTATACTTTATATCTTTTACATGTTACATTATGTCATTTTACTTTATATCATATCACCTTTTTATCATTTTACACTTTATCACTTTACTTTATATCATTTTACATATTATGCATTTACATTTTATACTTTTATATGTTACACCTTTACATGTCACATTAAATCATATTACATTTTACCTTATTACATTATGGCATGTTACACTTATATCATATTACTTTTGCATTATCAAATCATTTTACAATCATGCCACTTTTATGCCCTTAGTACAATCCCAACAGAAAATTTGCAAACTGGATATACGGGACGTGGGCTTTAGAGATCCACTGCATTGCACTAGGGAATGACCCCGAAGGACCACTTCATCATGCAACATGTGACGTGTGACATATGACGTGTGACATATAACATTTAACATATAACAGAGGGCTATGGGAGACCATCGTGAATCTCACATAGTCAAGCAAGTCGCCATGACTTGCACTGCAGTACGGATGTCCTCATGGCTAGCCAAACATATTCTGAACAAGATTAAACCGCTAGACACTGCTAAGGGCAGAACTTTTTAAAAGACTTTCAAATCCACTTTCCATTCTTTTAACACTTTCGTTTTACATATAACATATAACTTATCACTGCATTTTCATATTTTCACACTTTTAATTTCAGTTACGTTTTACGTTTCGTTTTCATTTTAGTCACTTCATCATTGTTTCACTATCCTAATTGATTACTATTCTGATCATTTAGGCACAATTCTTGTCACATACTTATTTCACAAAATAAGTATACTCATTCCAGTCTGTAGCTGTAAGCTCATTTCAAGCCACTCATAGTATTTTCTCATCATTTCAATTTCAATTCACTAGTTAGTCATCAATTTTAACATTTATACACATTTCATGAACTAATTCTTTATAGTTCAACATTACCACATTGAGCATATTATTAAAAAATATTCATGTATATTCCATAAATTCTAATTAAATTTATGGACACTTCTTTTCATATCTAATTTCATTTTAGGCCATTAATCTTTGATTATACACAAGGTACTCCCTAGTATACACTAAGGGTTCATTCGGCCAAGGAAGGCACTTTACCTTATAATTTCTTTTAGTTTTATTTAGCATTCTATTTATTTCTTAATCACTCTTATAAGCTTATACTCAAATAAGCTTACATTTAGCATAAATTTCACTTAAGTCAATCATTCTATTTCCATGTATTTTTTTAACTTTTCTTTTCACTTCTAAGTAACTCATTTATTCATTTTACACTTCATATGACATATAAAAAACACAATCTATCACAATTCCTTACTCAGTTCATTCAGCCATCTTAGGGTTTTTCCTTAACATTTTAGTTTTCATCCATTTATCACTCATTTCACTAGATTAGGCCTTAATTCATGTGCATATACCATTTAATTTCATGTAATCACTAGGTATACATTAAATATACCTAAGTATACCATTATGTCTAACACTTGCACTTAATTTTATTTCACTTTAATCACTCTAATTAGCTTAGTTACCCTCCCTAAGCTCAATTATCACCACAATTTCAATTATACATGCAAATTGCACTTAGTCACCATATAAACATAACATTAAACATAATTTTCCAAAGGAATGCTATAAGCTCCACAAGCCCCTTCTTACTTGTCTTTGGCCCTTGAAAAGCCATTTCCCCTTGAATCCTCATTAGTGGCCGAATTTACATAACAACAAAACATTAATAAATTTCTTTCTTTTATCACATATAACCTTATAAACATACTCTAAACATCCTAGAGTACTCATGGAAACCATTAAATCAATTTAAAACCTTCTAATTCTCTTAACACCAATTTGAGACATACTCTTGAATCCTTGCTTTTTCTTGCTTTTAATCCACAAAATGGATACTAGAGACTGCTATAGACTTATAGAGGGGCTGAATTAATTTTAGGACACTTGAATTTAGCAAGAAATCTAGCAAGAATGAAGAAATTTTTAGAGAGGAGCAAAGGAAGAAACTTTCGACCAACTAAGGGAGAAGAGAAGGCAGAAGGAGATAAGGATTACTTGCCTAAAACTCTGTCATTTAAGTGCTTGTATAGTGGCCCAAAATGGTCCAACCTATAAAGCCCAATTACACTTTTAGGCCCAATATGCAATTTGTCTATGGTTTTCTCATTTTTCAACTCTCAATCACTCCAAAATCAATTATATAATTCATATCATGTAAAAACTAGGTTGTACACAAAATTACAACTCAATCAAAGTCCATTTTAGGTCTAGTTCAATCAAACCGGTCCAATCAGCAAATTTTCAGTGTTCTTAAAAAATTTCCTTTTTATTACCAAAACATTCTACATATCATTTAGAATCAATCTTGAAATTCTTGCAATTTTTAAAGATTATTTACTATTTATAAATTCTTAGTCAAACCTCAGGTCAAACTAACTGCTATTCAAATCGAAATCATATATTTTTCCTTGCTTTCTAAGGTCAATTCCTCATAAAAATGACTTCATAATTCTTAAAATATATTCATTAGACTCCAATAATATTTTAGAGTCAATCGAAAATCATTTCCCAGTTTGTAATTATTTACCAGTTTGATAACTCAATTTTTCAGTGCCACCAAAAATTAATTTTTCTTTACCATATAATTCTACTCATCAATACGAGTACATCCATATTCTCTGATTATTTTTCTAAGGTCAGTAACATCCTCTACGGTCTGGTCAAACTAGTCACTATTCACATCGAAACAGCTATTTTTTCTTATTCTTGACTTTTGGATGCCTATTTGACCTCGATTTCACTTCAAATTTCATATCCGGGTTTTCGCTGACAAGCTCTATCTATTGGTGTAATAAAATATTTTTTAATTCTGGTAGGTACTATTCACCCTTGTGTCAATATTCACTGTTGGGAATTACTATTTATGTCTAACCCGATATTGGGGTCATTACAAGTCGCTTCAGTCTATTGCTATGTATTGGCCATTTCTAAGGCATGCGAATGTTCTAGTAAGGACATCAAATCCCTGTCAACAAATCCGGACTATGATTGCTCTTTAGAAAACTATCGGCGTAATGCTCCAATACCCCTTAGGAGGATACAAGAGTGCTACAGATGCTAAATCTTTCATTTTAAATTAATAATAATTATCTGAGCTAATAAAAAAGAGAACTTAAATAACACATATCAAAACTATCATTAATATTAACTAGTTAAAGTTTACATCTTAAAAGTACAAAATTAATATTATACTATTACATATGCTTGATATACCAAAATAGAACATTTATATACATTACGAAAGTTAACCTAACTAGAAGACTTGAGAATCCTCCTAGTGGCCCACATATGTCCCTTTCAAAAACTCGAGCTTCCAATCTAGTAACTTACACGGGAGATAAATGCCCGTGCTGAGCTATGGCTCAGTGGGGATATAAATAAATAATGGTCTATTACAAAAAACCACAATTATCATATAATAATAATGAAACATGCTGTAGACAATATTAAGTCAACATTAGATAAAACATTCCCTATGTCATTAGAAACACTACACGTTAACAATATAATAAACTATGAAACTGTTACTACATCATGGCAATCACTATATAAATAGCAATGAACTATAGACAATCAATAAAATAGTGATCTTAGTTTAGCCTGAATCAATATAGCAGTAGATAATGGGAACACTGGATCCCACTTAGGTGTTAATCACTAAATACTGGGGAAGAACAGTATTAACACTTGAGATATGCAAATCTCAAATCACTAGATACCAATCAGGTATCAATACTGGATACTAAATAGGTACCAACTCTGGCAGCTGCGGACACTAACCCTTATAGGCATGCCTACCTATCCACGGCTCGATTACAGGCTAATAATTAATCCACTTAATATACATATATCACACTAAGCATACCATATCTCATCAAGTATAAGCTTCATATATTTACTTATATTATCACATTATACTTTACTATGCACGATCATTCATAATCCAATACAATATACACATATATAAGAATAAATTATTTGCATTCAAGACTCTCAACAGTGTCACGGTCGAGACAAAACCCTAAACACATTGCTATCGCACTCGCGGACAACATCGGACTCATGACATAATGCCAAACTGGCTTCTGTTGCACCCGCGACGGAGCTTGTGATCGTGACAAGGCACGGCATGGAAATTTTTCCTATGGAGCATTTTGTTGCGCTCATGACAGAATTTGAACTATGTGTTCAAACTCTAACATTCACAAAATCTCAACCACATACCAATCACATACCTTCCTATATTCACATGCATGACTTCTATCATTACTCAAACCCCAATTCAGCCTAAATAGCCTTCAAAATTAGCAATCATAGGCAACTAACTTTCTCATAGATAACTTGTAACAACATACAATCAACATGCATATAAACATTAAGTAATAAACCTAAAAATGGTACAACTTCATGTTATCATTAGAACATGGCCAATTCAACAATATTGACCTAAGCACAATTTTATCCACTGGAAGAGTTATTGAACCCTTCAAAACCCACATTTTCCCCAATTAATCAAACATGCATCTAATTGAGAATTACATATAAAAATCCCAAACCTTGATTGCTAGCTCCTTCAACTTCACAAATTAAGCAGCTTTCTCTTTTCCCTTTGTTCTTCTACTTGATTCTCCAACTTATAAACCAATATCACACACATGCAACATAATTAGAAATATAAACTTAAATCTTACCAAATAAAGAAGAAATCAAGCTCAACCATACCTTTCTAATTTATCACTTGATCTTTTCAACCAACCAACTCAAATCTTTTGAATACTAATGAAGTAGAAGAATAAACAAGAAGGAGATAAAGAGGAAATAAAGAACAAGAGAGAGATGGAAAAAATGGAGAACAAAGAGAAAGAGAAATCCAGTCCAATGCATGCAAAGAGAAGAGAAATCTACCTCTCCACTCATTCTATATATTGCATATAAAATACAAGGTATTAAGCTATAAGCCATACAATGCTTTGTGGCGAGCTTTTAATGTGAAACTTGGACTCTACTATCTTTTAATTAAAGTAAATTAATCTATCTTAACTTAATTAATCCTCACTTAACACTAATTATATAAAATTGCACTTTGGTCACTCAATTATTTTATTTTCATGCAATTGGGTCTTTAATTCTTAATTACACTTTTGTCCAAATACTATAAACCCTAAATTAGACTCACTTAATTACCCTAATCATGCTCAATACTACTAAGGTTAATTTCAGGTCATTACAACTCTCTCCCACTTAATGAATTTTGTCCTCAAAAGTCCCTCTAATAAATGCAATAACTCTAACCATACAAAATATTATGCAAAGACATTTATCCAATCAAATATAAACAACTACTTTAAGTAACATACTAGGTAGAACATCTTGATCTCTCTTATCCTCTACCAAAGTCATAGCATATACTCTTCTAATAGGTATATTAGGTCCCTCTACGGTTTCTGAAATAACAACAGACTGTTGTCAGGCCTGACCGGTTCTCTTTCTAGCTCTTCCTCTTTTATCACCTCTTGAGTTTGGTGCACTTTCCCTTCTTGATTGCATAATCAAGTTTTCATGTGCTTGGGGACACTTTGCCACTAAATGGTCATTACCACCACACCTGTAACAAGCTCCAGTGAGCTTCCTACATACACCCAAATGGATTTTCCCACAATGCTCACATATCGCCGGGACACTTCCCCTACTTGATGGAGCTGGAACTCCAACTTTAGAAACTGACATCTTCATACTTGACTTCTCACATCCCAGTAATCTCTATGATGCACTAAACATACCTTGACTATCTTTGGTCTCATAAACTCTTTTATTAGAAATAACTCCAGGCCCACTATACTGCCACTTCCTCTTTTGATTCTTTCTTTGAGCTATCTTAGACTTTTAAAACTTCTAAGCAGCTAACACTAACTGGTAATAACTCACTAATTGCAATGAAGTCATTGCAACTATCAATCCCTTGATTACTTCATTCAAACCCTACTCAAACTGACGACATTTAAATTCTTCAGTCATTAAAGCATTAGGTACATACTTACTAAGTCGGCCATATTCTTTTTTATAATCAGCCACCATTAAGTTTCCCTACTTCAGACTCATAAATTCTCTCTACCTTGCCTTTCTATAGGCTTTAGTAACATATCTCTTTTCAAACTCCTGAACAAAGAAATCCCAAGTCAAATTAGTAGGTCGTTGAGGATTTCTTAATACCAACTTCCACCAGTCATATGCTGGACCTTGTAATAATGATACAGCAGATGACACTCACAGTTCTAGTGGACTATTTACTTCTTGCAATATTCTATCCACTTTCTCTATTCATAATTCTGCTATGTCCGACTCATTTAAAGAAGTTCCTCTAAATTCCTCAGCTCTTCTTTTCCTAATCACAACTGAAGGAGCTTTATGGGCAGTTAATCTATCTATTATATGCATTAATCCCTATACTAACACTAGATTTTCTGGAACTAAGGGTGGCTTTCTTACTGGTGGGGGCTCAGGTGCATCTGGATTAACATGAGATAGGTTAACGCTTCCAGTAGTTTCACCTACATCTTCACTAGGATCTGATTCCATTATCACTCTGCAAAATAAAGAAAATAACATCTGCATTGTGGCAACACTCTAAACAGATTCATATCAATTATATTCATTATAATTCCTATAGTCCAGAACCGCCTAAACCTATGCTTTAATACCACAACTTGTAACGCTCCAATACCCCTTAGAAGGATATAGGAGTGCTACGGACGCTAAATCTTTCATGTCAAATTAACAATAATTATTCGAGCTAAAGAAAAAAGTGAACTTAAATAATACATATCAAAATTATCATTAATATTAACTAGTTAAATTTTATATCCTAAAAGTACAAAATTAATATTATACAAATACATATGCTTGGTATACCAAAATGGAACATTTCTATACATTACGAAAGCTAACCTAACTAGATGACTTGAGAATCCTCCAAGTGGCTCGCAGATTTCCCTCTCAAAAACACAAGCTTCCAATCTAGTAACCTACACGGGAGATAAACACCCGTGCTGAGTTATGGCTTAGTGAGGATATAAACAAATAATGGTCTATTACAGAAAAATACAATTATCACATAATGATAATGAAACATGCTGTAGACAATATTAAGTCAACATTCGATAAAACATTCCCTACGACATTGGCATCACTGTATGTTAATAATATAATAAACTCTTAAACTGTTACTACCTCATGGAAATCATTATATATATAGTAATAAACTATAGATAATTAATAAAATAGTGATCTTAGTTTAGCCTGAATCAATAAGCCGGTGGATAACGGGAACACTGGATACCACTTAGGCGTCAATCACTAAATACTGGAAAAAAAACAGTACTAACACTGGAGATATACAAATCTCAAAATCACTAGATACCAATCAAGTATCAACACTAGATACTAAATAGGTACTAACACTGGCAGTTGCGGATACTAACCCTTATAGGCATGTGCGACACGCGTCGAACCTCGGGGTGCCCCGAACGACCCGCTTTTAGGGCATTCAAGAGAGGTTCGTTAAAACTTATAAGAAATTACAAGTGAATTTATTTTGGGCAACAAGGACGTTTCTTGGAGTCGCCACCCAATAGAATATTGGGATAAGTCATCTAGCCTCAGTGAGCCTAAGACAGTGCATGTGTATCCATTTTGGACAAGCTAGAGATATTTTGGAGGCCCCACCCCAATAGAATATTGGGATGGCCCTCTAACCTCGTGGAGCCTAGGATTATGCAAATTGGGCCTTTTTTGGGCAATAAAAGATATTTTGGAGACCCCACTCCAATGAAACATTGAGATGGTCCTCTAACCTCATTGAGCTTAAGACCAGAGAAGGTTTGAGACTTCCCATTTATTCATACCTTGTGATACGGATCAGCCAACCAATAAAGACCCACTGAAGATGCCAAGTGGTCCAATCACAAGAGGGCAAGCTAAGAAGCTGAAGGAGGCTATGACAACATATGTACAAGGCTTTGTTACTCAAGAGCTACATGAAGATGCCTTTGAGAAGTGTCAAAGAGAACTTGAAGGAGGCTTTCACAAAGTACTTAGCCTTTTGAAAGCTTGTGATGGAATTGGGCAAACTTAAGTCATTTTTGGGCTTATAACGCTCCAATGCCCCTTGGGAGGACAAGGGAGCGCTACACGACAAACACGCTATAGTTAAATTCAATTAACATCATTAATCTACTTATCATCAATTGGTCAATATTATTATTATTATGACCGATAATTATCTCTATTCACCACCACTATATGATCACTATTCCATACACTAGCACTTGTTCACTATTGGGTTACTGTTTAGGTTACAAATTACATATTACAATACAAACTTAAATGGACATAACTATACATGCTTTACTTATACAAAACCGGAATTATAATAACATATCATCATTATAAAACCATAACTTAAACTGATAACTCCCAGCTCTTATAGTGGCCTGCAGATACGCTTCCAAACATGATCTCCATGCTAAAGACCTACACGGGGGATAAACACCCGTGCTAAGCAATAACGCTTAGTGGGGATTCACAAAACATATAGACCTCTAACAAAACCACTAATTCATACATCTTGCATATCAATAATTCATATATTTATCATGCCTTAACATTTCAATAGCAATAGTCCAAAACAACATATAACTATACCACTACAATGATCATGCTTATCAAACAGGTTCAATAATAAATGATAGCCGACATACCATGAGGCTTAGCATTATTATCATTCAATACGACATAGCCAACAATAGCTTTATTCAATATTAACATTGTCATGTTACATGTAAATTTAATATTAGCACTAAGTATACAATATCATTCTTTTGGTTGATAGCCTGAGTCATTATACAGAACAACATAACATACTTTTACTAAACAGTATACTATGCAATAGCAATTCAACAATATCTCAATAACATGTCAATATTAAATAATCCATGTTATATGATACCAATATTCAATAGTTCACTAAATAGTTAATAATACGATAGCATGTCTTCCATAGTTCATATTAAATAAAATATCATACAATATTCGATACACTATGTTAACAAAGGACTTCACTATCAAGATCACTAATTCACTCAGCATGGCAAAAAGTCATGCAATAACTATAAGTCGATAATCACATGCCCATGCTCAATATCTCATACTCTACCATGCCAATAATCACTACACTATGCCAGCGGATGGCTTCACTAACAAGAATCTCTAGTTCATTTAGCATGGCATGGATATTACATAATCAATAAGAGCAATGTTATCAATACATATATAGAACACAATCATATTATAACACAACATCATCATCAATCATTCACATGCATTTATCGTTAATGGCCTGAATCATTTTAGAGGTGGATACAGGTACAATAATCATTAAACACTAGAGACCGAAGTCTCAAACACTAATTCACTAGATACCTGTCGGTATCAATAACTAGACACCCGTCGGTGCCAATCACTAGACACTCGTCGGTGCCACACTAGCAGCCGCAACTCACTAACCCTTCATAATCATGGTAATTTATCCATGACTCGACTACAGGCCTGTTAGTTTATTCATTGACTATGCATTCATTCTCATGGCATCATTCATTCGCATGTTAATCAATTGCATATTAATATTTATTCGAATAGTATCATTCATTGGCATTATATTATTCATTCTCATGGTAATGTTCATTCGCATTGTGATATTCATTTGCATAGTACTATTTAATCACATAGGAATATTTGTTCACATAGCATCACCGCATTAAGCTCATTCACATCAGATTATGCCATGTACACACACATGACTTGATTAACATATTATCATTGCATTATTAAACTATTATGCCATAGCATCATTTAAATGTAATTGCAATTGGAAAAAATTCATATACTCATTTCATAACATTAGACATGAGTTGGACAAGTTATAGGAATTTGTAGTGGAGTTCGGGTGCATTTCGGGAAGAAAAATACCCTAAATACACAATACTGGAAAGGGTCATGGTGGCAATGAGTTTGTTGTGACATGTAATTTTTCCTTGTCTCGGCATTGGTCATGGTGGCAACCATTTAGTTGTGACCGTGACATACTAAAATTGAGCAAAACAGAAGCAAAACTCAGGACTGCTTCACTACCCGTTTTTGTTCAACCTAAACCGACATGTAAAAGACCTTTTTAGGAAAAATTTCCTTCTTAACATTTTTTCCTTAGGACGTATCTTTGACATAAGACAAGTTTCAGGTCATTTGGACTTATAAAAAATCAATTATGAATTAAAAAATACAGACTGTTGCAGTGAACCAGCTAAGGTAGAGACTCGTCTGGTTTTGCTATTTTTAGGTGCCATAGAGCTTGAATTAGCTCATATTTATTTCTGTAAATTTTATAGGTATGGAAGTCATGGTTCAAATGGCGTAATAAACACTGAATTTGGAGTTCTTAAGACTAAAATAGTACACGGAGGTCTGGTGAGATATAAGCAGAATTTTTCCTTAACACTAGGGTTCATACTTGATCACATACAATACTCATGACAATTCAATTAACACTTCAACACACATCCATTTTACATTTAAACTATATCAAACATCAATTAACACATAGAAACACATACAATTCTTCCAACTATACAAACACATTAAACATGCATCAATTCAAATACAATCCCAAACCTCTTGGAGCTCTCCTTCACTTCACTACTCAATTGGCCTTTTCCTTTCCCTTTGCCTTTCTACTAGCTTCTTCCA
Organism: Excoecaria cochinchinensis; assembly: GCA_947683425.1. Taxonomy (NCBI): domain Eukaryota; kingdom Viridiplantae; phylum Streptophyta; class Magnoliopsida; order Malpighiales; family Euphorbiaceae; genus Excoecaria; species Excoecaria cochinchinensis. Next base: position 1,909,038 of record CANTUQ010000129.1, read on the forward strand.
CTTCTAGCCACATACGTATACACATATTCAAAGCAAGATTAATCATCAAAACTGAATTCCAAATCAAGAGAAAGAAGGAGACGAAGAACACTAGGTTTAATATTACCTTACCAATTGACTTAGACGGGTACACAAGCAAGCTCACTAGAATAATTCTAATTACTACTTAAAACTGAAGAAATGATGAAGAGATGAAGAAGTAAATTGCAGATTTTTCCTTTTGAGAATGGCTGGCCAAATGAGAGACAAGAGTGACCAATTTCTGGTTTCCAACACCTATCTATTTGCATGAGATTGCTAGGTGTCATGACTCAAGCCATCCCTAAAGCTAGGTGGCAACTCTAGCAATGATACATGGATTTCCACTATCTCTGGATTAAGGTTAATTAATCATTACTAACTTTAATTAATCCTACTTAGTTAATCTAATCTTTCTTAATCTAGCAAACCACACTTTGGTCACTACAATACTTTAATTTTATACAATTAAGTCCCTAGATTTACATTTTCAATTTAATCCAAATCTGTAAACCCTAATTAACACTCACTTCATTACACTAATCACACTCATTACTACTATGGTGATTTTCGGGATGTTACAGGGTTTATAGAGCTTTGGGCTTTAATTGTACAAGTCATGTGCTTCATTTAAAAGTCACATGACTCATTTAATTAGTGAGTTAATGGGCTAGGTGTGTTGGGCTTTTAGATTGGGTTTATTTTAGTTATTTTGGGTTTTAGTTAGTCTTTATTTTGGGCTATAAATAATTCAGCCAACTCTTCACTTAATGGGTTTTATTTTAAGTTATGTCTTATAAATGGGCTTATTTGATAGCTTAAGCCCATGAAATTTCGGCCTAGCTTAGTTAAAGGCCTCATTAGGGTTTTCTTTAGGTAATTTGTTAGCTAGGGTTAGCCACCCTATAAATAGTATATGTTATGTTGAGAAATGCAGATTTTGAATGATATTTGATTGGCATAGCCGAATTATCTTGCTTAGATTGAGAGTGAATTGCTTTCTTTTCTATTGCATGAAGAATTTGATTAACTTATCAATTGTTTGATTGTGGCATTTTTCAGGTTCTTTAATTTTCGATTATTTGCGTTTCCATTCACAAGTTGTTTGGGGGTTCAATAGGGAGGGTGTTTATCTGATTTTACTTTGCTATTCGAATCGTATATGTGGATTTGTAGCTCATTAGCCATTGGGTTTCGCATCATTTGGTATCAGAGCCAGGTTAAGGTAAATTCCTATTTATCTTAGTGTTAGGTTTGCGTTTTCTTTTTCTTTGAATTCTAGTTGTTTATGCCGAATTAGGTTGCATTAAGTTTCTTAGTCAATTGTGTTTCTTTGTGTGTTTAAATTGGCCTTTTCTTTTCTTACCTTTACCTTGAATTCGTGTAATAGCCTTGAATTGAACTCTTGAACATCCTTTGATTTGAATTTGAATCCTATTGGAAGAAGATTAGAGATTAGTTTGCTGATTTGAAAAAAAAAAAGAAATTTTCAAAAGGCCATAACTTTTAACTCGGGTGTCCGTTTTGCTATTATAATATGTTTTTGAATGCAGTCGTTACATGGGCCTTGCCCTATGTAATTGCTCTTTTCAGACCTCAAAAATGACATTTAAACCTCTATTTTTCACTTTGAAGTTTTGCGTTTTGAAAAGGGGCTTTAGAAAATCAAATTTGAACTCTGATCACATTGGGCTTGAGACGTTTGGGAGTTGTAGTCTAGTTGTTATTTCTTTCAAAAAAAAGTGAAGAAAAAGAATAGTGGAGGAGAAAAGGGTAGGGTGTAATTCGGCCAAGGGAGTACATTTATAGCAAAAGGGAAAATCCAAATCCTTTAATAGGTGGGAAAGTTAATCCTAAGTGCTTGAGGATTAGGGGCAGCAAATTAATACTTTTCTAAATAGAGATAGGAATCCTTTAAGTAATAGAAAAATTTAATCCTATCTGTTTTGGGAATAGGAAAAGTTAATCCTAATCCACTTTTGATTAGTATTATCTAATTCGGATAAGGGTTCATTTGTGCTACCATTTGCTTACCATTTTGGATATCAATTTCCTATCATTTGCTAACCATTTTTGGTATCATTTTTCTATCATTTTCTATCCATTTTTGGTATCATTTTCTTATCATTTGCCTACCATTTTGGTAACATTTTGGTACCATTTTGCTATCATTTTTACACCATTTTGGTATCATTTTGGCATCATTTTTCTATCATTTTGCCATCATTTTTCTACCATTTTGCCATCATTTTGCACACAACTTCACACATTAATTAGAGCTTGATATACCATGCGGCCTATTCATTATTTTGGCTCTAAGTTGAATTATCGTGAGTGCATTCTGCCTTACTTAGTATAATTAAGTTTCTTTGTTATTTTCTTGCTTTGTTGGGTAGAATAGCTAGTTCTATTTTTGGTTTACTCTATAGTGAATTAAATTCATACATTTTATCCAGATTGTCATTTTTTCTTAATTCTTATTGCTTATTTCTTTATTTTGAGCTTGCTTTTGTTCCTTTACATTTTTAGAGTATCTTTGCTTATTCTAGTACTCTAATTTGGATATAATCAAGTGGTATACTAGCCTTGTCCGTGTACCACCTTCATTGTGTCTAGAGTCTTTTTTTCTAGCTTTGAACTTTCTTTTTATTGTTAGTTGCTTATTTCTTTGATTTCTAAAACATACTAAATTCTTGGTTTGTGAATTGAATTCTGAAGTGCAATTTAAAAGTTGCAATTAGAGTGGTAAAAGGCAAGAGTGTGCGAGTACATTAAGAGGGTAAAAGCCTTGAATGAGTGAAACATGAGAGGAGTGACATCCTTTGAGTGTAAACACATAAGGGAGTGTGTCATGTTATTATCTAACATGTTTTTGTAGATTTTTCAATCATGACTGAAGAAACTAGTGGGAAGGGAATATCCCAAGGTGAAGATCATGTACCAGTTAACAAGATGTTATATCAAGCACTCATTAGTGAGATTCGAAATTTGACCCTTATAATGGATGGAATGGAGGAGAGGCTTGAAGGAAGTATATCTAATATACCTAAAAGGGCAGCTAGGAGAGGCCGAATTATTCAAGAACATATAGTGCATGGTTTTGATTATGATGAGGAAGAGGAAACTAGTGCAAGGATAGATGGAAACTTGGGAAACATCAAACTCAATATTCCCCCATCTAAGGGTAGAAATAATGCTGAAGAGTACCTAGAATGGTAAAGGAAGGTTGAAATGATCTTTGGTTGCAATAGGTATTTTGAGGAGAAGAAAGTGAAGATAGCAGCTGTGGAGTTTAAAGATTATGCATTATTTTGGTGGGATCAATTGAACCTGAGTAGAAGGAAAGTGGGTAGACGTCCTATTAGTAATTGGGAAGATATGAAGGAGGCCATGAGGAAAAGATTTATGCCTTCACACTACTTTAGGGAGCTACATTAGAGGTTGCATAAACTAGTGCAAGGGGGTAGGTCAGTAGAGGACTACCATAAGGAAATGGAAATGTGAATGGTTAGAGCTAACAATGAGGAGGATGAAGAGGTAACCATGGCTCAGTTTCTAAGTGGGTTAAATAAGGAGATTGCTGATGTCATAGAGCTTCATAGGTATGATTCTATGGAGGAAATATTGAATATGGCAATGAAGATCGAGAAACAGAAGAAGAGTAGGAGCTTCATGTAACACCCCGAATACACCCTAGTCGGACTAGGGTAAGTTTAGGGTGTAACAGAAACCAAATATGCTTGAGATAGGGATGGAAGTGTCCAAAAGGGACACAACCGTCATTAATTCGAAAGTTTCGGCAAGTTTTGGTAAATTGGATAGCTATATCGCCGTGCCTTAAATGACGTGAAAATAATTATTTTGGTGATTAAAAAATGTGTATGTGGATGATGGAAATGAGTTATTGCAGCAAAGGATGTGACCAGTTTTATTTGTGTAAGGTAAGGTTATTTTGGTCATTTTGTAATTAAGGATTGAATTTATTGAATTAGTTAATTAAGTGGGTCAATGTATGCAATAGAAAAGTTAAATGCCAATTGGAGGGAAGGAAGTAAGATTAAGGAATAAAAGGTAAGTTTGGCATAAAAATCTTTAGGGGACCAATCAACTTGTAACATGTGGCACTTGAGATAAGGATGGAATTAATTGCCTAAATTATACCATTTTGACTTCATTTAGGCCATTCTTGGCCGGGCAAGTGAGGGAAAAAGAAAGAGGGAGAGCCTATTCTCCTTTCTCATGCCAATTTAAGCATCTCTAGGCCAAGGTGAAGTTTTTCCCAATTTTCAAGTAATTAGATGCAAGGGTTAAGTTAGAAAAGGTAAGTAGTTGGTTTTTCCTTCTTCCTCTCCTCTGCTCCTTGAAGATAGATAAGGGTATGTGTAACTTTGAGTTTTGGTTTTTTTGTTTGGAGGGAACAAGAGAAGCTAAAGAGGGAGTAACAAAGCAAAGGGGATTAAGCAGTCATTTGAGCAATTTTGGAGCAAAGGAAAAGAGGTTTGGAACCTCTTTAGTTATAAATGTGAATTTGACTATGTTCATGTGTTATATGAGTTATTTGACTGTTTTGATAATGTTATATGATGATGGTACTGAGTGTTGCTTTAGATTATTAAGTTGTGCATGTGAATAGGATTTTTTTGGGTGAAAACTGTGTTAGGAAGCACTTGACCCTTCTTCGGTTATTAGGCTTTATTGGGCGTTTTAGGACTCCAAATAATATGAGACTAGTACCATTTTAAAGTTAAGACATATTACTACAAATGTCTTAGAAATAAGCTTGAGCTAATTTTAGCTATAAGTGTCCCAAAACGAGTCATGAATTAGAGGTATCTTCTCTGGCCAGGTTCAGGGGAGTAGTATAGGTTGTTTTGATCATATCTGATGATTTAAGTGTCCAAATGACCTAAAATTTGTCCCATTTGAAATTTAGCATCTTAGGGAATAATTTTTAATAAGGAACCTAAAAATGAGGTGTAGAGGTCGGTTCAGGCGATTGAAGTTTGAAGCGGAAAGCAATCTTGTGACCTGCCTTTATGAGAAACCTGAAGCGAGCTTCTGTTGCGAGCGTGACAAAATCTGCTTGACAAGTGTTTTTCTCCTTCTTTTGAACCTTTTGGTTGGTAGGAACCCTTTCCTACCTTTACCCTCTTCTAGTTTGTATATTTTATGATGTTTTCTCTTCCGAAAGACACCCAAACTTCATCGGAACTTCATGAGACATATTTATCATATATTTTGTAACAACCCGAAATGGCCCTAGTCGGAATACACATGCGAAGTCGGGAATTTAAGGGTATTTTAGTAATTTGTGCATGAGGAATTTGGATGATAAGGACTTAATTGCAAAATTAATTAAAGATGTTAAGTGCAGGAATTATCTAATGTGTGTGTTGTTTGGTAACAAGGTTGTAAGGCAATTATCTAGTGGATTTTGTGTTTTGTACTAAGGTTTAAAAATATCTACTTAAGAATTATCTAGTGTTGTGGGAGTATGGTGTCAAGGATTGGTAAGTCAAAGAAGGAAATATTGGACCTATAGGAGACTGCCATGTGGCTTGGTAGGTGTGCATTAAATGAAAGAAAAAAAAGAAGGAAATGGAGGAGAGAGAATGCAGGAACAAGTCTGCTCCCCGTTCTCCTCTCTTCTTCGGTTCTTCTTTCTCATTTCTTCTCTATTTTGTGCACTTCTTCCTTTTCTTTCTTGTGGCTGGTGTTTGGGCTCATGCTTGGGTGGTTTTGAGAGAGATTTGGAACAAGATTGAAGAGGTAAGTTGGGGTTGTAGGGTTTCCTGCGATTTTGGGTTGCTGTTCTTCTTCTGCTTCTTCTGGCTGTTTGAGTTATGGTTTTTGGAGGTGTAATCTCTAGGTTTTGTTTGTGCAAGTTTTGGGTTGCAAAAAGAAACTTTAAGGCAAGGAAAGGATTGAAGATTGAAGCTTGAAAAGTGATTTTGGATCTTCATTTCCAGGTTTGGGAGTTAATTGAATGTCTCTGCCCTAATTCTCATTTGGATGGTATTGTGTTTGTATTATTTAATTTATGGAATTTTGAGTGTATTTTGATCATGAGCATGTTGTGTTATGCATTTGAGTGATAAGGTAAGAGTTTGTGCATGATTTAATGGATTTTGAAAGGTTTTAAAATGGATTTCTGGAAAAAGATGAAGTTTCTGCGTTTTTACTGTTGATTGTGTTCATCGCAATATGCCCAGGTGAGAGGAAGAGCACGAGTCATGCTCATCCCCTCACAACATTTGCTTTCACTCGGAGGAGAAGCACGAAGCGTGCTTGGGAACACGAGTCGTGCTCTTAAGCACGAGTCGTGCTGCTGCCTTGGTTCTTCCTCCCTCTCTGCTGGAGAGCACAAAACATGCTCGAAGAGCACGAGTCATGCTCGTAAGCACGAGACGTGCTGATTCTCCTTTCTTCCTCTTTTTTCTTCCTCTTCCCTCAGTTGTGGCTGATCAGCAACACGAGCACGAGAAGTGCTCTTTGGACATGACTAGTACACGTGAGCACGAGTAGTGCTCATGTGCACGAGTTGTGCCCCGTTCTGCTCAGTAACCCCCCTTGTTCTGCTTGTCCTGTTTTCTATCTGGTTTTCGAAAATGATCTTCTCCTTTCACTCTGTATGGTTTCTTATTATTGTATGGGACATGTTTTTGTCTAAATTATTTTAGTCTTTGTATTTTAAAGTGGATGATTATTGATATGCTAATATTTGACTATGATAGGCTTAGTATTGGGACCTCTGTTAGACTATTGTTTGGTTTAAACTGTATGATTGGTTTATCTATGTTAATTATTATGATTCGTATCGTGTGATGCATTTTGAATACAAGTGAGTTGAATGCCATATTCATGGTTACTATTATTATGAGCCTGCTATATTAAAATGTGAAAGGTGTTATGCATATATTTACTCATGATTCTTGCCTAAGAGTAATATGTTATAGTTAACTTGAGTAGTACAATTGTATGATCAGGGTTTTGGTATTGATGATCTTTGGTATAATAGCGTCTTTATATCTAACTCTGGTATGCTTGATAGCGGTGATTATTCATATAGTGTGTTGACTGAATTATACTGTATGCTTGGCAACACGAATGGTATGATGCATGTTTCTTCTTAGTGCATGGTGTATGCTTATTTATTCCCATTTATGCATGATTAATATGATGAACTATACGATTATGAACCCATGAATGATATATGAGCAATTTGGTAAGTATCATGAAATGAGTTTGATTTATTATGCAAACCTAAGAATTGTGATCCTTGCTATGAATAATGTGTTATGCTTAAGTGTGATGAGTGTTATGCATGACCTGTGAGAGTCAGTCTAGTGGATAGTTAGGCATGCCTAATAGAGTCTCTTTAGCTGCAGCACCTTTGGACTTTTGGACCCTGATCAGGTCCCCATTTGGTTCCTCGCGAACCCTTTTTAATATGTTCGTATCCTCGCAATCCTTTTTAATGTGTTTGGATCTTGTTTAAGATCCCCCTCAGTAAAATGTTTTAAATGTGATAAAATAAAATGGTTTTCGATTCGTACCCGTAAGGTACCGTCATGCATTCGATTCGTTATCCACTATTGTGAGTCAACAGGTGCTTTATTGTTTTGGTTTGCTTTGAAATAACTATAAGAATGTGATATCCGAATGAGCAGGATAATGATTTGAGGAATCTGTTTATATGTATATGAACGTGAATATGAGCTTCAGAATGTTTGCCTTTATTATGCAAGCATGATTTTATATCTAACACGATTATCCACATTTGTCATATGATGTGTTATAAGCTTCAGAATGCTATGAATGTGATTCGAATATTATGTATATACATATGTGACTCAAGCATGGTTTCATTGTATTTAAGCACGTGAATCGGATCAGTTATGGGTAGGGGTATCTGAATTAATATATTTAAGATTGTGAACTTGACCTCTTGAATGCTATAAGGTAGAGCCATGATATATTTTTCCTTGGTTTATGCCATCATAGTGATTTCGGTATGTTAACATGCGTTTACAATGCATGTTGTGATAACATATGTATTGTGCAGTGTTATGGAGTATTGCTGTGTATATGTTATGCCGGTCTTTGCTGTTGTAGTAATTTCAGCATGTTGTTAGGTGTCTATGTTTCTTTATATGCTGCTATGTGTATTGATGTAGTAATGTGAGGGTATGCTGCATTAGCTTTGTAAGTGGTTTCAGCTAGTGAATGATCATCGTTAGGTGATGGTCTTATGCATGTTTAGATAGTTAGAGATTATGCATTGATATTTAATGGATCTCAGTAAGTGTATGTGAGATTTATTTGTATTTTCGCATGATGATGTGATGCTATGTTATTATTTTGGTCTCTGCTTTTGGAGTGTCTTCGGCATGATATTATATATCAGAGTGGCGCAGTAAAAGTGTTGTGCTTTGACCTCATCAGCCGGTTCTCAGCTAGTGTGCATGTATTATGGCATGATAGTTGTATGTTTGGACCTCTAGTGATGTTGCATGATATTTGTGTGCATCATTGTATGGTAGTATAGTGCATCAACCTTGTAATTCGGGTATTAGTTAATGTGTTTGTGCATCTCTACATGATAGTTGCATTGTGTATAAATCAGCTTTTGGTTGGTATATGGGTATTTTGGTATAACATCTACGTGTTTATATTATTTGTGTCTTGGTTTGATTCGCCTTCTGATATCTGAGACTTCGGTGGAACCGATAAGTGTTTGCATATGAGTTTATATGTATTTCTACACGATGATATATGTTCGTTTGTTTAGTGTTGGTTGTCTTTGTTCCTCCCCACTAAGCGTTATTGCTTAGCACAGGTTCTTTTCCCATGTAGGTGGCAGGTTTTGGTTCGGTTCGAGTCGAGCATCTGCAAGATCGGCCACATAGGAGTTAAAAGTGTTTTGGTTATTTTATTTTCCGCTCCTATAATTTTGTAGCTTTTTACTTATGTATTTTGCTATGTAAGGATCTTATTGTAATTAGGTTTTCAGTTATTCCTTCATTTTATCTTTTGCCTTATGCTTCCGCTAAATGATTGTATGTATGTATGTGAGTTATTATATGTTTAGCTATATTTCTTTAAGGTTTTAATTTATGCTGTAATTTCGTATGTCGTTATGTATGAATGTGTGCTTTCGCTTAGTGTATGTGTGCATGTATGTTAGTGAGCGTCGTGTAGCGCGCCCGCCGGTGCCCTTCCAAAGGGGGCGACGGTGGGGGTGTTACATGTTTAGAGTTTGTAAAAGGGTAAATAAATATATATCACTTAGGAATGTAAGAGACTAAGGCTGTAAATAAGAATCATGACTCAGGTATTTCAAAGTCTAATGAGTCGAACACCTTTGAATTCGTTCAACACTAACCTGATCTAAATTCTATTAAGGAATTGGAAGCAAAACTCTATAAACTGTACTTTGATCTTGTAGAACTATGGGGTTCTGATTCGCAACTCTTTGGGATACGTAGGAAGCTTGGGATATTCTTTCAAGTCCGAACCAAAGAACCGAAACTTATTCAGACATAGAAGATGATGTATCAACTGAATTTTGTTAAACGCCTTGGTACTTGTTAAAATGAAATGGGATATGTATGTGCCGATTTATAAAAGTTTATAGAGCTATTAATGATTCAAGTCTTGAGTAGGATAATTTACAGCTTAAAATTTGTATGTGATTTTAAGATGGAAGTAAATGAATGTTTTAGGTATGTCTTAACTGAAGTTGAAATGAATACTTCGCATATCAAATATCAACTGGTCTTATATGATTGATTAATTAATAAATAATCCTTAATAAATGGAATAGTATGAGTTCTTTGTATTGGAATTCTTAAGGTTAACACACGTAGTTGAGGAAATAATGTTTATAAAATTATTTAGGGACATTACAAGAATAAATTTGTTTTATGTAAAGTTCATTTAATTAAGAATAAAATGAGTGGGATGCTTGACTCTGTCGCGAGGGCGACGGGTGTCGCAAGCGCGATAGAGGCCATTTAGGTTTCTATCGCGATCGCGAGCGCGACTCTCCCCTATGTAACAAATGTATATTATTGAGCTTTTGAACATGAGTTTGGACTTGTGATTTACATATGACATAGTGTATAAACTAAGATATGCTATACCATACAAGTTATTATTAAAATGAATGGTTGAGCATGTATTAAAATTAAAATGTGATTGTCATTAAAAGTTATGGATTGATATATTTTATATGAATCATTGCTTTAATTTATGAATAAATTATGCGTAGGACTATTATGTGATTATAATAAGAGTATGTGCTTTTGGAAAAGGTATAAAATTATAGCATGAACATTATTAAAGGAAACAAGTATGTGTTAGCCTGCATTAGTCGAGTCGTGGATAGTTAGGCATGCCTAATAGAGTTAGTGTTGCTGCAGTTAGTGTATGATTTGGACCTTGATCAGGTCCCTCGACTGGATCTTCGTGATCCCTGTGTACTGAAAAGATAATGTTGATACCTTCGGGTATCTATGAGTTATGAGAATACTGTTAATACCTTCGGGTATCTATGAGTTATGAGAATACTGTTAATACCTTCGGGTATCTATGTGTTACTCGTTATCCACCCCTTTGACTTAGCAGGCATTAAATGAACAAGAATATGTGAATCATACAATAAGTTATGAATTGATGAATACATATGTGAAAACTTGTACGAAAGTATGTATTTTGGTTATTGCAATCTAAATGCCTTGTTGATTGAATAATTGCATATTAAGGCATCTTTTAAGCAAGATGTGTGAAATATGTTGTTGAAACCGAAAGGAATGTGAATAAGTGCACAAAGTGACATGTATAAGAGGTGAAGAAGGTGTGTTTTTGTATAATTGATTTCTTAACATTGATATGCGAAGCAAGTGGTTATTTTGATGATCCCCTTGAAATTATCTAATTTGTTATAACTGATATGATTATATTCTCTATATTATGCTTTCCTTTGAACTCATCTGACGGCCATGCTTAGTGGTCGTCCATATTTATATGTTTCCCACTAAGCTTTATTCTTAGCATGGATTTTCTCTTAATCCGTGTAGGTACTATTGATCAGATTGTTCGAGAGTTTTTCGCAGCAGTCCAGGCCAATGCAAGAACTACGAAGAGGTTTTAGGATAGGATTTATATATTCTTCAGAATGTATGCAAGATTTGTAATTTTAAGTTATAAGTTTTGTAAAAGTTAATTTGGTTATGTAAAAGATCTATCTATAGTAAATTCTGGAAAAAGAAAAAATATACTTTATAGTGTGGTTGCGTAATGAATGTAAAGTTAACTATAATGTGATTTTGAAAATGAAAGAAATTTTATAACTCATATTTTTTTCAGCTTAAAGGTTTATACGTTTTGCATGTTTGCTTTTGTAATGCCCTTGACCGTCGCCGTGGACCACCGGTTCACGGTATGGTTTACTACGTACGGGTAAGGGGTGTTACACTTCAATCGAACCAACAACAACTCAAGGGATAGTTTGGGATCTAGATGGACCAAAGGGGAGGATAGAAAAGACATTAGAGGATCCAAACCTTATGGGGCAGATTTGGGTTCCAAAGATGCAAAGGCTGTCCAATCACCATCCATGGTTATAAAAGGTAACCCTAATACTCCAACTCCTAGTAGAGAGATTACATGCTTTAAATACTTGGGGAAGGGGCATATGGCATGTGACTGTCCTAATAAAAGGGTGATAATAGCTAGGGATGATGGGAAAATTGTTTTTGAATCAAACCATAGTGAAGATGAGATGCCACCTTTAGAAGATTGTAGTGATTGTGATAGTAAGGGAGAGTTATTGGTTACTAAAAGTGGGAAGTCTTTAGTGGCTAGGCAAGCTTTGAACTTGAATATTAAGGAAGAGATCCTAGAACAAAGGGAAAATATATTTCACACTAAGTGTTTAATTAATGGAAGGGTGTGCATAGTTATTGTTGATGGAGGTAGTTGCACCAATGTCGTAGTGTGACTATGGTTGATAAGCTGAAGTTGGTATGTGAAAAACATCCTAGACCTTATAACTTACAATGGTTGAATGACAGTGGAGAGGTCAAGGTAACACGACAAGTAAGAGTGCCATTTTCTATTGGGAGGTATAAGGATGAGGTGGTTTGTGATGTGGTACCTATGCAGGCAGGCCATTTACTTTTGAGGAGGCCTTGGCAATTTGATAGACATGTGGTGAATAATGGGTACACTAACCGTTATTCTTTTTCTTATGAAGGTACAAAGGTGACTTTGACACCATTATCTCCTAAAGAAGTGTTTGAAGATCAAAAGAAATTACCTGAGAGGGAGAGAGAGGCTACGGCCCAAAATGAAAATAAGACAGAAAAAGAAAGAAAAGGGGGAAAAGAGGCGAGAAAAGAAACAAAACAAATAAATGGCCCAATGGTGAGTGAAAACAAGAAAGGTGGGAGACAAAAACAGAATTTTTATTTAAGGGCAAGAGAGGTTAAGAGTGCTTTAGCAATAGGGCAGTCATTGATCCTTTAACTTACAAAGAGATTTTGTTTTCTGACACTGACATTGACCATGAATCTTTGCCTTCTAGTTTTGTGTCTTTGTTGTAGGAGTATTCAGATGTCTTTCCTGATGAGCTACCAGATGGATTACCACCTTTGAGAGGGATAGAACATCAGATTGATTTTGTACCTAGATCAACCATGCCTAACCGACCAGCCTATAGAAGCAATCCTAAGTAAACTAAGGAGATGCAAAGGCAAGTGAAAGAACTCATGGAGAAGGGTTTGGTTAGGGAGAGCATGAGTCCTTGTACAGTACCCGTTCTATTAGTGCCTAAGAAGGATAAAACTTGGAGGATGTGTGTTGATTATCATGTAGTCAATAAAATCACTGTAAAGTATAGACATCCTATTCCTAGGCTTGATGATATGTTAGATGAATTGTGTGGTGCTGTGTATTTTACTAAGATTGGCTTAATGAGTGGATATCATCAAATAAGAATGAAACCTAGTGATGAGTGGAAATAGCTTTCAAAACTAAATATGGTTTGTATGAGTAGTTAGTCATGCCATTTGGGCTATCTAACGCCCCTAGCACCTTTATGAGACTTATGAACCATGTATTGCGTGCATATTTAGGAAAGTTTTTGTTGTTTATTTTGATTATATACTCATTTACAACAAGTCTTTTGAGGAACATATTGAGCATGTTAAGTTAGTTTTGCAAACATTGAGGTATGAAAAGTTATATGCTAAACTTAAGAAGTGCATATTTTGTATAGATAGACTTGTTTTTCTTGGTTTTGTGGTGAGTGCGCAGGGTATTGAAGTGGATGAAGAGAAAGTTAAGGCAATTAGAGATTGGCCCACACCTAAGTCCGTTTCGGATGTGAGGAGCTTTCATGGCTTAGCAAGTTTTTATAGGCGTTTTGTGCAGGATTTCTCTTCTGTTGCTGCACCACTTACAGAAATAATCAAAAAGGAAATTGGCTTTAAATGGGAAGAAGCACAGCAAAAGGCTTTTGAAAATTTGAAAGGGAAGTTGTGTTCTGCTCCTATTTTATCTTTGCCTAATTTTGATAAGACTTTTGAAACTGAATATGATGCTTCTAGTGTAGGTATTGGGGCTATTCTAATGCAAGAAAAGAAGGGGCATATATGATATTAGGGTGTGAATTAGTTGGGTTGCATTTGGGTCTGTTGCTCACATGTTTGTAGGATGTGAGTGAGTGAGTTGTGTTTGTTTGTTTTGCTCACACATTTGTAGGGTATTATAAGTTGGGATTTCATTATGTGTGTGTGTAGTGCATGCTTGTTGGTTGTGAGTTATCAACATCCACCACTAGGAAGAGGACACATGGCTAGGGTTAGGAGAGAGGGGATTTAGAAGAGGAAAGAGAAAGGGAAGCAAAAATTCTACTCCCTTAATCCCGTTTTTCTCTTCTCTTCATTTCTCTTCTTCCTCTTCTCTTCCCATTTTGTGCCCTAGCTTGGATTCAAGTTATAGTTGGTGGGAATTGATCATCTCGTAGCATTCCTATTGGTAAGTTTGCTGCATTTTGTTCTTGTTCTTCTTCTTTCTTCTTCATCTTCATCTTTTTCACGTTTTTGGGTTAGGGTTTAATCTAGGATTTTTGTTGTGTGCCACTTACCATAGTTTCAGATAGGGATACAAAGTTCCTTTCACATTTTGGCGTGTTTTATGGGGTAAGTTAGGAATAAAGTTGTTATTTTCTACTACTTGTCACCCTCAAACTGATGGATAAACAGAAGTTGTGAATAGGACTTTGGGGACTTTATTACGTGCTATTTTGGGTAAGAATATTAAAACTTAGGAGGATTATTTGCCATTTATTGAATTTGCTTATAATAGGAGTACACATTCTTCCACTGGTTTTTCGCCATTTGAACTTATTTATGGTTTTAACCCACTAATTCTGCTTGATCTTTTTCCTTTACCTTTACATGAGCTTTCGAGTTTGGATGGTAGTAGGAAGGCAGAATTGGTGAAATCATTGCATAAGAAAGCACGGGCAAGCATTGAGAAGAAAAACAGGCAATATACTGATAAAGCGATTAGGGGAAGGAAACAAGTGGTGTTCACCCCTGGAGACTAGGTTTGGGTGCATTTTAGAAAGGAGAGGTTCCCAAACCAAAGGAAGAGTAAGCTGGATGCAAGTGGTGATGGTTCGTCTCAAGTCTTAGAGCGCATCAACGATCATGCATATAAAATAGACTTACCAGGTGAGTATGGTGTTTCAGCTACATTAATTGTTTTTGACCTTTCTCCTTTTGATGTGGATTCAGATTTGAGGACAAATATTTTTTAGGAGGGAGGGAATGATAAGGATCAGCCAACTAATAAAGACCCACTGAAGATGCCAAGTGGTCCAATCACAAGAGGGTGAGCTAAGAAGCTGAAGGAGGCTATGCCAGCATATGTACAAGGCTTTATTACTTAAGAGCTACATGAAGATGCCTTTGAGAAGTGTCAAAGAGAACTTGAAGGAGGCATTCACAAAGTACTTAGCCTTTTAGAAACTTGTGCTGGAATTGGGCCAACTTAAGTCATTTTTGGGTTTATACAACTTTGTGCTTTAATTGTACAAGTCATGTGCTTCATTTAAAAGTCACATGACTCATTTAATTAGTGACTTAATGGGCTAGGCGTGATGGGCTTTTAGATTGGGTTTATTTTAGTTATTTTGGGTTTTAGTTAGTCTTTATTTTGGGCTTTAAACAATTCGGCCAACTCTTTGCTTAATGGGTTTTGTTTTAAGTTATGTCTTATAAATGGGTTATTTGATAGCTTAAGCCCATGGAATTTCGGCCTAGCTTAGTTAAAGGCCTCATTAGGGTTTTTTTTAGGTTATTTGCTAGCTAGGGCTAGCGACCCTATAAATAGAATATGTTATTGTAACACCCCTTACCCACGTATAGCATATTGTATGGTAGTATAAGCAGTACGCTACGATGAGTGAGGAATCCTACACGCGATAATATACTGGACACCATAATACAAGCCGAACTATATTTTTTTTTTTCAAACATAAACATTCTCATAATACAAAAGACATTCATATACTTGGCATTACACTCCTTATTCACGATTTTATTACATCCCAATCACTTAATACAATACTAATAAAAATTACATTACAATAATTATCTAAAACCTCTAAATAATAAATACTATTACGGACTTGTTGGCTAGACTGCTGCAGATTGTCCTCGGCAACACGACTAACTTCAAACCTGCATGGGTACACACCCATGCTAAGCATAAAGCTTATTGGGGAAAACACATAGTATGGACGACCATTCACAATGGCCTTCAGTCACCACACACAATAATTATCCAAAATCAAATCATTTAATAAATACATAAAATTGATCATAAATAGAATATTTTAATTATAACCATTCATAAGGTAAAACAAGGTAACAATCTTAATCAATACATGCCTTTCATGTCTTATTATTCATATGTCTTAAGTCACCCATATCATTGTATTCAGCCTATAAACAGTTCTCAACCTACAATAATTCTCACACCTCAAAGAGTCATGAATAGTCGCTAATAATCTAACTTAATTTTCCAGTATATAGATGTATACTATACATATAGTTACTTTCATTTAATCAGTTACTTCAAATTGTTGCATTACCTTCGTGACATTAATTCATGTTAATATTTTAGAAGGAAATAACCGAAGCTAGACCATATAAGCTTTCAAAGAAGTTACCACATTTTCGCATAAGGATCCTACAGGATCCAAAACACATAGGGCGCGCAGCGCAAACTCATGCCATATATATATAAGTCACAGCGTACAATGTGATCACATTCTCATTAAGTGCATAATCTCACACAAATCTTCACATATCTTTATCAATTCACACTTATTGTTCAATTCACATAATTATGTTCGTTTGATGCCTGCTAACTCAAATGGGTGGATAACGACTAACACATAGATACCCGAAGGTATCAACACTATTCTCATAACTCATAGATACCCGAAGGTATCAACACTATCTTTTTAGTACACAGGGATCACGAAGATCCAGTCGGAGGACCTGGTCAAGGTCCAAATCATACACTAGCTGCAGCAACACTAACTCTATTAGGCATACCTAACTATCCACGACTCGACTAATGCAGGCTAACACATACTTGTTTCCTTTAATAATGTTATGCTATAATTTTATACCTTTTCCAAAAGCACATACTTTTATTGATGTACATGATATTTCTAATACTATTTCCAAAGTGCATACTTTGATTATAGTCGCATAACAATCCGATACATAAATTATTCACAAATGAAAACAATGGATCATATAAAATATAACAATTCTTAACCTTTAATTACAATCACATTTAGTTTTAATTCATGCTCCACAAATTATTACAACTAACTTGCATGGTATAACATGTCTTAAATTATACACTATGTCACATGTAGACCACAAGCCAAAACTCATGTCAAATAGTTCAATCAATTGTGTATATATATATATATATATATATATATATATATATATATATATATATATATATATATATATACAAGGCACAGAAAAGAGCAGCGCTCGCGACCCTTGTCGCGATCGCGACAGAAAGCTAAATGGTCTCTATCGCGCTGGCGACAGAGCCAACCATACACCAGGAATCACGTTCTCGACCTGAGTCACAACCGCGATAAGAATCATCGCGACAGAGCCAAGCATCACCCTTCTTTTATCTCGCACTTATATACCCTTCGCATAGGAACATACTTACTTTTGTCATGTTCGTAACTAATTTTCATGAACATTATTTTCCCTAAATTCATACGTAGAACCAAAGAATTTTAATACAATTCTCTCAAATTACTCAATTGATTAAGAATCATTATGTAATTAAGTAGTCGAACTAAAACTTTTTGAGATACAGAAGATTCATTTCAATTTTGATTTATGACATGCTTCATACCATCATTTATTTCATTTTTAACATCTCATACCAATTCTAACTATAAATAAGTCTCCTCAGGTCTTGAATCATTAAAGGCTCACAAACTTTTATAGGTCTTACACAATGTGCCACAATTATTCTTAACAGACACCAAGGCACTACTAGGGTTCAATTGATACTCTCTTTCATGTCCGATTAAGTTTCCATGCTTTGGTTTGAAGTTGAAAGAATATTCTAAACTTCATATGTATCTCGAAGAATTGGGAGTCCAACCCTGTAACTCTACTAGTTCAAAATGTAAGTTATAGAATTCCACTTCAAATTGCCTAACATAATATAAATCTGGTTTAAAATGAACATACTCGTAAGTGTTCGATTCCTTAAACTTCTAAATAACTAAGTCAATATTCTTATTTGTAACCTTAGATATTTGTATTCCCAAGTGATAACCATTTATTTGTTCATTCCCAAACTCTAAACATATGATAAATAAGTCTCAATAGGTTCCAAGGATGTTCGGGTGGATTTCAGAAGGAAAAACATTATAAAATACATAACCTAGACAAGGGTGGTAAAGAAGGGCAAGGGTTTATACCAACTATAAGGCTCAATATAAGAGAAAACACCTTCAGTAAGTAGGTTCTATCACGATCGCGACAAGGGTCGCGCTCGCGATAGAAGCCTCTGCGACTTGCCCTGCGAAAACATATGTACGTGACTGCTTCTCACCCTGACTTTGTACTGTCTAAACGACCCACTAAATCTCGTTTTAAGCTAAAAATTCCTCTTATAAAACTTTTCTTGGGATGTTAGCTTTCAAATGCAACAAACTTTAGATCAATTTGACATTTATAACTCCAGATATAAGCTACACAACCTACACTGCTCTCATGAACCTGTCTAAGTACAGACACCACAGTTTTTACCATTTTCAAGAATCTTAGAGCTAGAATTAGATTCCGGTCCTTCAGAGACAATTTTTGATAAATGAATTAGATTTCAAATGGCACTAGTTTTATCTCATTTGGACATCTATAGCTTGACTTATAACTAAAACGAACACTAAAGGTCCAGTGAAATCTGGACCGAGTATCCCCAAAAATTCAAATTCTCTTAACCCAAGCCAATCCACACAACCACATCAACACAACCAATCAAATTTTAAATAAAATACACTTCAAAACAGAAAATCAGTCATACACAAATCAATAATTAAGAATTCACACCAAAGCATATAACTTTTCCCAAACCTCAAACTCCTTTGCTCCATTAGCTTCAATGGTTGCTCTTCTTGCTTCCATACTCTTTCTTCAGTTTTATTATTCCAATTTCCTCATAAAAACATAGAATATTACTTAAGATTTCTAATTGAACAAAGAGGAAATATTTCAGAAATTAGAATCCATAACTTACCCTATCATGCCAAAACTCTCACCAAGAACACTTGAGCTGCACTTTCCATTATACACAACTTAGGGCTTGCAAGGAATGAGAGAGGAAGGCGTGAAATGAAGAAGAAGAAGAGAAAAAGAGAAAAATGGAAAGTAACATGAGGGAGGAGAAGGATGAGCAAAAAAAATCTGCTCTCTCACCTTCATACTTATCCACCTTGCCAAGTGGCACCATCCTATTGGCCCAAAATTGATTTTTATGGTAATTCTCCTTTTTAGTCCTTTAGCTCTTCTTTAATATTTCCTTGGCCCATTACATAGATATCTACATTGGCCCTCAATTAAAACCTTACTCCCTTCAATTAAGTCCTAACTTAATACCTTTTCAATTTTCGAAATTGGCCGCAGTTGCTGAAACTTTTACGTTAATACCGAATTCGTCCTTTTGACACATCTAATACCACAACTCATATACATTCGGTATATAAATGATCCATTCTTAAAATTTAGCCCCCATATTTATTTATTCCACTCAGTTAAATCCATATATATGTGAAAATACCGAAATACCCTTAGCTCTCTTTTTCTTGATTCTAATCATATCTTTTCCTACTACTTAATCACTTTGACCATCTCATCACACGATTTCGAACATCAAAATCCCTGGAAATATACAAATCCTTCTAGGGTACATTTCGGGGTGTTACGGTTATGTTGAGAATTGCAGATTTTGAATGATATTTGATTGGCGTAGTCGAATTATCATGCTTAGATTGAGAGTGAATTGCTTTCTTTTCAATTGCATGAAGAATTTGATTAACTTATCAATTGTTTAATTGTGGCATTTTCAGGTTCTTTAATTCCTTATTATTTGCATTTCTATTCAAAAGTTATTTGGGGGTTCAATAGGGAGGGTGTTTATCTGATTTTGCTTTGCTACTCGAATTGTATGTGTGGGTTTGTAGCTCATTAGCTATTGGATTCCGCATCACCTTGATTAAAGTTATAATTGAGTTTTAAATTTAATATTTCATCCCATTTCTCATTCAATTTAATGTAATTAATTACAGCGCAAGTTGTGCATACAAGGAAAGCGATAAAAGGAACAAAATTAAATAGAGTACATGAAAATTAGTTATAACAAAAGCAGGGGCGGAATACAACCCCCATTGTAAATAGTACGCAATTCATACATAAATCGGGATATGTATTAAAGATGAGGACATTAGTCATCGCATGCATATTTATATATATAAAAAACAATTTTAAAATGTCAATTTTATTTGCTAAAAAATTAGGATATTGGTCCTCAATTTATTAATGAAAATCCCAATTCAATTACTATAAATATTTAACCATTTTTATGTTAACGGGATAAAAACAATATTTACAATAATAATACATAAGGTAAAAAAAGGATAGTGTTAAAGAATGAACCCGGGTTAAGATTCTCATATCATCGTAATGGCCTCTATTTCAATAACCCCGAATAAATCAAATAAAACTCACAAAACAAAAATTATATATATATATATATACACATGTATACATATGTATATATGTATACACATATATACACATGTATACATATGTATATATGTATACATACATATACACATGTGTATATGTATATATACATATATACATATATGTATATACATGTACACATATGTAGATATGTATCTATACATATATACATATATATATGTCTATATACATATATATATATGTATATATATATATATATATATATATGCACATATATACATATATATATATATATATGTATGTACATATACATATATGCATGTATATATACATGCATATATATGTATGTACATATACATATATGTATGTACATATATATATATATATATATATATATATATATATATATATACATGCATATGTATATATATACATACATATATATATATGTGTGTGTGTGTGTGTGTGTACATACATATATATATATGTTTGTATATACAGACATATATATATATATATGTATGTATGTATGTATGTAAAGTCTTGTAACTTAGGACAAGTTAGATTTTGTAATATTTCTGAATTTCTATCCTGATACTGACTGGGATCTCCTATAAAACATTTTGTTATGGCAAATATTAAAGTATTTACACTATCGTCTATTAGTGTTTCTGTTTCCATTTCATTTTCCTTTTTTTATTATAGTTTTGGTTTCCTTTAAAATATATATGTATATATATATATATATATATATATATATATATATATATATATATATATATATATAATTGTATATATACATACATACATATATATATGTGTGTATATATATATGTATGTATATATACACATATATATATATGTATGTATGTATGTATGTATGTATGTTTGTATATATATATATACACATACATACATACATATATGTATGTATGTATGTATGTGTATATTTATATATAGACACACACACACACACACATATATATACCACCATTATAGCAAAAAAAAATGTGAGAAATTAAATAATGATGAAAAATCCAGGGGAAATTATCATAAAAAATAATGGGGAAATAAGTGGTAAAAGAAAGAAAGAAAAGGAGGGGGAAAGGCCCAGGGATGGCCTAAGGGTCATGAGCGACCGGCGTCCTTAGGTTGACCGGCAGGTGGAGGCAGTTACTATTGATGACCGCTCGCATGGGTGATGGCTGTCGGTGGATCCTCTTCCCGTCGATTACTCCTGATCCAAGAAAAAACAAAGAAATCAGAAAAAAATTACTTTTTTTTTTTAAATAAATGAGATTTTTATGTGTAAAATTACGATAAAATGGTTAAATACACAGATGGTAAATCCAGAATGTTTACCCTCAGAATTTTACCTTTAAAGGTGAATAACGTGCGATTTCGGTTCCTCGAGTTCTACAAGGACTAGTCCATAATATGTGATTTCGAGAGATTTTTCGTTGCAAAAATTGTGTTTCGAAAATAAATCAAGAAAAGAAAATTATGTTTTTCATTCTCGAATATTTTGATAGCAATTGAATGTCGAAAATTGCTGATTTAGATAGAAATGAATAAATGTCGTTACCTCATATTAGCCTTAATTTGAAGAATATTTAATAAAAAAACGTTTTAACAAGAGAAAGGAAATTTTTGAGAGAAAATCCTTTGTAAAAATTGATAAACTCAAATTTTCATCAAAATTCCTAACCATGAATAATGAGTTTCCATCCCCTGTTTATAGGTTTTAAAAGTTAATTAAAATAAATTCAAATTTAAGATTTAAATTTGAAAAAGATTTAAGAAATCAAGTTCATAACCGAATGATTTTCATAATATTCTCAAAATCAAATCAAATATTTAAAAATATTTGAAAAGATTTAAGGGATTTTGAAAAGATATTGGAAATATCTTAGAAAATAAAAAATATATTTTTTAAGATTTGGGAAGTCTGGAGAATCCCGTCTAATCACAACGGTAGATCCATGACCGACCGGCATCGGTAGACGGGGGTATCTGCAGTCTTTTGGGCGACGGGCCACTCGCGAGGGATGGAATCCGAGAGACGGCTATCTCTTACGAGAAGCAGGCGTCTCTCATACGAGTAATGGGCGTCGCTCAATGTGAGAGACGGTCTCCGCAAGTGAGCGATAATCGGCACTCATCTCGAGAGACAGGTCTCTCAAGCGAGTGGCGGGCGTCGCTCCCGCGAGAGATGGGCCAGTCCCACGTGAGGGACAATCATTACTTATAAGAGAGGAGGGTCATCCAGCGACGGCCGTCCCTCCCACTGACGGTATACCCGTCAGTGGAGCAAAATCCATTTTTTCAAAATTTAAACTCCTCCTGACTCCTTAAAATCTCCTATTACGGAGAATAAAACCTCAATCCTTGTAAAACTTGTTAATGAAAACTCACAACTTTCATCCATTTATCTAAAAAGAGACATTAACCTCTTCATTGGGTAACTCTAATATGAACTACATCAGGACCCGGTGTCTACAGTTGCCCCAAATTTTGGGAAAACTAGTACACTAGTGTCTAGATGAGCCAAAATTCAAAGAGAAAAGGAAAAAATGCATACCTGAGGCAGTCCTTACCTTTCGCTGTTCTATCAAAGCCGGTGACCTCTTGCTGTAGAGTAGTAGCATATTCTACCATAACTCTTCGGCAATTCACTCGAGCACATTCACCCGGCGGGCCTCATCTCAGCTTGCCCGGTATCTGAGTGTTCTGAGAGGCAGTGTTATCCAACTGCAACCCCATTGCAATTTTTTCTATTACAAGTGTACCGCTAGCCTCGTCTTGGCTTGCACAACATCTGAGTGATATGGGGAGTAGTGTTCTCTAACTACCATGCTGTTGTGATCCGTTCTATTGCGTATGTCCCATTAGCCTCGTCTCGGCTTACACGGTGTTTACGAGATGTAATGTTCTCTAATTATAACCTTGTTGCGATCTATTCTATCGCACATGTTCCGCTAGCCTCATCTCGGCTTGCTTGGTCTCTGTGAGATGTAGTCTCTAACTACAACCTCGTTGCGATCTGTTCTATCGCAGGTGTTCCACTGGCCTCATCTCGACTTATGCAGTATCCTTACTGTGGGAGGTAGTGTTCTCTAACTACAACCCTATTGCAATCTGTTCTATTGTATGTGTTCCGCTAGCCTCATCTCGGGTTGCACAGTGCTTGACTGAATATACTATTTTTCTGGTCTCTTTTGGGCCTGCAAGGCTATTCAGTCTGCAAGATATGATTTTAAATTTGTTGAACCCCATCCGATCTGTAAGGTGTGTCTTTTGGTTTGCTGACCTCCATTCGATCTGCGAGATATGACTTTGACTGAATATGATCTGAGTGATGTAGTGTCTGATTTGCTAACCATCACTTAATTGTTGACCATCCTCGGGTCGGCGTAAAATCATGTTCCAGAGTTATAAAAGATTTTTATTAATTCATTGCGAGTTGATCTATTTTGTAGGTTTATAAACAGTTTTTATGTTGTCATTTATTTTCTTTTTTTTACTTATCATGTCATCAAATGTTCGGAAAGTGCAAGTAAGATAATAACAAGGTAAATATATAGAGTGAAATTTAAATTCAACAAAATGTAAATATAAGTTGTTCACTAATAAAATACATATTTTGTACAATAAATATATAAGGACAACAACAAAATAAACTCCCTAAAAACTAAAGAGGGAAGTAGTCTGAGGGCTCCTCTGGGTCCTCCTCGTCATCTGACACATGCACCGGCTAGCTACGATATGAGGATGCAGACGGTCTGGCTCTGGAGGTAGATGGCTGACTAGGTGGTGCTGAGGGCCTTGGCTATGGCTGGCAACGAGGAGAGATGGCAACTGGCACAGACAAGGGCTGCCTCCTCGTAGGGTCCACCTGTGGGAACTGCACCTGGGCGCACCCATCCAGGAAAGGCTGAGCGTAGACTTCCATGAACCACGATGTGTCTTTGACCACTCCACCCAGCTCTGAGAAGGCCCTAGACACCCTCAGGGTCTAGTCCCTAGCTGCATCTCTGATACCCCAAGCCTAGTCTCTGTCTACTCTTGAAACTCTCTGATGGATGCGGAGATAGGCAGTATGGCACCCTCCAATACCTCAATCCTGAATCTGAGAGCACTAACCAACTCGTCCACCATCTGGATGGCTGTGTCAATCCTCTGAGCCACGGCATCATGGGAGGCACTTAGACTCTACCTCAACTCCTCAATGGGCCTCCTATGATCCTGTATGACTCTCTCCTACTGGTCTAGCCGCTCTAGCATGACCCGATCTCGCTCCTCATATCGATCAAGCTGCTCAAGGAGGACTCAATCTCTCTCTCTTATTGTGCTCCATGGAGGTGAGTATAGAGGTCACAGCTGCTACAAGATCTGGCTATGCTGGCTGAGGCAATGGTGATGGTGCGGGAGGTACCGGCTCTATCGTCTTCTCTGGAGGCAGTACTGTGGAGGTAGATGTCCTCGGATGCCCTACCTGACTATAAGGATGTGTAGACACCGGGTCCCGAGTAGCCTTGATCAGGATTACCCGATGATGAAATTTAGCTATGCCGGCTTATAGGCAAAAAGATTGGAGCTCAGAAGTGATTTTCCTTGTCTTTTCGGTGAGTAAAAAGGGTATTTTAAAAATATTTTTTTAAATTATTTTGAAGAAGAAAAAGTGTGTTTTAGGTTGAGGGTATTTTATATAAAAAAAAAATAAAAAAAAAAAAAAAAAAAAAGGGTGAAAAACGATGGAAAAATGTTGAAAATAAAATAGGGGAAAATAATCGCGACGAAAAGGCGACGGCCAAGGGCCGTCGCGAATTTCCGTGCGCTCCGCGCACGGAGCGCGCGCTCCGCGCGTCGACGCCCTTGGCGTCGGGCGCTCCGCGCGAGCGACGCGCAGGGCGTCGCTCGCCCCGCGCACGTCGTGCGCGGAAACTCCGCGCAGATCGCACGGAAACGTGCGCGACGCGCACGATCTCTCGCCGAAATCGCCCCACTTCGCCCATTTCGCCCACTTTTCGACCCCCACTCGATTTTCAACCGTTTTTGGACGGTTTTTGGTGGTTTTTGGGTAGTTTTTGATGGTTAAAAACACTGGAAAAATTCAGAAACAAGGGGGAACGAATGAGGAACATTTTGGAGGAAAAAAACTGAATTTTGGAGCTTTGAGTTGAGAGAAAAAAATCCATCTTACACACTTGTTTCCAAGAGCTTTTCTTCAAGTTTTCAAGCTATTTTCTAAGGATTTTCACAAGAGAAGACAAGGAATTCAACACTTCTATCTTCAATTCTTCAAAACTGAATTTGAGGGTAATTATTCTTGGCTTTGCTCATTAATTCTCTTGTTAATTTCATTTATTTTGGCTTCCAATTAACATATCAAACATGTAAATTCTCTAGTCTCCATATTCTTCTTCTTATTTTTCTTTCTTCAATTATTCATATAACAAACAAGCTTTTTAAATTCTATTATTTTTTTTATGTCAAATTATTCTTTGTTCATGTAATTATGCATGCTTTAGGTTGTAAATACCTTTAATTTCTTAATGCTATATCATGTTTATTATTATGCTTTCTTTTGCATGTATGAGTGTTATAGTCATTATTTTATGCTAGTTATGCATGTCAAGTGGAATTATTCTCATGTTACACATTTATTCATGTCTTAACTATAATAAAATTGATTGTCAATAATCTTCCATGTATGTTAATAACTATTATTAATAAGTTGCATATGCCATGATACTTCATCACCTTATGCATGTTAAATTGCATCTTAATCACTTTATGAATGTTAAATTGCATCATAATTATTTTTTTTATGCATGTTATAGTATCTTATGCATGTTATATGGTCTTTGTACATATTACCTTTTATGTTGTATTATTTCATTGGCCTAATCACTAACATGAATTTCTTTTTGATTTTTGGTTGCAAATCCTTGTTTTATTCTCATTTGAGCATCCATGCACATGAAGGAGGAGTTGCGGGGTTTGGTATTTCCTTTATACATTTTTAATTCTCATTTCGTTTATATTTTTAATTTCCTTGTATATATTCATTGAATAAAATGTTTTTTTATGCGCACCTAAATAAAGATCATAAAAATATTTCTTCCTAATTAATTTAGATTTTTCATAATAAAATGGGACCAATGTCCTAATTTTCATTCCAAATAAAATCATCACATCCAGAATATTTTCTTTAATTGTGCATGCGGGGACCAAAGTCCTCATAATTAATAAATTCCCCGGTTTTATGTATGTGTGCACTTTTAAATGGGAGTTGTATTCCGCTCCTTGTATTATTGTAATTCATTGCTTTACTTGCTAATTTATGGTTTTCCTAACATGAGTAAATGCGCCTTAAATTAATTGCATTGTGTGGAGAGAGAGCGAATTAATGACAATTAAAATTCAATCATAAATTAATCGAGGTAGAAATAGATGAGAAATCCCGGACCCAGCTCTGGTCTTTGGGCTCGAGAGGTTAGAGGTTATCCTCCAATATACTTCTTGGGTCACGAGACTTTAGCGCTAATCCTAGGCCTCATGGCCCAACATGGATACTAAGCGCAGTCTTAGGCTCTCCGAGGCGAGAGTAACTTTCCCAATGTTCTATTGGGTGGCGACTCCATGATACCTCTGTGTTGCTCAACATAGACGCACTTGCGATTTATTGCAAGATGCCAACGGACCCGCAAATGCCCGATCGCCCTCAAGCGGGCGGTCATAGGGGCGGCGCTCGGGATCCGGCGCGCGTCACAGGATGGAACCACTTAGTGTCATGGGGTGCAGGCCTCTGTACCTATGGTAGAGGAGGAGGAGTGGGGCTTTATACTCTCTGTGCCGTAGGAGTGACAATCAGGTCATCCACACTAACTCTATGCCCATATCGAGAGGAGTCTACGGCTGCTCCTCCTTCGCTGGCTACTGTGGATGAGTCTACGGCTGCTCCTCCTTTGCTGGCTACTCTATGCCCATATCGAGAGGAGTCTACGGCTGGCCCTCCTGATACTCTGACTGTTGGGGAGGCTACTCCTCCATCTGAGGCTCGTCCTCTACTGGATAGAGCGAAGGGAGACTAAAGGCACGTCTGGTCTTGTATATGGACAGTAACCGATACTCCTCAGCCTGGCCTGTCACCTAGGTAATCATCCCCATGGTCAGGGCTGATGGTGTGTCCACGTAGATACTATCCTCTAGTGTGGGCCCAAAACTGTCTAGAAGAGCTTCCTAACTGTAGTAACAACCTGGTCACCACTCCTCCCGCAAATAATATAGGGGCTGCCCCCCAAGATACTCTGACCAGGTTAGCCATGATCTCGTGGCTAATGTTGAGGCGACGACCCTTTACCATTGCCCAGATGCTCCAAATCTCTGCCCCGTTCACTGAACCCGGGTTACCTGCCCGTCCCATGTAAGAATTGGATAGTACTCTGTGTACATACTGAAGAGCCTGCGATGAGAGTACTATACTCTCTGCCGTATCATGGTCATATGGCACTCCCGGCAAGGCAATCATCTCCCAATGCTACCTCCTCACAGCTCTCTAAGGAACTATAACATCAGGCCTAAGTGGTAGTCCCATAGCCTCGATGAACCTCTGGCGTGTGATGATATAATGGTATCTTCGGACCCAAAACTATATGACTCTCTCCTCTGTATCCGACCTCTAAAATCCCCCATAGCGGAGGGTGGCCAAAAACTCCCGGACAAACTCCGAATGAGTATGAAAGGATGGCCACAGGAACTCCATCCATCCTATGGCTATTACTAGGGCATCCACCTCCTCTAGCATCCCCATACTCTGTAGGAAGGGTCTGGAGACAAAGCGACTAGCTCAGAACTGTATGCGAGCCAGCGCTTTGAATCTCTCTCGGGCCTCGTGTCTCATCCAAAGGGGAGCCTGAGGCTCAGGCTGGTCACGAAGAACGTTGAGTCATGGAAGAATTCTGAAAAGAAAAGAAATTAGCCCTACATCATTGTCGTAGATAGGCCAACTAGAAGATAAAAAGAAAAAAAAAACTTTGTAAATTTTCGGCAGCATTTCAGCTGAAAATGTGCCTATCAAAAAATTTCGGCAGCATCTCGGCAAAGATATGCCTACCCAAAAAAATTAAAAAAAAAATTGGGCAGCATACCGACAAGGATTTGCCTACCAAAAAAATTTGGACAGTATCCCAGCAAGGATATGCCCAAACTCCTGCATAAAAAACACAATAAATAGACAGGCCTCAGGCCCCAAGCAATATTTTATGTTATGTTCGTGTCTCATTTAGTTCATACCAGTCCTAAAACTAAATTAAACAGAGGCAAGTGTACAAGTTCAACAATTTTTATTGATGATTTTTATTTTGTTTTCTATTGATTTTCCTATTATTTGCTCATGCATATTCATATTCCTACGACTATATTTCGTATATAGTCTAAAAAACTAAGCAGAGATGGGTAGAAATTTATACTACATTTTTCTAAATTATACTACACATGCATTTCTCATTCAAATTATTCAGTAAGAAATAAAAAGAAGAGTAGAAAAGCTGATAAACTAACCTGTAAGTCGATGAAAATGTGCCAAAATAAACTGACAGAAATGTGAAGAAAATTACTCCTATGCATGTGCGACAATATGAGTGTCGTTTTAGCACAAACGGTGTGCCAAAAATAAAGAAAAAAGGAGCAAAAAATGAAGAGGTGGCGTTGATTGGCAAGAGAAAGAAAAAGGAAGAAGAAAAAAACTGAAGGGCATCGGTTGGGCGGCGTATTTATAGATTTGAATGACCGACAGGCTGCCCGTCTAAACACCTAGTGATGGGTAGCCCGTCTATCGTTCAAAATTCCAAATTCCACCCCTCATTAATTACCTAATTAATTAATTAAATAACTCATTAAATGCTTTTTTTTTTAAAAAAAAACTTCCTGACTATTGTCCGATTTTTGCATTCGATGCATGTTCCTGACAATAGAAATATGCAAAAATTATTTTATACGCGTGACATGCAGGAAATAAATCTGCTCGTTGGTTAATGAAGTTGACAGATGGGCTTCCCGCCGGGTAAATGACGGATGGGCACCCTGTCGGTCATCTCTTCCTTATAAATGCTCCCTTTTCCTTGGATTTTGTGCATTTTCAACACTTTGAGCCTCAGCCCAAGCTTCTTTCTCAGGTTCCTCTCTCTTTTCTCTTGGCTCTTCCTTATTAGTTTTTCACTTCCTAGTCACGACGCTTACGAGATATCCATGTTTGTTGTCACCACAATGCACTAAATTCTAGATAACCCTCAAACCTGGGAATAGCTCTGCTTTCTGGTTTGAAATTCCTGAGAATGGTTAAGATAGATTACAACCTCCTTCTGGCTGCAGTCCACTTCTGGGACCCGCACTTTCATGTTTTTAGGTTCACTTACCAGGAATTGTGCCCCCTGTATGAAGAATTTCCTGTCATCATCGGGGCTTGGTATCCTACCAATGCCTTCCCTTGCATTCCTCACTGTTGTTTGATTCAAACTAGAAGTATTGCTCCTTCTGATACTGCCCGCTTGGTCCCTCAAGGTTCTATGTTCACCTTACAACCACTAATTAAGGCCTTGAATGAGTTCACTGATGTTCCCCCATACTGTACGAGTGTCATTTTCTTATTCTGTCTGATGAGATACTTGACTGCGACTTTAGAGGAGCTAACCTGTGACTCTCATCTATTTGGGATTCTGGATGACTTTCATCGCAGGCTGACCCCTTTCCAACTGATCCTTGCAGAGACTATTCTAGGTCTTGATTCTGTCCGTGCTAGGTCCTATGCCTCCTTCTCAGGGAGCCCTTTATTACTCTAGGTAAGTTATTATTTTAAAAGGTAGTGCATCCCTTGTGGATTTTCACTCTAGCATTTCTTAGTGGGAAGTGTGTCCTTTTTGGATTTTCACATAACCCTATGCCTTACTTTTGCCTGGGGTGAACCCAACTCACTCCCGCGACTTTTATTTTATTTTTCTTTTCTTTTATATTTTTCTTTCTTCTTTTTCAGATATGGTTGCAAGAGAAATTGAAATTGATGTCAGAACCACCTCCTAGGTCATCAATCAATACTCTCTAAGGCATTTTCTTCCCCGTCAGTAACTGTACTCATTCACAACTCCTGATGAGGGCATCACTAGATTTGGCGAGGTAACAGACGAGGATATTAGCTTCATGAATGCTTGGCTTCCCCTATCTGCTACTGTAATTGATGGTTCTTCGGGGTGTGTCCCCCTATGTGGGCTTCGTGAAGCCACTTTTTACATTATAACCCGTTGTGCTCGACAGCTCGGGATGTCCCAAGATGTGGTGAGACTTCCTCTATCTTTTTGAGGTGGGGTCCTGTCTTCAACTTTTGCTTCCTAATATCATGACCTCTAGGCAGAACTGCCAGTGAAAACTGTCATACCCTTTTTTCAAAAATCACTCTGTGGCTTCTACTAGTGCGTATAAGAGATTGGTACTTAGCCCCACAATTGATAATAGGACTTGTCGACTTAGGCACCTGGCCGGCGAGAGTAGTGGTAAGGCCTAGTTCAGATTTGTACGCATTTTGAGTAATGTGTTTCTTTTTAAAATGGAACTAGAAAATAATGTAAATGAATAAATTCAGTTTTATTTCATTTCACAAAATTGTGCACATTTCAACATGATTTCAATATACATGATCATCATTTAACATTAATTCAAAATACAAGGCTACATTTATTCCTAGAATAGATCTTGATAACAAACTCCTGTTACCAATTAGCCCTCTCAGGTTTTCTTGATTGGACATTTTCTCTCGAGCCTCTAATTTTTGTCCAGGATGCCTTCTTTCGGTTTTCACCCTGACAATGCGCCCAATTTTAGCAAGGCCGCCTTTTTTCGATTTTCGACCTATGGGGTTTTGTTTCTCTTCTTTTGATTTTTGTTGTCTTTAGCCATAGAACCTCTTGAATCTATCAATGTTGATTGGCTTCTTGAACTCGTTGCCATCGCTATTTGACAGAATTGCCGCTCCTTTTGACAATAGCTTCTTAAGGAATAAAGGGCCTTCCCACGTTGGTCTGAATTTCCCTTTGATATCGGGCGCTCCTGGTCTCATCTGCCTGAATACCAAATCTCCCTCCCTCAGCGGGTGTTTCTTGACTTTCTTCCCGAATGACCTGGCAATCCTTTTCTGATAGATCTGATTATGATAGTAGGCTCTCAATCTGTTCTCATACAGCATGTTCAAATGTTGCCACCACTGCTGTGCCCAATCAGCTTCCGGAATCTGAGTTTCCATAACTACCCTCAATGACCTGAGTTCTATTTCGACTGGCAGTACCGCTTTCGTCCCATATACTAAAGAATACGACGTGGCCCCTATAGAAATTCTGGCAGTCGTTCTATAGACCTAGAGTGCAAAAGGCAACTTTTCCAATCCTTATGATTTCAAACCATCTTGACCAAGACCTTCTGTTAGCATCTTCTCCTGCCCTATTGGTTTGAGGGAAATACAGAGAAGACAGACAATCTTTAATGCCAAACCTCTGAAATAACTCCCTAGCCTTAACTGTAAACTGTCCTTCCGTCCTTGAACTCTGCGTGGCATGGGAAATCATATTGACATATTGGATTCTTTTTAATGACCCTATCTATTGGAGGCAGTAGGGTGTACCTCCCCCAAGATGTCTTTTTCCAAGCTCGAGTATTCCATATCCATTGTAAGTCAATATAAACCTTTTGGTCCTTTTCGAAATTCATGAAGAATGACAAAGTGTGGGTATATATAGATCAATAGGATTTGAATGAAGCTTGCCCCCAGGATGACCTTCCTTTGCCCCTCATATCAATAGTTTTAGCTAGATCTACATATTGTCTATTTTCTTTCCTTTTTCTCCTCTTTTCTATTTTGTTTTTTTTCTCTCTTTTTTTTCCTCTTCTTTTTTTTCTTCTTTTTTTTTTTGTTTGTGTTTTTTTTTTTTTATGGATAAGCTTTGTTCAAATCCTTGATAATTTAAACATACACACACCCCTCCTCTTCTAGATATTAGGACAAGCTTGACCAATGAAGTCGCGTATTGTGCTTCTATAAGAAAATTTGGTCCCACTTCTACTTGTGGATTTCTCCCTTTAACCTTTTATGCCCCTCCTGGCTTGAGTCTTTTGAGCTTCTGCTTGACTGAGTATGCTTCATGATTTCACCATCTACTGTTGGCGTACCTTTATAGGTCCAGGCAAAGGCTTTTTCATTTTTTTTATATTCTCTCAAATTTTGATCTTTCTTCAGGAGTTACATTAGATGATATCAAGACTTTCTTTGAATTTTCCAAAGTTCCAAGATTAGATGAAGTATCATCGGTTGAATTAAAGTCAGATATAAATGAATTATGATCACAATTATGCATAGTGAAATTATTAGAAACATCACACAAGTAAGCAAAAGCATTCATGTTATTAATAGAACTAAAAATGTCATCAACATTATTGAAAAGTTCAAAAATAAAAAGAAAATCTAAATTATCATCTTTAGGGCCCATCCCCCCTTTCTCTCAACTAAAAATGTTATCAACATTATTGAAAAGTTCAAATGTTGTTGCCGACAAGCTATTATCATCTTCAGGGCCCATCCCCCCTTTCTCTTAACTCCTCATCAATGAGGCCTTGAACCTGCTTTCTGAAGGTTCAACATTCATCAGTGTCATGCCTAGCCTATTGATGGTAGGCACAATACCGATCTGTTCGATGACCTGGATGCCCTTGGCTTTAGCTGGCATCGACTCCAACTTTCCTTCCTTAACAAAATAAGCAAACTGTTTAGATAGACTTTGGGTTGCTACCCTAGCTAGAACCTTCATATCTCCAAAACTTATCCTAGTGTTATCGCCACGACTTGAGCTTCTATCATTTCCTCCTTCAGGGATTACAGGTGGCTCAAGATCCCAAATTTGTCCCCTCAGGACTTGGCAATCACCAATCGGGCCCTTGGTATATTGATGGTGATTCATTAGTACTCGACCCATGATTGGCCTAGCTGACCACATTTGTGATTTTTCCTCCAACACTTTAGGAAAAGGTCCGTCAAAGCTGAAGCAACATTTCTGTGCTGTTTTAGCCGTCAATACTTTTTCCACCTCCCGAATGCCTATGCAACTATCACATCTACATAAGCAATTTTCTTTTTCCAAGTCTGCGGCACCAAAAGTGAGCCTGTTATAGGCGGCTTGGGTACTAACACGCTTAGATCGCAAGATTTCTTCCTCGAGTATATCTACCCTTCTTTTTGAGCCACCTGTCGTCAACCTGACCTCATCCTCAGAAGCATGCCTTTTGCTATTTCGCCTAGATAGCGGAGGAAATGACGTCTTTCCTCCAGACTCAGCTTGCGGTATACATGCAGCCTTAGCTGGGTTATGTTTATTCTGTGATGTGATAAAAATAGTGCGTTATTCCTTGGAGGATGGCATTACTGTAAAATCCCCAATACCGGGTTAGTCGTAAATAGTATTTTTTGAGAGTGAATAGTGCTTCTAAGTTGAATAGTACTTACCAAAAGTTAAAAATATTTTACTTGGATCATCGGATAGAGCTCATCAATATGAGTCCGTAGGTGCAAATTTCAGCTGAATCGGAGGTCAAATGAATCCAGAATGGCCCAAATATTTACTTCAGTGAATAGTAAAAGTAGGCCCAGGTGGGGCCCACTGGAAAATAAAAGTGGGTCTAGGTGGGACCCACTGAATAGTAAAAGTGGAGGCAGGTGAGGCCCATGAATAGTAAAGGTAGACCCCATGTATAGTAATGTCATCATTTGGTTGAAAACATCATCTTTGACTGGAATAGTAACATCATCATTGACAGGAATAGTAACATCATCATTTGGTTGGAAATATCATCATTGACTGGAATAGTAACATCATCATTTGATTGGGAACATCATCATTGACTAGGTCTTATGAATAGTGATAGCATCTTTAATTGGATCTATGAATAGTATCTATGGGTCCCATGAATATTAACTATAGGGCCCACAAAATAGTGACTCTAGGGTGAATAGTACCCAAAATTTTTTTTATTTTACCATCAAAAAGATGATGTTAAATGGAGTATATTGGTGTAATCTAGTGTAAAAATGATGTCATATAAGCCCCCGAAAGACAGTCTGAAGTTCCTCTAGTTCGGTTCGATTGAACCAAGGTCTGACTGAACTTTGACCGAATTTTTATAAATGGTTAGAGTGGATAAATGGGTCTTCTATAAGAGGATAAAATGCTTAGAATAATTTTTAGAAATTTTTCATAGCATTAGAATTTTATTTTACTGCAGAACCGGACTGAACTGAATTACACCGGTTTAAGTGAACCAGACCCAAAATGGACTCCAATTGAGCTGAAATTTTGCAGCAAAACTAATTTTAATATTCTAAGAATGATGGAATTAGTTAGGAGTGAAAATGAATTTATGAACATTAAATTTTACCAAAACAATGGAAAATGACCCGAAAAATGAAAATTAGACCAAATCGGTTGAACCACTTTGGTTGGACCTAGTTGGGTCCAATTAAAGCCATATAAAAGAACCTAAAAATCTAGAAATCCCCTTGGATTCCATTTTTTTCAGCTTCCTCTTCTTCCTCTCTTACCCGAATTCACTCTCCTCTCTTTCTCACCATTTTTCTTTCAATTTTTCTTCATCTTAGCTCAAAATCAAACTCCCAAACATAATTCAGCTCATTTAGAATCCATAAGTGGTCTTATAATTTCATTTGAAGGTGTATAAGTGGGTGAAATCTATACTTGAAGTTTGGGTGTAAAATTCAGGTAAGAGATTTAAGTATTTTTAATTTTGTTTTAAGGTTCCTAAAGGTAATTTAGGATGTTAATTATATGTTTATTAAGTTTATTTGATGAAAGGAAATTTAGTTTTGATTAAATCTTAATTTTTGTATTTGGACATAATTATGTCCA
The DNA here is from genome assembly GCA_947683425.1 of Excoecaria cochinchinensis. NCBI lineage: Eukaryota > Viridiplantae > Streptophyta > Magnoliopsida > Malpighiales > Euphorbiaceae > Excoecaria > Excoecaria cochinchinensis. The sequence goes on from CANTUQ010000129.1 coordinate 1,944,352, forward strand.
ATAGGTGAAGGAACCTCCAATCAAGCTAAGGGCAAGGAAAAAGAAAATTAAGAGGCGTATTTCAAGGAATTAAGGTTTGTGATTGCAAATTCCATTTAATTCCATGGTAAAAATATGAATTTAGATTATATTTGTCAAGAAAGTATGTGATTTATGCATATTTAATTTAAATTAACATGATATTCATGCTTAGGGATGTTAAAAATAATGGTATGGGTGATTAAAATGATGAAATAAATTTTGTGTGAAAAATTACTTCTTTGGCCAAATGTGAATCATGTGAATTTCATGTGTTTTCATGATATTTTATGTATATTTATGATAGATCTATGGTATTTGGCATGTGAATTAATGAATGGTATGTTAGAGCATGTGAAAACATCATATGGTATGTGATGCATGTATGACCGAATGTATATCAAGTGGAAAGTCATAATTTTTATGTGTTTTCATGGTAATTGATGGTATGGTGATGTTATACATTATGAAATTGGCCTAAATAAATAATAAAATTGATAAAAAGAATTAATATGAATAAATTAGTATGTGAGTTGTATGCATGTATGTATGTATGCATGTATGCATGTGTACCATGATGACATAATGAGTTTACATGGCATATGATGATGTAATGATGATAATCACATGTGAAATGATGAAATGGTATGAAAAAAATGAGATATTATGATGATATTCCATGATAGAAATATGTATATCATATTAATAATGTGAAAAATAAAATAATATTGCCTTATGTAGTGATCTGGTAGTCAAATCTAGTTCAGGATATGTTGGCATGCCATAGGAACATAAGACCGCGAGTGTGAACATGATGTCTCACTTTTTAAGAGGCTAAAGATGGTCCTATTTCACTGTATCTGAAAGTTTTATTGTACTGTACTATATTTAATGACAGTGGTGGTCACACATGACTCCTCTAGTATTTCTGTGAACTTTTGGAGTTCGCGTCTCGTTTATCCTGTGCATAGAGCTTGCCAGTGTGTTACAGGAGCATAATGGTAAAAATGTGATTTAAATGGTTAAAATATGATTACATAAATATTATTATATAAAAAGTTTGAGGAAAAAATGGTAATTATGTGCATATGTGTGTTAAGAATGTTTAATAATGATAAAAATGTAAATAAGTGGTTAATGTGAAAATTGGCCACTTTTTAAAGGTAAAAATGTAATTTGGCATAAAAAAGGGTAAATGGAGGGTAATATTGTAATTTAGCATGTATATAAATGGCAAAATTGTAATATTAGTAAATTTAATTAAAATAGTGGCGTAATTGTAATATTGTTGAATTTAAAATAAACTAGTGGCAAAATGGTAATATTGTGAAATTAAAATGGACTAGTAGCATAAATGTAATTTTGGTAAAGTGTAAATGATATAATGGCAATTTCGTTATTTTGGAAAAGTTTAAGGATATAAATGAAATATTACCATAAATTAAGGATAAAATGATAAATTATTTATTTATGTGAATTAATTATGTGATTGCCTAATTATGTGATTAAAATATTTAAATATAATATTGCATAAATAATTGAAAATTTAATGTAATATGCTTAATTATGAATGTTCAAATGTTATTATTTATTTAACATTATTCATGCATGTGAAATTAATTTAGTGGAAATTTATGAAATTACAATCACCATTGGGCATAATTAATGCTTAGCAGATAATTTTATTTGACTGCGTGTAGGGACACTGTAGGATTGGGAGCAAAGCATACCTCACGGTTTAGAAGTGGTATTGAAGGATAATATTTTGGATTATTTAAGTATGTTAAGTTTGGCATGTTTATGTCTTATAATATTATTTTGGGTTTTGGTCTATAATAGATTTATTAAAACTGTCATTAGTTTATGGGTGTTTGGCATGCATAATGATTGGTAGAAATTAAGTTAATATAATTGACAAAGCAAAAATCTAGGTTTTCAAGTTAAAAGAAAGCTGACCAAATGAATAGTAACTTAGACAGTTATAAGTCAATTGGTATAAGTGAAAATAAAATAGGAATATTAAGTTCATTGATTAATTATTAAGTATTGATAGACTTAAGTAAATTGACTATTTGTATAGTACTATTTATACGTTACTATTCATTCGATACTATTTACACGACACTATTCACAAACAAAAAATTTACTGATTTTAATTAATTATTTATGTAATAACCTGATTAGTTAAATTAGGTTAACCAGATTAAAATGAACAGTTAAGTAATCAGAACGTAGGGCATCACAGTTACTGTGGCAGCAAAATTTCCCCTCATAGTCCTCATCCTAGCTTTAAATTCTCCCAGCCTCTTCTTAATTTCATGTGCCTTCCTATCCATTTCGTCAAAAATAAGTGCATGAGCTACATCGGGCCTTCTTGATGGGTTTGCTATGTTACTTTCTGTTAAACACTGCAAGGGGGTATGACTCACTGCTCTCTGAGCTCGCGTATGCTGCTCCTTTCTCTTTGAACAAAAAAAAAAAAGAAAAAATGAATCACTGATTAGTTGCTTGTCAGGACCTTTAGACCACCTGAGTAGATCTATGATGGCTGCAAAATATACCCATTAAGATGATGCATGAATGATATATAATGCATGGTCATGCTATGCAACATCCGAAAATCACATGCAAGCATATAGGTCCTTCCAACCTTGTCACTCCTGCACACGAGGTCATAGTCTCTTTCTTAGGTGGGCTTGGTCCATGGGTTAACACCCGATGAACGCGCATGGTGCACGGTGGAAAATCGGTAGCTTGACCTCTCCTAACTAATGCACAGACATATGGGTAGTGATCATTATGTATTTAGGCAGTCCGAATAAATCGACATGGGCCTATCGGGGCATGAAAGCCTTTGATTAGGTGACTAATCAAATTATCTGGGTTTGTCCAATCCATAATGATCCACATAGCAAGCATAGTATTAAGGCTCATACCACATAGGGGAAGTATCTATTTCCATTACATGAGCTTTGGCCAAGGTGATGTTACTTTAGGGCTACCCGAGCATGGTATCAGCCAACGGGTCTAGCTCATCACGAGCGTAACAACCGGTCGGGTCTCCATTTAATATGCCATAATGGTATGAGGCTTGAGCTGGTGATTATCCTTAACACTTCCTTACATTGAGTGAACGTAGGGTCGTGCTTTGGGAACGCACCGAGGTTGAAAGAGGGACCAAACTAGCATAGATATAAGGCTCTAATGATATGTAATGCAATTTCAAAAAGGGATGAAATTTTTAAATTAAAACTCAATTATAAGTTTCAATCAAGGCAGTTTCGAAGCGACGTCTCGAGTAATAGTCCCCAGTGGAGTCGGCACTGTGATGAGCGCCGAATCCCAGGGTACCCCGAACGACCCGCTTTTAGGGAGTTTGAGAGAGGTTTGTTACAACTTGTAAGAAATTACAAGCGCGTCTATTTTGGGCAACAAAGAGGTTTCTTAGAGTCGCCACCCAATAGAATATTGGGAAAGGTCGTCTAGCCTCAGTGAGCCTAAAACAGTGCATGTGCATCCATTTTGGACAAGCCAGAGATATTTTGGAGGCCCCACCCTAATAGAACATTAGGATGGCTCTCTAACCTCATGGAGCCTGGGATTATGCAAATTGGCCCTTTTTTGGGCAACAAGAGATATTTTAGAGACCCCACCTTAATGAAACATTGAGATGGTCCTCTAACCTCGTTGAGCCTAAGACCAGAGAAGGTTCGGAACTTCTCATTTATTCATACCTTGATTAAAGTTATAACTGAGTTTTGAATTTAACATTTTATCCCATTTCTCATTCAATTTAATGCAATTAATTAAAGCACAAGTTGTCCATACAAGGAAAGTGGTAAAAGGAACAAAATTAAATAAAGTATATGAAAATTAATTACAACAAAACTAGGGGCGGAATACAACCCCCATTGTAAATAGCACGCGATTTATACCTAAATCGGGATATACGTTAAGGATAAGGACATTGGTCCTCGCATGCATATTTATACATATAAAAAAATAATTTTAAAATGTCAATTTTGTTTGCTAAAAAAATAAGACATTGGTCTTTCCAAATTCAATTACTCTAAATATTTAACCATTTTTATGTTAGCGGGATAAAAACAATATTTACAATAATAATACATATGGAAAAAAAGGATAAGGTTAAAAAAATGAACTCAGGTTAAGATTCTTAGATTATCGTGGTTGTCTCCATTTCAATAACCCCAAATTCACCGAATAAATAAAATAAAACTCACAAAATAAAAATCATGTTAGTACCACCATTAGAGCAAAATAAAATGTGAGAAATTAAATAATGATGAAAAATCCCTGGGAAATTATCATAAAAAATAATGGGGAAATAAGTGGTAAAAGAAAGAAAGAAAAAGGAGGGGGAAAGGCCCAGGGACGGCCCAAGGCTCGTGAGCAACGGGTGTCACTGGGTTGACCGCCGGGTGGAGGCAACTACCATTGATGGCCCATCGCTCGCGTGAGCGACGGCCATCAGATCCGAGAAAAGACAAAGAAATCTAAAAAATTACTTTTATTTTAAGTAACTGAGACTTTTTATGTGTAAAATTACTGTAAAATGGTTAAATGCATAGATGATAAATCCAGAATGTTTATCCTCGAAATTTTACCTTTAAAGGTGAATGTCGTGTGATTTTGGTTCCTCGAGTTCTATAAGGACCAGTCCGTGATATGTGATTTTGAGAGATATTTGGTTGCAAAAATTGTGTTTCGAAAATAAATTAAGAAAAGAAAATTATGTTTTTCTTTCTCGAATATTTTGATAGCAATTAAATGCCGAAAATAGCTGAATTAGACAGAAATGAATGAATGACATTACCTCAAATTAGCTTTAATTCGAAGAATTTTTAATAAAAACATTTTAACGAGAGAAAGGAAATTTTGGAGAGAAAATCCTTTGCAATTGATAAACTCAAATTTTCATCAAAATTCCTAACCCCAAATAATGAGTTTCCATCCCCTATTTATAGGTTTTAGAAGATAATTCAAATAAATTCAAATTTAAGATTTAAATTTGAAAAAGATTTAAGAAATCAAGATCAAAACCGAATGGTTTTAAGAATATTCTAAAAATCAAATCCAACATTTAAAAATATTTAAAAAGATTTAAGAGATTCTGAAAATTTTTTGTAAATATCTTAGAAAATCAGAAATATATTTTTTAAGATTTGGGAAATCTGGAGAATCATGTCTAATCACAACGGCAGATCCACGACTGACGAACATCAGTAGACAACCGATAGGCGACTATGATGCGGATATCCGCAGCCTTTTGGGCGATGGGCCACTCGCGAGTGACGAAATTCGAGAGATGGCCGTCTCTCATGAGAAGTGAGCGTCTCTCGTAGGAGCTACGGGCGTCATTCAATGCGAGAGATGGTCTCCGCGAGTGAGCGACAGCCGGCGCTTGTCGCAAGAGAAGGGTCTCTCATGCGAGCGGCGAGCGTCACTCCCGTGAGAGACAAGCCAATCTCGCATGAGGGACAATCGTCGCTCATATAAGAGGAGGGCCATCCAGTGACGGGCATCCCATCCACTGATGGTATACCCTTCGGTGGAGCAAAATCCATTTTTTCAAAATTTGAACTCCTCCTGACTCCCTAAAATCTCCTGTTACAGAGAAAAAAACCTCAATCCTTGTAAAATTTGCCAATAAAAACTCACAACTTTCATCCATTTGTCTGAAAACAGACATTAACCTCTTCATTGGGTAATTCTGATCTGGACTGTCTCAGGACCCGGTGTCTACAGCATGCCTACCTATCCACGACTCGATTACAGGCTAATAATTAATCCACTTAATATACATATAGCACACTAAGAATACCATATCTCATCAAGCATAAGCTTCATATATTCACTTATATTATCATATTATAGTTTACTATGCATGACCGTTCATAATCCAATGCAATATTGCACACATATAAGAATAAATAATTTGCATTCACAACTCTCAACAGTATCGCGCTCGCGACAGAACATTAGACACATTGCTGTCGCACTAGTAGACAATGTTGCACTCGCGACAAAATGCCAAAAAGACTATTGTCACCCCTGCAACGGAGTTCGTGATCGTGATAAGGCATGGCATGGCAAATTTTTCCTACAGAGCATTCTATCGTGCTCGCGACAGAACTTGAATTCTGTGTTCAAATTCCAACCTTCACAAATTCTCAAGCATATACCAATCACATACCTTCCTATATTCACATGCATGACTTCTATCATTACTCACACCCCAATTCAGCCTAAATAGCCTTCAAAACAAGCAATCATAGACAACTAACTTTCTCATAGATAACTTGTAACAACATACAATAAACATGCACATAAACATTAAGTAACAAACCTAAACATAGTACAACTTCATGTTTTCATTAGAACATTATCAATTCAACAAGATTGACCTAAGCATAATTTTATCAACTAGAAGAGTTATTAAACCCTTCAAAATCCACATTTTCCCTAATTAATCAAACATGCATCTAATTGAGAATTACAAATAAAAATCCCAAACCTTGACTTCTAGCTCCTTCAACATCACAAATCAAGTAGCTTGCTCTTTTCCCTTTGCTCTTCTACTTGATTCTCCAACGTACAAACCAATAACTCACAAATGGAGCATAATTAGGACTATGAACTTAAATCTTACCAAATAAAGAAGAAATCAAGCTCAACCATACCTTTCTAAGTTTTACTTGATCTCTTTAACTAACCAACTCAAATCTTTAGAATACCAATGAAGTGGAAGAATAAACAAGAAGGAGATGAAGAGGAAATGAAGAACAAGAGAGAGATGGTAAAAATGGAGAACATAGAGAGAGAGAAATTCGGTCCAATGCATTTAAGGAGAAGACAAATCTGCCTCTCTGCTCATTCCATATATTGCATGTAAAATCCTAGGTGTCAAGCTATAAGCCATATAATGCTAGGTGGCAAGATTTTAATGTCACGCTTGAACTCCACTATCTTTTAATTAAAGTTAATTAATTTAGCTTAACTTAATTAATCCTCACTTAACACTAATGATATAAAATTACTTTTTGATCACTCAACTATTTTATTTTTATGCAATTGGGTCCTTAATTCTTAATAACACTTTAGTCCAAATACTAAAAACCCTAAATTAGACTCACTTAATTACCCTAATCATGCTCAATACTACAAAGGTGAATTTTGTTTCATTATCATTGGGACCTTAAAACCTCCTAGGTAAATTTTCTATGATGGCTGAAAGTTAAGGGGTTAGAATGATGCATGCGATGCATGGAATAAACTTATGCATGATAATACATATGCGTGATATGGCATATAATGTGAAAGGTGCAAAGTGCCTGCCATGCATGATGTAACACCCCTTACCCGTACTTAGGCGATCCCATCCGATGAGGAGTGAGATGCCGTATGAGTAAAGGTGCCACCACATAGATACAGAATATACATACATTCATACATAAACATCCATACCGCAATACAGGGTAATTTAAAACTTTACAAAACCATTCATGAGATAAGCTGATCATACATTAATATAACGAAAAACATTACATTACTGTTTGATCAACCCAAAGACACAAAAGATAATTACATCTCCAAAATATACATATACATATGCGGAAGCTATTACAAAACTGATGTAAGAGAGTTCTATATAAAAAGAATCATCGAAATACAAAATTAGGCCCACACTAAAGACCCAGCTGTGTTGACTCTGATGGCTGCGACTCTCCCAAGCAAACTCCTTCCGCACCTGCACGAGTAAACACACCGTGCTAAGTGATAAACGCTTAGTGGGGAGACACACATATAGCATAAGGACAACCATTCACAACGGTTGTCAAGGTAAACACATACAGATGGCATAATCAGAAATACACATATAGCAAGAGTATGAACATATGAACATGTAAACATATAGAGTCATACCTTCGATTAAGTACCACTGCCTTCATAACATCTCATTAAGAAACATATTCGTATCACACAATCACATACTTAGCAAAGCAATTCAAAATGATAAAGTGCCTACTGACTCAAAGTAGTGGATAATGAGTGAACAAACAGCACTTTACGGGTACGAACTGATTACAAACAGTACCTTACGGGTACGAATCGAAAGCCATTCTTACTTTTAACTTTCACAAAAACATTTTCAAAAGGGACCTTAAACAAGATCCAAACAAAAAGGGGTTTGCGAGAAGCCAATCGGGGACCTGATCGGGGTCCAAACTAAACGAAGGGCTGCAGCTAAGAGACTCTATTAGGCATGCCTAACTATCAACTAGACTGACTCTTGCAGGCTAAAATTATACAGTCAACATCCGCATTTTAATTATAAGAAATGAAGAATTCATATACTTTAAATAGATCATTACATGTACAATTATGGCTCATAACAAGTGATATTACGTGCTAGACACAAGAATTTAACATTCCCAAAATGTGTAAAATAAAAGAGGTTTTATTACAAAAACAGGGTAGGTCACGGTGGTAATCAGATTGGTTGCCACCGTGACATACCAAAGATCTTTGGCAGAATGCAAGTCTGGGGTACCTCACGGTGGTAACTAAACTAGGTTGCCACCATGACATACCTAGACCTCCGAAACAGAATGCACCAATGGGGTATCTCATGGTGGTAACTAAATAGGTTGCCACCGTGACATATCCACAGCCCAGAACAGATGCTAAAGTCTGGACACCTCACGGTGGTGACCAGATTGGTTACCACCGTGACATGTTCAAACTCTGGGCAGAATGCATCTAGTTCATACCTCACGGTGGTAACCAAATAGGTTGCCACCGTGACCCACGCCCAGACGCGATTCCTGAAGGCAAATTTCTAGATTTTCAAGCCAAAAATCCCACAACTCTCATATCAAACAACATATCCTCACTCCAATAACAAAATTAAACCATCCAAATATAATTAGATCATGCCATAAACGAATCCTATTCATGAATTCAAGAAACAACATCAATTTACATAATCAATTGCATCACTATTCACATCACATATCCATCAATCTCATAAATGATTCAAAAATTCACAATCAAGGTTTAATGGACAAAGAGAACCAAAACCCATAACATAAGAACTAATAAAAGCATTAAGAACATTAAAATTTCCAGAATTTTATTCAATTAACACATGCTATCAAAACATAACACAATTTCCCAAACCTCAAAATTAGAAGCTCTATCACTTGGTTCCACTAGATCCAGCAAGTTCCTTGCCTTTAGGATCTCTTGGAGGCTCAGCTAAGCAACAAACCACAAAAATACATAAACTCAAAACCCAAACTTCAACCTAAAACCAGAAAAATGCAAGGGAAGAAGAACAATTTGAACAAAAGCAAAACCAAAAGCATAAAGCTTACCAATCAAACAGAAGGAGCAATTAATTCCCACCACACCAACTTGAATCCAAGCAATTCACTTAGAGAAGAGCAAAGAGGAAAAAGAAGAGGGAAGGAGAAGGGAGAACGGGAAAATTAGGTCTGGAAATTTGAATTTCCCCTTTTCCTCTTCTCTTTCCTCTCTTTTCCCCCCCTTTACACTTGTCAACATCTTAGTGGAGGGCATTAATCACTCACACACTAGATGCACATGTCACACACACACAATGAAACACTCTAATAATGCACCCTACACATGTATGAGCAACACACACAATGCACTCTCATCTAGTACACACACTATGATATGCTCACATGCATATAATCACACCTCCACGTATGCACACCTTATTTCTATATGCACACCCACACCGGAATAAAACTACAAAACATGCAATGCTCTCAAAATGCACATATGATATGCCAAACACATACAAATACACACTCACATATATGGCTCATTCTACTAGGGGGCAAACGGGGTGTGACAACTCTCCCCTACTAAAAAGAATTTCATCCTCGAAATTCTCACCTGAACTGAACAACTGCGGGTACTGAGCTCTCATTGACTCCTCTGGTTCCCATGTCACCTCCTCGACTCCATGGTGATTCCACAGAACCTTTACCAAAGGAATCTGCTTACTTCTTAACTGCCTCACTTCCCGAGCTAGGATAGCTTTTGGTTCCTCAATGTAGGAGAAATCAGATTGCACTTGAACCTCTTGAACCGACAAAACATGAGAAGGATCCGACCTATACCGACGAAGCATAGAAACGTGGAACACATCATGCAACTTGGACAACTCTATCGGTAAAGCCAATCTATAGTCTACCGGACCATCTCTTGCCAACACCTCATACGGACCAATGAAACGAGGACTAAGCTTTCCTTTCTTTCCAAACCTAAGTACTTTTTCTCCAAGGAGAAACTTTCAGGAAAACCTTGTCTCCGACCTCAAACTGCACATCCTTTCTCTTCAAGTTAGCATAAGATCTCTGTCGATCCTTGGCCCCCTTCAAATTCTGCTGCACAACTCTGATTTTCTCTTCTCTATCCCTAACCAGATCTGGCCTAATCACTGACCTCTCGGATAACTCTGTCCAACAAACTAGAGTCCTATATTGACGTCCATACAAAGCCTCATAAGAAGCCATACCGATACTGGACTGATAGCTATTGTTGTAGGCAAATTCCATAAGCGATACATACTTGTCCCAACTACCCGGAAAGTCCAAAACATAAGCCCTTAACATGTCCTCTAAGATCTAAATCACTCGCTCGATCTGACCGTCTGTCTGAGGATGAAACTCCATACTGAAGTTCAACTTAGTACCCAAAGCTCATTGCAACTCTTTCCAAAACTTAGATGTGAACCTAGGGTCCCGGTCTGAAACTATGGACAAAGGCACTCCATGCAATCGAACTATCTCATCCACATAGATACTGGCCAATCTATCCATCTGGTAATCCATCCTAACCGGCAAGAAGTGAGCGGACTTTGTGAGTCAATCCATAATAACCCAAACAGAATCATGCTTTTTATGAGTCAAGGGCAAATCGAAAACATAATCCATAGCAATGTCATCCCACTTCCACTCCGGAACGGATAAAGGCGTGAGCAATCCCGAAGGAACTTGGTCCTTAGCCTTTTCCTGCTGACATGTCAAGCACTTGGACACAAAGTCCACTATATCCCTCTTCATACCAGACCACCAATAAAACTGCTTCATATCCCGATACATCTTGTTACTCCCGGGATGCATGGTGAAAACCGTGCTATGCGCCTCACTCAGAAGTTGTTTCTTCAATTCCTCATCATCTGGGACACACAAACGGTTCCTATATAAAAGCGCTCCATCATGAATCGAGAACTCTGACTGCTTGCCCAGACTAACCTCTTGCACAATCCGCTGAAGCCTCTCGTCAATCTTCTGAGCATCAACTAACCGCTGGCTCAAGGTAGGCTTGACCCTCAATTGTGCTATCAAAGCCCCATCCGAACCAAACCTCCATTTGAACTGTCTCAAAAATAAAGCAGAAACTGACTTCCGACTCAAAGCATCTGCGACTACATTGGCCTTACGCGGGTGGTAATCGACAATGCAATCGTAATCCTTAAACAATTCAAGCCATCGATGCTGCCTCATATTCAGTTCCTTCTGAGTCAGGAAATACTTCAAACTCTTGTGTTCCGTAAAGATCCTGCACTTCTCCCTATAGAGATAATGGCGCCAAATCTTCAAAGCAAAGACGACCGCTGCTAACTCAAGATCATGCGTCGGATAATTCCTCTCATGAGGCTTTAACTGCCGAGACGCATAAGCCACCACCTTACCTTCCTGCATCAGAACACATCCCAGACCAACACCTAAAGCGTCACTATACATAACAAACTCCTTACCCGAGATGGGTTGAGTAAGTATAGGAGATTCGACTAACAACTGCTTCAACCTCTCAAAGCAAGCCTGACACATATCCGACCACTCGAACTTAACTCCTTTCCTCAACAACCTAGTCATCGGAGCGGTAATCACAGAGAAACTCTTAACAAACCGATGGTAGTAACCCGCCAGACCAAGGAAACTCCTCACTTCTTGAACATTCCTAGGCGCTTTCCAATCAACTATCGCCTCAATCTTAGCTGGATCTACTTGAATACCCTTGGTTGAAACTATATGGCCCAAAAACGACACTTCCCGAAGCAAAAAATCACACTTACTCAACTTGGCAAACAACCGATGTTCCCTCAATACTTGCAAAACAAATCAGAGATGTTCCTCATGCTCGGTCTCATCCTTGGAATACACCAAGATGTCATCTATAAACACTACTACAAATCAGTCCAAGTATGGCCTAAACACTCTGTTCATCAAATCCATGAATGCCGCTGGAGCATTAGTCAAACCAAACGGCATAACAAGGAATTCATAATGGCCATACCGAGTTCGAAATGCAGTCTTAACCACATCCACATCCTTAACCCGAAGCTGATAGTACCCCGACCGAAGACCTATCTTAGAAAAGACTCCTGCACCTCGGAGCTGATAAAACAAATCTTCAATTCTAGGCAACGGATACTTGTTCTTCACTGTGATCTTATTGATCTACCTATAGTCGATGCACATCCTCAACGACCCATCCTTCTTCTTGACAAACAAAACCGGACCTCCCCATGGAGATATGCTGGGTCGAATAAAACCCTTACCCAATAGCTCTTGTAGTTGAGTTTTGAGTTCTCTCAACTCTACAGGAGCCATCCAATAAGGTGCTTTCGATATAGGTGTGGTGCCCGGCATGATCTTTATGGCTAGCTCAACTTCCCTCTCTGGAGGCAAACCCGGCAAATCACTTGGAAAAACATCACTGAACTCCCGCACAACAGGGATATCCTCAATCCTCACTTGGTCCCTCTTGAAATCCAAAACCACAACTAGGAAAGCCTCACAACCTTTTCTCAAAAACCTCTTGGCTTGAATTGCTGAGATCACATTATTCACAGAACTCGCACCCAAACCTCTTACAAACACTGGAGCTCGGTTCCTATCCAGAAGCACAAAGGTCTTCCGATGACAATCAACTACAGCCCGATGCTTGCCCAACCAATCCATACCCAAAATTAGATCAAACTCTCGGAACGGCAGCTCTATCAAATCTACAGAGAACTCTACCCCTTCCACAAACAGAGGACAATTCCTAAAGACTCTACTCACATTAACACTATGCCCTAATGGATTGGTCACACATATCTCATAGTCTAACTGATCTACCACATGCAACTTATCAATAATCTTATGCGTGCACAAATATGAGTGTGTGGAACTAGGATCTATTAGAGCATATAATTCAGTGTCATGGAGTAGGAACTTACCAGCAATCACATCAGGGGCATCCTGCTCCTCTCTAGCTCTAACTGCATATGCTCTAGCTGCAACATGTGGAGGATGCTCATCAGTCTTAGAAACAGCTCCCTCTCTTGGTCGACTGCCTCGACCTCTACCCCGGCCCCTACCACGGGCAGCCTGAGTAGCATTAGATCCAACTCCACTAGCCCCTCTCTGTGGACCCGAATCCTCGCTTATCTTTGGACAATTAGCCAAACGGTGCTCGGTGCTCCCACACTTAAAGCACCCACCAGTGAACCACCTACACTCACCCCGGTGAGCCTTGTTGTAATGTGCACGAACAGGTGTAACATCCGATCTACCACCTATGCCAGAACGAGATACCACTGTTGAACCTTGCCTTCTACCTCTAGTAGCCAAACCAGCTGATGGCTAATCTTGTGGGTTCCTAGATCTCTTACCAAAAGATGAGGAAGAACCACCCCGTGCAGAATTCCTTCGCTGAGCTCTCTCCCTAAGCAATGATTCCATCTTCTCCGCCCTCATGGCAGCCTCTGCAATCTGATAATAACTTACCCCAGGCATACACATCAAAGAAATCAAAGCAATCTTCAAAGACTCGTTCAATCCCGCTTCAAAATGCTTGCATCTGAAATCATCCGTCATAACCCCACGCGGAGCATAACGAGACAACTGATTAAACTCTTTCTTATAATCCGAAACTGACATGGCCCTCTGCTTCAAACTCAGAAATTATGCCCATCTTGCGTCCCTATATGCCTGAGTCACATACTTCTTTGTGAACTCCTCCTCGAAGAATTCCCATGAAACCGGATCAGGCATTTGAGGTTGCCTACATACCAACTCCCACCATTCATAAGCCGACCCTTGAAGCAATGCCACAGCGAATTCAGCTTGTTGATCGGGAGGACACCTGACTTCCTTTAAAGCTCTCTTTACCTTATCAAGCCACTTTTCAGCTAGCTCTGACTCATCTAGCCCGGTCCCATAAAAATCCTCAACACCAGCTCTCCTTAAACTCTCTATCGGAGCTTTAGGGGCAGTCACCCTTTCCAAAACCTGAGCCATGTCCTGATGCAATCTGAACATTGCCTCAAAAGGCATGACAGCGGCCTCGGGCTGGACCCTAGCACGTTGAGCTGACACAGAAATAGAAACAAACGGATCTACAGCTGGAGGATTCACACTTTCTGCGGATTCCTCAAGCGCACCGCGAGCAGAATCAGAATCCATCTAACAAATAAGATGACAGCCACATCAGCCAACACAGCCCTAGACATAGATGTATCCACACATAGCATCACATAAACAATCACCTAGAAATGCCTAAACCTGGGATCTGATACCACAACTTGTAACACACCTTACCCGTACTTAGGCAATCCCATCCGATGAGGAGTGAGATGCCGTATGAGTAAAGGTGCCACCACACAGATACAAAATATACATACATTCATACATAAACATCCATACCGCAATACAGTGTAATTTAAAACTTTACAAAACCATTCATGAGATAAGTTGATCATACATTAATATAACGGAAAACATTACATTACTGTTTGATCAACCCAAAGACACAAAAGATAATTATATCTCCAAAATATACATATACATATGCGGAAGCTATTACAAAACTGATGTAAGAGAGTTCTATACAAAAAGAATCATCGAAATACAAAATTAGGCCCTACACTAAAGACCCAGCTGTGTTGACTCCGATGGCTGCGACTCTCCCAAGCAAACTCCTTTCGCACCTGCACGGGTAAACACACCGTGCTAAGCGATAAACGCTTAGTGGGGAAACACACATATAGCATAAGGACAACCATTCACAACGGTCGTCAAGGTAAACACATACAGATGGCATAATCAGAAATACACATATAGGAAGAGTATGAACATATGAACATGTAAACATATAGAGTCATACCTTCGGTTAAGTACCAATGCCTTCATAACATCTCATTAAGAAACATATTCGGATCACACAATCACATACTTAGCACAGCAATTCAAAATGATAAAGTGCCTGTTGACTCAAAGTAGTGGATAACGAGTGAACAAAAAGTACTTTACGGGTACGAGCCGATTACAAACAGTACCTTACGTGTACGAATCGAAAGCCATTCTTACTTTTAACTTTCACAAAAACATTTTCAAAAGGGACCTTAAACAAGATCCAAACACAAAGGGGTTCGTGAGGAACTGTAGACACCGGGTCCCGAGGCGGTCCAAGATCAGAATTACCCGATGATGAAACAAAAGACCGACTTTCGGCAAGAAAAGTGAGAATCGACCGTTCCCTTATCAAGATTGTGTTTTTTCGAAAAATAATTTTAAAATATATATTTTAGGGATTAAAATTTAAAATGGAAAAAATATTAATATTGTGTCAAAATTAAAAATAAAATAAAAAATAAAAAAAAAAATAAAAAAAAATTAATTTTTTATCGCGAGTGCCACTGCGGCAGCGCGGGGCCGCCTGCGCGGCAGGCTGCCCCAGCGCGCAGGGGCGCCTGCGAGGCAGGCCGCCCCAGCGCGCAGGGGCGCCTGCGCGCGAAGCTGGCGCCTCGCGCGCCCCCCTGCGCGCGAGGCGGGGCGCTCCGCGCGCCCCCCCCCTGCGCGCAGGGGCGGGCGCTCCGCGCGACCCCCCTGCGCGCGAGGCGGGGCGCTCCGCGCGCCCCCCCCTGCGCGCAGGGGCGGGCGCTCCACGCGACCCCCCTGCGCGCGAGGCGGGGCGCTCCGCGCGCCCCCCCTGCGCGCAGGAGCGGGCGCTCCGCGCAACCCCCCTGCGCGCGAGGCGGGGCGCTCCGCGCGCCCCCCCTGCGCGCAGGAGCGGGCGCTCCGCGCGACCCCCCTGCGCGCGAGGCGGGGCGCTCCGCGCGCCCCCCCTGCGCGCGAGGCCTGCTGCCTCGCGCGACCCCCCTGTGCGCGAGGCAGCTGCCTCGCGCGACCTGCCTGCGCGAGGCAGGCTGCGCGCGGCAACCTGCCGCGTGCGGTGCCAAGGCACCACGCGCAGCGCTCCGCGCGCCCTTGGCTCCTCCGCGCGACCTGTTTCGCCTGTCCGTTTTTTGCGCTGTTTTCAGTCTGATTTTCTGTTTTTTTCAGTTTCCGTTGTTTCACCATTTTATGTTATTTTAGAATAACTAAAAAGGAATGTTTTTTTTTTGTCTCTTGCCATTTTTGGCCAAGACAGATTAAATGAGGAATTGGCCCTCATTTTGGAGGACGGCAGATTAATTCAAGAATTCCTTGGCTTTTCCTCTCTAGCTTCTTTCCACTCTCCAGGAAGCTTTTTATTTCTCAAAAAAATTCTTCAAAAATCTTTAAGCCTTCTTCTCAAATTCTAGTTTTTGCTACTACAAAACATTTAATCTCGGGTTGATTTGAGCAAGAAAAATTAATTTTCTTTGTTCCTTCATCCCACAAAAAATATTTTTCTCAAGATAATTTGTTTAGAACACAGATTTTATATTTATTTCAAATATTATTATCATCAAAAAAAATATTCGACAAGGAAATCGATCGAGACACCCTATTTCCAATCTCAAAAATTCTGAGGGTAAACATCCTTGAACTCGTCCTCATTTATTTTTTTTTGTATGTTATTTATTGTTGTTAATATTAGTTTTGTTGCTATTATCATATTTATTCATGGTTAATAATTTCTATTTTTGCTACTGTTGACACCCCTAGCCTTGCTTTTGGTCCAACTCCTCTATGTGGATTTATTTTGATTTTATGGTTTAATTTTTACTTGTTTGCAGTTGGTCACCAATCCCCATTTATATTATCATTTCCCTTGCTATTTAATATTATCCTCATGTAGCAAATATTGCCATTATCACTATTACTATCACTATTTGATCCATCCATTGCTTTTTATTATTTTTATCATTATTATTATTATAGGTCGCTGCCATATTCATTGTGCTACCATCATTGCCATTATTATTATTTTTATTATTATTATTATTATTATTATTATTATTATTATTATCATTATTATATATTCATTGTATATTTATTGATGTTATGTTATTATAATTGTTAGCATTATCATCACCTACTTATTGTCATGCTAATGTTTATGTGCCATATAATATTATTATTTGTTATCATAATATTATTGTCATTATCATTATTTATCTTTTATTATTATTGTTATATTTTGCACTTGCTTGATTAATTTGCCTAAAATATTTACTAATATTATTTTTGATATTAATTTTTGTCTGAGAATTAATTTGAGTCGGGCCATGTGAGCGCCCCGCGACTCCCCGGATGGGTCGCGACGCGTGGACGGACACTCCATTTTGGTGAGATCTTTTCAGTTCCCCTTTGATGTGTTATGTGTTTACTTGTAAATATGTATATTTTATTTGTGCACGTGTGCGATAAAAAATCACAAAAACATATCTACAATTAAATTGGGGATTTTCACTAATAAAACCGGGACCAATGTCCCTTATTTTAGCCCGACAATAAAAATATATCGCAATTAAAACGAAGAGTCAAATTTTCTACAAAAATGGGATCACTCATCCCGGTTTTCATTCAAACAATCAAAACGACTCTTCGAACTCTCTTTAAGTTAACACGAAGGAACCAATGTTCCTAAATTTCGAACAAGTGCGAAGGAACCAATGTTCCTAAAATAATGTCCCGATTTATGCATGTCTTTTTATTTTCTTGTGTGAGTGTTTAAATTTAAAGTTATTTTCTTTCATCTTGGGCCCTTGTAATTAATTTTGGGGCAACTTTATTTATTTTTGGGGTTGTATTCCGCCCCCATTTGTATTCTTAATCCTCCTTTTATTGGGGTTGTATTCTGTCCCTATTTCCATTGTAATTGAGTGCTTGGGTGTTTACCGCTTTCTTTATTTACTTTGCTTATCGCTTTTATTTATTTTCTTTACGTGTTTTGAATGCGCTATCTAATTTAAATGCATCAATCGCGTGAGATGAGAGATATAATCTCAAGAAGTTAAAAATCCATTTATAATTAACCAAAGCATGAATAAGAGGGAAGTTCCGGACACCGTAACTCTGGTTTAGACCGTTAGAGATGAGAAACCTTTTCCTAATTTCTTGCAAATTGGGTGGCGACTCCAAATACCTCAAAAAGGTGCCTTTAGGCGTCAATAGGCTAGGTTATTCTCCCCAATGTTCTATTGGGAGGGATACACCGATGATGCCTCATGGCGCCCATGATCAAGAGACGCGAACCTTTCATACCTCGAATCCTAAAGCGGATTCAAAGTGAGGGCCCTTGCTGGGTTGACCGGGTTCGGCGCGCGTCACAGTGGCGACTCCACTGGGGACTGATGTTTGAGACTTCACTCCGAAAGTGCTTTGGTTAAAGTATAATTGGGTTTTTAAAACTTAAAATTCTATCTCTCGCCAAAATTGCATCATATCATTTTAGAGCCTTAGACTTACGCTAGTTGGTCCCTATCTTACCTCGGTGCGTTCCCGAAGCACGACCCTACTTTCACTCATTGTAGGGAAGTGTTAAGGATAATCACCAGCCCAAGCCTTGTACCTTTTGGTATATCAAAATGGAAACCCAATCGGTCGTTATGCTCGTGATGAGCTAGACCCGTTGGCGCGAACCATGCTTGGGTAGCCTAAAGAAAATCACCCTGACTAAAGCCCATGTAATGGCAAGTAGAAACTTCCCCTAAGTGGCATGATCCTTAATACAACGCTTGTGATGTGGGCCTTTAGGTATTAGACAAATTCAACCAAATTAAGTGGTCTCTTATCAAAGGCTTTCATGCCCCGGTAGGCCCATCTTAATAAAATTGAAATGTTCAAATACATGATGGCCGAAATTCATACGTATGTCCATTAGATTAGGAGTGTTATGCTGCCGGTTTTTCACCGTGCACATTGCGCGTCCATTGGGTCCCCTGTTGACCCATGGACTAAGCCCACCTAGGAAAGAGACCACATTGCCCCGTGTGCGGGAGGAATAAGGTTGGAAGGGTCTGTTTGCTTGCATGTGGTTGTGGATGCTGCATCAACACGACCATGCATTCTTAATGCCATCCATGCATCGTGCTAACGAATTGGGTTTTTTCAGCCATCATAGATCCATTTGAGTGGTCCAGAGATCCTAGCGGGAGGTTGGTCAGAAATCAAGTAGTTGAGCAGTCAAGTCTGGCATCAGCTTCGGGTTCAGATTGGGATAGAAACTCAGATTCTTATTCAGAACAATCCTCCGGATCAGTAATGGCAGAATTACCGCAAGATTCGGGTGCTGTAACAACACAAGACTTGGACAAAAGGTTCGAAGACTTTGAAAGGAAAATGCTTGCTATGATGGGAAACTTTGTCGCCCAAATGACACCACACGCTGGACAAGCATCTGGAGCTCCAACTGTTGATCCGGTCGAAACACCTGTTGTGGAGACCACCATACCAACCACTACTGTGCCACAGCCAATTACCGAGCCTAGAGTGGCGGCACCAGTTGAGCAACAGAGGGTGAGGATCCCAGACCCGAGGGACGATTTCTTAGGAGAGGAGGAAGATGAGCCAGTAGCCCCTCAAGCAGTGAGATGCAAAGCTCCTAAGCTAGAAGATGATGTGGTGAGGAAGATGGAGGAAAGAATGGAGGCCATCGCACGAATGGTGTCGGTCGGAAAGGGGGTCATCCCCGAAGATGTAGACTTGGGTGAGGAGGAGCTGCTGCCTCAGAGATTTAAGATGCCAGATTTACCAAAGTTTGATGGCACGTCCGATCCTTCGGCCCATCTTAAGCAGTATGCCTTAATCATGAAAGGCACAGGTCTTACCAAGAAGCAAAAGGTGGAGTACTTCTGCCTTAGTTTGACAGGGTCAGCGGTTGATTGGTACCATGGCTTAGACAGGAGGTCGAAAGAAGATTGGGATCTGCTTACGAGTGAGTTCATGAGGCAATACGACTGCAGCACCCGCATGGAAGTGACGTTGAAAGACCTAGAGCTCCTGCAACAAAAGTCTAGTGAATCTTTCCATGACTACCTTACGCGGTGGAGGAATCGCGTTATGGAAATGAAGAGGAAGCCCGACACGTCGGATCAAATCAGACTGTTTATCAAAAATGCGAGCCCATACTTGAGGGAGGGGCTTAAGATGAAAGGGCTCAAGGATTGGGAATCCTTAAAAGACATAGCAATCGAAGCTGAAGCGGAATACTTGGCAAAGAAGGCCAATAATGACAGTTTTGCTCGGAAGAACTTCGGGACCCTAGGGGGAAATAGGTCTGGTGGCGCCGGAAGCAGCAGTAACAGAGTGGGCAGAACAGCGGAAGTTTCAGCCACTGATGTAAACCAGAGACACTATTCAAATTTGGGAAGACCGTTGTCCTGGGTCCTAGAACGATTAATGAAAGAGGGAAAACTTCAGCCATTGCCAGCCAGACAAGCTAAGACCTACGGCCAACCGAACCACAGAGGGGACCAATACTGTGCTTTCCACCAGCACACCGGTCACCTCACTGACTCCTGCAGAACTTTAAGGGATCGGGTCCAAGATCTCATTGACAGTAAGCAGATCTCCGACCCTGAAAAGAGGGAAAAGAAGAAGAATACCGGGTATAACGCCGTTCCTCCCCCAGTCTTTATGATAGGATCAAGTTTGCCAGAGTGGTATGTGTTGAGGGACCTCTACGGCAATGACTACATGGCTATCGTCCGCCCCGAACAGGGAGTCAATAGGGAGAGACCCCAGGTCAATATGATAGAATGTTGGGACACGACCAGTGAAAGTGAGATTGAAGAAGCCGATGGGCCAGAGGGTTTATGGAGTTCTGGGGGTGAAGAAGAAGTGCAAGAAGTGCAAGCAGTGACCCGCAGTGGGAGAGTGGTGCCAGAGGTTGAGAGACAGCAGGATCCAGTGCCTCCGAGTGAAGAGCGAGAAACGGAAGAGAATCAGGTCCTAAAGCAATTAAAGAAGACGCCGGCCCAGATATCGGTGTGGGACCTATTGAGGCAATCCCCGAGCCATAGGCAGAAGTTGGTTGAAGCCTTGTGTGAATCGACAGTCGCCACCACCATCTCACCAACCGAATTGTTGGGCCTTGTGAAAGGAGGATCGGAGGAGAACATAGTTTACACTGATGCCGACTTGCCGATCGAGGGTCGTAATCACAATCGCCCCCTGTATATCCGAGCTCAGGTCAATGGTAAACACACGGCCTGTGTCATGGTGGATGATGGGTCCTCCATTAATGTGTGCCCGCTAGTGGCGTTACCTTCACTAGGATTGAATGAGAGCATGTTGAGTGAATCCGATCTGACCATCACCGCTTATGATAACTCGAGAAGGCAAGCTTCTGGGACTTTTAAGGCACAAGTCAAGACCGGGCCAGTTGAGATAGAGGCTGAGTTTGTTGTTCTGCCGATACCGGCTAACTTCGCAGTGCTGTTGGGAAGGCCTTGGTTTCACAAGTTAGGAGGGGTTCCATCTACGCTCCATCAAATGATCAAGATTCCCCATGAAGGCCAGATCGTTACTATTAAAGCGGCTAGTGACAATCAAGTGTCGGTGTTAGGGATTTCCAATCAACCCTTCAGCGGGTTTCACGTGGCTATGGTGAATGAGGAAGACGGGACAGTGGTAAGTCCCCAAGTCGTCAATATGATGAAGAAGATGAGCTTTCTCCCCGGGGCTGGTTTGGGTAAAAGCTCACAAGGGATCCAGGCGCCCATCAGCACAAGGGGGCAAAAGGATAGGAAAGGTTTGGGCTACGTCACTGATGCCAAGAGGAGCAAACCCGAGAAGAAGCCTGCGGAAGTGCCGCACATTTTGGAGACTTTTGTACCGGCTGCATCGGCATGCGCCTACTGTGGGGAGGCAGAGCCTCAGTGGATTAGTGGCAAGATCACCCCAGGTTTTGAAATTTTCAATGATGTGTTTGACTGGTCCGAGGGAATGGTCAAGGCGGTGGAAGCCTTCTGGGATGAGGAAATCTTCAATCAGAGTCTAGCATGGGATCGAGAGGTTCCCGAGGAGATTGTCACTGAAAGTCTGTTGGCCACCCAAGTGAAGGGCAAGGAGAAAGTAGAAGATGAAGAGGCAGCACCAGAGCTGAAGAGTCTGAATACAACTGAGGTTCAAGATGAGGGGCCGTCCGCTTCAGCACCAGCACCAGTGGGAGATGATAATGATAGCTTTGCTGATGTACTTTTTATTCCCGAACTATTTGACAACTCTGTCTGTAATTCTGAGTACTTTAATAATATGAATGACTTTGCTTACTTGTGCGATGTTTCTCATGATTTCATTATGCATGATCACGAGCATGAATCATTTATATTTGACATTAACTCAACCAATACCACCACATTTAATCTCGGGACTTTGGAAAATCCAAAGGAAATCTTGATAGCATCCGACATAACTCTTGAGGAAAGGATAAAATTTGAGAGAATTTTGAAAAAATATGAAAGAGTCTTTGCCTGGACTTATGAGGATATGCCAGGGATTGATCGGGCAGTTGCCGAACACATCATTCCGACCTACCCAGAGTGCAAGCCGGTCAAGCAGAAGCTCAGAAGGCTGAGACCAGAATGGGCAGAAAAGGTAAAGGAAGAGGTGCACAAGCAGATCGAAGCCAAGTTTCTGGTAGAGGTCCAGTACCCAACATGGTTAGCTAACGTTGTCCCCGTAGCCAAGAAGGATGGGAAAGTCCGAGTGTGCGTTGATTACCGAGACCTGAATAAAGCCTGCCCGAAGGACGACTTTCCCCTACCCCATATTGATGTACTAGTGGATAGCGCAGCCGCCTGTATGATGTACAGCTTTGTGGATGGGTATGCTGGGTACAACCAAATCCTTAACAGGATTGTGGATCGAATCAAGACAGCTTTCATCACAGAATGGGGGACATTCGCCTACCGAGTGATGCCTTTTGGG
The DNA here is from genome assembly GCA_947683425.1 of Excoecaria cochinchinensis. Classification (NCBI taxonomy): domain Eukaryota; kingdom Viridiplantae; phylum Streptophyta; class Magnoliopsida; order Malpighiales; family Euphorbiaceae; genus Excoecaria; species Excoecaria cochinchinensis. Next base: position 1,967,562 of record CANTUQ010000129.1, read on the forward strand.
TTAAAGAATGCCGGAGCGACGTACCAAAGGATGGCTACTAAGATCCTGGATGACTTGATCCACAAGGAGGTCGAAGTGTATGTCGATGATATGATGATCAAGTCGGCTACTCGGGAAGGGCACTTCGAGGCCTTAGAGAAGTTCTTTAAGAGGATTGACAAGTATAACCTTCGCCTTAATCCTAAGAAGTGCATTTTCGGAGTTACTTCTGGTAAGTTGCTAGGCCATGTGGTGAGCCAAAGGGGAATAGAAGTGGACCCTGATAAAATTAAGGCAATCAGAGAAATGCCAGCGCCCCAAAAGGAAAAGGAAGTTCGGAGTTTTCTGGGCAAATTGCAGTACATCAGTAGGTTCATTTCCAAGCTCGCTTCAGTGTGCGAACCAATTTTTAAGCTCCTCAGGAAGAATCAGCCAGTCAGGTGGAACGACGACTGCCAAAAGGCTTTTGATCTCATTAAGGATTACCTCCAAAATCCCCCAGTGCTACGACCGCCACGGCCTGTTAAACCTTTGATTCTCTACCTAGCAATAGAGGAGAATTCTGTGGGTGCCATGATGGCCCAAGAGGATGAGTTTGGGGTTGAATTCGCGGTTTACTACCTCAGCAAGAAATTCCTCCCTTATGAAGCCAAGTACGTCGAAGTGGAGAAGATTTGTCTGGCCGTGATCTGGGCGTCAAAGAAACTTAGACACTACTTCCACTCTTATAAAGTGCAGGCAGTCGCCAAGCAAAATCCCCTCCGATACCTGCAACAGGCACCCTCTTTACTAGGGAAAATGGGAAGATGGTTGATATTGCTACAAGAATTTGACGTGGAATACATTACTAGAAAGACCATTAAAGGTCGAGCCGTGGCGGAGTTTCTTGCTGACCATCCCATTGAAGGAGACCGACTGGAGTATGAATTCCCTGACGAAAATGTGTTAGCCATCACCGTGCAGAAGTGGCAGATGTATTTCGATGGGGCAGTAAATAACAAGGGAGCCGGAACAGGAGTAATTCTAGTAACCCCAGATGGTGAGAAGCTCCCCTTAGCCAAGAAACTGAGGTACAGAGCCACCAATAACGAAGCAGAGTATGAAGCCTGCATCTTCGGGTTAGAGGCGCTCTCAGCCGTGGGGGCAAAAGTAGTAGAGGTCTTCGGGGACTCATCTTTAGTAATCCACCAAGTCAGGGGTGAATGGGCCATCAAGGAAGAGCGGCTGTTGCCATATGCAAAGTGCTTGAAAGAACTTAGTGGCCGGTTTGAAATTTGCACTTTTAACTACGTGCCCCGAGATGAGAACCAATTGGCAGACGCCCTAGCTACCTTAGTATCCATGTGGGATAACCCGGAAGGAATAGTTATGAAGCCTGTGCTCATTTCCAGTTCGAGCAAGCCATACTTTGAGACCGAACAAGTCGGGGATGTTGAAACCACTGATGGAAAGCCATGGTACTATGATGTCCTGAATTATTTGGAGAGGTCAATATTCCCGGAAGGGGCCACTGAAAAAGACCAAAGGCTAATCCGTAAACTGTCCACTCAATTCATCAGTGTAGATGGGGTGTTGTACAAGAGACAAGCCGATGGCATGCAACTCAGATGTTTAGATGAAAAAGAGGCTAAAAGGGTTATGGAGGAAACCCACGCAGGGGTCTGTGGGGCCCATATGAATGGTCTGGCCCTGGCAAAGAAAATAATGCGGCAAGGATTTTTCTGGTTAACAATGGATACAGATTGCTCTAAATATGTGAAGGAATGCCAATTATGCCAGCAGTATGCTAATCTGAGACACCTGCCGGTGTCGGAATTGTGCAACCTGACATCTCCGTGGCCATTTGCCGCATGGGGGATTGACATAATAGGGGAGATACACCCGACGGCCTCTAACGGGCACAGGTTCATTGTGGTCGCCATTGATTACTTTACCAAGTGGGTTGAAGCTGAATCCTTCAAGAAATTAGGCGCCCGGGAAATGGCCAGGTTCATCGAGCGACACTTGATCTGTAGGTACGGTCTCCCTCATCACATCGTGTCGGATAATGGGGTACAGTTCCAAGCTGAGACTAAACAGATGCTCAAGAAGTACGCCATCCAACACCATAAGTCCTCTCCATACCGACCACAGGCCAACGGGGCAGTCGAGGCGGCTAATAAAAACATCAAGAAAATATTGGCTAAGATGGTGCAAACCTATAAAGACTGGGCCGAGAAATTGCCATTCGCACTATGGGGCTACAGGACCACCGCCAGAACTTCCACAGGGGTTACCCCTTTCTCCCTGGTTTACGGGACGGAAGCAGTCCTACCGGTAGAAATAGAACTCCAGTCATTGAGGGTGGTGACAGAAACTCAGCTACCAGAAGCCGAATGGGCACAGCAGAGACTGCTACAGCTGAACCTATTGGACGAAGATAGGATGCGGGCGTACTACCACAATCAGATCTACCAGAAAAGGCTAGCTCGCTCATTCGGGAAGAAAGTAAGAAAGCACCCATTGAAGGAAGGAGACCTAGTCTTCAAACAAATGAGGCCAGGGGTCCCGGATTTTCGAGGCAAGTTCAGGCCAACTTGGGAAGGACCCTTCGTTCTGAAGAAGCTTTTGTCTAAAGGAGCTGCGATCCTGACAGATAGTGATGGGAATGAATTCAGGGAGCCGGTCAACGTCGACAGATTGAAAAGATTCCACGGCTGAAAAAAAAAAAAAAAAAAAAAAAGAGAAAAATGTTCAATCAAGAAAACCCGAGAGGGCTGATTGATAACAGGAGTTGTGATGCTTTTGAGATCTATCTCGAGATTAGATGTGGTTTGGTATCTTGAGGCCTAATGTCAAATGATGATCATGTATAATGAAATCGCACGAGAAACGTGCACATGTATGCAATTATGCACTCAGAGAAGCTCTTTTATCCAATGAATGTCCATAGTTCTTTTTAGACGAGTAATATGTCACTGCTGTCACTTCCCATTCGAATGAGCACAATTTATCTGTGCAACCGACAGAAAATTTAAAAAAAAAAAAAAAAAAAAAAGTAATAATAAAAATAAGGCCGTTAGAGATGAAAACCGTGACTGGCGCTCTAAGCAAAAGTTAGGCCAAAGGGCAGGGTGAAAACCTGGCAACAGGCAGTCTGCCCTACAAAAAAAAAAGATGAAATAAATAAAAGCCGCTGGATTGGGTTGGGTCCATTCCAGGCAAAAAATAAGGCACGGGGTTATGTGAAAATCCGACAAGGACGCATCTCCCGCTAAGAAAAGCTAGTGTGAAAATCCACGAGGGACGCACTACCTTTAAAACAATGACGCTTGGAGTGATAAGGCAGCATTACCTTGGGCAACCCCTTTCAAGCAAAGACACACACCAGGCAAACCTCCCTGAAAAATTATGAGTCAGAGCCCCTGAATCAGGACAGCGCCCTCCGGCACTTGGGGGCATAATCGACCAGAGAAGCCACGAGTCGTTTCAACGAGAGTTATCGCACCTCGACTACTGGGCCACTCAGATGAACGGTGTCACCTGCATTCCGCATGACATATGCATATGCACGTGCATAACTTACCTTTGCATACAAATCTCTTTTGTTTTCGCAGGAAAGTCTGGCGCCTTCACACACCGACAAGCTGATGTTTATCAGTCGCTCAGCCGTGGTTTCACACACCGACAAGCTGGTGTTCTATCAATCACGTTCTCCAAAGTCTGGCGCCTTCACACACCGACAAGCTGGTGTTTATCAGTCGCTCAGCCGTGGTTTCACACACCGACAAGCTGGTGTTCTATCAATCACGTTCTTCCAAGTCTGGCGCCTTCACGCACCGACAAGCTGGTGTTTATCAGTCGCTCAGCCGTGGTTTCACACACCGACAAGCTGGTGTTTATCAGTCGCTCAGCCGTGGTTTCACACACCGACAAGCTGGTGTTCTGTCAATCACGTTCTTCGAAGCCTGGCGCCTTCACGCACCGACAAGCTGGTGTTTATCAGTCGCTCAGCCGTGGTTTCACACACCGACAAGCTGGTGTTCTATCAATCACGTTCTCCAAAGTCTGGCGCCTTCACACACCGACAAGCTGGTGTTTATCAGTCGCTCAGCCATCGGTCTCACGTCGACAAGCTGACGTTCCTCAATCATGTGACCGGTTATAGTCCTATGATGCCGACAAGCTGGCAAAATCAAGTTTCGGACAGCGACCGCCTCAGGTACGCATCTCTTCCCTTCTTTTCTGAATTTTGGTTCACTTAGGCGCCTGCGTTCTAAGTTCCCCAAAATTGGGGGCAACTGTAGACACCGGGTCCCGAGGCGGTCCAAGATCAGAATTACCCGATGATGAAACAAAAGACCGACTTTCGGCAAGAAAAGTGAGAATCGATCGTTCCCTTGTCAAGATTGTGTTTTTTCGAAAAATAATTTTAAAATATATATTTTAGGGATTAAAATTTAAAATGGAAAAAATATTAATATTGTGTCAAAATTAAAAATAAAAAAAAAATAAAAAAAAAAAATAAAAAAAAATAATTTTTATCGCGAGTGCCACTGCGGCAGCGCGGGGCCGCCTGCGCGGCAGGCTGCCCCAGCGCGCAGGGGCGCCTGCGAGGCAGGCCGCCCCAGCGCGCAGGGGCGCCTGCGCGCGAAGCTGGCGCCTCGCGCGCCCCCCTGCGCGCGAGGCGGGGCGCTCCGCGCGCCCCCCCCCTGCGTGCAGGGGCTGGCGCTCCGCGCGACCCCCCTGCGCGCGAGGCGGGGCGCTCCGCGCGCCCCCCTTGCGCGCAGGAGCGGGCGCTCCGCGCGACCCCCCTGCGCGCGAGGCGGGGCGCTCCGCGCGCCCCCCCTGCGCGCAGGAGCGGGCGCTCCGCGCGACCCCCCTGCGCGCGATGCGGGGCGCTCCGCGCGCCCCCCCTGCGAGCGAGGCCTGCTGCCTCGCGCGACCCCCCTGCGCGCGAGGCAGCTGCCTCGCGCGACCTGCCTGCGCGAGGCAGGCTGCGCGCGGCAGCCTGCCGCGCGCGGTGCCAAGGCACCACGCGCAGCGCTCCACGCGCCCTTGGCTCCTCCGCGCGACCTGTTTCGCCTGTCCGTTTTTTGCGCTGTTTTCAGTCTGATTTTCTGTTTTTTTCAGTTTCCGTTGTTTCACCATTTTATGTTATTTTAGAATAACTAAAAAGGAAAGTTTTTTTTGTCTCTTGCCATTTTTGGCCAAGACAGATTAAATGAGGAATTGGCCCTCATTTTGGAGGACGGCAGATTAATTCAAGAATTCCTTGGCTTTTCCTCTCTAGCTTCTTTCCACTCTCCAGGAAGCTTTTTATTTCTCAAAAAAATTCTTCAAAAATCTTTAAGCCTTCTTCTCAAATTCTAGTTTTTGCTACTACAAAACATTTAATCTCGGGTTGATTTGAGCAAGAAAAATTAATTTTCTTTGTTCCTTCATCCCACAAAAAATATTTTTCTCAAGATAATTTGTTTAGAACACAGATTTTATATTTATTTCAAATATTATTATCATCAAAAAAAATATTCGACAAGGAAATCGATCGAGACACCCTATTTCCAATCTCAAAAATTCTGAGGGTAAACATCCTTGAACTCGTCCTCATTTATTTTTTTTTGTATGTTATTTATTGTTGTTAATATTAGTTTTGTTGCTATTATCATATTTATTCATGGTTAATAATTTCTATTTTTGCTACTGTTGACACCCCTAGCCTTGCTTTTGGTCCAACTCCTCTATGTGGATTTATTTTGATTTTATGGTTTAATTTTTACTTGTTTGCCGTTGGTCACCAATCCCCATTTATATTATCATTTCCCTTGCTATTTAATATTATCCTCATGTAGCAAATATTGCCATTATCACTATTACTATCACTATTTGATCCATCCATTGCTTTTTATTATTTTTATCATTATTATTATTATAGGTCGCTGCCATATTCATTGTGCTACCATCATTGCCATTATTATTATTTTTATTATTATTATTATTATTATTATTATTATTATTATTATCATTATTATATATTCATTGTATATTTATTGATGTTATGTTATTATAATTGTTAGCATTATCATCACCTACTTATTGTCATGCTAATGTTTATGTGCCATATAATATTATTATTTGTTATCATAATATTATTGTCATTATCGTTATTTATCTTTTATTATTATTGTTATATTTTGCACTTGCTTGATTAATTTGCCTAAAATATTTACTAATATTATTTTTGATATTAATTTTTGTCTGAGAATTAATTTGAGTCGGGCCATGTGAGCGCCCCGCGACTCCCCGGATGGGTCGCGATGCGTGGACGGACACTCCATTTTGGTGAGATCTTTTCAGTTCCCCTTTGATGTGTTATGTGTTTACTTGTAAATATGTATATTTTATTTGTGCACGTGTGCGATAAAAAATCACAAAAACATATCTACAATTAAATTGGGGATTTTCACTAATAAAACCGGGACCAATGTCCCTTATTTTAGCCCGACAATAAAAATATATCGCAATTAAAACGAAGAGTCAAATTTTCTACAAAAATGGGATCACTCATCCCGGTTTTCATTCAAACAATCAAAACGACTCTTCGAACTCTCTTTAAGTTAACACGAAGGAACCAATGTTCCTAAATTTCGAACAAGTGCGAAGGAACCAATGTTCCTAAAATAATGTCCCGATTTATGCATGTCTTTTTATTTTCTTGTGTGAGTGTTTAAATTTAAAGTTATTTTCTTTCATCTTGGGCCCTTGTAATTAATTTTGGGGCAACTTTATTTATTTTTGGGGTTGTATTCCGCCCCCATTTGTATTCTTAATCCTCCTTTTATTGGGGTTGTATTCTGTCCCTATTTCCATTGTAATTGAGTGCTTGGGTGTTTACCGCTTTCTTTATTTACTTTGCTTATCGCTTTTATTTATTTTCTTTACGTGTTTTCAATGCGCTATCTAATTTAAATGCATCAATCGCGTGAGATGAGAGATATAATCTCAAGAAGTTAAAAATCCATTTATAATTAACCAAAGCATGAATAAGAGGGAAGTTCCGGACACCGTAACTCTGGTTTAGACCGTTAGAGGTGAGAAACCTTTTCCTAATTTCTTGCAAATTGGGTGGCGACTCCAAATACCTCAAAAAGGTGCCTTTAGGCGTCAATAGGCTAGGTTATTCTCCCCAATGTTCTATTGGGAGGGATACACCGATGATGCCTCATGGCGCCCATGATCAAGAGACGCGAACCTTTCATACCTCGAATCCTAAAGCGGATTCAAAGTGAGGGCCCTTGCTGGGTTGACCGGGTTCGGCGCGCGTCACAGGAACCAATCGGGGACCTGTTCGGGGTTAAAACTAAATGAAGGGCTGCGGCTAAGAGACTCTATTAGGCATGCCTAACTATCCATTAGACTGACTCTCGCAGGTTAAAATTATACAGTCAACATCCGCATTTTAATTATAACAAATGAAGAATTCATATACTTTAAATAGATCATTACATGTATAATTATAGCTCATAACAAGTGATATTGCATGGAAGAAACCAGAATTTAACATTCCCAAAACGTGTAAAATAAAAGAGGTTTTATTGCAAAAACAGGGTAGGTCACGGTGGTAATCAGATTGGTTGCCACCGTGACATACCAAAGATCTTTGGCAGAATGCAAGTCTGGGGTACCTCACGGTGGTAGCCAAACTAGGTTGCCACCGTGATATACCTAGACCTCCGAAATAGAATGCACCACTGGGGTATCTCACGGTGGTAACTAAATAGGTTGCCATCGTGACATACCCACAGCCCAGAACAGAAGCTAAAGTCTGGACACCTCACGGTGCTGACTAGATTGGTTGCCACCGTGACATGTTCAAACTCTGGGCAAAATGCATCTAGTTCATGCCTCACGGTGGTAACCAAATAGGTTGCCACCGTGACCCACGCCCAGACGCGATTCTTGAAGGCAAATTTCCAGATTTTCAAGCCAAAAATCCCACAACTCTCACATCAAACAACATATCCTCACTCCAATAACAAAATTAAACCATCCAAATATCATTAGATCATGCCATAAACGAATCCTATTCATGAATTCAAGAAACAACATCAATTTACACAATCAATTGCATCACTATTCACATCACATATCCATCAATCTAATAAATGATTCCAAAATTCACAATCAAGGTTTAATGGACAAAGAGAACCAAAACCCATAATATAAGAACTAATAAAAGCATCAAGAACATCAAAATTTTCAGAATTTTATTCAATTAACACATGCTATCAAAACATAACACAATTTCCCAAACCTCAAAATTAGAAGCTCTATCACTTGGTTCCACTAGATCCAGCAACTTCCTTACCTTTAGGATCTCTTGGAGGCTCAACTAAGCAACAAACCAAAAAAATACACAAACTCAAAACCCAAACTTCAACCTAAAACCAGAAAAATGCAAGGGAAGAAGAAGAATTTGAACAAAAGTGAAACCAAAAGCATAAAGCTTACCAATCAAACACAAGGAACAATTAATTCCCACCACACCAACTTAAATCCAAGCAATTCATTTAGAGAAGAGCAAAGAGGAAGAAAAAGAGAGAAGGAGAAGGGAGAACGGGAAAATTAGGTTTGGAAATTTGAATTTCCCCTTTTCCTCTTCTCTTTCCTTTATTTTCTCCCCCTTTACACTTGTCAACATCTTAGTGGAGGGCATTAATCACTCACACACTAGATGCACATGTCACACACACATAATGAAACACTCTAATAATGCACCCTACACATGTATGAGCAACACACACAATGCACTCTCATCTAGTACACATACTATGATATGCTCACATGCATATAATCACAGCTCCACTTATGCACACCTTATTTCTATATGCACACCCACACCCGAATAAAACCACAAAACATGCAATGCTCTCAAAATGCACATATGATATGCCAAACACATACAAATACACACTCACATATATGGCTCATTCTACTAGGGGGCAAACGGGGTGTGACACATGATGTGTGCAACAGCCGACCTAGTGATGCATATTAATATGTACACGCTATTATATGCAGCGGTATGCATATGTTACAGCATACGATGTTTATATACACATGCAATGTGAGCATACTAAGATATATGTCAATATTTGCATGCCATGACACATAATGAATGTATTATTTTTGTGTTTTTTTTTTGTACAAGTTATGGTGGAGGTTTGTTTATGCGTGTTAAGGTGCATGTCAATATGTACTTTCTGTGATGTATGCAGTATGTACTGATTATGGTACATAATGGATGTTATGTATGTTATGATGTATGCTAATATGTACATGTTGCAACATGCATTGCTATGTACATGCATGACAAGTACATATACATGTTGTAATGTATATTAATATGAACATGCTATGATATGCATTGTTATGTATAGGTATGATAGAATATGTATATGTATATGATATATGTTTATTTGTACATGTTATAATTTGCGTTGATGTGTCTATGCTGTAGTTCGTGCCATGGTACATGTCATGTACATGTTATGATACAAGAAATTTTAAAGATAAAATGCACATGTTTTATTATTGATTGCATGGAGAAAATTATACATAATACAATATGTATATACTTTCTTATTGTCATTGATCATTATAAGTGTCATTTGTGTTTTATATTCATCGTGCTTTATATTCATTAATTGTATCAATTTATTTTACTTTTACTGTACCAAATTAATTCTCAATTTATCTAATTCAATTATTTATGTATTTATCACTTAATTTAATTTAATCCATTATTAACTAATTTTATTTTCTGTCTTAACCGCAATGCGAGGGGCATGTGGCTTGCCTATGGAGTTAGGCGAAGCACGGTCGGGGCGAGCAGTTTAGGATTCATTTATTATTATGAAATATGTAATTATTATTTTATTTTATTTTCTTTTATTTGCTTAAGGACTGTAATAATAAAAGATTTTTAACCGCATTTAAAATAACCACAACACAAATGTTTTCTACAAAATTGAAAATCTATTAATAAAACTGGACCAATGTCCTCGTTTTCATCCTAAAAATGAAAGTTATACGTTTGCATTAAAACAATATCACTTCGTCCTTTTTTCATAAAGTCGGTTTGAGAACTCTATACTATTTTTCTAAAATAAGTAGTTGGGAACCAATGTTCTCATTTAAATGAATGACCCCATTTATACATGTATTTTCATTTTAATGCTATTATGAATTTTGCATTTATTTTTGGATAATTATAATTATATTTTATTTATCGTTTTATTTATTGCATTTTTATGTGCTTGAAATGCGCTTTATATTTATCGCATGAATCGAGTGAGAAGAGAGATAAAATAATTGACCCTAAAAATCCATTTACATAACGTTAACCAAAGGTATGAATAACAGTGAGGTCTCGAACTCTCTCTGGTTTTGGCCTCATAAGGTTAGAATATATTTCCCAATATTTTATTGGGTGGCGACTCTGTGATACCTACCTTATGATACCCAATAGACGCTCTTGTAAGCCGATTGCCAACAATGGAATAGGGGTGAATCCCTGCCCATTGCAAAGTGATAAGCTTTCATGAGTTTTAATGAACCACCATTCGGTCTCGGGTCCTAAAAGCGGACTCTCGAGAGACATCCGGATGCCGAGCGGGGTTCGGGCGCGTCACAGTGGCGACTCCGCTGGGGATATTAGGAGATTTTTCTCCGAAAGTACTTTTGGTTAATCTAATTTAAATGGGTTTAGGATCAAGAAATTTTATCCTTTTTTGAAAAATTATATTGCATCATGTTAGGGCCTTAGAATTATGTTAGGTTGGTCCCTTATATACCCCGGTGCGTTCTTAAAACACGACCCTACTTTTACTCATTATAGGGTAGTGTTCGGGATAATCACCAGCCCAAGTCTCGCGCCATCATGGTATATTAAATGATGATCCGACCGGTCGCTATGCTCATGACGAGCTAGACCCGTTGGCAGGGATCATGCTTGGGTAACCCTAAAATATCATCACTTTTGACCAAAACTCATGTAATGGAAATAGATACATCCCCTAGGGGACATGTGCCGTAATACATTGCTTGTGGAGTGGGTTTTCATGTATTGAACAAATTCAAATAAATCTAGATACTCGCTCATTAAAGGTTTTCATACCCCGAGGGGCGTGTTTCGGTTTATTCGAATTGTTTGAATAAATAGTGGCCAAAAATTCATCTGCATGCATTTTTGTAGTAGTGAAAGTTTGTGCTCAGCACACTATACGCGCCCATTGGGTTCCCCATTGACCCATGGGTCAAGCCCACCTAAGAAAGAAACTGCACGACCACCTGTGTGATAAAAACGGTTGGGAGGAGTTTTTTTGTATGTGTATTCATGCTCGCACATTATTTTTCATGAACAATAGTAAATAAAGTATGTGCATTTTGTTTCATGTACAATGATAGAACCTGTGCACTTTGTATATAAAATTGCTTGTATCATAATTTGTGAATATGAACATAATATGTATTTGTCATGCATATACATAGCAATGCTTGTCGCAACACGTACATTATGACATCCATAACATCCATTGTGCACTATAGCCAGTATTTATTGACATGCGTCATAGCACACATGGATATACTACCACTATGTGTACAAATAATAATAATAATAATAATAATAATAATAATAATAATAATAATAATAATAATAATAATAATAATAATATCAAATCAAAATAATACATTCATCGTGTGTCATAGCATGTACATATTAGTATGCTCATATTATATATGTACATAAACATTGTGTGCTGGAGCATACACATACCGCTGCATATTATAGTGTGCACATATCAGCATACATCATTAGGCTGGGTATTATACACATCATGCTCGGCAGACACCTTGTATTTTTCACATTGTATGCCATATCATATACATGCATTGTCATGCATGAGTTATGCCATGCACATATGAACCTTGCATCATGTATGTCAATCATTATATATACCATGCCATGTTTTATATATGCATACCATGTAAATACATATAATTCATAAATGTCATTCATTTCTTACAACCACTCTCATCCAATGCCTTGTATCGCACACATATGCCGCTCATTGCACACAATCATTCTTATGATGTGTCTCATGTCATGTGCATTATTTGTATGTATTTTGCACTCTTATCTATGCGAGTTTTGCCATTCCTCACGATTCATGTATACATCATCATGTCAAATCTTTTTCACCTTACATCACATGTGTATTCCTATCATGTCTAAATCATGCCATGTGTACATGTACCATATATCTTGAACATTCATTCCCATATTGTGTCATATTTTGTATTTATGCCATCGTTGTAGGTTGTTTGCATGTACACTGCAAATTTATGTATGCGCATCATTTGTCATGCAGTGTTTACACAATCACACTCACTTATAGTTTTTTTGCAGGTGTTACATGCACACACGTTCTTGCACATATTTTATGCACCCATTTCCATGCATTATGTTTTTACACATGTTTAACACATATAGGTCCTAACACGCATTATTAATAGGCAAGACATTGTTTGCACGCATCTTTCCCTATTTATGGTTTTTAACACATAATTTGGACATATTTTTTAAAAAATAAAAAATTCTTTATATGCTTACATGATTTTTGTGTTAAGCTGTACCCTAAAACGTTGATATGTTTGCACCTTATTAAAGTACCTTTGATTCAAAGTTTGACTCTGCCTAAATAGTTCTCAATTATGAATGACTTTGATCTTAACTCTAAAAATCTGCATTTCATTCCATTTTGAATTAAGTAAGGGGTAAAAATGTCTGATATTTGAGAGCTAGATTTCGTGCAAATATTTGACCATACCATGTAATTTCTAAATTCATATCACTTTTTTGGAAACCAACTAAAAAAAATAGTTGCAATTAGGAGATTAGATGAAAACTCTTAAGAGCACTAAAACCTTTCTAATTACCCGTCAAAATGATCCCTGGATAAGGCTGAATCTAGAAATGATTTAGGCAACTATTTCTTTGTATAGCTCTCTAAATGACCATTTCCTACCCTTATTTCGTAATCGCTTGCTAGTCCGTTGAGCCTTTATTTTGGTATGCCAAATTGTTACCAATTTTATTGTTACACACATTAAAACTACCCCTTTCGCCTAAAATGATTTTGGCTTCCCCTTAGAAGAATGGCCGCTCTAGTAAGGATGGATGTACATTACGATATTCTCTTGAGCTATCAAAAATTATCCCGATGAAAATGGGTTTACACTTCGAGAAGATATTTTCAATCATTGATGATCCCTTAAGCTATCAAAACTCACCCTGATAAGGATGGGTTTACACTTTGAAAAGAGAATTTCAAATCATTACATAAAATGGCCCTGATAAGAATGGGTTTATACTTCATGAAAGGGGTTTAATCATTGATAAGCTCTTTGTGTAATTAAAAAAAAAAAACACAGAAGAAGAAATAAAAGAAAAAATAAAAATAAAATAAAAAATAAAATAAAAATAAAAAAATGAAAAAAAAGAGACAAAAAGAAAAAAAAATATAGCTTAGGATAATACCCCTTAATGAGTTCAGTAGTTATTTTTCTGAGCTTAATTGTTATGACTGAGCTTGATTTAATTGTTATGACTGAGCTTGATAAGTTAGAGCATTACCGAGTTCAAGAACTCTTAGACAATATGCAATTGGGGTTGAGAATGGTCCTCCTATCAGTTGAGTAAATAGCGCGGTCATTCTTCTCTAGCGACCTGATGCTCCTTTAATAGCCATGTACCTAAGCCTAACATTACAACCAGAGTAAGACCTATTGATTATGGGTTCGACCTTATCTAATTAGCGGAGATGACCATCTAGTAAGGTTTGGTACATAGAAAGAGGCATATGGTGTTTCTTGAGCTTCAAGCAGGAAGCCACGAGTGCATTTGCATTCGAGTTGAGTCTCGTCTCCAAAGTTACATCTAGAATTTGCTTTCTATTGACGAAAAATTTTATTTTGGCCTTTTGCACATACACACAGAGATTGCATGGTATACCTTGTATTTACATGTTGGTTTAGTAAACCTTGATGTCTACATATTTATCTTATTGCCCTTCATTGGAAATGACTCCGGGATTCTTTGGCTGAGATCGAATCGGATGAGAATACGGTCCACTCAATGCTTTCAAAGACAGACAGAAACTCAAGTTTGAGGTACCCAATAGGTTGCACTCATTTTACAATCTTGGGGTATTTCTTATCACTACTCATGAAGATGATACTTTGCACGTACTCCCAACAATATTCTTTGTACATATGCTTTCTGCAAACGTTTTTTACACATAACTGTAGCAAACATCCTTATAAATAGTTTTACATGTATAATTCTTGGTTCATGTCTTTTAATACAAGATCTTTAGCGAGCATATTTCATAGATACTTTTGGCATACATAGCTCTCTAAACTTCATTTTTATAATCACTTATTTTCACGCATTTTATGAGCATATCCTTTGCATGCATTTCACATTCACATTTTTCGCATGCATTCTATACACATATATATATATGATTTTTTCTACATATGTTTCATATACGTAGTTGTATATGCACACATTGTACACACCAAATTCTTTACATAGCCTTCATGTATATAACGACTTCCACCTATCATTGCATATGATTCTTTACATCTATGCCGATGAATGACTCTTTACCCTAGTCACATGCATAATCATTTGCATGCATGGTCATTTGAACATATTTTGCGTACATAATCCCATGCATAGTTTTTTACATGCATTCCATGCATACATAGTGCTCGACGCTCATTAGATAGTATACATCAGTCTCACGTCGACAAGCTAATGTTCCAAGTCCTCTGAGCAGGCAAAATTACAGTCCTCTAAGGAGGTAAAATTTCAAGTCCTCTGAGGAGGCAAACCTTCTAAAGTCCTCTGAGGGGGATAAATCAACCTAAGCCCTCTCAGGGGGCAACCATCCATAAAGGACCCTTGATCACCAGGACATAATCATCCATTTTTACAAACATCTACATCTCATATCATGTATACAATTTTCTTGTATATACTTCCATGCACATAGCTTTGTAGGAAATATCTAAGAAGACCACATCCCGCTCAGAAGAGCAGTCCAGAAGGACACCTCACACTTTGTAAGCCTTAAACGGGCTCGGTGCAGTCCAGAAGGACACCTCGCACTTTGTAAGCCTTGAACGGGCTCGGTGCAGTCCAGAAGGACACCTCGCACTTTATAAGCCTTGAACGGGCTCGGTGCAGTCCAGAAGGACACCTCGCACTTTGTAAGCCTTGAACGGGCTCGGTGCAGTCCGAAAGAACACCTCGCACTTTGTAAGCCTTGAACGGGCTCGGTGCAGTTCGAAAGCACACCTCGCACTTTGTAAGCCTTGAACAGGCTCGATACAGTTCGAAAGAACACCTCGTACTTTATAAGCCTTGAACTGGCTCGGTGCAGTTCAGAAGAATAGCTTTTGCACTTTGTAAGCCTCGGCTCGGTGCAATTCAGAAGAACACCCCGCTCAGAATAGCAACTCTGCACTTTGTAAGCCTCGGCTCGGTCCAGTTCGAAAGAACAACCCAGCTCAAAAGAGCAACCTCGCACTTTGTAAGCCTAGAAAAGGTTCGGTGCAGTTCAGAAGAACACCCCGCTCAGAAGAGTAGTTCAGAAGAACACCCCGCTCAGAAGAGCAGCTCAGAAGAGCAACCCGCACGGCTCGGTGCAGTCCAGAAGGACACCCAGTTCAGAAGAACAATCCTGGTCAGAAGAGCAACCCCCGCACTTTCTAAGTCTGAAACAGACTCGGTACAGCTCAGAAGAGCAATCCTCGCGTTTCAGACTCGATGCACCACCATTCCCCTTGGCAAAAAGGTAAGGTCCGCCTCAAGTATGTAATTCTCTCCCTTTTTTATAAATTTTGGCTCAACTAGGTGTCTTGGCACTATTTTCTCCAAAATTGGGGGCAACTGTAGACACCGGGTCTCGAGTCAGGTTTAACATAAAAAAAATGGAATGGCAATTTTGGGTCCTTGATAATTTCCTCTGAAAAAGTATATATACATACATGTAAAATTAAAAATTAAGATTAGTTAATTAATTAGTTAATATTGTAAAATTAAGATTAGTTAATTAATTAGTTAATATTGTAGGATAATTAAAATTAAAATAAGAAAATAAATATAGGGTTTAATTAGATAAAATATATGTGATAATTTAAGTAGATTGATTAAATTAAAAAGGTAGAAAAATATGGAGTATTTAATTAATAGAGTGTTTAATTAATTAAATGTGTAATAATTTAAGTAAGTTAATTAAAATTAAAAGGTAAAAATGGAGGAAATTATTGAGGGTTAGGTGAACAAACCTACCCAAATTTGTGGGATAAAAAGAAAAGTATGAAGGCAAAATAGAGGGAGTTCGGTTGAGCAAAGGAAAAAAAGAAAGAAAAATAAGACGAAAGGGATAATAGAGGAGGGCCGAAAAAAGGGAAGAAAGCCAAGCAAAAAGAAAATAAAGAGAGAAAGTAAGAACAGAGAGGGAGCCGGCCAAAGTAAGAAGAAAGAAAAATAAAATGAAAGGGAGAGCAAGAATAAGAGATACAGAGAGCAAAAAGGGCCAAAGAAAGAATCAAAAGCAAATAGAAAAGGAAGAAAGGAAACAAAGAATAGAGGGCGACCAAGAGGAGCACGACGCCGGAAAGGAGAAAGAAGAAAAGAGGGGAAGAGGGGACGGGGGCGCCGCCGGCTAGCCTCGGCGCTGGACCGGCGCGCGCGCCCCATTGGTGGAACGAGCGGGCCCAGACGAAACCGGTGGTGGCCACCGATCAGCGACACTCACCAGCATGAAGGAGATCGGCGAGGGAAGGGATGACGCTGCCGACGTTGATCCTGGCCAAACCACGGCGGCTTCCGGCGCATGACCAGCGGCGGCAGGCTCCTGGCGTGGCGATCTCTCCCCTGATGACAGCTATGTCGACCACTGGTGGCCTTCGGCAGCTCCGGTAAGGGAAATTCGGTGAGTCCTATTTTATATTTTTTTATTTGAATATATTATTATTATTATTAATACTATTATTAATTAATATTAATATTATTTTATTTATTTATTATTAGTATTATTCTGTTTTTATTATTATTATTATTATTATTATTATTATTTTATTATTATCATTATTGTATTACATTATCATTATTATTATTTGTTTTATTATTTATTATTATTGTTATTATTATTAGTATTAATATTATTATTATATTGTTGTTATTATTATTATTATGTTATGTTTATTTATTATTATTATTATTATTATTTATTTTATTATTATTGTTATATTATTATTAATATTATTATTATTATTATTATTTCATATTATAATTATAATTATTATTATCATTTTTATTGTGATTATGTGATTATTATCATTATTATTATCGTTGTTCATGTTATTATTATTATATTACATTATTACTATTATTGCTAATTATTATCATTAATATTATTATTTGTCTTATTATTATTATTGCTATCATCGTCATTAATATTGCTATTTGTTTTATCATTATTATTATTATTATTATTATTATTATTATTATTATTATTATTATTATTATTATCATTATTTCTTATTGTCATTGATCATTATAAGTGTCACTTGTGTTTTATATTCATTGTGCTTTATATTTATTAATTGTATCAATTTATTTTAGTTTTACTGTATCAAATTAATTCTCAATTTATCTAATTCAATTATTTATGTATTTATCACTTAATTTAATTTAATCCATTAATAACCAATTTTATTTTCTATCTTGACCGTAATGCGAGGGGCATATGGCTCGCCTATGGAGTTAGGCGAAGCACAGTCAGGGCGAGTAGTTTAGGATTCATTTATTATTATGAGATATGTAATTATTATTTTCTTTTCTTTTCTTTTATTTGCTTAAGGACTATAATAATAAAAGATTTTTGACCGCGCTTAAAAAGAACCACCACACAAATATTTTCTACAAAATTAAAAATTTGTTAATAAAACTGGACTAATGTCCTCGTTTTCATCCTAAAAATGAAAGTTTTACGTTTTCATTAAACCAATATCACTTCGTCCTTTTTTCCTAAAATCGGTTTGAGAACTCTATACTTTTTTTGTAAAATAAGTAGTTGGGAACCAATGTTCTCGTTTAAACGAATGACCCGATTTATGTATGTATTTTCATTTTAATGATATGCGTTTATTTTTGGATAATTTTAATTATATTTTATTTATCGTTTTATTTATTGCTTTTTTATGTGCTTGAAATGTGCTTTATATTTATCACATGAATCGAGTGAGAAGAGAGATAAAATAATTGACCCTAAAAACCCATTTACATAACGTTAACTAAAGGTATGAATAAGAGTGAGGTCCCGAACTCTCTCTGGTTTTGGCCTCATAAGGTTAGAATCTATTTCCTAATGTTTTATTGGGTGGCATCTCTGTGATACTTACCTTATGATACCCAATAGACCCTCTCGTAAGTCGATTGCCAACAATGGAATAGGGGTGAATCCCTCTCCATTCTGAAGCGATCAGCTTTCATGAGTTTTAACGAACCTCCATCCGGTCTCGGGTCCTAAAAGCGCACTCTCGAGAGCCATCCAGATGCCGAGCGGGGCTTGAGCGCGTCACAGGTAATTATGGTAAAAGATGGGACATAATGGGAAATAAAATAATTGTAAGGGCATAAAGGTAAATAATGAAAAGAAAAAGGACATGGATGGAATTAATGGAATTGTTCGGGACATAATTGGAATTAAGTGAAAAGATTAAGTGATTAAAATGTGATTAAAGGGAAATGAAGAATTAAATGGAATAATTAATCGAACAGTGTTATTAAGTGAAAATAATGTTAATAAGTGATTAAATAATAGTAATTGATTTAGTTAAGTGAATTATTAAGTGAAGTGGAAATAGTTAATTATAAGTGTAAATTAAATAGAATATTTATTTATAATATGTTAATTACCTAGGAATAGTTAGGAAATTTATAGATTGGTAACCACCACTGGGCATTCTAATACTCAGTACGTAGTTGTTTTTGACTGCGTGTAGGTACGATATAGGGCTGGAGCAACATAACTTAGATTTTGGTGGAGCAAGATGAAGGATTTGAAGATAATATTATTTCGATATATATAATGGAATTTATTTTTGGGCATGTATATACTTAACCTATGTATGGAACTTGGGCATGTTATGATGTTATTAGTTACTTTATCTGTGTGGATTATTTTGTGACTGTAAGATAAACGGCGGATGGGAATGTATGAATATAGGATGATTATATTGTTGTGCCCTTACCAGGGCTGTGGAAATTTCTATTTGCAGGTTTGGGTAGTGCAATTTACAATCTGTTATACTGCTGAAATTTATACCAAATGAATAGTAAATAAAACAGTTGTAGGTCATTGGTAACTAAGTAATGTGAATGCTAAAGATGTGTAAAATCAATAAGTGAACAAAGTGTCAAGTGAACTTAGTGTTAATAACAAGTGTAGGAAAAAAAATTTGATCCGAAATTTCATTAAGTGATAGCAATTAATCGACCATGGTAATCGCACAGTACCGCAAGGTCGACAGTATACGTATAGGGTATAAGGGTGTTACAATTTTTGTTCATGTAAATATTGTTTTCTTGGTCTTATTATTCTTAACATGTAAGTAATTAATTTATTTTGCTTTGTTTCTCATTATTTTTAACAATTAATTAATTTATTTTGCTTTGACTACTTATTATTTTTTTAACATGTAATTAATTAATTTATTTTACTTTGATTTGTTATTATTTTTAACATGTATTTAATTTATTTTGTTTTGATTGATCTTTTTTTTCATGTTAATATTTATATTTATTATGACAACATGTAAATAATTGATTTAATAATGTCAATTTTGCATCTTTAATTCAATAATCCCATTTTGCCAACTTGATCAAACTGTTAGTATTTTTCCTTTGCATGATGGCCATATGAATAGTGGCTATAACGCGCGCCGAACCTAGCAAAGGCCCTGTTTGAATCCACTTTTAGGATTTGAGTGATTGGTTCGCGTCTTTTTAATCTTGGGCATCATGAGTCATCTTAGATACCTCCTTTCCAATAGAACATTGGAAAGGATCATCTAAACTTACAATGCCTTTAGGCACCTTTGAGGTATTTTGGAGTCGCTGATATGAGCCTAAATAGCTCATATTTAATCCATGTATTATGGGTGAAATATTAATTATGTGCAGTTAATTTTGTTAGAATTAGGTATGTTTTATGTGTTTGTGTAAGTTTTATATGTAGGAGAAAAGAGGAAAAAAGAGGAGAAAGGAGCAGAAAATGAGCTAAAGAAGAGGAGGTTCTGTCGCGATCGCGACATTGCCGCAAGCGTGACAGAAGGCGCCAAGAAAGAGAGTACAAGGAGGAGGAAGAAAGAGAGAAAGAGTCTTTCGCGACCAAAGAGCCTGTCACGAGGTCGTGACAAAGCATGGAGAAAGCCAGTGCGAGGAGAGTGAGCGAAGATTCAGGCGCGCTCTGTCGCCAGCGCGATAGAGAGGAATGTTGGACAGAATTTTTCAAATAATGCTTTGAAAAGGCATGACTTCTTACCAAGATTTGCAACTTTTTGAAGAGACACTTGAAGGAACATAATCTTTAGATGTTTATATATATTATTTTCAACTGTAATTAGATATACAAAATTTTTATTAAGTAGTTTCTGCAGTTTGGAAGAACAGTTTTCTTTTCCTTAGTAAAATTTCTTAGTTAGTTTCATGTCTTGAAGAAGAAGATCAAGGAGAGGAAAAATCTGTTACAAGAGTTTGGGAAAAGGGTTGAGAAATTTCTTTCTTGTTCTCTTATCTTTTATTTCTTCTCTGTAATTTAATGAATATTACTTCAATGAATTTGAATGTTATTATTATTCTCTACTTCTATCTATTCTAAGAGTCTTTGAATGCATAATTTCTATTAGTACAATTGCATGATTTTTATAAGTTAAGATAGAGTCGAGAGATCATTTTAACTTAAATCTAATAGATTTTCATTATCAAAACATAACTAGAGAGATCAGTATGTTGAGATAATTGTTATAGATTGGTAAATTATCTTAAAGTATGTAATTAGAGTTAACTAATTCATTAATGAGAATTAGGAGTTAGTGCTTTAAATGTATACTTTGAGCATTCTAATTCATGCCGAGAGAATGAGTTAGAAATATATTCCACTTGGCTTGCATGAAAGGATGATTATTATTAATTGCAATAATGGATCAAGTTCATTATTTTAAGTTCTTCATTATATATTTTGTCTTCTTTTGATTATCAATAATTAGGTTAAATTTATTTGCACAATTAAGTAGTTAAACACTATCATTCTTTTTAATGATCATTGTAAACAAGATTAAAATCAAGTAGTAATAGTGAGTCAAAATCACATTCCTCGTGGGATCAACATCTTTTGTACTATTTCGGTACACCGTATACTTGTGGAAATTAGCACCTATAAAATATACTAACAAGTTTTTGGCGTCGTTGCTGGGGAACTGAATGATTTTTGCCATTATGAATCTTGATTTATGATTTTGGATTACAATATTTTATTTTTGTATTCATTTGTTCATTTTGTTTGACTTTTTGTGTTTTGTTTTGTTTACACAGGATTTGATAGTTCATGCCGAGTACAAGAAGCTCTCAAGAAGATCTTGAACCATTAAATCCTAAAATTGAAAGATTTTTGGTAAGTAACTGCAAATCCAACAACACTACAAAAAACAAGCCATTTAGCGACGGCCAATTTCGTCGCTAATTGGTTATAGCGACTGGACGACGCCATGTCGCAATTCTGGTCATCGCAAAAAATTTAGCGACTAAAATGGGAAACAGTCGCTAATATTTGCGACTAAATTTTAGTCGCTAAAATTAACCATTTTCGTCGCTAATAAACGAATTATCAGTCGCCATTCGTAGAAAAACATGTTATAGCGACGAAATTTTTGTCGCAATTTTTGTTGCTAAATAAAATTAGCGACATAATTTCTGTTGCCATATTTAGTTGCTATTTTAGCGACAATATGTCGCTATTATATTTAGTCGCTAAAATTTTGCGACTGTATGTTAATTAGTCGCTAATTGCGAATTTTGTATTAGCGACGGGTTTAGCTGTCGCTAATCCGTCGCTAATTATTTTTCAAAAAAAAAATTCCTTTTTCTACACAATAAAATAAATTAATATATACAACACCGGAAAACAAATACTCACATTCTTAGCAACCTAAAATATAATCAAATTCAGAAACATATAATCCAAAACATATGTAATTAATATTAATTCATAATGAACAAATAATTAAAAGTACTAATAATTATATTAATTTATCGTATCATAAATATGTATATAATGTAATAGTAATAATGTCATAAAAAAAACATATGTAAAGTCATCTGGAAGTACTACCACCACCACCACAGTGAGAATCTGTATGGGGGTCTGAACCGCGTGCACCTGAAGGCCCAACGTCATCATGTGGTGCGGGTGATGCAGTAGTGGTGTTGGGCTGAGGGACTGGTGGCTGAGAGGAAAAGTGAGGAAGCAATGAACGAATAGTTCACGCTACAATCTCCACGACGTCTTCCTTGGTCAGGCATGTACCAACAGAATGAGATGCAGTGCTTGCACCAGCAGCACATGATGGACCGAATTGATGAAGACCAGGAGGGACATATGAGCCGAGACCATAAATTGCTTTCCTTTTGTTGCGTCGTGCGGCCTCGATAAACAACTCCGACTCATCGACAGATGAATCATCTTGCGATCTCTCTGATCGGAGTTGCTCGTACCGCTCCTATAAAATGACAACAATATTGAATAAACGTAAATTTAAAAACATTATTAAATTTATAGTAATATAACATGTAGACAACTGCATACTTGAGTAACTAGTAAAGTACTTGATACTTACATGAACCTCCCTGCTGCGATCCGCCACATAAGTTTTCCCATCACGATTTATGGTGTGTGTGTACAAATAAGCCTCGGAAATCGTAGGTGGTCGACCCATCTCCTTCTCCTATATCATGTACAGTAATAAAAAATTTTCAAAAAAAATTACTACGAGTAAAACATGCACCTATTTTATTGGAAATTTATGAAGTAAACACTTTCAATAAAATCCAAAAAAATTTCGACATTATCTCCCCATATTATTGCCATCCTCCTGTGAAGAAAAATTCATTTTACACTTCTAAGAATTAGAAATTAATTCCAATCACCTCAACAAACTCCAACACAATTTATCCCATCCTCCTTTACATATATATCTCAATCAATATACATATTGTTAACTAATATGCATGTCTATTGATTTCACCAATGGATTGACAGGCAAATTAGCTCCAAAAGAAATAGAAAGTGAGACATTGAGAAAACTAAAATAAAAATTTGAAATAATCTCCCCATATTATTGCCATCCTCCTGTAACAAAAAATTCATTTAACACTTCTAAAAATCACAAATTTATTTCAATTTTCCCAACAAAGTACAACACAACTTTTCCATCCTCCTTTATATATATATATATATATATATATATATATATATCAATCAATGTATTGTTAAGTAATATGTATGTATATCATTGGTTCTATAAAATCCAAATCAAAAGCAATATATGAGGTGAATCGTTGCAAAAAATCAAAAAAAAAAATTTGCCATAACCTCCCCATATTATTGCCATCCTCATGCAAGAAAAAATTCATTTAACACTTCCAAAAATCACAAATTTATTCCAATTTTCCCAACAAACTCCAACACAATATTCTCATCCTCCTTTACATACATGTGTGTGTGTGTATATATATATATATATATATATATAAATCAATATATTAATTACCATATATGCCATCATATATTAATTACCTTATATATATTGATTAGATCTATATATTCCGTTTGAAATGAACTAAAATGAACATCTCAATTAGCAAATAGATGCAACTGAAGGTCAATAACATAAAATTATAAGTGAAATTTGTAATAAATAAAATACTTACCAGTCGTGAGATATGCTCACCAATAGATATGGTACCACCAGTATATGATCCGGGAGCCTTATCTTCAGATCCTCCATAACGATTGATCCTCTTCTGACTGGAGAGTTGAAGGCGCGGAGGAAGATTGAAAATTTGATGCCACCGGTTCCATGCAGCCTCTGGGAAATCTTTAGGCTTATGCTTGGCAATTTTTATGTGATAAACATAATCTTTATATCTTTGTGCAGCCTTTGTTTCCCAACCTGCCCAAACAAGACAATTGACACTAGCATCCCAGTGGCATTTTTTCTTGATTTGCATTTAAATTTGTTCATTAGTGTGTATAATCGTACAAAACTATTATAAAATTTGAATAATAAATTATCTAATGAAAAATTAAATTTAATTTTCAAATAAATATATACATATACCTTGAACTCTCCCCAATAAAACTCCTTGTTTTCTCTAGCAACCTCCTTCCAACTAACTCCATTGAGATCTGTCCGCTGATGGAAACTGGTAGTTATGATCCTAGAGCATTGGGAGGACGGTTCCAACCTGAATAATATATGAAATAATAGAAATGTGTTTAAACCTGTTTTTATATATTTGTAGCAATTTATATGGGTGAATAGTCACAGTCCCTGTTGATTTACTGTAACGTACAATCTACTACTATTTTCACTGGAGATATCACATGTAGTAGATGTACTGCTGTTGGCCGTGTGCGGACTGGGGGTTGATGCTGATGGTGTAAATGCCACTGGTGTTGATTGTTCATTCTCGGATGTGGGGTCTCCAGGGATATCTGGCATATCTCCAAATGGTGGAGTTG
Source organism: Excoecaria cochinchinensis (assembly GCA_947683425.1). Classification (NCBI taxonomy): domain Eukaryota; kingdom Viridiplantae; phylum Streptophyta; class Magnoliopsida; order Malpighiales; family Euphorbiaceae; genus Excoecaria; species Excoecaria cochinchinensis. The sequence goes on from CANTUQ010000129.1 coordinate 1,992,464, forward strand.
ATGTATCCCCTTCTGATCGTCCTCCCCAAAGACCACGACCCATAAGCCCTCTGCTTCTACCACGACCCATACCTGCAAAATAGTGAACTATACATGTATGTGTTTAACAATTATAACAAGTAAATACAAGAGTGTCCATCCAATATTTTTTAATCGAGTAATAAATATGCATTAAAAAGTAATAAGTTAACACTCCTGTCCGTTAAAAATTACATTTAATCAATTAATCACTAGATGATGCATTTTGGAATTCCTCTTCGTCGTCGTCATTGCTATCGTAATCTGTAAATTCCTCCTCTTCCTCATCCTCATCAAGTTGTTGAGCAATGTCATCAGTTCTGTCAATTTCAATTACTACTCCCGATTGGTCACGCAAGTCTATATCATCGTCCGTAGAAGCATCAATTGTCATATCTTGCACAGTAACTTCATCATCTTGGAATGCATTACATTCTGTAGTATCAATGTGATCTCTTACACCTGATGTGGCAACATAGTCCCTTGGTTTAACTGAGAACACAGCTAACTAGTTAGATTTGTCTTATTTTAAAGCCGGATATCTTGCATAATACACTTGAGTTGCTTGCATTGCTAGGATAAATGGTTCATAATGGTTGAACCGACGATGCTGGTTTACATCAACAAGTCTATATTGGCTATGAATCTTAATACCAATATCTACAGTGGGATCAAACCAATGACACTTAAATAATACAGTTCGCTTTATTGGTAACGATGGGTACTCTATCTGTATGATCTCTTCAATCCATCCATAGTAATCAGCAACGTTATCAACTGAATTTGACCCTTTCACACAAACTCCACTATTCATTGTATGTCTTCTAGAACCATGACCTTTAGTGTAAAATTTGTATCCATTGACAAAATATATCGAGTAGCACTTAACTCTTTGCAGTGGTTTCTGTGACAAACTTGTGATGTATTCATTTTCAATTCCATTGTAACGTATCTACTCTTAAAAAAAACATAGTGAAGTTATCATCATTACCTTCTACTATGACAGGTAAGTATTATAAATAAAAATTTGTGAGCCTACATATAATTCGAACCAGTCCGCAAAGTAGGTGTCAATATTTGCATCAATTTGACTTGGTGTAAGATGGGGATTCTTGTTGCGTAAGTTATCGCAATATATACTTTATTACCCAAAAAATTAAAAGCAATGTCGTCAAATGAAAAAATGGTTCCACATCTCTCAACTGGATCACATATATAATTATTATGTACCTCAAGAATGGAGAAACCTCCTCGCAATTAATTAAAATATAGGTATGAGCTGCCTTATACTCCTCAGATGTTAACGCCCTGGTACCAATTTCTGAGCTTGGTCGTCCAGGATAAGTGAAAATTTTTAAATTCTCGCTTACATTTTCCTCCCAATCTCTATCATCATTATGAGGACGACGTCGATGTCTGGTACTAACATGAGGTTCAAAGTAATGCGAGAAAACATTTGATGATTCTGATAGCAGGTACGCATTGCATATAGATGCCTCTACTGTTGACTTGTTACCAATCTTTTTTTTTAAGGGAGCGAAGGTACCTGCATATGGGTAATGTACACAATCAATTAATTCTTTAATGTGTTCATACATATTTGCTACCATAATGTTAATCTTAAGGAGTTATTACCTCTCAAATGGATACATCCATCGATATTGTACTGGTCCACCAATCCTTGCTTCATGTGGTAAGTGTATCATTAAGTGCTCCATTGAGTCAAAAAAGGACGGAGGAAATATCTTTTCAAGTTTGCAAATTATTAGAGGAATGTTGGAGTTCAATGCCTCGATGTCCTCCAGACGGATAGAACTGCATGTCAAGTCCCTAAAATATAAGCTCAACTCTGTAAGTGCCTGCCACACATGTCCAGGAAGTAGCTCACAAAAGGCAACAGGTAGCAATCGTTGCATAAATATGTGGCAATCATGACTTTTCAAGCCATATAATTTAAGTTTCACCATGTCAACACAACGACCTAAATTTGAGACATATCCATCTGGAAACTTCAGTTCCTTTAACTAATCAAACAGTTCTTTTTTCGCTTGCTTATCCAATGTGTAACATACTTTTGGATACTTGCCAGTAATTGGATCCATTGACAACTCTGGACGGCAGCAATATCTTTCTAAGTCAGAACATGCTTTCGCATTGTCCTTGGTTTTCCCTTAAACATTCAAAATTGTGTTAATCACATTGTCAAAAACATTTTTCTCGATATGCATTATGTCAAGATTGTGCCTCATTATGTTTGTTTTCCAATAAGGCAAATCCCAAAATATGCTTCGCTTCTTCCACCCACAAGACTGACATATGATCCCATTAATCTCGTCGGCATCATGCTCAGTTGCTTTGACTAAACCCCACTGCTCAATTTCTTGCAGAATATATTCCCCATCTCTAATTGGTGGTGGTGGCATTATTTCGACATGACCGACTCTAAAGTTTTGCCTGTTTCTCCTAAAGGGGTGATCATGAGGAAGCAATTTCCTATGATTGTCAAACCAAGTTTGTTTCCCACCACTCTCTAGTCTAAAAGATTATGTATGTTCCATACAATAAGGGCATGCATATTTTCCAGCGGTACTCTAACCAGACAACATTGAATATGCTGGAAAATCATTAATTGTCCACATAAGCGCAGCTCGCATCATAAAATTTTACTTAGTGGACACATCATATGTAGACACTCCACTATTCCACAATTCCATCAACTCATAAATCAAGGGTTGTAGATATACATCAATTTTTTGCTTAGGATTCCTCGGCCCTGGCACAATAACAGTTAGGAACATATAAGCCTCTTTCATACACATCCAAGGGGGTAGATTGTAAGGCGTAACAATTACCGGCCATGATGAGTATTTCCTCCCATATTGTCCGAATGGCTGAAAACCATCTGTACATAACCCCAACCTAACAATTCTAGTCTCAACAGCAAAAGACGGATGAGATTCATTGAAATGATTCCAAGCTAGAGAGTCAGAAGAATGCTCCATAACCCCATCATTTTGGACATGATCATAATGCCATCTCATATGTTTCGCTGTCGCTTTTAACTGATATAATCGCTGCAGCCTAGGTGTTAGAGGAAAATAATACATCCTTTTATATGCTTTCACCCTTTGCATATGGGAACCGCCACTCATTTTGAACCGTGGGTGATTACAAAACTTGCACTGTGTTAAATTTTCATCCTCATGCCAAAACAACATGCATCCTTCATTGCAGCAATTAATTTTTTGGACAGGCAATCCCAGGCTTCTAACAAGACATTTCGTTTGGTAAAAATTGTCTGGCAGTATGTTACCTTCAGGCAAAGTTTCTTTAAACAATTGGATGTTTGCATCGAAAAACCTCTCTGGAAGATTAAATTCTGATTTGGCATGCAACATCCTTGCAACTACAGAGAGCTGAGAATGATCATCACAACAAAGATACAACTGTGCATTACCAGAGTCAAGAAGATCATAAAATTGTTGACATTGTGGGTTCGGTGCCTCATCCATACCATTTCCAACAAAATTTGAGGGTCCAGGTATGTTGGGGTTAGACATAGATACTTGTTCATCATTATAAGTACTATAACCTTCTTGATTAAACTGTTGCCAAAGGTTGTCGGGATTAAAACTAGACCCAGCTGCATCGAGTACCATCTGCTGATATGAACTTCTTACCTCTCCACCATCCACTGATTCATTCAGTGTTGGAACCCAATTTAACTCGTTTTGAGTTATGTGTGTCTCTCCATGGCAATTCCAAACTAAATAATCTCGAACAAATCCCTTACGTAATAAATGATTCATAACTGTATCCGCCTCATGAAACTTGCGGTTCACACATCGGATGCATGGACACCTAATTTTTTCGCCACTCATTTCCTCGGGATGAGAAGTAGCGAATTTGATAAAACTTTCTACTCCATAAACATATGATGCATTAGTCCTTCCGCTTGCATCCCGCCGATTATACATCTAACTACGATCATCAGATTCCATATTTCCAAGAATTCCTTTATTTGCACAAAATAAGAAAATTACAAAGTTTAGTCACCAAGATATACATAAAAAATATAGCTACTAACATGGAGAATGAATAGAATCCACACCCGTAGCCTACCAATTGGTGAGGTGCCAGAATCCATAACCGAATTCTTCCTTTTGATAAGATGGACCTATCCATTATTATCCTTACGTCACATCTACATCTATCACCTATCCCTTTCTTTGAAATTCAATTTTTCTTTTTTTTTTTTTAAATATTTTTATTGCTATATTCGTGTTTCACCAGCAATTTGCCTTTGTCAAACTTATACAACCAACAATTTTAGTTAATGGTTTAATTTTAAGGCAAATAATTAGTAGATAAAGGAGGGGAAAATGGTTGGTTTAAATTCTTTAAATTGATCAATTTTTATACATGGATAGATTCCATTGGACCCATAAGAAGTCACAATCATTGCCATGTGGATTGAAGTCAGTGCTTCATGGAATTAGGTTTCCCGTTCTTGAGAAATTCATATTTTTTTTAACAACAAATTGTTGGATAGCTTGAAATTATTATGCATTCAATTGCTTAACAACACAAAGAAAACATTGCATAGTTTTATTGTCATTAGTTGTAAGAGTGGGAGAAGGGTTTAAAGTTCAAACTAGAAATTGCATAACATTAAAGTTAAAAGGAAACTATTTAGGCCTATTTGCCGGGCTTCACCCAAAGACCCACTATTCCTTTTTGGGTATTAGAAATTTTTCAAACCTAGCTTTACTTTTTTAATTTTTTTTAAGGTGTAACTTTTTTAAAGGGTTATGATACAGTACATTAACGCATATATTCTACACATATTTATACCATCAAATTGGTTATATCCTATTAAATAAGCATTAAATGATGCAAATACACACGCACCATATGCATATATACATCAGACTATCACTCTTTTTTGAATAGTGTGTGTGGGTGGTTGTCATTGTCAATGTCAACTTGCACCTTGGTGTCGATTGGATTCACATTTCCAATGCCAAATTCTTATCTATTATTTATTACTAGAAGTTTATCAAAATTTTATTTTTGTGATATAAAATGATTTTGAAAAAATATATTTTATATTTTTTTAATTACAATTAGTCATAATATCTAACTATATATGAAAATTATAATTCAAATAGTTGAAAATTTAACTATTATAAAAAAATAATCATACTCGAATTTTACCTCTCTAACCCAATAATATAATTATATATAAAAAAATAACTTCAAATATAAATGTCACGAAATAAATCTAATTCAAAACATTTCACACTTTTTGATATAAAGTGTTGGCCTTCCTATCAATTTTTGGTGGTTATAAAAAATTATTTTATATTTAGTTAATTAATTTCAATACAATTATGGTTTGACATTGGAAGCATATGTAGTTTAAAAAGTAATTTCTAGTTATGAGTATGATAATATTCGATTATGCATTAACTGATTTTATAATTTTCTAATACTAGAGTGACATAGAGAAAAATGAATTATAACATCATATCAATCTAATTTATTTCTAAACAATTCACATTGAAGTTCAAAAACCCTTATTATCCACCCAACTATTATTTATAAATTATACTAATATTTTGAGAACAGTCCATCGAAACCATTTGTCAATTAATTAGATTTGACTTTTGACTTTTATTTGCTCTCTTCTACTATTATAAATTACTAATAACCCAAAAATTAATTAAAACAGCAGTAAATAAAACTTTTGTCATCTTTATTGGCCCTCTTTAATTGATTGATTTCCCACATTTGCTACAATTCGAATTGAAATTTCATGAAAATGTGAAAACCTTAATCATTTGCCTAAATCCCCACCCCAGCTTTATTTTTTTATTACTTTTTGCATCACTTGACATACTTCTGGTATTAGCACTCTAAGGGAAAATCCAGAATCTAATTTCAGCGGGAGACAAATCTATATACATACGAGTAAAACCAATAATTAATGTATGTAGAGGTAGAAGATAATTTATACAGGAGTCTATTTGCAATTTTACAAATCTAGCGGGGTGCATGCTCCACTAAATACTCTTTAAGTGGCAAAAACAGGAAGATCTAAGAAGGAAGGTTCAGATCTTAGTAGTACATATAACTACTAACAGAAGCACACACCGATAAATAAACATAGGCACTAATAGGCTTAAATCAAACTTCATGCAAATCACTACAAGCTAGCATATTTGCAACACAGAATCTCAAACAAAAGACAAACCGAACCATCAAGTAGCAGAGATCGCAACCTAGCTTGTTTTTAGCAACATTTACCAAAATTATTGATTACCAAATCAATTACAACCAAAAATCACTTCATTCAAGCTTACAGATGAAGAACAACATACAAATTTCGGGCTCATAATACTGAACATACCTTCTTCCTCGTTAGGCTGCTCACTGTTGGGTTCTGATCACAGAGACTTCGATCTGTTGCCCTTCGTCCTCCCTTTGTATCCTACGCGCCTTCCACCTCACAAAAAATACAAAAATTACAATCAATATTGTGCAATGTAACTAAACCTCACAACCTCCAACCATCTGGAAAACTTAAAATGAAGAACTTTAATCGATCTCATTACCCTGATTTTGCACCATAGAAATGAGGTGAGCAACGACGGATTTATCGATGATGACAACTCCGGCGATCGCAGGCGGCAACTCCGGTTGAGGGGGATAGGGGATTTCGGGTTATTTCGCTCACTAGCCCTTTTTCTAGCTAACTGGGATAACTTAGCAATTTTGGGGATTTAGGGTTATTTGGGTCTGTTAAAAAATTGCAAAATAGTGACTACATTCATCCGTCGCTATTTGCGACTAAATCATTAGTCACTAAATCTGTCGCAAAACAAATATTAAATTTTGCGACAACAATTTATCGCTATTTCATAGCAAAATCGTCAGCACAATATAGTGACTACATATTAGTCGCTATAATTTAGTGACTAAACATTTAGTCGCTAATTATGGCGCGACATTTTGGCGGCAAAAAATTAGCGACTAGAATCACAATTAGTCGTTATTTAGTCGCTATTTTCCTCCAAAGTTAAATTTCGCTACAAAATTTTGTATCAGTCGCTATTTTAGCGACGGAAGTATGCCATCGCTAAATTTAGTCGCTAAAACGCCTTTTTTTTGTAGTGCAACAAGAAGAATAAGCAAAAGAGACATATCATGGCTAAAGAAGGAAATCCACCAAGATTGATGGACTTTGCCATACCCGCATTAAGTGGTGCTCAACAAGGTGTAGTAAGACCTACGGTAAATGCTAATCAATTTGAAATTAAACCTTATCTCTTACTAATGATTCAAAATAGCATATAATTTTATGGATTGGCAAATAAGGATCCTAATGCTCATTTGGCAAACTTTTTAGAGATTTGTGATACCTTTAAGATTAATGGGGTTTCAGCTGATGCAATTAAGCTTAGGTTTTTTCCTTTCACTTTGAAAGACAAAGCCAAGGCTTGGTTAAATTCACTTACAAGGGGATCTATGACTACTTGGGACCAATTGGCCCAAGCATTTCTATCAAAATATTTTCCCTTAGCTAAAACTGCCAAAATCATAAAGGATATCACTACTTTTGTGCAAAATGATAATGAGTCTTTGTATAAAGCGTGGGAAAGGTTTAAGGAATTACAACGAATGTGTCCACACCACAACCTTCCAAGGGAACTATTGATGCAAACATTTTATAATGGAGTTAATCATACCATAAGAGGTACTATAGATGCTGCAGCTGGTGGCTCTTTGATGAGGAAAACTACTGAGGCAGCATTTAAATTGTTGGAGGAAATGTCAATGAACAATTGGATGTGGCCTACCGAGAGAGTAAGGGAGTCTAATTCTTCTAATGCTAGGGGAGTACATGCACTTGATTCTGTAGTTGCCTTGCAAGCCCATGTAAAAGCCCTAACTCATAAACTTAATAGTTTAGGAGTGGGAAGTAGTCAGCAAAATGGATGTAACATTTGTGGGCAACTAGAACATACAAGTGAAAGGTGTAATTTAGGGGTAACTAATAATGAAGAGCAAGTTAGTTTTATTCAAGGTTAAGGGCGTGGGAACCCTTATTCAAATACTTATAACCCTGGTCGGAGGAACCATCCAAATTTTTCATGGGGAAATAATAGTAGCAACCAAAATAGGGGGGTAGGTTTTTAACCAACACAAGATAGGTTTGGAACTTTAGAAGTTAAGATGGATAGGTTTTTAGAGGGGATTAATATGAAGTTTAACTCACAAGAGGAGAACCAAAAGAGGCTGGAGACAAAATTTGATCAAATTACAAAGATCCAAGCCTCATCCATCCATAATTTAGAAGTGCAAATAGGACAAATTGCCAAGGCTTTACCTTCAAGAATGCAAGGAAATTTACCAAGCAATACGGAGGAAAATCCAAGGGAGCATCTAAAAGCAATCAAATTAAGGTCAGGTAAATCCTACACTAATGAATTTATTAATACTAACAAGAATGGAGATATGCAGAAGAATGGAGATATGCAGGATAATAGGGAGAAGAATGATTATTCTGTCGCAGGCGCGATGCCTGTCGTGAGTGCGACAAAGGAGAGACCAGACAATGTCGTGAGCGCGGTACCCTTCGTGGGTGCGACAGTAAGAGGAGAGTCTTCTGTCGCGAGCATGACACCTGTCGCGGGCGCAACAGAAGGGGCATCTAAGGCTAATTCTTCCAAAGTTTTTCAACCTCGTCCACCATTTCCTCAACATCTTAAACAGCAACACCAAGATAAGCAATTCCAATCTTTCATTGATAATATTAAAGCATTTGCATATTAATTTGAATTTTATTGAAGCTATAACACAAATTCCTAATTATGCAAAATTTCTTAAAGATTTAATTTCTAAAAAAAGGAATTGGGAAGACATATCTACTGTGGCATTTACTGAAGCATGCAGTTCTATAATTTCTAATAATTTGCCCACTAAGCTTAAAGATAATGGGAGTTTTACTATCCCTTATACTTTAGGGGATGTTGAGTTTCCTAAATGCTTATGTGATTTAGGGGCAAGTATTAATCTCATGCCATTGTCTATCTTTAAGAAACTAGGATCGGATTATATTAAGCCTACATCAATGGTATTGCAATTAGCTGACCAATCAATTAAGAAACCATTTGGAATTGTTGAAGACGTGCTTGTGAAAGTAGATAAAGTCATATTGCCTACTGACTTTGTTATATTGGATTTTGCTTATGATGTGAAATGCCCTATAATATTAGGAAGACCTTTCATGAGAACTGGTAGGGCTTTAGTTGATGTATATGAAGGAACTCTAGTCTTACGAATAGGGGAAGATAGTGTAGAATACCACATGAATAAAGCACTATGATACCCCATGGATGAGAATGTTTGCATGAAAGTTGATATCATTGATGCTTGTGTTGTGGAAGTAATGGAAAATGCAGGTCATGAAGACGGCAGTAATGAAGAGGAAGTTCATGAAGAGGTTGAACAAGAAACCTCAAGGCCAGAAACTTTATGCAGAAATGAAGCATCTTTACCACCTTCAATAGTAAGTCCTCCTAATATGGAATTAAAAGAACTACCTAGCCATTTGAGGTATGCATTTCTTGGCCCTAATCATACTTTGCCTATCATAGTGTCTAACAAATTATCTAATGAACAAGAGTCTTCATTGTTAGAGGTTGTTAGAAAAGGGATAAAGAGTATTGGCTGGCAAATTTTTGACTTAAAAGGAATTAGTCCTAATGTTGTCATGCATAGGATTAACATGATAGACCAGTGTCAACCAAAAGTGGATAGACAAAGAAGACTAAATCCAAATATGAAAGAGGCAATAAAAAAAGAAATCATTAAATTGCTTGATGCTGGGATTATCTACCCAATTTTTGATAGTGCTTGGGTGAGTCCCATTCATTTTGTGCCAAAGAAAGGGGGGATGACTATAGTGATAAATGAGAATGGGGAATTAATTCCTACTTGAACCACAACCGGTTGGAGGGTGTGCATTGATTATAGGAAGTTGAATTTAGCCACTAGAAAAGACCACTTTCCTTTACCATTTATTGACCAAATGGTAGAGAGGATAGCGGGCCATTCTCATTATTGTTTTCTTGATGGTTATTCGGGTTACTTTCAAATTTTCATTTATCCTAGTGACCAAGAAAAGACTACTTTCACTTGTCCTTATGGACCTTTGCCTATAGGAGAATGCCTTTTGGGCTTTGTAATGCACCAGCTACTTTTCAAAGATGCCGGACTTTTATCTTTGGGGACATGATAGAAGATATCAAGGAGGTTTTCATGAATGATTTTTCTGTCTATGGTGACTCATTTGAACTATGTTTGAAAAACTTAGATATAGTTTTGGCTAGATGTGAGGAGACTAATTTAGTTCTCAATTGGGAAAAATGCCACTTTATGGTAGAAGAAGGAATACTTCTTAGGCATAAGATTTCAAGAAAGGGGATAGAGGTGGATAGCGCAAAAACGGAATTGATAGAAAAGTTACCTCCACCTACTACACTTAAGGGTGTAAGATCTTTTCTTTGGCATGCTGGTTTCTATAGGAGATTCATTAAGGATTTTTCTTTAATTGCTAAACTTTTAACTAATTTATTGATAAAGGATGTGCCTTTTGAATTTTTTGATGAATGCATGGATGCTTTTAATACATTAAAGGAAGCTCTTATAAGTGCACCTATAATCACTTCTCCTAATTGGAACTTACCATTTGAAATTATGTGTGATGCAAGTGACCTTGTAGTGGGATGTGTTTTAGGTCAACACTAAGGGAAACATTTGCATGTCATATATTATGCTAGCCATACATTGTCACCCCCTCAAATTAATTATACAACCACTGAAAAAGAAATGTTGGCTATGTTTTATGCATGTGATAAGTTTAGGTCTTACTTGTTAGTATCTAAGGTCATTATATATACAGATCATGCAGATTTGAGGTACTTATTTGCTAAAAATGATGCTAAACCTAGACTAATTTATTGGGTTTTATTGTTGCAAGAATTTTGATATTAAAGATAAGAAAGGCTCTAAAAGTTTAGTTGTTGATCGCTTGTCAAAGTTAAAAATCAATGAAGGACTTTTAGGAGATAACATTGAAATTAATGAATCTTTTCCGGATGCATCATTAATGTCAAAAGAGGAAGTTAATGCACCTTGGTATGCAGATTTTGCTAACTTTCTTGCTGCAGGAATTCTACCACATGGTTTGACATGGCAGCAAAGGACGAAATTTTTTAATGATGTTAAAAACTATCTTTGGGAAGAGCTATGTGAACATCTTGATTCATTGCTATTCTTCTTTATATTCAGGTCATAATGGTGCTAATAAAACTGCCTCTCGAGTCCTCGAATGTGGTTTCTATTAGCCTACCTTGTTTAATGATGCTAGGAATTTTTTAGCTCATTGTGATAAGTGTCAAAGGGCTGGGAATATTGGGAAGCATGATGAAATGCCTTTGAATACTATTTTAGAAGTTGAAATCTTTGATGTGTGGGGAATAGATTTCATAGGTCCTTTCCCTACATCCTTTATTCAAAACTATATCTTGGTTGGGATAGATTATGTGTCAAAGTGGGTTGAGGCTCAAGCATTGCCAACCAATGATTCAAAGGTAAGCATTTCATTAACCGTTCTTTTGATTCATTATTGCATAAATATGGAGTGCATCATAGGGTAGCTACTCCTTCTCATCCTCAAACAAGTGGCCAAGTAAAGGTTTCAAATAGAGAGCTTAAATGGATCCTAAAGAAAACAGTCTCTAATTCTAGGAAAGATTGGGCACATAAGCTCGATGATGCTTTATGGGCATATCACACAGCTTTTAAAACACCTATTGGGATGACACCTTATAGGCTGGTATCTGGAAAGGCATGTCATTTACCTGTAGAGTTAGAGCATAAAGCTTATTGGGCCATTAGGACTTTGAACTATGATATTAAGGGTGCTAGTGTAAAAAGATGTTTACAATTGAATGAGCTTGATGAGTTACACCTTCTTTCTTGCAAAAATTTATAATGAACGATCCAAGAAATGGCACGATGCTCACATTCGATATAAGAATTTCAGGGTTGGAGATAAAGTCCTCTTATACAATTCTAGGTTAAAGTTATTTCCTAGAAAATTGAAATCTAGGTGGAGTGGCCCATTTGAGGTGGTACAAGTTTTTGACCATGGCATTTTAGAGTTAAAGAATGATAAGGGAGAATTGTTTAAAGCTAATGGTCAGAGATGCAAAGTGTATTTGGATGGCACAATTCAAAAGAGAATGGTCTCTAGTATCTCTTTTATGTTGGTTAAGTAGTTATTTGTACATTTATTTTTTCGATTTTTTTTTATTTTATTGAGTTACTATATTATTTTTATGTTGTTTTTGTGTACTAATATAGTTTATTTTTTGTTCTACAGGGTTTATTAAGTTAGTATGTCATAGTTGTGCAAAAATTTATATTGTTATTGACAAGGGAAATATTTGTTCTTTGAAAAATTCTTCACTGTCGCGAGCGCAACATTGTCGCGGTCGCGATAGTGAGGGATGCGAAAATTTTCAATGTTGGTGATTCGCTTCTGTCGCGGGCGCGACAGAAAGGGGGAACTTTATTTTGTCGCGATATTGTGACTAGTCTCGCGATAAGAATTTTTTAATTTTTAGTTCTGTTGCGCTCGTGACAGGATGCGGGATTTGAATTTCCTAACCGTTGGATAGTTATTTCTCTTCCCCTATATATTTGTTAAACTAATTTCTCTATTTCACTTTCATTTTGAGTTGTCTCTTCCGTTCTTTTCAGTTTCCTCCCCATTTTCTCTCAATTATTCTTCTTCTTCTCTTCAATTTTCTAGGGTTATAGAGTTTAATTTGTTTTTCTTGATTTTATTTTCTTCTTTCACCTTTATTACTAACAATTTTCAAAGATGGTTCGAACTAAATCAGTAGCACACAAGGAAAAGAGAGATCTCGGAGGTTCTAGTGCGGGATCAGAGCAAGTTCCTCTTCAAAACAGGTTTGACTGTCCTTTTCCCATATTTAGTGAGGAAGAAGGTGAGAAGTTGCTTATTTTGATAAGTAATCTTACGTTGGTATGTGGTATCTTAATTTTTCTTTATTAGATGCTTTAGGAATTAATGAACAATTTAACAATTTTCTTAAGTATATGAAATGGGGAAATTTTGTTACTTTCTCTTTACTTGTTAAGAAAGATTGGGCGCTTGAATTTTCTTCTTCTGCAGCCGTGGCTCATGACTCTTCAGTTGAGGATTCATCCAAGGACGAGGAGGCTGCTGGAGTTGACGCTACTATTGGTGGGACTGCAGCTGCATCTGGGTCTCATGTGGGTCTTGACCAAGTAGTAAATCGGTTGGATGGTATTGAAGCTGCAAATCAGAGTTTGGCGGCTAGGATGTACGTCCTTGAAACTACCATGAGGGCCGTCCACAAAAATTAGAAAAGCATATGTCACAAAATTCTCTCCTTTTTTCACAAGCAGAATGTAGAACTCTCTCCGACTCCACCAAGCTCCCCTAGTGGGAGTTTCTGAGTTCGTTTCTCCTCTTTCCTTTATTTTCATGTTCTTTTTATGTTAATTTTGTTTTGTTTTGTGTTTTATGTATTCGTTGTTTATATATTGTGTGTTTGTTGATCTTTCTCACAATGGGGACATTGTGTCCTTTAAGTGTGGGGGAGTGTTATGTTTTGTGCTTATTTTATATTGTGTATATATGTGTTTGTTTGATTAGTGTATCCTGTGTTATGCATGTGCTGCTAGTTTTAGATTTTCATGTTTAGGTTGTTTTAGGTTGTTTTGGGCATTTAATTTTGGAGCTTATATATTTGATGTTTATTTGGAAATAAATGCATGTATAACTTGAACTTTTTACATTTAGTCTACGTAGTAAATTTTTTTGAACATTATTATTATTTATTTTACTTTGCCATTCTCATGTGCATAGTGAAGAGCATGACTTAGCGAAGCACCTTGGTGTAGGTTCTTTTTAAGTTGAGTATATTTTCACATGTGAACATATATTGTTTCGCCAACTTATTGTTTAGGGTAGTTTGACCTATAGCTATGTGAGCTTTTGAAGCCTTATACAATAAATTTTCTTATATGAGAGCCTTGATATGCCATATCCTCCAGAACTTATTTTTAGTAAATTTTGAGACTACATTATTAGTATGGGTTGTACACGAGATATGATAAGGGCACTTAGAATGAACCATTTTTGGCTTTCTTTAAAGAACTTACCTCTTAACTTTAGGTAGCCAAGTTTGAGCTATAACCTATTTTGTTGTTAAGCATATCTTTAGCCATATCCTTTTGCTAAACAATAAACATTTTCTTGTTAATTACCCTTATTGTGGAAAGAATTAGGATTGATATAGCATGGGAGATGTATTTGTTATTGAAAAGCATGATGGTAGTTGAAGTATAACTGACATTCCCTTATTTTCAAATTCAGTATTAGAAATGCTAGTTTATAAAGAAAAAAAAATAAGTGGGATGGAGCATAAATACGCCCACTAGAGTGTATAAAAATAGAAAGAGCAAGATGTATATCCAAATTGTTAATGTGTGGGATGGAGCGTAAAACGCACCCATACTACATTCTCTTGCTTCTTATAAAAGAAAAAAAATATAATAAAAAAATGAAAAATACAAGGAACTAGCATGATCTTAGAAGCGAATTAGAATAGAAATAAGACTATCATGTTATGCTTAGATTTCTTGAATCTCTTATGTTGTCACACCCCGTTTGCCTCGTAGTAGTATGAGCCTATCTGTGTGAGCATGCATTTGCATGTGTTCGGCATATCATTAGGGTATTGCAGTAAAAATGCATGTTTTTGGGGTTTTATTAGCATATGGATGTATGTCTGGCATTAGAGTGTGAATTAATTGGGAAATGATTGCGTGCATTTGAGCATATCATATTAGGGTGTTTTAAGTTGGGAGTGCATTGTGTGTGCGTTCATACCATTGTAGGGTGTGTATTAGTTGGGAGTGTATTGGGTGTGTGTAGTGCATGCTTGTTGGGTGTGAGTGGTTAGTTTTCACCAATAGGAAATTGACACATGTTTAGGGCAAAGAAAAGAAAAAGAAAAAGAAAGAAAAAGGGGAAAATGCAGAATGTGTTCTTCTTCATGTTTTTCCCTTTCCTCATCTTCTTCTTCCTTTTCTTTTCTCCAAGAACCCTAGTGTGGAATCAAGTCTTGTTAGTGGAATTAAGCATCTCTTTGCATTCTTTTGGTAAGTTATTGCATTCCTTATTTTGTTTTCCATTTGTTCTTCTTCTTTTTAATTTCTGGGTTTAGATTTAACTTAGGGTTTGCATTTTTTTTTGGGTGTTCTTTGATGTGCTATGCTTAGCTGAGGCTCCTCGCGATCCCAAGGGCAAGGAGATTACTGGGAGTAGTGTAGCTAAGCAATTTGAAGTTAAGGATTTCAGGTTTGGGATTTGTTTGAGAAATTTGCTTGAATTTGAACTTACTGTAATTTTTAGGGTTTGTGATCTTGAGAGACTTGAATATCTGTATGCATGATTTTGGTTGTTTTGATTGCTGAATTAAGTTGTATTTATGCCGTTTATAATGTATGGGAAAGCTACTGGAAGGTAAGACGAGATTTGTATTGTTTTGAGTCATTTTGGAATTGATTTTTGGGAGTTCTGTGAATTCTAGGAATTCTGGGAACGAAACATCACGATCCTGGTGAATTTTTATTTCCATTGTATGTGTGGCGTGACCAGCCAAGAAGAGAGGCCAGTCACGAGTGGTGACTGCCAGTCACGACTCGTGACCAGTCAAGAGAGGCCAGTCATGAGTCGTGACTGCCAGGCACGACTCGTGACCAGCCAGGCCAGTCACGAGTGGTGACTGCCAGTCACGAGTGGTGACTGCCAGTCACGAGTGGTGACTGCCAGTCACGACTCATGACCAGCCAGGCCAGTCACGAGTGGTGACTGCCAGTCAGTACTCGTGACCAGCCAAGAGAGGAGGCCAGTCACGAGTGGTAACTGCCAGTCACGACTCGTGACCAGCCAAGAGAGGAGGCCAGTCACGAGTAGTGACTGCCAGTCATGACTCGTGACCAGCTAAGAGAGGAGGCCAGTCATGAGTTGTGACTGCCAGTCATGACTCGTGACTGGCCAACCTTGTTGGTCACCCCGTTCGTCCTATTTTCTGAAATTTTTGCCCAGTTTTAACTAAAATTAATTTTGCATCTCTTCTGAATGGACTTATACTATTGTATGATGCATGTCATACTTTTATCTGCTTTTATATGAGTGATACCATAATTCTTCGGATGAATTGTATGTTGTACTTTGGAACATGCATTGAATGATGCATAACCTGCTATAGTCAAGTAAGTGGATAATTAGGCATGCCTAATAGAGTCTTTTAGCTGCAGCCCTCAGTTCAGTTCGGACCCCGATCAGGTCCCCGTTAGGTTCCTCGCGAACCTCTCAGTATTTGGATCTTGTTTAAGGTCCCCTAAGTAAAAATATTGTGTTAATGATAAAAATGAAATGGCTTTTGATTTGTACCTGTGAGGTACCCTCAGTAATCGATTCATACCCGTAAGGTACCCTTAGTACAATCGTTATCCACTACCTCGAGTCAGCAGGTGTTCGATTGGTTTGCTCTGCTCTTATTTGACTATATAAATGTGATATCTAAATGAGTATGATGAGGAAATGTATGTTCAATTATTATGGGAATGGATATGAATTTGAGATGAGGAATATATGGCTTTAGATTGTGAGCATGTTTTTATGGACTATGTTAAGCTATTGCTTTTGCCATTGTGAATGTGTTATGCCTTGACGACCATTGTGAATGGCCATCCATATCTTATGTGTGTTTCCCTACTAAGCGTTTATCGCTTAGCACGGTGTTTTTACCCGTGCAGGTGCGGAAGGAGTTTTGCTTTGAGAGAGTTGCTGCAGTCAAGCAAACACATAAGGTTTTAGTGTAGGGCTTAGCTTTTGGTAATCTTTGATGATTCTTTTTGTATAGAACTCTCTTGTATCAGTTTTGTTATAGCTTCCGCTTTTGTATTTATATTTTTGTTATGTAATATCTTTTATTTCAGCTAGCTTGATAAGAACATTATTGTAATGGTTTGTTATATTAATGCATGATCAGCTATTGCTTTCTTTTCCCTTAAAGTTTTTATTTATCCCGTATTTCGGTATGTATGTTATGAATGAATGTATGATTTGCTTTGTATCTGTTTGGTGGCACCTTGACTCATACGGCATCTCACTCCTTATCGGATGGGATCGCCTACGTATGGGTAGGGGGTGTTACAGTTTTTGGTATCAGAGCCCGGTTTAGGCGTTTCTGGGTGTTGTTTGTTTTGTTGATGTGTGGAGGTGTATAGATGTGTATGTTTCTAGATCTGTGTTGGCTGATGCGGTTGTTTCTTATTTGTTTAGATGGTTTCTAACTCTGTTCGTGGATCACTTAAGGAGTCCGCCGAGAGTGTGAACCCTCAAGCAGTAGATCCATCAATTTCTGTGTCGGCTCAGCATGCTAGGGTCTAGCCCGAGGCCGCAGCCATGCCTTTTGAGGCTATGTTCAGATTATCATAGGACATGGCTAGGGTCTTGGAGAGAGTGACTGCTCCTAGAGCCCCTATAGAGAACTTGAGAAGGGCAGGTGTTGAAGACTTCTATGGCACAGGGTTGGATGAGTCTGAGTTGGCTGAGAAATGGGTAGACAAAGTGAAGCGTGCTTTGAGAGAAGTCTGGAGTCCTCCCGACCAGCAGGCAGAGTGTGCACTGGCTTTACTGCAAGGGTTCGCTTATGAATGGTGGGAATTGGTTTGCAGGCATCCTCAGCTACTGGATCCGATTACTTGGGATTTCTTTGAGGGAGAGTTCACGAAGAAGTACATAACTCAGACTTATAGGGATGCTAGATGGGCACAGTTTTTGAGTTTGAAGCAGAGGGCCATGTCAGTTTCAGATTATGAGAAAGTGTTTAATCGGTTTGCTCGCTATGCTCCGTGTAGGGTTATGACAGATGATTTCAGATACAAGCATTTTGAAGCGGGGTTGAACGAGTCTTTGAAGATTGCTTTGATTTCTTTGATGTGTATGCTTGGGGTAAGTTACTACCAGATAATAGATGCTACTATGAGGGCTGAGAGGTCAGAATCTGTGCTGAGACAGAGGGCTCAGAGGAGGAACCCTTCTCGCGGAGGATCTTCTTCTTCATCCTCGGGTAAGAGATCAAGGAACCCGCAGGATGAGTCATCATCTGTCCCGGCTACTAGAGGTAGAAGACAGGGTTCTGCAGCTGTGTCAGGTTCTGGTAGAGGTGGTAGACCTGAGACTACATCAGTATGTCCTCATTGCAGTAAGACTCATCGGGGTGAGTGTAGGTGGCTCTCTGGTGCGTGCTTCAAGTGTGGGAGCACTGACCATCTTTTGGCTGGTTGTTCGATATTGTATGAGGATTCAGGTTCCAAGAGAGAGGCCAGCAGGGTTGGTTCAAATGCTACTCAGGCTACCCGTGGTAGAGGCCGAGGTAGAGGTCGTTGTGTTCGACCTAGAGAGGGTGCTGCATCAGAGTCAGTGGAGCGTCAGTTGCCAGTCGCAGCTAGAGCCTATGCTGTGAGAGCCAGAGAGGAACAGGATGCACCTGATGTTATTGCTGGTAAGTTTCTACTCCATGACACTAAATTGTATGCTCTAATTGACCCTGGTTCCACACACTTATACTTGTTCACAGATAAAATTATTGATAAGTTGCATGTGGTTGATCAGTTAGATTATGAGATATGTGTGACCAGTCCATTAGGGCATAGTGTCAGTGTGAGTAGAGTTTTTAAGAGTTGTCCTTTGTTGGTTGAGGGAGTTGTGCTTCCAGTGGATTTGATTGAGTTTCCTTTCAGAGAGCTTGATCTAATTCTGGGTATGGACTGGTTAGGTAAGCATCGGGCTGTGGTTGATTGCCATAGGAAGACAGTTGTGCTTCGGGATAAAGGTCAGTCTCCTGTGTTTATGAAAGGTTTGGGTGCTAGTTCTTTGAATAATGTGATTTCTGTGATGCAAGCCAAGAGGTTTATCAGGAAAGGTTGTGAGGCTTTTCTAGCGGTCATGTTGGATTCCAAGAGAGATCAAGTTCAGATTGAGGACATCCATGTTGTGCGGGAGTTTAGTGATGTGTTCCTGAGCGAGTTGCCTGGTTTGCCTCTTGAGAGAGAGGTCGAGTTGTCCATAGAGATTATGCCGGGTACCACACCTATATCAAAAGCACCTTATCAGATGGCTCCTGTAGAGTTGAGAGAACTTAAAACTCAACTACAAGAGTTATTGGATAAGGGGTTTATTCGACCTAGCATATCTCCTTAGGGAGCTCCAATTCTGTTTGTCAAGAAGAAAGATGGATCTCTGCGAATGTGTATCGACTACAGGCAGATCAATAAGGTCACAGTGAAGAATAAGTATCCTTTGCCTAGGATTGAGGATTTTTTTTATCAGCTTCGTGGTGCGGGTGTTTTCTCCAAGATAGATCTTCGGTCAGGGTATTACCAGCTAAGAGTTCAGGATGCGGATGTGGTTAAGACTGTATTTCGGACTAGGTATGGCCACTATGAGTTCCTTGTGATGCCGCTTGGTTTTACCAATACTCCAGCGGCTTTTATGGACTTGATGAATCGAGTGTTTAGGCCATACTTAGATCGATTTGTAGTAGTGTTCATTGATGATATCTTGGTGTATTCCAAGGATGAGAGTGAGCATGAGGAGCATCTTCGATTGGTTTTGCAGATGTTGAGAGAGCATCGGTTGTTTGCCAAGCTTAGCAAGTGTGATTTTTGGCTTCGGGAAGTGTCATTTTTGGGCCACATAGTTTCAGCCAAGGGTATATAAGTGGATCTAGCCAAGATTAAGGCGATAGTTGATTGGAAAGCGCCTAGGAATGTTCAGGAAGTGAGGAGTTTCCTTGGTTTGGCAGGTTACTACCATCGGTTTGTTAAGGGTTTTTCTGTGATTGCCGCTCCGATGACTAGATTGTTAAGGAAAGGGGTCAGATTTGAGTGGTCAGATAGATGCCAGGCTTATTTTGATCAGTTAAAGCAGTTGCTAGTTGAGGCTCCTATACTTACTCAACCCATCTCGGGTACAGAGTTTGTCATTTATAGTGATGCATTGGGTGTCGGTCTTGGATGTGTGCTGATGCAGGAAGGTAAGGTTGTAGCTTATGCTTCTCGTCAGTTAAAGCCACGTGAGAGGAACTATCCGATGCATGACCTAGAGTTGGCGGCTGTGATCTTTGCCTTGAAGATTTGGCATCATTATCTGTATGGGGAGAAATGTAGGATCTTTATGGACCATAAGAGTTTGAAGTATTTCCTCATACAGAAGGAGTTGAACATGAGACAGCGCCGTTGGCTTGAATTGTTTAAGGACTACAACTACATAGTGGATTACCATCCGGGTAAGGCCAATGTAGTCACTAATGCTTTGAGTCAAAAGTCAGTTGCAGCTTTGTTCCTGAGACGGTTTAGATAGAGTTTTGATTCAGTTGGGGCTTTGATTGCTCAGTTGCGTATGAGGCCTACTGTAACGCCCCCGCCGCCGCCCCCGTGGGAAGGGCGCCGGCGGGCGCGATACCCGGCACTCACTCACAACAAACATACATACATGCGCTAAGCGGAAGCATTCACTAAAAACATTAGTAAAGGCAGGAAAAAAATCTTATATAATTGAAAAATATAGAGTTAAATACAAACCCAAAAGATTACATCATTCCTTTACAAAAAGTTACAAAAGCCACTATACCAAAATATTACATACAAAGAGAATTACAGGAGGAGATAACAAAAATATAACTCTACTCCTATTTGGCCGACTTGCAGATGCGCAACACGAGCAAACTCCCAAAACCTGCCACCTACACGGGACAAAAACCCGTGCTAAGCGAAAACGCTTAACGGGGAGGAACAAAACACAACAGAGCACTATGCAAGATATTCACATTATCACAAAGAATTCATGAAACATCATAAGGTAGAAATATATACACAGCTCATGAGTCACTATATGTATATTAGCACTGAACAGAAAGCATGAAGCAATGATCATAATAGTATCATGCAATAATAGAACACTTCACTAATCACACACTAGACACTTAACACAATAGCCTGAATTCAATGGTGAAGGATACGGGAACATTACACGGGAGACCAAAGACTCAAAAATAGTTTATAACTCGAAGGTAGCGTGGGAGACCGGAGTCTCAAAATATTTTATCACTACATGGAAGATGACCATCTCGGAGGTCGGCCGCTTCGCCCAAATGGGACAGACACGGGCAGCTGCACTCACTAACCCTTCTTAAGCATACTTAATTATCCAGTACCTTGACACTTCAGGCTCGACAACTCATTCACTCACACGACAATACACAATCAAAACAAGATGCAACTCAAGACTCAAACATCAAATAAATTCATAACTAAGATACTAGTACAATGATATCACGAGTCATAAGCACAACCATATTTGATGCAATAGTGAGAAACCGTGCAAAGTGGAACAAAAGAAGCACACTCAGAAAACAGGGCAAGCAGGAAGGGCCTCTATTGCAATCGCGACAGTGTCGCGCTCGCGACAGAGCACGGGGTACCTCCTCGCGAGCTCGCACCAAAAGGCCTGCTCGCGACGAAGCACGCTAGGCCGATTCACGCAATCGAGCTCTGTCGCGCTCGCGACAATGTCGCGATCGCGATAGAGACCAGTTCCTTCCTCCTCGCGTGCACGCACGGCAGCATGCTCGCACGGAGGACTCGGCTATCGAGCTCTCTGTCGCGGTCGCGATAACGTCGCGATCGCGACAGAGCGCTTTTCAAGAACAAAGGGCCAAATTCGCACTTTGTCGCGCTCACGACAGAGCCCAGATTGACCCAAAATCTGCACTTTTCCTACTCTTTCACACACCCCTCTTCATACATGCAAACAAACATACACAAACACTTACCTCAAGCCTCCAGAACATCTCATCATAATTCTCAAGCCACATAAACACAATTTATATAGTAATCAAACGTTAATTCATCAAGAATTCACTCAAAACCAAACTCACAATTCGTTCTTCATAAATGCTCAAGGTTTCAAATACACATGCAAACATCATTTATCACTAACAATAAACTCAGAATCACTATTTAACCTAAACATGCATTCATCTAACAAAACACTCAAGGTTACAACTGTTATGCAATCACAAAATAGAATTGATCCAAGGAGGAAAATAGGGGAAAACGTAATCCACACACACAACTCCCAAACACTAGCATGCACTCAAACACACTCTCAAGCACAACCAAATTAGGCTCCCAAACCTGAAAATCGCAGCTTCAAACCGAGCCCCTCACGAGTCCGCTTTCTCTTTTCCCTTGCTCTTTCTTCTAGCTTTCGATTCTTGCACAAACCCAATCAAAACTCACTCAAGTCAAACCCAAATTCCACAATCAAAATCAGAAAAAGAAGGAGAAGAGAAGAACCGAAAAACCAAAGAACTCCAGACCACTTACCTTCAAAACCCAGCTCAAAACTCAAGATTCCCACACAAAGCTCGAAGAAAACACAAGAGGAAAGGAGATGAGAGCAGCAAAATGGAAATAAGAGAGAGACAGAACGGGAAAGATGAAGAACAAGGGAAAATGAGAGCTAGCTTCCACGGGAAGCTTCATCCATTTTTCCCTCCTCACCTCTCTCTTACTTTTCATTTAATGCTCACCAACCCCTTTGCCACTTGTCACAATCTTAGCAAATCAAGCCTTCCCACTTTGACTTAACCACTCTTGGCACCATACATTACACACACACTAACTTCTCCTACACAAATATCTTCCAATGCACCAAACTCAACTCACACCAAAATATTTCTCATAACCCACTTTACATCCAAGGCACCATGCACCAAAACCACACAATAATATCCCTTAGTCCACTTATATCCTACTCCCATACACTCCAAGCACACACTATGATTCCTTCTCTTCACTTAACTAGTTAATTCCTTAACAACTAATTGTTTATTATCCAAATTTTTCTATTACCCAAATTACGAAAATACCCTTACTTAGCCAACTTACCATGCAGATTCTAACCAGGCCCTTTTTGGGTTGTTACACCTACCTTGAGATAGAGGATTGTGGATGCTCAGAGGGTTGATGAAAGACTTCAGCGGGTTGTGCAAGAGGTTAGATCGAGCAAGCAATCAGAGTTCTCAGTTCAGGATGAGGTGCTTATGTACAGAAATCGCTTGTGTGTGCTAGAGTTTGAGGAGTTGAGGAAATAGCTTATGAGTGAGGCGCATAGTACAGTTTTTACTATGCATCCTTGCAGTGAGAAGATGTATCGGGACATGAAGCAGTTTTATTGGTGGTCCGGTATGAAAAGAGACATCGTGGATTTTGTGTCCAAGTGCTTGACATGTCAGTAGGTAAAGGCCGAGCATCAAGTTCCTTCAGGATTGCTTACGCCTTTATCCATTCCTGAGTGGAAGTGGGATGATATCGCCATGGACTTTGTATCCAGTTTGCCTTTGACTCAGAGAAAGCATGACTCAGTTTGGGTGATAGTGGATCGGCTTACGAAGTCAGCTCACTTTCTGCTAGTTAGAGTTGACTACTCGATGGTGAGGTTGGCCAGTATCTATGTGGATGAGATAGTTCGGTTACATGGTGTGCAAGTATCCATAGTGTCAGATCAGGACCCGAGGTTTACTTCCATGTTTTGGAAAGAGTTGCAGAGGGCTTTGGGCACTAAGTTGAACTTCAGTACAGCGTTTCATCCTCAGACAGATGGTCAGTTAGAGCGGGTCATTTAGACTCTGGAGTATATGATGAGGGCTTGTGCTTTGGATTTTTTGAGTAGTTAGGACAGATATGTGTCGCTTATGGAGTTTGCCTACAATAATAGCTTTAAGTCGAGCATTGGTATGGCATTGTATGAGGCTTTATATGGTCGGCAGTGTAGGACTCCGGTTTGTTGGACCGAGCTATCCGAGAGATCAGTGATTGGGCCAAAGTTGGTTAGAGATACCGAAGAAAAGATCAGAGTTGTGCAGCAGAATTTGAAGGTAGCCAAGGATCAACAAAAGTCTTATGCCAACTTGAAGAGGAAAGACGTGCAATTTGAGATCGGGGATAAGGTTTTCCTTAAAGTTTCGCCTTGGAGGAAAGTGCTTCGGTTTGGGAAGAAAGGTAAGCTTAGTCCTCGCTTCATTGGTCCCCATGAGATTTTGGCTAAGGTTGGACCGGTAGCCTATAGATTGGCTTTACCGATGGAGTTGGCGAAGTTGCACGATGTGTTCCATGTTTTGATGCTTCATCGGTACAGGTCAGATCCGTCACATGTTCTTTCGGTTCAGGATGTGCATGTGCAGCCAGATTTTTCCTATGATGAGGAACCGAGAGCCATTCTAGCTCGTGAGGTGAGACAATTGAGAAGTAAGCAAATCCCATTGGTAAAAGTGTTATGGAACCATCATGGAGTCGAAGAAGCGACTTGGAAACCAAAAGAGTCGATGAGAGCTCAGTATCCGCAGTTGTTCTGTTCAGGTGAGAATTTCAAGGATAAAATTCTTATTAGTTGGGGAGAGTTGTCACACCCCGTTTGCCCCCTAGTAGTATGAGCCTGTCTGTGTGAGCATGCATTTGCATGTGTTCGGCATATCATTAGGGTATTGCAGTAAAAATGCATATTTTTGGGGTTTTATTAGCATATTGATGTATGTCTTGCATTAGAGTGTGAATTAATTGGGAAATGATTGCGTGCATTTGAGCATATCATATTCGGGTGTTTTAAGTTGGGAGTGCATTGTGTGTGTGTTCATACCATTGTGGCGTGTGTATTAGTTGGGAGTGCATTGGGTGTGTGTAGTGCATGCTTGTTGGGTATGAGTGGTTAGTTTTCACCAATAGGAAATTGACACATGTTTAGGGCAAAGAAAAGAAAAAGAAAAAGAAAGAAAAAGGGGAAAATGCAGGATGTGTTCATCTTTACGTTTTTCCCTTTCCTCATCTTCTTCTTCCTTTTCTTTTCTCCAAGAACCCTAGTGTCGATTCAAGTCTTGCTGGTGGAATTAATCATCTCTTTGCATTCTTTTGGTAAGTTATTGCATTCCTCATTTTGTTTTCCATTTGTTCTTCTTCTTTTTAATTTCTGGGTTTAGATTTAACTTAGGGTTTGCATTTTTTTTGGGTGTTCTTTGATGTGTTGTGCTTAGCTGAGGCTCCTCGTGATCCCAAGGGCAAGGAGATTGCTGGGAGTAGTGGAGCTAAGTGATTTGAAGCTAAGGATTTCAGGTTTGGGATTTGTTTGAGAAATTTGCTTGAATTTGAACTTACTGTAATTTTTAGGGTTTGTGTTCTTGAGAGACTTGAATATGTGTATGCATGATTTTGGTGGTTTTGATTGCTGAATTAAATTGTATTTATGCCGTTTATAATGCATGGGAAAGCTACTGGAAGGTAAAACGGGATTTGTATTGTTTTGAGTCATTTTGGAATTGATTTTTGGGAGTTCTGTGAATTCTGGGAATGAAAAATCACGATCCTGGTGAATTCTGTTTCTAGTGTGTGTGTGTCATGACCAGCCAAGAAGAGATGCCAGTCACGACTCCTAACCAGCCAAGAGAGGCCAATCACGAGTGGTGACTGCCAGTCACAACTCGTGACCAGCCAGGCCAGTCACGACTCGTGACCAGCCAAGAGAGGAGGCCAGTCACGAGTGGTGCCTGCCAGTCACGACTCGTGACCAGCCAAGAGAGGAGGCCAGTCACGAGTGGTGCCTGCCAGTCACGACTCGTGACCAGCCAAGAGAGGAGGCCAGTCACGAGTAGTGACTGCCAGTCACGACTCATGACCAGCCAAGAGAGGAGGCCAGTCACGAGTTGTGACTGCCAGTCACGACTCGTGACCGGCCAACCTTGTTGGTCACCCCGTTCGGCCTATTTTCTGAAATTTTTGCCCAGTTTTAACTAAAATGAATTTCGTATCTCTTCTGAATGGACTTATACTACTTTATGATGCATGTCATACTTTTATGTGCTTTTATATGAGTGATACCATAATTCTGCAGATGAATTGTATGCTGTACTTTGGAACATGCATTGAATGATGCATAACCTACTAGAGTCAAGTAAATGGATAGTTGGGCATGCCTAATAGAGTCTTTCAGCTGCAGCCCTCAGTTTAGTTCGGACCCCGATCAGGTCCCCGTTAGGTTCCTCGCGAACCCCTCAGTATTTGGATCTTGTTTAAGGTTCCCTCAGTAAAAATATTGTGTTAATAATAAAAATGAAATGACTTTTGATTTGTACCTGTGAGGTACCCTCAGTAATCGATTCGTACCCGTAAGGTACCCTCAGTACACTCGTTATCTACTACCTCGAGTCAGCAGGTGTTCGATTGGTTTGCTCTGCTCTTATTTGACTATATAAATGTGATAACTGAATGAGTATGATGAGGAAATGTATGTTCAATTATTATGGGAATGGATATGAATTTGAGATGCGGAATATATGGCTTTAGATTGTGAGCATGTTTTTATGGACTATGTTAAGCTATTGCTTTTGCCATTGTGAATGTGTTATGCCTTGACGACCATTGTGAATGGCCATCCATATCTTATGTGTGTTTCCCCACTATGCGTTTATCGCTTAGCACGGTGTTTTTACCCGTGCCGGTGCGGATGGAGTTTTGCTTTGAGAGAGTCGATGCAGTCAAGCCAACACAGAAGGTTTTATGTGGGGCTTAGCTTTTGGTAATCTTTGATGATTCTTGTTGTATATAACTCTCTTGTATCAGTTTAGTTATAGCTTTCACTTTTGTATTTATATTTTGGTTATGTAATATCTTTTATTTCAGCTAGCTTGATCAGAACATTATTGTAATGGTTTGTTATATTAATGCATGATCAGCTATTGCTTTCTTTTCCCTTAAAGTTTTTATTTATCCCGTATTTCGGTATATATGTTATGAATGAACGTATGATTTGCTTTGTATCTGTTTGGTGGCACCTTGACTCATATGGCATCTCACTCCTTATCGGATGGGATCGCCTACCTATGGGTAGGGGGTGTTACATATGTTGTATTGATACTTTTTCTCTACACAATAGAAGCTACCTAAATCCAAATTATCCCACCTTTACCTAAGCCAAGTTACAACCCTTATAAGACCCTTTGATCTTCTTTACTGCCTTATACTAGTAGAGGAGAGGTTTACTAATTACAAGCCTATGGTATGCAATGGCATATTTAAGGAATGAGAGAAACACTAACCTATAAACACTTGAGTGATTGAGTGCTTGAAAAATGTAGTGTTTGAGTGGGAATTACCTTAGGCAATACTTTGTGTAAAATAATCTTTACATTTGTTAAGATATTCAAAATCTTGAGTTCAAACATCATTGTGCTTTGCAATTTCATGGTTTTCCAATTGTAAATAGGGGTTAAAGTCTAATGAACAATGATAATGTTTAAGAAGTTGCATACTTAGGCTAATATGATAGGAGGTGATAGTGTATGCATGTGATTTCCAAATATTTATCAAATATGATTATGAGCTCCAAGATTTTATGCATGTTATTTTTGTTTGTGTTGTGTGAGTTGTTTTTGTTATTGTTATGTTTTGCTTAGGGACAAGCAAAAGTTTAAGTGTGGGGGTTTATATGAGCCTAAATAGCTCATATTTAATCCATATTTTATGGGTGAAATATTAATTATGTGTAGTTAATTTTGTGAGAATTAGGTATCTTTTATGTGTTTGTGTAAGTTTTGTGTGTAGGAGAAAAGAGGAAAAAAGAGGAGAACGTAGCAGAAAATGAGCTAAGGAAGAGGAGGTTCTGTCGCGATCGCGACATTGCCGCGAGTGCGACAGTAGGCACCAAGAAAGAGAGTACAAGGAGGAGGAATAAAGAGAGAAATAGTCTGTCGTGACCAAAGAGCCTGTCGCGAGGTCGCGACAAAGCACGGAGAAAGCCAGTGCGAGAAGAGTGAGCGAAGATTCAGGCGCACTCTGTCGCGAGCGCGAC
This sequence comes from Excoecaria cochinchinensis, assembly GCA_947683425.1. Taxonomy (NCBI): domain Eukaryota; kingdom Viridiplantae; phylum Streptophyta; class Magnoliopsida; order Malpighiales; family Euphorbiaceae; genus Excoecaria; species Excoecaria cochinchinensis. The sequence continues at coordinate 2,020,587 of CANTUQ010000129.1, forward strand.
AGAGAGGAACATTGGATAGAATTTTTCAAATAATGCTTTGAAAAAGCATGACTTCTCACCAAAATTTGTAACTTTTTGAAGAGACACTTGAAGGAACATAATCTTTAGATGTTTATATATATTATTTTCAACTGTAATTAGATATACATAATTTTTATTAAGTAGTTTCTGCAGTATGGAAGAACAATTTTCCTTTCCTTAGTAAAATTTCTTAGTTAGTTTCATGTCTTGAAGAAGAAGATCAAGGAGAGGAAAAATCTGTTATAAGAGTTTGGGAATAGGGTTGAGAAATTTCTTTCTTGTTCTCTTATCTTTTATTTCTTCTCCGTAATTTAATGAATATTACTTCAACGAATTTGAATGTTATTATTATTCTTTACTTCCATCTATTCTAAGAGTCTTTGAATGCAGAATCTCTATTAGTACAATTGCATGATTTTTATAAGTTAAGATAGAGTCGAGAGATCATTTTAACTTAAATCTAATAGATTTTCATTATCAAAACATAACTAGAGAGATCAGTATGTTGAGATAATTGTTATAGGTTGGTAAATTATCTTAAAGTATGTAATTAGAGTTAACTAATTCATTAATGAGAATTAGGAGTTAGTGCTTTAAATGTATACTTTGAGCATTCTAATTCATGTCGAGAGAATGAGTTAGAAATATATTCCACTTGGCTTGCATGAAAAGATGATTATTATTAATTGGAATGATGGATCAAGTTCATTATTTTAAGTTCTTCATTATATATTTTATCTTCTTTTGATTATCAATAACTAGGTTAAATTTATTTGCACAATTAAGTAGTTAAACACTATCATTCTATTTAATGATCATTGTAAACAAGATTAAAATCAAGTAGTAATAGTGAGTAAAAATCACATTCCTCGTGGGATCGACATCTTTTGTACTATTTCGGTACACCGTATACTTGCGAAAATTAGCACCTATAAATATGCTAACAAGTTTTTGGCACTGTTACCGGGGAACTGAATGATTTTTGCCATTATGAATCTTGATTTATGATTTTGGATTACAATATTTTATTTTTTTATTCGTTTGTTCGTTTTGTTTGACTTTTTGTGTTTTGTTTTGTTTACACAGAATTTGATAGTTCATGCCGAGTACAAGAAGCTCTCAAGAAGATCGTGAACCATTAAGTCCTGAAATTGAAAGATTTTTGTCAAGTAACCGCAAATCCAACAAAAAGAAGAATAAGTAAAAGAGACATATCATGGCTGAAGAAGGAAATCCACCAAGATTGATGGACTTTTCCACACCCGTATTAAGTGGTGCTCAACAAGTTGTAGTAAGACCTATGGTAAATGCTAATCAATTTGAAATTAAACCTTCTATCTTATAAATGATTCAAAATAGCATACAATTTTATGGATTGGCAAATGAGGATCCTTATGCTCATATGGAAAACTTTTTAGAGATTTGTGATACCTTTAAGATTAATGGGGTTTCGGCTGATGCAATTAAGCTTAGGCTTTTTCCTTTCACTTTGAAAGACAAAGCCAAGGCTTGGTTAAATTCACTTACAAGGGGATCTATAACTACTTGGGACCAATTTGCCCAAGCATTTCTATCAAAATATTTTCCCTTAGCCAAAACTGCCAAAATCATAAAGGATATCACTACTTTTGTGCAAAATGATAATGAGTCTTTGTATGAAGCGTGGGAAAGGTTTAAGGAATTACAATGAATGTGTCCACACCACAACCTTCCAAGGGAGCTATTGATCAAAACTTACGAAATACAGCAGCTAACATGTTTATATATTCATAATAACAACAAACATATAATAAACAGGTTAATAGGATCAAACGAGAAACATGTACAGTATATACAATATGAACAATATATACAATTAACAAAACTTACTTGGTCAACAAAACAAAGAAGAAGAAGTAAATAGAAAGAAAGAAAAAGAAGAAGAGAGAAAGAAAATAAAAAAAAGAGGCGACTAGTGAGTATTTACCCTCAGATTTTGATTCTTGATCTGCAAATGAAGAAGTTTTGTTTTTCCTCGTTGCTTTTCTTGAAAATGAAGTTAAAACAGAGACTCCAAAAACCTTTTTTAATGGAAATTATGTTCAAGAAAATCAAACAATGGACTTTCAAATGTTAGAAATTCCTTTCTTTTAGCTCTCAAAACAATCACAGAATATTTGTCTCTCGAGTCGTTCTTTCTTTCTCTCTAAGTTTTTTCCTTTCTCTTTTTTAGTTGTTTTTTCTGCTCTCTCCAATAATTTCTCTTTTTCATCCGCTTTCACTTTTCTTTTAATGTCTTTGACAGGATTAGTTATTTTTTTCTACCAAATGCCACGTAAAACCATATTTTCAAACTAAATCTCCATGAAAGACGGAAAAGGAGAGGAGGAGATCGTGAGGTAGGTGAGACTCCCATCTCACCTATAAGCTGGGCCTCACGTGGTGAGGCAGCATCTCACCAACATGAGATGGGCCTCACAAACGTGAGGCTCCATCTCACATGGGTGAGATGGGCCTTACCCTACAGGCCCCCAAAACTGGTTTGGTTTTTTTTTTTTAATAAAGAAAATGAAAAATATTTTTTTCAAGGAAACAATCACTTCCATTTGTCTATGTGCCCATAAATAGGCATCATTTTCATCATTGGGTAACTTCGGTCTGAACTGCCTCAGGACCTCGTGTCTATAGTTGCCCCCAATTTTGGGGAACGTAGTGCCTGAGTGCTTAGGTGAGCCAAAACTCAAAGAAAGAAAGAAGAAGTGCGTACCTGAGGCAACTGTCTTCTCGAACTGGGTGATGCACCGAGTCTACTCTAGACTTACAAAATGCAGGATTGCTCTTCTGAGCAGAGTATTCTTCTGAACTGCACCGAGCCGAGGCATATAAAGTGCGGGGTTGCTCTTCTAAGCTGCTCGTCTGAGCGGGGTTATTCTTCTAAACTGCACCGAGCTGAGGCTTATAAAGTGTGGGGTTGCTCTTCTGAGCAGGGTTGTTCTTCTTGTTAGTGTTAGCCCTAGCCCCAATACATTGTAATAAAACACTTTAGCTAATAAATGAGGCATTTGTTTTATCCATTGTATTCCTGTGCATGTCAATTGATAGAACTATCCAAGAATGTTGTTTCAGTTTAAGTTATCATGTGTGAGGCACATGGTTGTAAGACCTTGAAACAAATGAGACTTCATTCTAAATATCCCTAGTCAGTCATTGTTATGGGAATAACAAATGAATTAAGACTAGTATGCTCTCTCTGATAAATTGAGTTCTGTCTTACGGATCATAAGGACAAGAGTGTCAATCAGAGATCATAGATAGATGTTTACAATATGGTATCTGGATTCGATCCATTAATGAGAACACTACATGGTACAAGTCATAAGTGTTTCTCATATGCAAGTTTTGTATCGGAGTTCTTAGACCTGAAATCTCTATGAAACTCTTTATGAATTTCTGTGTACTTTGACATACACCTAACGTGCTCGTAATAGAGTGACAAGTATGGGTATGCTTGGGTATACATTGATTCATGTCAGAGAGCATGAGAGAAGTGAAGGGATTACCCCTCTCTATAAGAGAGAAAATATCATCGGCCACTTGATCAGTGAACTGAGAAGTGTATGGCCATACCGAGATGAAATAATGAGTAACCATTATTTATTTGAGAGTTCAGTGTCGCTGGAATATCAAGAAAGGAATTAACTTACATATAAGGATGACTAGTTCCATGCCTTATATTAATTCTGATATTTATGGGTAAGGGACTATGCAAAATTGCATTAGGTCACTAAATGCCATTTGCATTTTCATTTAATTTGGAATTCTATAATATCTTGCTAGAGAATATATATAGCCTTTGAATTAATTCATTAATTCATTGCCAACATTAAATGGACCTATAGGATCGCACACAAAGTATTGGGCTTAAAATATTTAAATAATGTATTGGGCATTAATTTGGGCTTTTAATTAAAGTCAAATTAATGTATGTAATGGGTATTAAAATTGCTATTGGACCTTGGCCCATGAGAGAGGAGAAATTCGGCCCACATGATTTAATTTCAATTAATTAATTATATGATTAAGTTAATTGAGTATTAAATCCTAATTTGAATTTTAAATTCAAAAGGGTTTAAACTAATATTTGTTACTTATCTCTAGAAAGTGTTTAAGATTGAATAAACTATCTTAAGGTAGTAAAATTCATATTAAAGACTTGCCATAAGATAAGGAGAGATATTGGAAAAGGATAAAACTCTAGGAGAGGTGGTGTAGAGAGGGACTTCTCTCTCTCACTCTCAATTTTTATTCTTTTGGCCGATTTTCATAAGGGGGTTTTTTCTTTTCTGGTTTTCTTAGGTTAGTAGGCATGAATAGCACCTAATGAAAAGAAAAGAAAAAAGCTTGTAGCTTCAATCCTTGCCATTACACAATACTAATAATTGAGAACTAGCAATCTCGGTTTTAAGCCTTGCTTACAATTGTGTGTGTGAACATAGAGAGGATTGGCGTAAAGGCTGTTCCTTGGCATTGGTGGTGAAGATCAAAGGTGGACAAACTCATCTTAGTTGCTGGTCATCATCAAATTCAATTTGGAATTGGCATTTAAAGTTGTAAGTTTTAAAAAACCCTAAAAGTGCATGTTTCGATTCTTGTCATGGAATTGCTTGGCATGTATGATTCTTTTTCATGTTTTTCCGCTGCATAATTATCATATTCATTTCATGCCATATTCCATCAGTGGTATCAGAGCTTATACATGCTTATTTTAGTGCTTTAGATGCATGAAATAATTAATTAAAAATCGTTACTTTTAATACATGCAATGCTGAAATTTTCTGTTTTGAGTTTTTTGCATTATTTTGGTGTAAAAACGATTTTAATTGATTAGATAGGTATTATAATAAAATATGACATGTTAATATAATGTCCTAAGATGTTCTAGGAGCTTTTATTGGTCATATTTAATTGATAATACCTGATGGTATATGTTAATATTAAAACTAGGTGCTTTTGGCATGTTAATTGTTAGTTTAACAACTAGTTTTGAATATTAAATGTAAAAACGTTTTTGGCATGTTTGTAAGTGATTTTAAAGATGTAATATCAGGTCTGGACATTTTTAAAATTTGGTTTTAATTCTGGTCCATGACAATTTAATTGATTAATTTTAATATCACTTAAAACAATGACTAGTTTGTGTTTGTTACATGTTTAATCAACATTGTTTGTTTTGATTTGATTAAAATGGTAAAAACACATTTAGATCAGATTGGTACAACATATTAAATCATTTTTATGACCTTATTTGAATTATTTAATGACTCATAAAATTGATTTAAGTATTTGTGCATTTTTGTGGCATCACATAAGAATTAAACAACTAGTTTTGTTGTTTGTTTGTTTTTATATGTATGCCGTGTATCATATATATGTTCTTCATGATTTTTTTTGTTTTAATTCATGTCGGTACATATTATATGTATTTTTAATGTTTATGGGCAGTATGACATAAAATTAAAAATGGCAAAATTGGAAATTATACTAGAGTTGATTTATAGCACAAATCTAACTAGTTTGTGTTTTGGGCTTTTAAGAGAACTTATTCAATAAGAGGATTTAGTCCATTGGGCCTCGGCCCAGGCCCATCATGGGGTCATCTCTTAAAAGTTCAAGTACACAATTTCCATTAAGAGACTTGGCTAAATTAATTAAAATTGGACTTTGTTTGATCCATGAATATTATGTATATTTATTTGCTAGTTTGGTGTGATGAATGGTTATGCATAGTGCATTCATGGGCCCTGTTTTTAATTAATTATGGCCTGCGAGCCATTATGTTTTATTGTAAAAGTTTCATTAATTTCTTAGAATAGAATTTACTTGAAGACTTTGTAAATCAAAGGTGAAGCCCACCGGAGCAAAGAAGCCCAACTCGAAGATTCTTATGTAATAGTATAGAATCTTAGTTGTAGGTTTTTGGGCCCATGTTTGTCACGCTTTACTTTATGCAATTATTTATATATATATGAATGGATGACAAAGCGTATGCCATGTAAGCCGTAATAATTTGAATCCCTAATAATAATAGTAAGTCACAAAGTTGCCTTCCTAATTCGAAACATGTCAAGGCATCGATCATCGATAACGTAGACTGGGAGTCCTAGATACGCTCGATTATCTTTGTGAGGCATGGGTTGTGAATGTAGGTTAGACTTAACATGGAAAGGGATGCTCGGACCTAGGCAACTAATAAATGGGTTTGTGCTATAACATCTTGAGATGTTAACCCATTTGATCCAAGAGTCATGTACGAGACATGATTGGAGTTTTTTCTACCTAAGTAACTTAACTTGTTAGGTGTACAAGCTCAGCTTGACTAATAAGTTGTTGTGAAAAGTGGATCTTGGCCCACATTAAATCACTAACGCGAATTATTTAAAGGGATATTAATTCGGTTTGTGGGATTATAAAATAAGACCTCATTTAATCTTGCTAAATTTTATTGTAGATTGAAAAATGGCATCATCAAACAACAATTTCTCATTGCGATCGGTCCTTGAAAAGGACAAATTGAATGGCACCAATTTCATAGACTGGTCTCGAAACTTGAGAATAGTGCTTAAGCAAGAGAAAAAGTCGTATGTTTTGGATGCACCCTTGCCTGATGAACCTGGCAGGAACGCCTCTGCGGTTCAAAAGGAAACTTTTGAGACCAAGAAGAGTGACTCCAATGATGTGACCTGTTTGATGCTGGCCACTATGGTGCCTGACTTGCAAAAGCAATTTATGGACCAAGAGGCTTATGCGATCATGGTGCACCTAAAGGAGATGTTCCAAGAGGAAGCTCGTCACGAGAGATTTGTGACAACAAAGGCCTTGATTTCCTGTAAGATGGCTGTGGGTACTCCTGTTAGTACACATGTACTCAAGATGAAAGGGTATCTTGATACTCTAGAAAAGCTTGAGGTACAAGTGCCAAAGGAATTGGCCACTGACTTGATATTAGGATCATTGACTGATGATTATGATCCATTTGTAATGAATTATAACATGCATGCAATGAACAAGTCAGTCACTGAGATTCATGGGATGCTTAAGAATGCTGAAGAGAACATTCGAAAGACCAATCCCATACTGATGGTTCAAGGGGGCATTAAGAAGGGACCGGCTAAGGGAAAAGGAAAGGGAAAGGCAAAACCCAAGAATGACCTGGCTCGGTTCAAGTCAAATGGGAGTGCACCTCAGGCCCAATCCAAGCCCAAGGCGCAAAAGCCCAAGGAGAGCGAGAGCACTTGCTTCCATTGCAACAAAATAGGGCATTGGAAGAAGAATTGCGCTCTCTTCAAGGAAGAACAAAAAAGGAATGGAGCCAAGGCGTCCAGTTCAGGTATTTTTGTTGTTGAAATTAACCTTTCTATCTCTACCACTTGGGTACTAGATACCAGTTGTGGTTCTCACATTTGTTCAAATGTGCAGGGGCTAAGAAATAGGCGGTTACTTGGAAAGAATGAAGTGGACCTCCGTGTGGGGAATGGAGCACGAGTTGCTGCCATGGAGATAGGCGACTATCAACTCACTTTACCTTCCGGACTTTGTTTAGTTTTGAAAAATTGTTATTATGTACCTGCTATGAGCAGAAACATTATTTCAGTTTCATTGTTGGATTTGGATGAATTTGATTTTATTATTAAAAATGGCAATGCTCATATTCATCGCCAAGGCATTTCATATGGCAATGCCATGTTGCAAAATGGCCTTTATATCCTTGATTTACAAAACAAAGAGTCCATATACAACATTAATACAAAGAGGGTTAAATCAAACGAATTAAACCCTACTTACTTTTGGCATTGTCGTTTGGGACATACAAACGAAAAACGCATTTCAAGACTCCACAAAACTGGAGTACTTGGGTCATTCGACTTAGAGTCTTATGATACATGCGAGCCATGTTTGCATGGAAAAATGACAAAAAGTCCTTTTAATAAGAAAAGTGAGAGGACTAATGGCTTATTGGAACTAATACATACCGATGTATGTGGACCATTAAGTACACAAGCTAGAGGTGGTTTTAGCTACTTCGTAACGTTCACAGATGACTTCAGTAGATATGGCTATGTCTATCTAATGAAGTATAAATCTGAAACTTTTGAGAAATTCAAAGTGTTTAAGAACGAAGTAGAAAAACAACTTGGCAAAAGTATAAAAGCCATTCGATCTGATAGAGGTGGCGAATACTTAAGCCAAGATTTTGACGGTCATCTAAAAGAGTGTGGTATTATTTCACAGGTCAATCCTCCTGGAACACCACAATGGAATGGTGTGTCCGAAAGGAGAAATCGAACTCTATTAGACATGGTTCGATCTATGATGAGTCAAGCAAATCTTCCTATCTCTTTTTGGGGCTATGCATTAGAAACTGCTGCGTTTCTACTAAACCATACTCCAACTAAAGCAGTTGAGAAGACACCATACGAGGTATGGACTGGGAAAGAACCCAATATGTCATTTCTTAGGATTTGGGGCTGTGAAGCACATGTTAAGAAATTAACATCTGACAAACTAGAGTCCAAATCCACTGTCTGCTTATTTGTGGGTTATCCCAAAGAAACAAAGGGATACTACTTTTACTCACAAGCCGAGAACAAAGTATTTGTTGCTCGCAAGGCTGTTTTCTTGGAAAAGGAGTTCCTTCTCAAGAAAGATAGTGGGAGTAAAGTAGAACTTGGAGAAATTCAAGCGCCACAAATTCCTATAGAGGATGAGTTGGAAATGGGATCAAGTTCACAATCACTTGTGGAACAAGAACCCATTACACAAGTACCTAGAAGGTCCGGTAGGGTACGTCAGGAGATTCAGAGATATGGATTTCTAATCACCGACAGTGACACTATTGAGTTAGTAGATCGTGAGGATCCTACTACCTACCGAGAAGCTATTGAAAGCCCAGACTCGAAAAATTGGCTTGAAGCCATGAAATCCGAGATGCAATCAATGTACGATAACCAGGTTTGGACCTTGGTTGATCCACCGGAAGGTGCTAAGGTAATTGAATGCAAGTGGCTGTTTAAACTCAAAGCTGATCAGACCTACAAAGGTAGACTAGTAGCAAAAGGTTTTCGACAAACTCATGGTATAGACTATGATGAGACCTTTTCGCCTGTAGTCATGCTCAAATCCATTAGGATCTTGCTTGCCATAGCTGCATATCATGATTATGAAATATGGCAAATGGATGTCAAAACTGCTTTCCTCAATGGATATTTACTTGAGGAGGTGTATATGACACAGCCTGAGGGTTTTGTCAATCCCAAGCATCCTAAGAAGGTTTGCAAGCTTCAGAAATCCATTTATGGATTAAAGCAAGCATCCCGAAGTTGGAATCTTCGTTTTGACGAGGCAGTCAAAGATTTTGACTTCGTCAAGAACGAAGATGAGCCTTGTGTGTACAAGAAGGTTAGTGGGAGCATAGTAGTATTTTTGGTCCTATATGTGGACGACATCCTTCTCATTGGGAATGACATTCCAACATTGCAAATGGTTAAGCAATGGTTGGGGAAATGTTTCTCGATGAAAGACTTAGGAGAAGCTGAGACAATACTTGGTATTCGAATCTATAGAGACAGATCGAATCGGCTTTTGGGACTAAGTCAAGAAAAGTACATAGACAAAGTACTAAAGCGTTTTAGTATGGGAGACTCAAAGAAAGGGTACATACCTTTGGCTTTGGGAGTTCCTTTGACTAAAGAACAGTGCCCTAAAACCAAAGAGGAAAGGGACAACATGAGTAGAATCCCATATGCATCTGCTATTGGATCTATCATGTACGCTAAGTTATGTACTAGGTTGGATGTTGCTCATGCACTGAGTATAACCAGTAGGTTTCAGCAAAGACCCTGGTGAAAAGCACTGGTCTGCTGTAAAAGGGATTCTAAAGTACCTACGAAGGACTAAGGATCACTTCTTGGTGTATGGTGGTCAGGAAGAGCTCGTTATACAAGGCTATGCCGATGCTGCCTTTCAAACCAGCACTCAGGACTCAAGATCGCAATCTGGATTTGTTTTTATTTTAAACGGTGGTGCTGTCAGCTGGAGAAGCTCAAAGCAAGAGACCGTCGCCGACTCAACTACAGAATCTGAGTATATTGCAGCGAGTGAAACTGCAAAAGAGGCTGTTTGGATTAGAAATTTCATTTCTGGATTAGGAGTTGTCCCAAACATCCTAGATCCATTAGAAATTTTTTGTGACAACAACGGGGCCATTGCACAGGCCAAGGAGCCCCGGTCACACCAGAAATCCAAACACATACTCAGGAGGTACCACCTGATCAGAGAGATCATTGATCGTGGGGACGTCAAGGTTAGCAAGATAGCAAGTGAAAATAATGTAGCAGATCCTTTGACGAAACAGTTGCGTCCAAATCTGCACGAAGCTCATTTGAGAGCATTCGGTCTTAGGGCTATGCCCAATTGGGACTAGTGCTAGTGGGAGATTGTTAGTGTTAGCCCTAGCCCCAATACATTGTAATAAAACACTTTAGCTAATAAATGAGGCATTTGTTTTATCCATTGTATTCCTGTGCATGTCAATTGATAGAACTATCCAAGAATGTTGTTTCAGTTTAAGTTATCATGTGTGAGGCACATGGTTGTAAGACCTTGAAACAAATGAGACTTCATTCTAAATATCCCTAGTCAGTCATTGTTATGGGAATAACAAATGAATTAAGACTAGTATGCTCTCTCTGATAAATTGAGTTCTGTCTTACGGATCATAAGGACAAGAGTGTCAATCAGAGATCATAGATAGATGTTTACAATATGGTATCTGGATTCGATCCATTAATGAGAACACTACATGGTACAAGTCATAAGTGTTTCTCATATGCAAGTTTTGTATCGGAGTTCTTAGACCTGAAATCTCTATGAAACTCTTTATGAATTACTGTGTACTTTGACATACACCTAACGTGCTCGTAATAGAGTGACAAGTATGGGTATGCTTGGGTATACATTGATTCATGTCAGAGAGCATGAGAGAAGTGAAGGGATTACCCCTCTCTATAAGAGAGAAAATATCATCGGCCACTTGATCAGTGAACTGAGAAGTGTATGGCCATACCGAGATGAAATAATGAGTAACCATTATTTATCTGAGAGTTCAGTGTCACTGGAATATCAAGAAAGGAATTAACTTACATATAAGGATGACTAGTTCCATGCCTTATATTAATTCTGATATTTATGGGTAAGGGACTATGCAAAATTGCATTAGGTCACTAAATGCCATTTGCATTTTCATTTAATTTTGAATGCTATAATATCTTGCTAGAGAATATATATAGCCTTTGAATTAATTCATTAATTCATTGCCAACATTAAATGGACCTATAGGATCGCACACAAAGTATTGGGCTTAAAATATTTAAATAATGTATTGGGCATTAATTTGGGCTTTTAATTAAAGTCAAATTAATGTATGTAATGGGTATTAAAATTGCTATTGGACCTTGGCCCATGAGAGAGGAGAAATTCGGCCCACATGATTTAATTTCAATTAATTAATTATATGATTAAGTTAATTGAGTATTAAATCCTAATTTGAATTTTAAATTCAAAAGGGTTTAAACTAATATTTGTTACTTATCTCTAGAAAGTGTTTAAGATTGAATAAACTATCTTAAGGTAGTAAAATTCATATTAAAGACTTGCCATAAGATAAGGAGAGATATTGGAAAAGGATAAAACTCTAGGAGAGGTGGTGTAGAGAGGGACTTCTCTCTCTCACTCTCAATTTTTATTCTTTTGGCCGATTTTCATAAGGGGGTTTTTTCTTTTCTGGTTTTCTTAGGTTATTAGGCATGAATAGCACCTAAAGGAAAGAAAAGAAAAAAGCTTGTAGCTTCAATCCTTGCCATTACACAATACTAGCAATTGAGAGCTAGCAATCTCGGTTTTAAGCCTTGCTTACAATTGTGTGTGTGAACATAGAGAGGACTGGCATAAAGGCTGTTCCTTGGCATTGGTGGTGAAGATCAAAGGTGGACAAACTCATCTTAGTTGCTGGTCATCATCAAATTCAATTTGGAATTGGCATTTAAAGTTGTAAGTTTTAAAAAACCCTAAAAGTGCATGTTTCGATTCTTGTCATGGAATTGCTTGGCATGTATGATTCTTTTTCATGTTTTTCCGCTGCATAATTATCATATTCATTTCATGCCATATTCCATCACTTCTGAGCTGCACCGAGCTGAGGCTTACAAAGTGCAAGGTTGCTCTTCTAAGCGGGGTTGTTCTTCTGAACTACATCGTGCCGAGGCTTACAAAGTGAGAGGTTGCTCTTCTGAGCTGCGCTTCTGAGCGGGTTCTTCTGAACTGCACCGAGCTGAGGCTTACAAAGTGCGGGGTTGCTCTTCGGAGCTGCTCTTCTAAGTGGGGGTTGTTCTTCTGAACTACACCGAGCCAAGGCTTACAAAGTGCGAGGTTGCTCTTCTGAGCTGCTCTTCTAAGCGGGGTTGTTCTTTTGAACTGCACCGAGCTGAGGCTTATAAAGTGCGAGATTGCTCTTCTGAGAGGGGTTGTTCTTCTGAACTGCATCGAGCCGAGGATTACAAAGTGCAAGGTTGCTCTTCTGAGCGAGGCTTTCACTTGGATATTTCTTGCAAAGCTATGTGCATGGAAGTATATACACGAAATTGTGTGCATAATATGAGATATAGATGTTTGTAAAAATTGATGACTACATCCTAGGTGGTCAGGAGTTCATTAAGGATGCCCCCCCCCCCCCCCCCAGGATTCGGAAGAGTGTTATCTTGGCTTTAGTGACTCTGACCTATAAACTCTTTAGAGGGGATCATCAAGAGTGCATCTTTGCCCTCGGCCACTGATCACATGCCCAGGACTCCCCTCAAACCCTGAATCTGAAATAATGCCGCCTTATCGCTCCGGGCATCAAAAGTCATTGTTTTAAAGGTAATGCGTCCCTTATGGATTTTTACACTAGCTTTTCTCTGTGGGAAATGCGTCCCATGAGGGATTTTCACATGACCCTTTGCCTAACTTTTGCCTGAAATGGACCCGACCCAACCAATCCAGTGGCTTTTATTTTATTTTATTTTTTATAGGACAGACTGCCTGTTTTCAGGTTTTCACCCTGCCCTTTGGCCTAACTTTTGATCAGAGCGCCAATTACGCTTTTCATCTCTAAAGGCCATTTTTTTAAAGAGAAAGTTCTCAAACAATAGTCATTAGATAGATTAATGATATATTTCATTGAAGACAGCATTACAAGACCAATGAAAATGCAAACGGAATTCTTTTATTCATTGCGAAACTGTGTACAATTTTATATGATTTCATCATACATGATCTTCATTTTACAAGAATTCAAAAGCACAAGGCTACACCTAATCTTGAAATAGATCTTGTAAGCATCAAACTCCTATTATCAATCGGCCCTCTCGAGTTTTCTCGATTAAACATTTTCTCTCGGCCCTTAATTTTTGCCCAGGATGCCTTTTTTTCGCTTTTCACCCTGATAGGGCACCGAATTTTAGCAAGACCGCCTTTTTTCGGTTTTTTACCCACGGGGCATTTATTCTCTTCTTTTTATTTTAGTCTTTAGCTATGGAATCTTTTTAATCTATCGACATTAACCAGTTCTTTGAACTCATTTCCATCACTATCTGCAAAAATTGCTGCTCCCTTCATTAATAACTTCTTCAGCATAAATGGACCCTCCCAAGTTGGCCTGAATTTTCCCCTTATATCTGGCACTCCTGGTCTCATCATCTTAAAGACCAAATCCCCTTCCTTCAATGGGTGTTTTCGGACCTTCTTGCCAAAGGACCGAGCTAGCCTTTTATGATATGCCTGATTATGATAATAAGCTCACAACCTGTCTTCATCCAACAGATTTAACTGTAATAGTCGCTGCTGCGCCCATGCTGTTTATGGAATCTTAGCTTCCATGACTACCCTCAAAGAATTCAGCTCAATTTTAACTGGCAGAACTGCTTCAGTCCCATATACCAGAGAGAATGGCGTTGCTTCCGTAGAGGTTCTGACTGTAGCCCTATAACCCTAGAGTGCAAAAGGTAGTTTTTTTGCCCAGTCTTTATAGCTCTGGACCATCTTGGCTAATATTCTTTTAACATTCTTGTTTGCCGCTTCAACCGCACCATTGGCTTAAGGTCGGTAAGGAGAAGACTTGTGATGCCGGATTCTATACTTCTGAAGCTTCTGTTTAGTTTCTGTTAAGAATTGTACCCCATAATGTGGTGCGGGAGGCCATATCTGCATATCAAATTCCGCTCCATGAACTTAGCCATGTCCCTAGCATCAACCTTTTTGAAAGACTCAGCTTCAACCCATTTAGTGAAGTAATCAATGGTGACTATGATAAACCTGTGCCCGTTGGAAGCTGTAGGACGTATCTCGCCTATGATATCTATCCCCCAAGCTACAAATGGCCATGGAGATGTCAAATTATATAGCTCTAAAACTAGCACATGCCTCAAATTCGCGTATTGCCGGCATAACTGGCATTGCTTCACATACCTTGAATAATCCGTATCCATTGTAAGCTAATAAAATCCTTGGCGCATGATCTTCTTTGCTAGGGCTAGACCATTTATATGAGTTCCACAAACACCGACATGAATCTCTTCTATAACCCTTTCAGCTTCTTTCTCCGCTAAATATCTTAATTGGATACCATCCGCTTGCCTCCTATACAAATTTCCATCTACACTGATGAACTGAGAAGATAACTTTCTAATCATTCTTTGGTCTTTCTCATTGGCTTCCTCTAGAAAAACTGACCGTTCTAAGTAGTTATGAATATCATAATACCAAGGTTTTCCATCAGCGACCTCAACATCCATTATCTGCTCAGTTTCAAAACAAGGCTTCTTCGCACTAGAGATCATCACGGGTCTCATAGCAACCCCCGTTGGATTATCCCACATGGACACTAATTTCACAAGAGCATCAGCCAACGGATTTCCATCCCTGGGAGTGAAGTGAAAAGTGCAGGTTTCGAATTGGCTACTCAACATTTTCAAGTGCTTCACATAAGGCAACAGTCTCTCTTCCTTGACCGACCATTCCCCTCTGATCTGATGAATCACTAAGGATGAGTCTCCAAAGACTTCTGCTGTCTTTACCCCCAGAGCAAGCAGCGCTTCAAATTTGAAGATGCAAGCTTCATACTCCGCTTCATTATTGGTTGCCTTGTACCTCAACTTCTTAGCTAATGGTAGCTTTTCACCATCCGGGGTTATAAGAATGATCCCTGCTTCTGCCCCTTTTCTGTTAACTGCCTCATCAAAAAACATCTACCACCCTTGTACTGTTATGGCCGCAACATCTTTATCTGGGAAATTGTATTCAAACTGGTCTCCCTCAATAGGGTGCTCAGCCAAGAATTTCGCGACAGCTCTTCCGTTAATGGTTTTTCTAGTAATGTATTCAATATCAAACTCCTACAACAGTAATAACCATCTTCTCATCTTTCCTAGTAAAGAGGGTGCCTCCTGAAGGTACCTAAGCGGGGTTATGCTTAGCGACTGCCTACACACTGAAAGAGTGAAAGTAATGTCGCAACTTCTTATAAGACCAAATTACGGCTAAGCAAATCTTTTTTACTTCAACATATTTGGCTTCATATGGTAGAAATTTCTTGCTAAGGTAATAAACAGCAAACTCTACTCCAAATTCATCCTCCTAGGCTATTAAGCTGTCTTTTATTGCTAAATACAGGATTAGTGGCTTGGCATGGCATGGTGGCCTTAAGACTGGTGGATTTAAGAGACAGCTCTTAATAGTATCAAAGGCTAGTTGGAAATCATCATTCCACACCACCGGTTGATTCTTCGTAAGAAGCTTAAAGATGGACTCACATACTGAAGCTAGCTTGGCAATAAACTAACTGATGTACTGAAGCTTTCCAAAGAAACTCCTAACTTCTTTCTCTTTCTGGGGAATTGGCATCTCTCTAATGGCCTTGACCTTACCAGGATCTACTTCTATTCCTCTTTGACTTACCACATGGCCCAATAGCTTACTTGAGGTAACTCCAAAAATGCACTTCTTGGGATTAAGGCACAGGTTGTACTTACTGATCCTTTGAAAAAACATTTCCAGAGCTTCAAAGTGGCCTTCTCTAGTGGCTGACTTAATCATCATGTCATCTACATATACCTCCACTTCTTTGTGTATCAAGTCATTTAGGATTCTGGTGGCCATTCTATGATAGGTTGCATCCGCATTCTTTAACCCGATAGGCAAATGTCCCCCATTCTGTGATGAAACCCATCTTGATTCGATCCACTATCCTATTAAGTATCTGATTATAACCCGCATAACCATCCATAAAGCTGTACATCATACAGGCAGTTGCACTATCCACTAGCACATCAATGTGAGGCAAAAGGAAGTCATCCTTCGGACAAGCTTTGTTCAAATCCCGATAGTCCACACATACTCGAACCTTCCCATCCTTCTTAGCCATAGGAATTACATTAGCTAACCAGGTCGGGTATCTAACTTCTACCATAAACTTAGCCTCAATCTTCTTATAGATCTCTTCTTTCACATTTTTCGCCCATTCTGGCCTAAGTCTTTTGAGCTTTTGCTTGACAGGTTTAGACTTTGGGTAAGTGGGGATGGAATGCTCTGCGACCTCTCTATCAATTCTCGGCATATCCTCATAGGTCCAGGCAAAGACTTTTTCATATTTTTTTAAAATTCTCTCAAATTTTATTCTCTCCTTAGGAGTTATGTCTGATGCCATCAAAATTTTCTTTGGGTTTTTCAAAGTTTTGAGATTAAATGCAGTCGTGCTAATTGAATTAATGTCAAAAATAAATGCATCATGTTCATGATCATGAGAAATAAAATCATCAGAAATATCACACAAGTAAGCAAAGTTGTTCATTTCATTGATATAATTAGAAATATTTACATTATCATCATTAGAAAGTTAGGCTATCTAAATGACTACTATTTTCATCTTCTGTCAATGCTGATGCTGCAGCAGATTGCGCCCTAGCTTCTTGGCTTGATGGAGGCTTCTTGGCTTGATGTGATGAGATTTTTAGATCTTCAATCTTTAAATCCGACTCTACCATCTTCTTTTTCCCCTTCAGTTTGGTGGCTAACAACTTCTCAGTGACAATCTCCTCGAGCCCATCTCTGTCCCAAACACTGCACTGCATCATAAACTCCTCATCCCAAAAGTCCTCTACAGATTTGATAACTCCAACATCCTAGTCGAAGACATCATTAAAAATATCAAACCCAGGAATGATCTTTCCATCTATCCACTAAGGCTCCTCTTCCCCAGTGGAGTCGCTACTGTGACGCGCGCCAAACCTAGCAAAGGCCCTCTTTGAATCCACTTTTATTACTCGAGAGATTGGTTCGCGTCTTTTTAATCTTGGGCATCATGAGTCATCTTGGATGCCTCCTTTCTAGTAGAACATTAGAAAGGATCATCCAGACTCACAACGCCTTTAGGCACCTTTGAGGTATTTTGGAGTCGCAACCCAATTTTACAAGAAATTGGGAAAGGTCTCTAACCTCTATTGGTCTAAACTAGAGATGGTGTTCAAAACTTCACTCTTATTAATGACTTAAGTTTATAAATGAGTTTTTAAGAAATGAAAATTCCATCTCTCATCTCACGTGATCATCCGATAAATTTAAGGCGCGTCTCAATCACATCAAAAAGCAGTAAATAAATAAATAAATTACAAATAAAAATTGGGACAGAACAATCTCCCAAAAATAAATAATAAATAAAAAAATTGGGACAAAATAATCCCCCAAAAATAAAAAGAATATAAATAAACAAAACTTGCTCAAAATAAATAAGTAAATAAAAAGCAATCAAAATGCAACATACATAAATCGGTTCATTTATTGAATTTTAGGAACGTTGGTTCCTTTTTATTAATTAGAAAATTGGAGAACTATTTTTAGGGTATTGATTGAGAAAATTGGGATGAGTGATCCCATTTTTATGGAAATATAATTCTCCATTTGGAAGGTGAGATTTTTTTGGTTAAAATAGGACATTGGTCCAATTTGTTAGGAAAAAATCCCAAACTATTAATTATCTAAAAAAATGATGATTTTCTATAATACAGATAATTAAAACATATATTTTACATACAAAATAATAATAACATAATAAAAAAGAAATAAAATAATTAATATGCAAACCCTAAGTCTGGATGGTCTTTAACCTCCTAATCCCCGATCCGAGCATGCGTATAACTCACACGAGCATACAAATATTGAAGCCACAAAACAAAATAAAATAAAGTAAAATGTTAGTAAGGGGGAAATAAAAGAATAATACATGAACGAAATAATTAAATATGAATTAGTAAACAAATAAATTAATTGAATAATTAAAACGATTAAAGTGTCAATTAAATATTAATCGATTAAGTTAATTATGTATAAACAAATAATTAAATAAAAATTAATAGATAAACTAATTATATAAAGTAATAAAAAATTAAACCTTTACAAATAAAACAACAATGGCATTAACACTTAATACAAGAATGGCATTAACGCTTAATGCAAGGGATTAATTGAGCAAGAAATAGAAAATTCAAGTGAAGACAAAAGAGAACTGATGGAGAAGAGCTGAAGAGGAGCCAAAAGGCGAGATGACAACAAGTGCACGACTCATGCACATTTGCATGCGTCGTGCAATAGGAGCACGACTCGTGCAAGTGATGCACGACTCGTGCAGCTCCTTCACGACTCGTGCAAATGACGCACGAGTTGTGAAGGCTACGAATAGAAGGGGAGATGCGCAACCCGAACAACGAAGAACAAACGCGACCCAAATGAAGTAGGGTAATCACGACATGTGAAGGAGGGTCACGACACGGACAAAGTGAAACGACTCAATCAGAAAGAAGGAAGGAAACCAGACCACGACTCGCGAGTCAAGGATGCGAATCAGATGAAGCGAAATAACTCTTGATAGGAAATCATGACTCGATCAGAAACAGAGATAAGAGCCAATCGAAAAAAATGAGAATACTATCCGATCGAGAAATGTGAGGTATAATCCCGTCGGGAAGATACACTCCAATCAAGTAAGAAAAGAAAAGAAAGCAAGAGCACGACTCGATTAAGAAAATCATGACTTGGATCAAACACAGGCACAATCAGACAGATGTAAAAAAAAATAGGAATAAATAGAGGACCAAAAGCAGGTTGGAAAAAAAAACAAAATAAGATCAAAACTTACGAAATACAGCAACTAACATGTTTATATATTCATAATAACAACAATCATAGAATAAATAGGTGTAAGCACCGTGTCCCGGAGCGGTCCGGATCAGAGGTTGCCCTGTGATGAAATCAGTGTCCAAGCCTGTATGGGAGGTTGGATTTAGAGGTTTTAGTCCCGCGTTCCATGAGAAGTGAGGTTTTTATCATTCCTGGGCCGAAGGAGAGGAAAACAGTGGCTTTTTTCGAGTCAAAGGGCTTTTTGTCCTCCACGGACGGCCAGCCCGTCTGTCGAACCAGCCCATCGCTCCGAGTCACCGACGGCTCTAGGTATTTTCTGACGCCCGTCGGAAAATCACCGCCCCTGTCAGAATGCCGCCTGGTTTCCTGGAGCACGTAACCCTTCCGACGCCCGTCGGTGGATGTGGCAGGGTCGTCGGACGAATCCTTGTGTCAGAAGGATTCTTCTGACGCCCGCCTCTATACACCGACGCCCGTCGGTCGTGTCTGGCTATAAAAGCTCTGGATTTTCATTTGAAAAGGGGGAAAAATTTCAGAAGAGGAAACTCTGCCCAATTTCAAGCACATTTTCTCTCTCTTCCAAAAACACTTTTTCTAAAGAAATCTATTGAATCAAGGATCAAATCCATCAAAGGGAACTGAAAGCTAATTAGTTTTCTTTAGATTTTGACTCCAAAATCGATTTTCTGAGGGATTGAAGGTGAAATATCTCATTTTCTCTCTTTAATCTTTCATCTTTGCTTCTCGTGGAACGCACGGGGCTCTAACCGACACAAGAATCTCACCTGAAGCGATTATCTGAGGGTAAATATTCCGGATTATTTCTCCATATTTATTTCTCATTTTGTGCAATTTTTGAATATCTATCATTATTTTCTTTTATCTTGACTCCCTTATCTCTTTTTGGGATAAAATTCTTTTTGACTTTGAAAAGGTTTTTTTCTCTCCCTCTCCATTCTATTTTTTTCGGAGACAGAGGTGACCGACGGGTCATCTTTATCACCGACGCCCATCGGTCACCCACCAACAGACGCCCCTCCTTGAGTGACAAACGGGCATATCGGATACCCGAACCGACGCCCGTCGGTCAAACAAGGAAGGCCGTCGGTGGGTTCTGTCTCCCTCCTTTTAAACTTTTTTATCTCTTCCAAGTCTCCTTGACTCCTTATGTGTTAATTTTATGTATATTAACCTCTCTTAACTTTCTGTGAGTGTACATCGGTCCTCCTGGATTATCTCGAGCTTGAGCGGCTATCTACCATGTTTGGAGGATCTCGTCCGGTTTAGTTTCCTAATCCTCTTGTTTCATTTCTTTTATTGATTATCTTATGTATATGGATGTACTCCTTTCATATCCCGTTGATGTATAAAAATGACTCAATGGTTTTATATTTAATAAAATGAGGTTTACACAAAACAAGGGTCCAAGGCCCTATTTCCATCATCAAAAAAAGATCATCACAAATAAAAATCCCCGATTTTAATAACGATGCATGTGAGGACCAAAGTCCTCAAAATAAGCAATATCCCGATTTATGCATGCTTCGCACATTTATAAAAGGGAGTTGTATTCCGCTCCTTGTATTTATTGTAATCTATTGCTTTCTTTATTTACTTGATCATTTATGGCTTTCCAAATGTGAATAAATGCGCCTTTAATCAACTGCATAGTGTGGAGAGAGAGCGAATCAATGACATTAAAATTTGATCATAAACTATTTGAGGTAGAAATAGATGAGAAATCCCGGACCCAGCTCTGGTCTTTGGGCTCGAGAGGTTAGAGGTTATCCTCCAAAATACTTCTTGGGTCACGAGGCTTTAGCGCTAATCCTAGGCTCTTTAGGGTGAGAAGTTCACCTTCCATGATCCCTCTAGCTGGCCCAAAATGGATACCAAGCGCAGTCTTAGGCTCTCCGAGGCGAGAGTAACTTTCCCAATGTTCTATTGGGTGGCGACTCCATGATACCTCCTTGTTGCCCAATATAAACGCACTTGCGATTTATTGCAAGCTGTCAACGGACCCGCAAATGCCCCGATCGCCCACGTGCGGGCGGTCGAACGGGCGACCGCATCGGGATCCGGCGCGCGTCACAGTGGCGACTCCACTGGGGAAGTTTATGGTTCGAGATTTCAATTCGAAAATACCTCACTTAACATTTATGATCAAAATTTAATTCATAAATTCACTTTCTCTCGAATTTGCATTCGCATATCATTAGAGCCTTAGAATACGCTAGTTTGGTCCCTCTTTTAGCCCCGGTGCGTTCCTGAAGCACCTCCTCATTTTCACTCAATTTGGGGAAGTGTTAAGGATAATCACCAGCACAAGCCACGTACCTTAATGGTATATCAAAATGGTGACCCGATCGGTCGTTACGCTTGTGATGAGCTAGACCCGTCGGCAGGGATCATGCTTGGGTAGCCTCAAAGAAACATCTCCCTTGTCCAAAGCTCATGTAATGGCTATAGTTACTTTCCACAGGTGAAATGAACCTTAATCTCATGCTTGCTGTATGGATCCTCATGTATTGGATGAGTCCAAATGTCTCACTTGGTAACCTAGCCAAAGGCTATCATTCCCCGGTAGGGCCATGTCGAAATTTATGGAACGTCCAAATACGTGACGATTATTGTCCATCCTCTTTTACATTAGCATAGGAGTGTTATGCTGCCGATTTTCCACCGCGCACCATACGCGTCCATCGGGTCCCTCGTTGACCCTTGGGCTAATCCCACCTAGGAAAGAGACTGCACGACCACGTGTGTGGGAGAAATAAGGGTGGAAGGACCTACTTGCTTGCTTGTGCTCTGTAAGTGTTGCATATCACGATCATGCATTATACCTACATTTCACGCATCGTTCTAACTTTTGTCCCTGCAGCCATCATAGATCTGCCCAGGTGGACTAGATCACCAACCGGGCGACTGATCCGAGTTCTTACTCTTGAGCTGTCAGATAGATAGGCCCTACCGGAGATCTTATTAGAAATTAGTGGTACAGTATCTTAGATGGCAAACTCGCCTAGGGGGGAAGACGCCACTAGGGCCATGATTGCGGAAGAAGTGGGCCGCCATTTTGAGGAATTCGAGGGCAGGATGATGAATATGTTGACAGCAGAACGCTCCACAGAATCCTCCTCCTCCTCCTCCAGTGAGACAGAATGAGCCTGAAGAAGAAAGGATTGAAAGGTAAGAAGAGCCCGTTAGGCCGCCGCCGGTAGAGTTAAGATCAGTGGCCTCGGGAGAGTTGAGAAGAAGGCCAGTGTTGAGAATTGATGATGATAGAGATATCGAGGATGATAGGTTGAGCATGGCATCTGAGAAGGGGAAGGCGCCTCAAGCTGATGACTTTATTCTAAAGAAGATGGAAGAGAGGTTCGAGGCTATGGCTCGTATGATAGGCAGAGCTCATGGGATGAATCTGGAGGATAGGGAGTTGGACGGAGAGGACCCGATCCCTTATAACTTCAAAATGCTGGATGTGCTGAAGTTTGATGGTACTACTGACCCCACCGCACATGTGAAGCAATATTCTCTGGTCATGAAGGGGACCACATTGTCCAAGAAGCAGAAAGTGGAATACTTTTGTTTGAGTCTGACCTCTCATGCCATAGACTGGTATCATGGCTTGGACCGTCGCACTAAAGAAGATTGGGATCTGCTCACTGAGGAGTTTCTGAAGCAGTATGACTGTAATACCAGAATGGAGGTGACTCTGAAAGACCTTGAGCTACTTCAGCAGAAAACCGGGGAATCTTTCCATGAGTATCTTACCCGATGGCGGAACCGAGTAATGGAGATGCACCGAAAGCCTGACACCCAGGATCAGATTCGTCTTTTCATTAAGAACGCGAGCCCGTACTTGAAGGAGGGATTGAGGATGAAGGGGTTGAAGGACTGGGAGTCTCTCAAAGATATAGCCATCGAAGCAGAGGGAGAGTTCTTAACCCGAAAAGCTAACAATGACAATTTCGCCAAGAGGGCTAACCCCGGTCAAGGAACCAGCAGGTCTGCGGGTCCCAGTAACAGCACTAGAAGAATGGGTGAAGTGTCTGCTACTGAGGTAACCACCCAGAGGAAGTTTTTGAACTTGGGAAGACCATTATCCTGGGTCCTGAGGAGGTTGATGAAGGAGGGAAAACTACGCCCTCTGACTCCTAGGCCAGCTTTGACACAAGGGAAACCAGGACATAAGGATAACGAATTCTGTGCATTCCACCAGCACTCAGGCCATATCACTGATAAATGCAAGGCGCTCCGGCACTCTATCCAAGACTTGATTGATAGCAAGCAGATCTCTGACCCTGAGAAGAGAGAAACTGAGAAGAAGCCCGGTTACAATGCCGTACCACCACCTGTGTTTATGATCCAATCTAGCCTGCCAGAGTGGTACGTGCTACAAGATCTATATGGAAGTGAGAAGTCCGCTGCTGGTAATTCCGAGGATAGAAAGGAGAAAGCAGTTGTGGCGACCCTTGACTGCTGGTCTAGCAGTGAAAGCGATGGAGAAGCCGAGGATGAAGAAGGGTTAAACCTTGATTTGTGGGGCTCCAATGGAGACGAAGGAGAGATAAGCGCTATGACGAGGAGTGGAAGGGTGATCCCCGAGATTACGAAGCTACCTGAGCCGGTACAACCATCAGCAGAGAAAGAGCCAGAGGAGGGGCAGATTATTAGGCAGTTGAAGAAGACCGCGGCTCAGATATCCATTTGGGATCTGTTGAGGCAATCCCCCTCTCATAGGCAGAAGGTAGTAGAAGCTTTGGTTGAGGCCACAGTCGCCACCACTATTTCCCCGTCGGAACTTTTGGGTTTAATTAAGGGAGGATCTGAGGAGAGATTGGTCTTTTCTGACTCCGACCTACCTATTGAAGGACGCAACCACAACCGACCCTTGTACATTAAAGCACAGATTAACGATAAGCACACTGCTTGCGTTATGGTGGACGACGGGTCTTCTATCAATGTGTGCCCTTTGATAGCTTTGCAAGCTTTTGGTTTAAGCGAGGATATGCTCAGCGGATCAGATCTGACTATCACAGCCTACGATAACTCGAGGAGGCAAGCCTCAGGAACCTTCAAGACTTTGGTCAAGACAGGACCTATCGAAGTGGAGGTTGAATTTGTAGTTCTACCCATCCCTGCTAACTTCTCAGCTTTGCTTGGGAGACCCTGGTTTCATAAATTAGGGGGAGTGCCATCCACACTGCATCAGATGATAAAGTTCCCACACGAAGGGGAGGTGGTGACTATCAAGGTGGCCAGGGAAAACCAGGTCTCAGCGCTGGAAATTGCCAATCAGCAATTCAGCGGCTTCCACGTGTCTATGATAAGGGAAGAGCACGGATCGGTGGATAGCCGAGCTGTGGTTAATATGATGAAGAAGATGCATTATCTTCCCGGGGCTGGATTGGGCAGAAACTCCCAAGGATTGCAGACCGCGATCACCACTCGAGGGCAGAAGAACCGGAAAGGCCTGGGGTATAGAGGTGGCTTCGGCAAGAAGAGGGTGGCAGACAAGATCCCCCACATTTCAGAGAGCTTTGTGCCAGCGTCCTCAGTTTGTGCGTATACTGGTGAAGATGAGCCGCAATGGGTAGAGGGGAGGATTGTCCCTGGATTCGAGATTTTTAATGATGTGTATGACTGGCAGGTCGGGTTCGTCAAGACTGCTGAAGACTTCTGGGATGAGGAAGTCATGACTCAGGGTATCACTTGGGACAAGTGCGAGCTTGAGGAGGTCGTTACTGAAAAGATGGTAACTGCCAGGCTAAAAGGGAAGGAGAAGATAGCAGAGTTAGGGACGAAAGTTGAAGATTTGAGGATTTCCCCCGACGTGCCTGAAGGGCCTTTGCTAAATCAGAAAGTTAGTGAACAAGCTGCGACATCATCAACTTCGGGAGCGGCGGAAGAAGACTCTAGCCTAGATTGTCTTTTTATTCCAGAACTCTTTTATGATGTAAATGATAACTATAATATTATTAATAAGATAAACAATTTCACTTATTTGTGCGATGTTTCTAATGATTTCAACATGCATGAATATGATCATATTCCATCAATTTTTGACATTGACTCCACTGGCACAATGCCTTTTAATCTTGGAACCTCGAAAAATCCGAGAGAAATTCTAATAGCATCAAACATAACTCCTGAGGAGAGAAAACATTTTGAGAGAATAATAAGAAAACATGAAAAAGTCTTTGCCTGGACCTACGAGGACATGCCGAGGATTGACTGAGACGTGGCGGAACATGCCATCCCGACTTACCCAAATTGCAAGCCTGTGAAGCAGAAGTTGAGAAGGCTAAGACCATAATGGGCTGACAAGGTTAAGGAAGAAATTCGATAGCAGATTGAAGCCAAGTTCCTCGTGGAAGTCCAGTATCCTACATGGCTGGCGGTCCCTGTAGCAAAGAAGAACGGAAAGGTCAGGGTGTGTGTGGATTATCGAGATCTTAACAAAGCCTGCCCTAAGGATGAGTTTCCACTACCCCATATTGATGTATTGATAGACAGTGCCGCCAATTGCGCGATGTACAGCTTTGGGGACGGTTATGTGGGCTACAACCAGATCCTGAACAAAATAGCTGACCGGGTTAAAACTGCTTTTATCACAGAGTGGGGCACCTATGCCTATCGGGTCATGCCTTTTGGCCTGAAGAATGCAGGGGCCACATATCAGAGAATGGCGACCAAGATCTTAAGTGACCTGATTCATAAAGAAGTGGAGGTGTATGTCGATGACATGATGGTCAAATCAGCCACCCGAGAGGGACACTTTGAAGCTCTAGAGAAGTTCTTCACCAGGATCGATAAGTATAATCTGCGACTTAACCCCAAGAAGTGCATTTTCGGAGTGACTTCAGGAAAGCTGTTGGGACATGTCGTCAGCCAGAGGAGGATAGACATTGACCCAGACAAGGTGAAAGCTATCAGAGAGATGCCTGTGCCACAAAAAGAGAAGGATGTAAGGAGTTTCCTGGGCAAGCTGCAGTATGTTAGCCGGTTTATTGCCAAGCTCACTTCGATATGCGAACCTGTTTTTAAGCTGCTTAGAAAGAATCAGCCCGTAGTCTGGAACGAAGACTGCCAAAGGGCCTTTGATAATATCAGGGAATATCTGTTAAATCCGCCAGTGCTAAGGCCTCCGCAACCTGTCAAATCGCTTATTCTGTACCTGGCAGTAGAAGACGGTTCAGTGGGCGCCATGATGGCTCAAGAGGATGAATTTGGGGTGGAGTTTGCGATTTACTACCTCAGCAAGAAGTTCTTGCCTTATGAAATAAAATATGCTGAAGTGGAGAAGATCTGCCTCGCAGTGATTTGGGCATCAAAGAAGCTGAGACATTACTTCCACTCATACAAAGTTCAGGCAGTAGCCAAGCAAAATCCGTTAAGATATTTGCAGGACGCACCGTCTTTGCTTGGAAAGATGGGGAGGTGGCTGCTCTTGCTACAAGAGTTTGATGTGCAATACATCACCCACAAGACTATTAAGGGGCGAGTTGTAGCCGAATTTCTTGTTGAACATCCTATCCAAGGGGACACCCCCGAGTTTACCTTTCCTAACGAGAGCATAGGCACGATTTCTGTTCAGGGATGGTAGTTTCACTTTGATGGGGCGGTGAATAACAAAGGAGCCGGAGTCGGGATCATCTTGACAACCCCAGATAATGAAAAACTTCCTCTTGCTAAGAAGCTGAGATACAAAGCAACCAACAATGAAGCTGAATACGAAGTGTGCACCTTCAGGTTAGAAGCTCTAGCTGTGTTGGGGGCAAGGAACGTAGAGGTATTTGGTGACTCGTCCTTGGTAATAAACCAGATCCGAGGTGAGTGGGCTGTAAAAGAAGAACGACTGGTCCCCTATGTTCAATATCTGAAAGGGATCTGCGAGCAGTTTGAGACTTGCACTTTCCACTTTATACCCAGAGATGAGAACCGTCTGGCTGATGCGTTGGCAACCTTAGTGTCAATGTGGGATAACCCTGAAGGAGTGGCCATGAAGCCGGTGCTAGTTTCGAGCTCTGATAAGCCTAGTTTTGAAACCAAGCCTGTAATGGAAGTAGAGGCGTCAGATAGGAAGCCATGGTACTTTGATATCATGAATTACTTGGAAAACAATAAATTTCCAGAGGAAGCCACTGAAAAAGACCAGAGGATGATACGTAAGTTATCTAATCAGTTCATATCCTTAGAAGGGGTGTTGTACAAAAGACGGTCAGATGGGATCCAGCTCAGGTGCTTGAATGAAAGAGAAGCACACAAGATAATGGAAGAAACCCATGCAGGAGTCTGTGAGGCCCACATGAATGGTTTGACCTTGGCCAAGAAGATCATGAGACAAGGCTTTTATTGGCTTACGATAGACACTGATTGCTCGAAGTATGTCAAACAATGTCAGTTGTGCCAACAGTACGCAGACCTGAGACACCTGCCGGTATCAGAGCTACATAACCTGACATCACCTTGGCCGTTTGCTGCTTGGGGGATAGATATCATTGGAGAGATTCACCCTACGGCGTCCAATGGGCACAGATACATCATAGTCGCGATCGACTATTTTACCAAATGGGTCGAGGCAGAATCCTTCTAGAAAATTGACGCAAGGGACATGGCCGAGTTCATAGAGAGGAATTTGATCTGCAGATATGGCCTCCCTCATCACATAGTGTCTGATAATGGGGTGCAGTTCATGGGAGAAACTAGAAAACTTCTCGAGAAATATGGTGTTGAGCATCATAAATCCTCTCCCTACCGACTGCAAGCGAATGGAGCAGTAGAAGCCGCCAATAAGAATGTGAAGAAGATCTTGTCCAAGATGGTCCAAACCTACAAGGACTGACGGTAAGGGCATCTACAAGTGCTACACCATTTTCCCTGGTATATGGAACAGAAGCAGTATTGCCAGTAGAGATAGAACTTAAATCACTAAGGGTGGTCATGGAGGCCCAAATCCCGAAAACCGAATGGGCGCAGCAGAGGTTGCAGCACTTGAACTTATTGGATGAGAGTAGGCTGAAAGCTTATTATCATAATCAGATATACCAGAAGAGATTGGCGAGAACTTTCAAAAAGAAAGTGAGGAAGCATCCGCTGAAAGAAGGGGACTTGGTGTTCAAACAGATGAGGCTAGGGATACCAGACATCAGGGGGAAATTCAGACCTACCTGGGAAGGGCCGTATATCCTTAAGAAGCTGCTGTCCAAAGGAGCTGCAATCTTATCAGATAGCGATGGGAATGAATTCAAAGAGCCGATCAATGTCGACAGACTCAAAAGGTTCCACGGCTAAAGACAAAAATAAAAAAAAAGAGAATAAAATGCCCCGCAATTCGAAAATCGAAAAAAGGCGGCTATGCTAAAATTGGGCGCCTCGACAGGGTGAAAATCGAAAAAAGGCATCCTGTGCAAAAATTAGAGGCGTGAGAGAAAATGTCCGATCGTGAAAACCCGAGAGGGCCGATTGGTAACAGGAGTTGATGCTGTTAAAATTTGGTTTCATGTATTGATGGCGCATAAGCGGCTGAGTAAATGCAAAAACTGATCATGTATGCTGAAATTATATGGAAATGTACACAAAACTCGTGAAATAGGATGAATATTATTCTTTTCACTTTCGTCATTTTCTAGTTCTGCATTAAAAAGAAATGTAGCACCAAAAAGAAATACACATATAGGCTAAGCTAAGTCCTGCTGTTGCTCTCACCGATCAGATGCTTGAGCCCTCGGGTCCTGTTGTCAGATGCTGGACTAAGGATCCACTTCTTATACTCGCTAGTCGAAGATGCAAAATGATTGCCAAACCTCGGGATAACGGTCTTCATGGGTAGTCTACCCCACAGCTCATGATACCGAGAAGCAAACGCGGCCGAGAGATCTCCTCCTCGGAAGGACAGGGGAACCCTCACTATATCCTGGGTCATCCCGAGCTGTCGTGTACATCGAGAGGTGATGCAGAAGGTGGCCTGACAGAGGCCGCAGAGGGGAACGCAACCCGATGTCCCGTCGATGACTGCATGAGACAGCGGGAGCCAGGCGGACGTGAAGCTGATATCGTCATCTGACAGCTCGCCAAATCTGGTAATGCCTTCACCAGCGGTGATACACCCGTACAGTCGTTGACGAGGCAGGAAATGGCTTGGCGAGTACTGGTGAGTAACGCGAGGGGGTGGTTTAGACAGCATCTTCAGTTTTTCCTGCAGCCAGATCTGAAAAAAAAAAAAAAGCCGCTGGGGTAAGTAGGGTTTACTTCAGGCAAAAATAAGGCACAGGGTTGTGTGAAAATCCGAAAGGACGCACCTCCCGCTAAGAAAAGCTAGTGTAAAAATCCATAAGGGACGCACTACCTTTAAAATAATGACGTACCTGGAGTAATAAGGGGCTGCCGGCAAAGGTTGTAGTGGACCCAGAACTCACAGCGTCCAAACCCAGGATAGTTTCAGCCAGGACAAGTGGTAGGGGTGACAGTCCCAGATGAAAGTCGCTCAGGACTCCGAACAGACGAGAGTCACCTGTCAAACCTCCTGGAACAACGGTAAGGAAGTTCACCATGCAGAATAAGAACGTGATACTTACCCAATATGTGGGGATGTCAGTGAACCGATCCAGAGCCTTGATCAGTGGCCCCAAAGAAAAAGAAGAGCCCAGGGAAATCAGCCTGTTGGCCTCGGAGGAAGATATGCCCAGAGCCAGGGCTGCATCCCTGGTCTGGAATAGGCCACAGCGGGGGACGCAAGGCAGAGCGCTAGGAGGGAACCGTGCTCCCAGAATGGAAGCTAACTCTTCAGGCAAAGGGCACAGTTCCTGATAGGTGAATTGGAAAACATGGAATCGGGGGTTCCAGAAGTGGGTCGCCGCCAAGAAGAGGTTCTAGTCGATTTTCACCCGGCACAGATATTTCAGCCCAGACAAAGAAGAGAGGGCGCCTTCTCCCCAAGTGTGTTTGTCATCTAAGATACGGTGCATCCTTTGGGCAAGAGGAGAAGACATTTTGAGAAAGATGAAGGACTCAAGATGTGGGAAAATGAAAAGACAAAAATTTTGCAAGATTTTTATAGGCAAGCGTCACCGACGGCCTGCCCGTCTCTTCACAGGGACGGCCTAACCGCCTTTACACAGGGACGGCCTGCCCGCCTCCCCACAGAGACGGCCTGACCGTCGGTATAGATCCACCTGGCAGACGCATACGTCAGCATTACATTCATCACGCGCATTAACTCGCATTTATTGCATGACAGACGGCCAGCCCGTCGGTCGCTTGTACAGACGCCCTGCCCGTCGGTCAGGAATTTCTATATAAGGGCGAGTGACAGACGGTTTAAACGTTGATGTCCCTTTCATTTCTTCTCCTAAACCGTTTTCTTTGCGTTTTTTTGCGTTTTTTCAAGCATTTTTTCATATTTTTTCGCGATTTCTTCATATTTTCGCATTTTCTACTCACCGGGCACTTTGATATTCATATTTTCTCCAGTTTCTACACTTCCCGCGACTACAAGTAAGTAAATAACTACTTTTTTATGAATTTTATTCAATTTATCTCTTCATTTCTTTTCCTTTTGACTTTAGGATGCCTTAAATGCCTTAGGAGTTTAGGGAGAACGCTGCCCAATTTTCTGTATTATTATTTTTATAATTAAATCCGAACTTTTTGCATGATCACATAGAAGTAGAATCTTTCCATGATCTTGGTGCTTTAGAATTGC
Source organism: Excoecaria cochinchinensis (assembly GCA_947683425.1). Taxonomy (NCBI): domain Eukaryota; kingdom Viridiplantae; phylum Streptophyta; class Magnoliopsida; order Malpighiales; family Euphorbiaceae; genus Excoecaria; species Excoecaria cochinchinensis. The sequence goes on from CANTUQ010000129.1 coordinate 2,051,575, forward strand.
ATCCTTTTTAGCGCACCATTCAGTGCATATTTTGCTTTTGCGGCCTGAGGCCATTATTTTGTGTTGTTGGGGGCACACTCTTGCCGGGGTGCATCCCATTTACATGTGTACACTATTGTTGAGGTCTGAGGCCTATGTTTTTATCTTTTCGTGCAGGAGGTTGGGCATATCCCTGCCGGGATGCTGCCCAAATTTTTATTATTTATTCTAGAATTGAATATTTTTCATGTATAATGCACGCCCCGGGACCTAGAAAGCCCATTCTTGTTCACTTTAATTATTTCCATGCTGATTGCATGTTTACTTTTGCCATGATGCGTGCGAGGCACTTTAAGCTATTTCCTTAGACAGGATGTTTGCTCTTTTCATTTTTTTTATCATTTCTTTATCTTGTTTGGGCCGCTATTGCCCCGGTGAGGCCTAAATCGGCCTTCACCTCGGAAATAAGTTTAAAAATATTTATTTTGCCAAATTTCCGATATTTAATCTCTTCCCTTTTGTAGGATGCCTCCCAGACGTAGAGCACCGCAGGCCCAGCCCGAGCTTGTAGCTCCGGATTGGATGGATGATGAGTCGGCTCAGAGGTATAGAGCGCTGGCTCAGGTAGAGTTTCGGGCCAGCCGTTTTGTATCTCGCCCATTGCTAGAGGCCCTAGGATTGGCCCCAGAGTTCGATCTACTTGCCGAGGGTGCTGGGTGGACGGAGTTTCTTGAGCCCTCCTTCCAAACATTTCCAGAGGCTACCCGCCAGGTCTTGGCCACTCTCCGCTATGCTGGCTTTCAGAGTGCAGATACCGACCCGGGGGTGATTCAGTTTTGGTTTGATGGCGACCATTTTAGTATCACCAGGCAGAGGTTTGCTCAGGCCATGGGGCTCCCTATAGAGGAGGGGGTCGAGATCCCGCGGCGAGCGGTGAGACGCGCCCATTGGGCGGCCATTGCCATACCAGGAGTGCTGTACGATCACGATACAGCGAAGAGCACCGTACTGGTGTCTCCGGCACTCCGGTATTTGCACAGAGTGCTTTCCAGTTCGTACCTCGGTCGAGCTGGTAATCCAGGGTCGCTTAACGCGGCCGAGATCTGGAGCCTCTGGGCTATGGTGGCAGGCCAGCGTCTCAATATTAGCCACGAGATCTTGGCCAACTTGACCAGAGTCAGCAAAGGGATGACGCCGGTGGTGATGGTAGGAGGAGTCATCACCCGTTTGCTTTTGAGACTGGGGGTTAACCCCGAGAGGTTGAGAGGACCCTTGCCGGAGGGGATCCATGTGGACGCCGCGGCGGCAGTGCAGATGGGGATGATCGCCCCGATATCTGGCCAGGCAGAGGCCTACAGGGTGTTGACCATCCATGAGACCCGGCAGATGTTCAACCTTCCACCCTTGGGGGCAGATCCTGATCACCCAGAGCACCAGGAGGAGCAGCCTCCATAGACCGAGCCTCAGCCAGAGCCTCAGCCACAGCCCGAGCCTCAGCCGGAGCATCAGCCTCCTCAGCCGCAGACGGTGCCTCCACCACAGCCGCAGGAGCCACCTAGGACCCCCTCGGACTTTGACTTTGAGATCACGATGGACGACCTCTTTGCTGCTTCACCGGCATCCAGAGCGCCGACTCTAGTCCCATCACCGAGCACCAGGGTACAGAGGTCTATCCATGGGCCCTCCAAGAGATACCATCCGTACTCCCGAGGCAACCCAGGGGCGTCCACCTCTACGGCACCACCACCGGAGCCAGCACCGCAGCAGCCTGTGCAGCCAGACTTCTCTCAGATCCTCACCTCCATGTTTACAGCCTTAAAGCGGCGGCAGGATGAGAGGGATAGGGCTATCCATGAGAGGTTGGATCGCCAGCAGACTGCCATTCAGGAGCAGTCCCAGTCGGTGGAGCGTTTGGCTCAGGAGCAGGCGAGTTACATTGAGCATACGACGAGGGAGCAGGCTCGGGCCATGGACGCCTTTAGGGATGAGCAGACTCGGGTCCTGGAGGCTTTTAGAGGGGAGCAGATGAGGATGATTGAGCAGATTGCTCAGAGGCAGAGGGAGTTGAGGCAGCAGCTCACTCATGATTTGGGGACGTCACAGGACCAGGCGTCTCAGAGGGTCGATATGACCCTACAGATGATTGATGAGTCACTTGACTCTCTGAGATCCCGCGTCCAGGCAATGGAGGGGATTCTCCCCCCTCTTTCTCAGACCATGAGGGAGTTTAGGGAGAAGATGGAGCAGAGCCTGGAGCAGAGGAGAAAGGCCGCCAGCGAGCAGACCATTAAGTTGAGCCAAGCATTCAAGAAGTTGGGAGACAAGGTTTCTGAGACCTTAGGGTTTATGAGTACCTGCACCCAGCCCTTTTTGGATGGCTACGCTTAGATCCGTTTTAGGCAAGCCCATGATCACGACGCAGGACCCTCCACAGCTCCGCCACCACTTCCGACACATCCACCTCCTCCAGGGACCGTGCATATATCGGATGACGAGGATCCCGATGAGCCCTCGGACTACACACCTCTCTGATCTTCAGGGAGTTATTTTTGTACCTTTTGTATATTTATATTTTCTATATGCACTGTACAAAAATGACATTTTTAGTGGAAAACTTTTGCTTTATTATTGCATGATCATTTGATTGTTAATTGCTTAATCACATCACAAAAAGTGTATTTTCTCATATTTACTTATATGTCGATAAAAATGACGATATAACAACAAAAAGAAACAACAACAAAAAAATGATAATCAATAATATCTCGATAAGAAGAATGAATAAAAGATGAAACATGGCATAGCAAATAAAGCAAAATCACGCCATCAATAGACGGGTCAAAAGATGACCACTCAAACGCTAACTAACAAAATCTTTTATCACACAGGTACAGAGAGATACCAGTCCGGACATGTATAACAATTAAAAAGACCTCTTTTTGGAACGAGGAACCCAGCAAGGTTTCCTCACCTTCACCAAACCGAGGTTGTAGCCAAAGCATGCTGCCTCTCACAGATCGAAGCTGCAGTTGAAGAAACACTGCCCTTCACCAAACCGAGGTTGTAGCCAAAGCATGCTGCATCTCACAGATCGAAGCTGCAGTTGAAGAAACACTGCCCTTCACCAAATTGAGGTCGTGGCCAAAGCATGCTACATCTCATAGATCGAGGATGCAGTTGAAGAAACACTGCCCTTCACCAAATCGAGGTCGTGGCCAAAGCATGCTGCATCTCACCAGATCGAAGCTGTGGTCAAAGCATACCACTCTTCACCAAATCGAGGTCGTGGCCAAAGCATGCTGCATCTCACCAGATCGAAGCTGTGGTCAAAGCATACCGCATCTCACCAGATCGAGGTCGTGGCAAAAGCCCACTGCACCTCACCAAACACCTGCAGGTCGAGATAAGACCGATGAGAGTATTTTCGCATCGCCGAGTGGATCGAGACGAGGTCCACCCGGCCAAAGGCACAGAGGGTAAAAAGCCATCGCAGGTACGCTTCCTTTCTGACCTTTCTCTAAGTTTTGGCTTATCTAGGCGCTTGTGCACTAGTTTCCCCAAAACTAGGGGCAACTGTAAGCACCGTGTCCCGAAGCGGTCCAGATCAGAGGTTGCCCTGTGATGAAATCAGTGTCCAAGCCTGTATTGGAGGTTGGATTTACAGGTTTTAGTCCCGCGTTCCATGAGAAGTGAGGTTTTTATCATTCCTGGGCCGAAGGAGAGGAAAACAGTGGCTTTTTTCGAGTCAAAGGGCTTTTTGTCCTCCACAGACGGCCAGCCCGTCTGTCGAGCCGGCCCGTCGCTCCGAGTCACCGACGGCTCTAGGTATTTTTCGACGCCCGTCGAAAAATCACCGCCCCTGTCAGAATGCCGCCTGGTTTCCCGGAGCACGCAACCCTTTCGACGCCCGTCGGTAGATGTGGCAGGGCCGTCGGACGAATCCTTGTGTCAGAAGGATTCTTTCGACGCTCGCCTCTATACACCGACGGCCGTCGGTCGTGTCTGGCTATAAAAGCTCCGGATTTTCATTTGAAAAGGGGGAAAATTTTCAGAAGAGGAAACTCTGCCCAATTTCAAGCACATTTTCTCTCTCTTCCAAAAACACTTCTTCTAAAGAAATCTATTGAATCAAGGATCAAATCCATCAAAGGGAACTGAAAGCTAATTAGTTTTCTTTAGATTTTGACTCCAAAATCGATTTTCTGAGGGATTGAAGGTGAAATATGTCATTTTCTCTCTTTAATCTTTCATCTTTGCTTCTCGTGGAACGCGCGAGGCTCTAACCGACACAAGAATCTCACCTGAAGCGATTATCTGAGGGTAAATATTCCGAGTTATTTCTCCATATTTATTTCTCATTTTGTGCAATTTTTGAATATCTATCATTATTTTCTTTTATCTTGACTCCCTTATCTCTTTTTGGGATAAAATTCTTTTTGACTTTGAAAAGGTTTTTTTTTCTCTCCCTCTCCATTCTATTTTTTTCGGAGACAGAGGTGATCGACGGGTCATCTTTATCACCGACGCCCGTCGGTCACCCACCTACAAACGCCCCTCCTTGAGTGACAAACGGGCATATCGGATACCCGAACCGATGCCCGTCGGTCAAACAAAGAAGGCCGTCGGTGGGTTCTGTCTCCCTCCTTTTAAACTTTTTTATCTCTTCCAAGTCTCCTTGACTCCTTATGTGTTAATTTTATGTATATTAACCTCTCTTAACTTTCTGTGAGTGTACATCGGTCCTCCTGGATTATCTCGAGCTTGAGCGGCTATCTACCATGTTTGGAGGATCTCGTCCGGTTTAGTTTCCTAATCCTCTTGTTTTATTTCTTTTATTGATTATCTTATGTATATGGATGTACTCCTTTCATATCCCGTTGATGTATAAAAATGACTCAATGGTTTTATATTTAATAAAATGAGGTTTACACAAAACAAGGGTCCAAGGCCCTATTTCCATCATAAAAAAAAGATCATCACAAATAAAAATCCCCAATTTTAATAACGATGCATGTGAGGACCAAAGTCCTCAAAATAAGCAATATCCCGATTTATGCATGCTTTGCACATTTATAAAAGGGAGTTGTATTTCGCTCCTTGTATTTATTGTAATCTATTGCTTTCTTTATTTACTTGATCATTTACGGCTTTCCAAATGTGAATAAATGCACCTTTAATCAACTGCATAGTGTGGAGAGAGAGCGAATCAATGACATTAAAATTTGATCATAAACTATTTGAGGTAGAAATAGATGAGAAATCCCGGACCCAGCTCTGGTCTTTGGGCTCGAGAGGTTAGAGGTTATCCTCCAAAATACTTCTTGGGTCATGAGGCTTTAGCGCTAATCCTAGGCTCTTTAAGGTGAGAAGTTCACCTTCCATGATCCCTCTAGCTGGCCTAAAATGGATACCAAGCGCAGTTTTAGGCTCTCCGAGGCGAGAGTAACTTTCCCAATGTTCTATTGGGTGGCGACTCCATGATACCTCCTTGTTGCCCAACATAGACGCACTTGCAATTTATTGCAAGCTGTAAACGGACCCGCAAATGCCCCGATCGCCCACGTGCGAGCGGTCGAACTGGCGGCCGCATCGGGATCAGGCGCGCGTCACAACAAGTTAATAGGATCAAATGAGAAACATGTACAATATATACAATATGCACAATACATACAATGAACAAAAGTTATTTGGTCAACAAAATGAAGAAGAAGAAGTAAAAAAAAGAAAGAAAAAGAATAAGAGAGAGAGAAAAAAAAAGAGGCGACTAGTGAGTATTTACCCTCATATTTTGATTCTTGATCTGCAAATGAAGAAGTTTTGTTTTTCCTCGTTGCTTTTCTTGAAAATGACATTAAAACAGAGACTCCAAAAACCTTTTTAATGGAAATTACGTTCAAGAAAATCAAACAATGGACTTTCAAACATTAGAAATTCCTTTCTTTTTGCTCTCAAAACAACCACAGAATGTTTGTCTCTCCAGTCGTTCTTTCTTTCTCTTTAAGTTTTTTCCTCTATCTTTTTTTGTTGTTTTTTCTGCTCTCTCCAATATTTTCTCTTTTTCATCCACTTTCACTTCTCTTTTAATGTCTTTGATAGGATTAGTTGTTTTTTTCTACCAAATCCCACATAAAACCATATTTTCAAACCAAATCTCCATGAAAAATATAAGAGGAGAGCAGGAGCACATGAGGCAGGTGAGACTTCCATCTCACTTGTAAGCTGGGCCTCACATAGTGAGCCAGCATCTCACCAATGTGAGATGGGCCTCACAAACGTGAGGCTCCATCTCACCAATGTGGGATGGGCCTCACCCTACAGGCCCCCAAAACTGGTTTTTTTTTTTAATAAAGAAAATGAAAAATATTTTTTTCGAGGAAACCATCACTTCCATTTGTCTATATGCCCTTGAACAGGCATCATTTTCATCATTGGGTAACTTCGGTCTGAACTGGCTCAAGACCCGATGTCTACAGTGGCCATCTTTGTTTTATTTGCCCTTTAATTCCATCTTGCCTTGTCCACACACACACCTCTATTCATTCATTCTTATATCTATTTTTATCCTTTTATTTATTTGATTTGTTTACTTGATTGGCTTAATTAATATATTTGTTAGTTGGATTCATTTAATTTAATTTGGTTAATTATTTTATTTTATGTATTTCATTTAATTTGATTCATTATTTTATTTTGTGTATTTTATTTCATTTAATTACTAACAATAATTTTCTTTTTCTTTTTGGCTATAATACTTGTCTTTTTTTATTTGAGCATTATCCATGGGCGAAGATGGAGGATCAAGGAATTAGGAGCCTCGTTTTGGTTTGCATATTTAAATTTTGGATTTTTCTCTATTTTGATTTATTTATCGCATTTGGATTTTTTATGTAAAATTATTTACTTTTTATGCACGTTCAATAAAAATCACCAAAAATATTTCTATTAATAAATTGGATTTTTTCTAATAAAATGGACCAATGTCCTATTTCAACCAATAAAATCTCACTTTCAAATGGAGAATTAATTTTCATAAAATGGGATCACTCATCCCGATTTTCTCAATCAATGCCCAAAAATAATTCTCCAATTTTTAAGTTAATAAAATGAACCAATGCTCCTAAACACTAATGAATCTCCCGATTTATGTATGAGGGCTCACACGATTATGCAATTAAATTAAAGCGCATTACAATCATTTAGCGAAAATAATAAATAAGTATTAAATATATTAACTTACAATAGACAATGAGGCAGAATACAACCCCGATAAAATAAGAAAATAAAAAATACATATATAAAATGAGCTATTAATTTGAATGGGAACATTTTGTTCCTACATGCATATTTACAAAAAAAACAAAAAGTGTTTTGATATTATTGAGGAATCCTGGAATGAATGATCCCATTTTGATAAAGACTTAAATCTCCTTTTGAGGTGATATTTTGAAAAGAAATTAAGATATTGGTCTTATTTTTATTAACAAATTTCCAATTTTCGTAGAAAACATTTTGTGTGTTGATTCTTTTAATGTGGCCGACAAATCTTTATTATTACAGACCTCAAGGAAATAAAAGAAAATAAAATAATAATTAATACATGCCTCGAATAATAAATAAATTCTAAACTATTCATCACAACCGTACTGCGCCTAGCCCAAAGATGAGCCGCATGCTCCTCATGGTTGCGGTCATAATAGAAAATAATATTGGTCATTAATAGATTAAATTAAAAAAATGATAAATGAATAAATAATTGAATCAAATAAATTAGGAAAATAATTAATCTAACATCATAAAATAGAATAAATTAACAGCATTAACAAATTAATAAATATAACACACAAATGACATAATTATAATAATCACTAATGATAATAATAATAATAATCACTAAGAATAATAATAATAATAATAATAATAATAATAATAATAATAATAATAATAATAATAATAATAATAATAATAATAATAATAATAATAAAAAATAGCAATAATAATAATAACAAACAATAATAGTAAAAATAATATTCACCACACAAAGGTTTGTGGTTACATAATCCACTTATTTCAATTATTTTTGTATGAATTTAGGTTATGTCTAAGTGTTAACTATGTAAAATATGCATGTTTAATTGAATTAAACCTTATAATAATGATTAGGAAGGTTAGAAATAATCATTTAAGTGCTTAAAATGGAAAGAAAATAAATTGGAGGAAAACCCTAACCTTGGCCGAATTGAAGTTTAAGGGATTTTATGAAATATTTTGATGGTTTATGCATATAAATGGTACATTTGTATTGTATGACATGCAATACAGTTAATTAAGTGATTAAAGGAAGGAAAAATAAAATTTATGTGATGTTCATGCTTTGGCCGAGTGGCTTAACCTAGTGTAACTTAGTGTACTTTGATAATTTATCAAGTGTAATGGCATAAAATGAACTCATAATGATATTTGAGTCTACACTAGCTTAATTGGAATTTTTGAAATTGATTTGAAAATAATTTAGTATGGGATTACACTATGTACAAAATGAGAATTATGAATTATGTTATGATAATTAAATTTTATGGCAAGACTAGTGTTACAATGAATAATTAAGTGAAATGGAAGTGATTGATTAGTGAAATTAAAATTTTGAAGTGAAATGTAAGTGATGGCCGGATGATGTTTATTGATATTTTATAGTGTATAATTGTAAATTTGATTTTATTTGCCCTTAGTAGTAGTTTGGTAGTAAAATCTAGTTCAAGATATAGTTGGCTAGTCATAGGGATCCTATACTGCGGTCTGAGTCATGACGACTCACAATTGATAGGCTAATGACGTTTTATTTTAGTGTATAGTTTAAAGTGAATAGTAAATGTAATGATGGTGAAGGGTGGTTCCCTCGGGATCACTCTTTAGTGCAGTGGATTTTTGGGGTCCACGTCCCGTGTATTCGGTTCAGAGATTTTTTACCCGGTTTATATTATGGGCAATATGGTAAAAATGCATTTAAAATGAATAAATTAGTGAAATAAGAAAATTAGAGTAAAAATGGACTAATTTGAAAGAAATAAAAAAGTTTAGGTGTATATAATTGAGTCAATAAGTGATAATTGTAATTAAGATGATATTAGAGTAAAGAATTTAAATTATAGGTACTAAAATGTAATTAGGCAAGAAAGTGTTAAATTGAGAACTAAAATGTAATTTATAAGTCAAATATTGAGTGAAATGAGAAATGAATATGAATAATGGCAATTTTGTAAATATATAATAAAAAAGGCGAAATGGTAATTTTGACAAAAGTTCAAAGACCTAAGTGTAATTTTGTTAAAAGTATGCTTTAGTAAAGGACTTAAATGTAATTGTAGAATTATATAAGCACTAAATTGATTTAGTGATTAAATAATTAAATTAACAAGTAAGTGCGATAATAAAGTATAATATTAGGTAAAAGATTAATAATATCGCATTAAATCTATTATATTGTAATTATGTGTGCATGTAAAGAATGCATTGAAAATTTTTGGATTAGTAACAACCACTAGGCATTTTTAATGCTCAGCACGTAGTTTGTATTGACTGCGTGTAGGTATGCCATAGGAGTGGAGCAAGCATACCTCATTTTGGGAGCGCAAAGGAGAAAGACTAAATTTAAGGTTTATTTTGTATGTATTAAGTGATGGCATGTATATATAGGTTGGGATGTTTTCAAGATATGTAATTGACATATATGTAAACTGTTAATTTGTATGGATGATTTGTATTTTGGTCTTCCTATGGATCAGATGTGATGATATTATTGTTATGCCTCTGAGTTGGGCTATGGAATTGTTTGGATTGCAGGTTTGGGTAGCTAAGTTATAAGTTGTTATACTGACGAAATGTTGACCAAACAAATAGTAACTTTAGACAGTTATGGGTCAATCGGCAAAGTGAATGTTAAGTTAATGTTATGCACGATAATTGTGAATGGAGGTTAAATAGTAATTGGATTTTAAAAAAACAATACCCATAACTTCCTAAAAATGGTTATAAGTCAGCATATTACAATCAAGGTCCTCACAGTAGATGAATAAATGGTAGTGGACGTATAGTATAAGGGTGTTACACACCAGCATCTTTGTCTACCCAACCAATCACTAATATCAAATATAAATCTCTTCAAGCCTTTAGGTAGGAATTCCAAGGACTTTCTTCAAGGAATTCTTATTCTATCTGATTTCTTTCCCTTTAACATAAGAACATATATGGGTTTTATCAGTATCTTATGATAAATTTCTACACAATTGCCTTACCAATTCTGGATAATACTTTTGTTCCATCCCCACTACAAATATTGTAGACACCGGGTCCCGAGGCAGCCTTAACCAAAATTATGCGATGAAGATATTGATACTTGTAGCACAAGTAGAAAATAGAAAATGTTGGTTTTTGTCCTTAATTCTCACAATTCTAAAGGTTTCTCTGTGATTATAATCCTTCATGTAGGTTGGAAGGTGGAAAAGGTCTTAAAAATATAAAATTCCAAAAGTTGGGTTAATAGACAGCCGTCATTCAATGTCTAACACCCATCTGTCACTCTTTTCTTGAGCGTGCCTGTCATTGACAAGACTAACTCCCCTCTTTGGATGCCCATGACTCGCTGGCTAGTGCCCGTAGCTCATCGAGCACGAGCATAGCTAGATGACTCACGGTAAAATAGCAATTTCATAATTTGACCGTATTTTTTAACAGACACTCGTCATTAGCATAGTTGGCAGAGGAAGAAACTGCTCCTGAACGTGGAATAATGGAAAGTTAATCAAAAACTTCCCAGTTTCCCACTTCCCCTATTAAATGATCCACTCCTCCCATGAAAAAGGGATATAAAAAAGGATCAATTAAAAGGAGAAAGGTAGTTTTTTTTTGGAAATAAAGAAAAAAGGTTTTGAACAGGAAAAAACACAGAGAGAGAAAATTATTTTCTTGAAATCAAAGACCAGTTTTTAATCAAAAGGGAAGATTTAGTTGACAAGGAAACAGAAATCAATTCTCTATTCTTGGAAAACTCTCTTTCTTCACTGATTTTTAATAGAGAATTTATAGGAAAACATAATTCTTTTTAGAGAGAGAAAGTTTTCTTCTTTTCGGAATTCGCTTTGGAATTTTTTGTGGAAATCAAGGAGGACGTGAAGCATTTTTATTCTCAAATATCAGATTATTTCATCTGAGGGTGATATTTCTAGGTATCAATTCATTCTCATTTTGAAAGTTTAAAGTCACTTGTTTAATTTTACTTGAAATGTGTGTTTATTTATGATTTTTTATGTTCATTAGATTCAAAAGTGTTTTTAGGGCTTTAAAAATGACTCTCATATAGTTATTAGTTTGACGCATGCATGATTTATGGTTTTGGTATAAAAATACTTTGAAAAGTGAATTTGAATATAGTTTCCCGCTTTTTGGGCATGACAGACAGGAAAAAGCGATGAGTGACACCCGTCGCTCAAGACGAGCGACAGGACGTAACAAAAATGTTCCATCCCATTACTTGCACTTCTTTCGCCTGTTCGTCTTGTTCTTTGGCCCTCTCGTGGCCCTTTTTGATTGTTTTTTTACTTTTATAATATAGTTTATTCCATCCTGTAAGCACCCTGTCCTCGAGCAGTTTGGATCAAAGATTACCCTATGATGAAATCGGTATCCGAGCCTGTACAAACGGTTTGGATTCGGAGGCTTTAGTCCCATACTCCACGAGAAACGAGTCTTTTTACCTTCCGTAGGCAGAAGGGGAGAAAACGGGGGAGTTTTTAAAGTCCAAAAAAGTATATTTTTCTCAACGGACAGCCAGTCCGTCTATCAGAGTCCAGCCAATCGGTCAGGCGGCAGGACTGTCGGATGAATCCTTGTGTCAGAAGGATTCTTCCGACGCCCGTCTGTCAAGTGGCAGGGCCGTCAGATGAATCCTTGTGCCAGAAGGATTCTTTCGACACCCGTCAATTAAAATTGCAGGGCCGTTGGTTGAATTCTTGTGTCAGTAGGATTCTTCCGATGCCCATCGCCACCACAGACGCCCGTCGGTCATGCCTGGCCTATAAAAGCTTTGAATTTTCTCATAAAAGGGGGTTGGAAAATTTGCAAAAATAGGGGAAACTCTACGAAATTCACACGCGTTTTCTGTCTCTTCTAACAAACACATTTCTAAAAATATCTAATTAATTCAAGAATCAAATCTTCATAGGAAAGAGGATCTAGTTGATTTTTTCATGGGTTTTTGATTTCCAAAACTCAATTTCCGTCGAACTGTTGAGGACACACTCTATCTTCAACATTTGATCTCTTATTCGGACTTTCTAATGGAGCGTGCGGGAAGCCAGACAACAACAAGAAATCCAACCAAAAGGTTGTTCTGAGGGTAAATATTCCGGACCTTTTTCTGTCCTTTTTTTTTTACCTTCATTTTCGATATTATCTTTGCTCTTGTCTTTATTTTTCATTTCTTGCTTCTATTCTCCTTGAATCTGTGTAAAATTTATTTCTTTTGCCTTTTGAAAAGTTTCTATTTTCTTGGACAGTGGTGACCGATGGGTCATCTGCTTCGACCGACGCCCGTCGGTCACCTTTAAGCATAGACCGTCGGTCACCCCCACAGACGGCTCCCTTCGAGTGAGCGACAGGTTGTATTGGTCACCTTGACCAACGCCCGCCGATCATTCAGTATAGCTTGTCGGTGGGTTTTGTCACACATTTTCAAATCTTTTTCTTTTCCCTTTTTTGTTCACTCATGTTTTTATGTTTATTTATAACTTTTCCTCTGTATTTTAACATCCTTTTGGCTTGTTTTGTGAAAATATGCTTCTGTTTCTTGGACTGGTTGGTGCTTGAGGGAGTTCTCCCGCATTTGGAAAGTTCACCTGGCTTAGTTCCCTATCTTCCTCTCTTTCATATTTCATGTATTTATTTATTGTTTCTCCTGTATATGACAAAATTGTTGTATTTCTCGCTAACATAAAAATCTGCCAAACGTTTTATATTTAATAAACTGAATTCTTCATAAAATCAAGGACCCAATGTCCTATTTTTATCCAATAAAATCCTCACAATAGAAATTTCCATTTTAATAATGATGCATGCGAGGACCAAAGTCCTCAAAATAAGCAATGCCCCACTTTGTGTATGTACCGCACATTTATAAAAGGAAGTTGTATTCTGCTCCTTGTGTTATTGTAATTTATCGCTTACATTATTTACTTGTTCATTTACCGCTTTCCAAATATGAATAAATGCGTTTTGATTCAATTGCATCGTGTGGAGAGAGAGCGAATTAATGAAAATTAAAATTTGATCATAAAATAATCAAGGTAGAAATAGATGAGAAGTCCCGAACCCAGATCTGGTCTTTGGGCTCAAAGAGGCGAGAGGTCTATCCGATCACTCATTGGAACTATGATCTCAAAATGAGACTTTGACGTTAATCCTATGCTCCTTAGGGCAAGAGGTTTACCCTCCAAGACCCCTTTGGTTGGCCCAAAATGGATACTAAGCGCAGTCTTAGGCTCTCCGAGGCAAGAGAAACTTTCCCAATGTTCTTTTTTTATCTGTTTTGTTTCACCTCGTATTTGGGCCGCTATTGCCCGGGTGAGGCCTTAATGGACTTTCACCTCGAAAATGAGCCTAATAATGCCTGTTTCGTCAAATTTTCGTTATCTAACATTTCTTTTGCAGGATGCCTCCTAGGCGCAGAGCACCACAGGCCCAGCCCGAGGTCGAGTCAGCCCAGAGATACAGGGCGCTGGCTCAGGTGGAGATCCGGGCTAGCCGCTTTGTGTCTCGACCGTTCCTAGAGGCCCTAGGGATGGCCCCGGAGGTCGACGTACTTATCGAGGGCACCGGGTGGATAGAGTTCCTTGAGCCTGCTTTCCAGACCTTCCCTGAGGCTACCCGGCAGGTGCTAGCCACCCTACGCTACGACGATTTTCAGAGATCAGATATAGAGCCGAGGGTGGTACAGTTCTGGTTTTACGGCCAGCATTTCAGCATCACCAGGTAGAGGTTCGCGGAGGCCATGGGGCTTCCCAGGGAGGAGGGGGTCGAGATCCCACAGCGAGCAGTGAGACGCGTCCACTGGATGGCCATTGCCTTACCAGGAGTGTTATATGACCACGATACAGCGAAGAGCACCATACTGGTGTCTCAGGCACTCCGGTACCTGCACAGAGTGCTATCCAGCTCGTACCTCGGTCGAGCTGGTAATCCAGGGTCACTTAACGCGGCCGAGATCTGGAGCCTCTGGGCCATGGTGGTAGGCCAGCGCCTCAACATTAGCCATGAGATATTGGCTAACCTGATCAGAGTTGGCAGAGGACTGACGCCCGTGGTGATAGTAGGGGGAGTCATCACTCGTTTGCTTTTGGGGTTAGGAGTCGCCCCGGATAGGCTGAGAGCACCCCTAGACGAGGGGATACATGTGGATGCCTCTGCAGCAGTACAGATGGGGATGATTTCATAGCTGTTAGGGCAGGCAGAGGCTTTCAGGTTGCTATCTATCCACGAGACCAGGCGGGTCTTCTCCCTTCCACCCTTGGGTCTAGACCCAGAGCAGCCAGAGCAGCAGCCTTCTCAGCCTCCTCAGCCAGAGCCAGAGCAGCAGCCTCCTCAGCCGCAGCCCGAGCAGGAGCCGCCCCGGACTCCGTTAGATTTCGACGTGGAGTTCACCATGGACGAGCTGTTCGGTTCTTCACCAGCATCCAGGGCGCCAACTCCTGCTCCATCACCGAGCACCAGGGTGTAAAGGTCTACCTTCAAGCCCCCCGAGAGGTATCACCCATACTTCCGGAGTGACCCGGGGGCATCGTCCTCCATGGCCCCACCGCCAGAGCCATCACAGCAGCAGCCGGCACAGCCTGATTTCTCCCAGCTACTCACTTCTATGTTCGCAGCCTTCGAGCGACGACTGGATAAGAGAGACAGAGCTCTACAAGAGAGGTTAGACCGTCAGCAGGCTGCTATTCAGGAGCAGTCCCAGATGATAGAGCGGTTGACTCAGGAGCAGGCCGGTTTTATTGAGCACACAGCACGAGAGCAGGCTCAGGTCATGGAGACCTTCAGGGACGAGCAGGCGAGGCTGGTAGAGCAGATTGCCCAGGGCCAGAGGGAGCTTAGGCAGCAGCTCACTCATGATCTGAGGACGTCCCAGGACCAAGCATCTCAGAGAGTTGATATGACTTTACAGATGATAGATGAGTCACTCGACTCCCTGAGATCCCGGGTCCAGGCGATAGAGGGGATTCTTCCTCCCTTATCCTAGACCATGAGGGAGTTTAGGGAGCAAACGGAGCTGCGCCTAGATTAGATGAGGAGGACCGCCAGCGAGCAGACTACTCAGATTAGCCAGGCATTTAAGAAGTTAGGAGGCACAGTCTCAGAGACTTTGGAGTTCATGAGGACGTGCACCCAGCCCTTCTTGGATGGCTATGCTCAAATCAGGTTTAGACAGACCCACGATGCTAGGGCAGGATCTTCCACGGCTCAGCCTCCACCTCCGACACAGTCAGCTCCACCTCCACCTCAGCCAGGGACAGTGCATATCTCAGACGATGAGGATCCTGACAAGGAGCCCTCCGACTACGCGCCCCTCTGATGTTCAAGGAGTCATTTTTTTTGTATTTTTGTACATTTTTGCTTTGTATATACATTGTACAAAAGTGGATATTTCTAGTGAAAAACTTTTGTTTTCACTTTGTACATTCATTCAGTTATTCATGATTCATTCATGTTACAGATAAGTGTATGTTTTCACATTTCCTCATATTCCAAAATGATGACGACATAACAAACGAAAGGGAAAATAATAACAAAAGATAACCAAGATTTGAAAAGTGACAACTTAATAAAAAGAAAGAAAGAAAGAATATAAACGAAACATGACATGGTAAATAAAACAAAACCGCATCATTCATGGACATGTTAAAAGATAATAACTCAAAACCTTTTATCACACAAGTACAGAGAAACATTGATCCGGACACAAGCATTGATCAAAAGTGCGAACATGAGCGCCTAAGATTCATGTCTTCTTGGAAAAGGGAACCCAGCGAGGTCTCCACCTCCACAAAATCAAGATTACAATCAGAGAGTACCGCTTCTCAACAATCGAAGTTGTAGTTAGAGAATACTACTCTTCACCTCGAGATTGTGGTCAGAGAGTACCGCTTCTCACCAATTAAAGATGCGGTTAGAGAAACACTGCTCTTCACATCGAGTTTATAGCCAAAGAGTGCTACATATCCTCAACACTGCACGAGCCGAGATGAGGCCAGAAGAAGCAAAAGCTGCGATTAGAGAAACACTGCTCTTCACATCGAGTTTGTAGTCAGAGAGTGCTACATCTCCTCAGCACTGCGCGAGCCGAAATGAGGCCAGAAAAAACAATCGAAGTTGTGGTTAAAGAAACACTGCTCTTCATATCGAGGTCGTGGCTAGAGAATGCTACATCTCACTAACACCTACAGGTCGAGACGAGTCCGATAGGGATATCTTCACCCGCCGAACAGACTAAGACGAGGTCTACCCGGCAAAAGGCACGGAAGGTAAGAACCGCCACAGGTACGCTTTCTTTATTTCTGTCCTTTCTCTGAGTTTTGGCTCATCTAGGCGCTTGTGCACTAGTTTCCCCAAAACTGGGGGCAACTGTAAGCACCGTGTCCCGGAGCGATCCGGATCAAAGATTACCCTATGTTGAAATCGATATCAAATCCTGTACAAATGGTTTGGATTCGGAGGCTTTAGTCCCATGCTCCACGAGAAATGAGTCTTTTTACCTTCCGTAGGCAGAAGGGGAGAAAACGGGGGAGTTTTTAAAGTCCAAAAAAGTATGTTTTCCTAGATGGATGGCTAGCTCGTCTGTCAGAGGCTAGCCCGTCAGTCAGGTGGCAAGACCGTCAGATGAATCCTTATGTCAGAAGGGTTCTTTCGACGCCCGTCTGTCAAGTGGCAGGGCCGTCAGATGAATCCTTGTGCCAGAAGGATTCTTTCGACGCCCGTCGGTAAAAATTGCAGGGCCGTCGGTTGAATCCTTGTGTCAGTAGGATTCCTCCGACGCCCGTCGCCACCACAGACGCCCGTCAGTTATGCCTGGCCTATAAAAGCTTTGAATTTTCTCATAAAAGGGGGTTGGAAAATTTGCAAAAATAGGGGAAACACTGCCAAAATTCACGCGCGTTTTCTGTCTCTTCCAACAAACACATTTCTAAAAAGATCTAATTAATTCAAGAATCAAATCTTCAAAGGAAAGAGGATCTAGTTGAGTTTTTCACGGGTTTTTGATTTCCAAAACTCAATTTCCGCCGAACTGTTGAGGACACACTCTATCTTCAACATTTGATCTCTTATTCGGACTTTCTCGTGGAGCATACGGGAAGCCAGACAACAACAAGAAATCCAACCAAAAGGTTATTCTGAGGGTAAATATTCCGGACCTTTTTCTGTCCTTTTTTTTTAACCTTCATTTTCGATATTATCTTTGCTCTTGTCTTTGTTTTTCATTTCTTGCTTCTATTCTCCTTGAATCTGTGTAAAATTTGTTTTTTTTTTGCCTTTTAAAAAGTTTCTATTTTCTGGGACAGTGGTGACCGACGGGTCATCTGCTTCGACCGATGCCCGTCGGTCACCTTTATGCATAGACCGTCGGTCACCCCCACAAACGGCTCCCTTCGAGTGAGCGACGGGTTGTATTGGTCACCTTGACCGACGCCCGCCGGTCATTCAGCATAGCCCGTCGGTGGGTTCGATCCCACATTTTCAAATCTTTTTCTTTTCCCTTTTTTGTTCACTCAAGTTTTTATGTTTATTTATAACTTTTCCTCTGTATTTTAACATCCTTTTGGCTTGTTTTGTGAAAATATGCTTTTGTTTCTTGGACTGGTTGGAGCTTAAGGGAGTTCTCCCGCATTTGGAAAGTTTGCCTGGTTTAGTTCCCTATCTTCCTCTCTTTCATATTTCATGTATTTATTTATTGTTTCTCCTGTATATGACAAAATTGTTGTATTTCTTGCTAACGTAAAAATCGGCCAAACATTTTATATTTAATAAACTGAATTCTTCACAAAATCAAGGACCCAATGTCCTATTTTTATCTAATAAAATCCTCACAATAGAAATATCCATTTTAATAATGATGCATGCGAGGACTAAAGTCCTCAAAATAAGCAATGCCCCGCTTTGTGTATGTATCGCACATTTATAAAAGGGAGTTGTATTCCGCTCCTTGTGTTATTGTAATTTATCGCTTACATTATTTACTTGTTCATTTACTGCTTTCCAAATATGAATAAATGCGCTTTGATTCAATTGCATCATGTGAAGAGAGAACGAATTAATGAAAATTAAAATTTGATCATAAAATAATCAAGGTAGAAATAGATGAGAAGTCCCGAACCCAGCTCTGGTCTTTGGGCTCAAAGAGGCGAGAGGTATATCCGATCACTCATTGGAACTATGATCTCCAAGACCCCTCTTGTGTCAGGAGACTTTGACGTTAATCCTAGGCTCCTTAGGGCGAGAGTTTTACCCTCCAAGACCCCTTTGGTTGGCCCAAAATGGATACTAAGCGCAGTCTTAGGCTCTCCAAGGCGAGAGAAACTTTCCCAATGTTCTATTGGGTGGCGACTCCATGAAACCTCCTTGTTGCCCAACATAGACGCACTTGCAATTTATTGCAAGCTGTCAACGGACCCTCAAATGCCCCGATCGCCCTAGAGCAGGCGGTCATACGGGCGGCAAGCGAGGCCTGGCGTGCATCACACATCCTTTTACAGCTTGCATGAATTAAATGATTTGAATATGAATTTGTTCATTTGTATATATTCATATTTTCTATTTTATTTTTTACTATACAAGTACTTGATTTATTTTATTTAGCATGCTAATTTATTTGTTTTCTTTGTTTCATGCTTGGCCTGAGTATTCATGTAACACCCTTATCACATCCATACACTACATATTAAATTGCTTTTAGGTATTACTATGATTGTCTAGCTATTGTCAGATCGATACTTATGGCAAATGCGGTAATTTTTTTTTCTTTTTTTTCAACTTATTCTTTTATTTATTCATGTAAATTATTATATCACTAATAATTCACATTCAATCCAGAACATTCATCGCATCGTATCATTTAATCATAATCTATAATATTCACCATAGCTATAATAGATAGTACATAACAAATTCAAAACTATTGCATATACATGCCAGCAACAATAATAAACGTACTATTCTTAACTTCAATCCAAAGGTACGATCTGACTTTGAACTGATCGCACGCCTTGTAGTGGCCAAAATACCGGTCTAGGAGTCTCAGTGTGTAATTTCAGTGTTACCATGATGATCGCAGTGTCAAATAGTGTAGTGAGTGATGTTGCTAGTGTTAAAGTTTAGTGTTAAGTGTGTCGAAAGTATAGCAATTCCGAGATGGATAACCCCGGGGTAGCTGTACAGCGAACTCGGCTATCTGTTTTCAAAATTTTTATTATTACACAAAAAAGATCTATAGGCCATAAGGAGTCTATTGGTAAAATTTGAGATGCAAACGAAGTTAAATTGACCTCCGAAAGTCATTCTAAAGTTGGCCTCTGGTTCAGTTTAATTTGAACCGGGGTTTGACAGAGGGGTTATAAATGGTTAGTGGGTCCTAATAGATGTTGATTGTGTGGAATAAGGCAATGGAAGCAGTTTTTGTGAATTTTGACAGTTTTAGAGTTGAATTTTACGGCAAAACAAAAAGAGATCAAACAGAACCGGTTTAAGTGAATCGATGCCTAAATGGACTCAATTTGAGCTAAAAAATTTTAAATAGCCTATTTTTTACATTTTAAGAACAATGGAATTGATTATAAGTGAAAATAATGAGGGAAACATATAGATGCTTTGAAAAAGTAAAATTGGATAAAAAAACCAAAATTTTGGATAAAATCGGTCGGACCACCCTGGTTTGACCGGTATAGTTCATTAGAGGGGCATATAAGGCATGAAATGGCTAGATTTCTCTAGAGAAATCAGCCACTCCATCGCCCTCTTTCTTCCTCTCAAGGCCAAACCCATTCTTCTCTCTTCCCCTCCATTTTTCTTCATTTTCCTTCAATGTTTCACAAAATTTTCACCTCATATATAAATTTTAGCTCCTCTATTATAATATAGAAGCAATTGGAGTCCAATTTGAGCAATGGAAGTTGGAAAAATTAAGTGTGCAAGGTTTATGGTAAGTTTGGGGGTTTTTATTTTGGGGGTTTTTAATTTTATTTATTGGTCTCTATAAGGGTTTTCAAGGGTGTATATTATGATTATGAAGTTATTTTGCTAAAAATAATTTTGAATTTAATGATATATGGATGTTAATATTCATCCATGGTAGGAACTCAAGGAGAAGAGGAGATTTCACAAGAAAAGGGAAATAAAAGCAAGCTTAGGGTGGCCTACAGCCAAGAATTGAGGTTTGTGGTTACTTAATCTATACTTTTCCTTTGACTTATATTGATTTTTAGGCTATATTTAAGGTTAGGTATATAAAAATGATATGCTTAATTAAAACTAATGTGATATTCATGATTAGTGGGATAAATATAGTGTATAAACATGATTAAATAAAATTAAATCAAAGTGGTATGAAAAACTTAGTGTTGGCCGAATGATACCTTAGGGATTTCCTTGAAATTAATTGATGTTTATGGTAATTAAATGATGTTTATAACATGTATAATATGTGTAATGCATGATAGAGAGAATAAAAGTTTTCAAAGAAACCATAATGTGATGATGTTAGTTTTGTTGAATAGTAAAGGGTAGGTCTAATTGAAATGTATGATGAATTATGGCATAATAATGATATATGAAGTATGTTTAACATGAAATGAGTGTGATTGAGTAGTTATATTAAATTATAGCACATAATATAAAAAATGGATCTCTTGGCCGAATGCTAAACCTAAGGATATTTATGTGTATTTTGATAATTCATATAATGTGTTTGCATGAAATGATTAATTAGTGATAAATGTGAAAATGTGCAAATTTATAAGTGAAAATGGTATGTTGGTCGAATTATGCATATTGACATAAGGTGATAATTATATGTAGATTTATGAAATAATGCCCTTAGTGATGTTCTGGTAGTGAAATATAGTCAAGGATATAGATGGCTAGCCATAGGGACTTCACACCGCGGTACGAGTCATAGCGACTCGATGTTGATAGGCCAGTGATGGCTTATTACAGTGTATAACAGTGATTAGTGAAATGCAGTGTAGTGAAAAATGATTCCATTACCATTTCATACTGTAGTGGATCTATGGGATTCACATCCCGCATATCCAGTCAGTAGATTTCTACCAGGTCCATACTAGGGCATACTGGTAATTATGCAATAAAAATGGTTAAAATAGTGAAAATGGTAAAATTTTGTGAAATTTGGACTAAAATAGAATAAATAAGAAGTATAGGGGCAAAACGATAAGTTTATAAAAAGTTGGTAAAAAGTGAGAAAGTTAGGTTAAAATTATAAGTGTAAGGGTAAAATTGTAATTTTAACTAAATATGAGGTTAAAACGGTAATTTAGTAAAAAAGTGATGATTTAGGGACTAAAGTCTAATTTGGCTAAGTTACAAGGTTAAAAATGTAAATGTAGTGAAAAAGGGGTAAAATAGTAATGAAAAGAGATAGTAAAAGGGTAAAAGTGGAAAAAGAGATTTCATAAGGTTAATAGTGTAAATATTGAATAAGGTTATTTTGATAATTATGAAATAATTAAGGGTAAAATGGTAATTAAGTGAAAAAATAAGGACATAAGAGGAATTTAAGTAAAAGATAAGACATAAATGGGTATGTATGTAAAAGTGAGGATAAAAGTGTAATTAGCTTAAAGAAATGTGGATATAAAAGTTGGCTATGTGATTTTGGGTTGTGTAATAACTATTAAGTAATATCTATGTGGATGTCATAACTGTTTGGATGGGATGATTGAATGTGGAAATGTTGTGGTTTTTGAAAAGTGCAGGTTTGGGTAGTAAGAAAAACAAGCCGTTATGCTGCCAAAATTTTTCCCAAATGAATAGTAATTAAGACAGTTATAGGTCATCGACGATCAGTGTTAAGTAAAGAATATTAAACGAAGTGAAATGTTAAATATTACTATTAAGTGTAATGTAATATGAAGTGAATATAATAACAAGTGTAGAAAAAAAAATTTAGACGTAGGTTTAAGAACCAATGTAGGTTGACCATAATATAATCATGGTAATCGTACAGTATTTCCAACTCGGTAGTGTACATATAGAGTATAAAAGTGTTACATTTATTTTGGTATAAGAGTAAAAGTTTAGGCGATTCTAAGATCGGAGTGGGGATTGTTAAGTGATTGTATATACATGATAATGAAAGTGAATATTGTGTTATGATACTGACGTATGATTGCTCCTTGTTATAGTGTATTGAAGGCATCGGATCGAAGTTACAGTGTTGGGGATGGTGAGAGTGGAGCCTCAGCCAATGTGGGTCGAGCTGAGACTCCAAGACAGCAGTCGACTCCTTCAGCGCGACCTCCCCCACCACAACTTGAGTTTTTAACTGTGATGGCAGATTACATTCGGCACCGTATACATATAGAGTTGGCCCAGCAACAACCTCCAGCGCCAGTGCCACCTGCTGCTCCAGTACATAGACCACCAATGCTTGAGCAGCTTAAGAAGATGGGAGCAAAGGATTTCTTTGGATGGGATCCGTTGTCTCCCAAGCAAGTAGAGGAGTGGTTGTTCCGTATCAAGAGAATTTTTGAGATTTTGCGCGGTACACCAAAAGAGAAATTTGAGCGGATGGTAGCTTTACTTCAAGGACCAACACATTTCTGGTGGGACACTATCAGGAAACATACTCCACCTGAGCAGCTGAACTGGGAGTACTCTATCGATCAGTTTGAAAAGAAGTATATTGGAGCTGAGTATAAGGCCTCAATGCAGGATGCATTCTGGAGACTTAGTCAAGGGAACAAGACAGTAGCTAAATATAAAATAGAATTTGAAAGGTTAAGTATTTATCTTGATGACGTGCTGAGGACTGAAGCCAGATTGATGGAGAGGTTCGAGAGGGGTCTCCACAACCGTATCAAGCAGATTGTGAGTTGACAGAGGCACCCAGACTTGAGGTCCTTAGTAGCAGCAGCTATTAAAGTTGAGACATCACAGACAGATGAGGCAAAGAGACAGGCTCAGTTTCAGCAAAAGAGAAAGCCGGGTCAATTTAGTGGCACGGGTGGTCAGAGTAAAAGATCCAGAGGGCCACCCCCATCTCAGAGTAAAGGGTCAGCAGCACTAGTGCGTGGATAGAAGAATCCAGTTGGCAGTGGTATTCCAGCTTCATCAGTGGGGAGTGCATCTCAAGGTAGAGGTAGAGGAGTGCCCCAGCAGTGCAGTCATTGCGGTAGATCACATCCTGGAGAGTGCAGATATTTATCAGTTGCTTGTTTTAAATGTGGATCGAAGGATCATTCGGTGAGGGATTGCCCTGATGCAGTGCCATAGTCAGTGACATCACTAGCACCTGGTGCAGGCTCTTCAGCACCTAGGGGTGTGGTAGAGGGACAGCTTCCCACACGGCAACTATGTAACACCCCTTACCCGTACGTATTAAACCTTACCATGAGCCGATGGTTCACGACGACGGTCAAGGGCATTACCGAAGTAAACATGCAAAACTTATAAACCTTTAAGCTAAAATCTGAGTTATAAAATTTCTTTCATTTTCAAAACACATTATAATTAACTATAAATTCATTACACAAACACACTATAAAGTATACTTCTTCAGAATTTACTATAGATAGAACATTTACATAACCAATATCGCTTTTACAAAACTTATAATTTAGAATTACAAATCTTGCATACATTCTTAAGACTATACAAATCCTACCCTAAAATATCTTCATAATCTTGCATTGGCCCGGACTGCTATGGAAAGACTCTCGAGAGATCCAATCAATAGTACCTACACGGATTAAAAGAAAATCCGTCCTAAGCATAAAGTTTAGTGGAAAACATATAAATGCGGACGACCACTAAGAATGGCCATCAAATAAGTTCAAAGAAAAGCATAATATAGAAAATATAATCATATCGATTATAACAAATTAGATATTTTCAAGGAGGTCATCAACATAACATCTTACTTTGCATATCAACATTCACAAATCACTTATACATTAACACACTTTTCATATCTTATACATGTCACTTTGTACACTTATTCACATTCCTTCCAGTTTCCAAAATTCATTTCACATATCTTGCTTAACAGATGCCTTATCATGTAATTTATCCAATCAACAAGGCATTTAGATTGCAATAACAAAATACATACTTTCATACAAGTCTTCACATATATTCATCAATTCATAACTTATTATTCGATTCACATACTCCTGTTCATTTAATGTCTGCTAAGTCATGGGGGTGGATAACGAATAACACATAAATACCTGAAGGTACCAACAATACTTTCTTAACACATGGATACCCGAAGGTATCAAAATCATTCTTTTCTTTTTGTTTCAAAAACATTTTCACATGGGATCTTAAACAAGATCCAAGACAGAGGGATCACAAAGATCCAATCGAGGGACCTGATCAGGGTCCAAATCATAGAGGCTGCAGCTATAGAGACTCTATTAGGCATGCCTAACTATCCACTACTCGACTAACGCAGGCTAAACGCATACTTGTTTCCTTTAATGATGTACATGTTATATTTTAATACTTTTTCAGAAGCACATACTTTTATTATAATCATATAATAATTATATGCATAATTCATTTATAAACTAAAGCAATGGCTCATATAAAATATAACAAACCATAACCTTTAATTACAATCATATCTTAGTTTTGAACATGCTTAAAAATTCATTTCAATTATAGCTTACATGGTATAGCATATCATGATTTACACAATATGTCATATGTAAATCACAAGTCAAAACCCATGTCCAATAGCTCAAACAACATACATTCATAGCATAGCAAAGAGTCGCGCTCATGACCTTAGTCTCGACCGCGATAGAAAACTAGATGGCCTTTGTCGCGCTGGCGACAGAGCCAAGCATCACACTCCGACAATGCCATTCAAGTTCCAATGGCCGCTACACTTGATCACACTCATGTTCGTTCTCAATTAAATACAACTTCACATAAAAACATATTTATTCTTATAATGTCCATAAATAATTTCATAAGCATTACTTCCCCAAATTCATGCATTAAATTCAAGAACTATAACACACACATCTCAGACTATTCAATCTATTAGGAATCATTCATTATTTAGAAAGTCATATAAAACCCATTCAAGACACGAAAGATTCATTTCATTTTTAGTTTATGACACACCGAAAATAATCATTTACTTCAAACTTAATGTCATATACAAATTATAGAATTTCACTTCAAATCTCTAAACATAATATAAATCAGGTCAATATTGAACGAATTCAAAAGTGTTCAACTCGTTAAACTTTTAAGTACCTTAGTCAATATTCTTATTTATAACCTTAGTCTCTTATATTCCTAAGTGATATCCATTTTTTTACTATTTTACAAGCTCTAAACATGTGATGAATATGTCACATAAAGTTCCAATGAAGTTCGGGTGTATTTCGGAAGGGGAAACATAACAAAATACAAAAACTAGAAGAGGGTAAAGGTAGGCATGGGTTCTTACCAACCAAAAGGTTTAAAATAAGAAGAAAAACACTTGTCAAGCAGGTTCTGTTGTGCTCGCAACATAAGCCTCCTTCAGGTTTCCCACGAAGACAGGTCACAAGACTGCTTTCCACTTTAAACTTCAACTGCCTAAACCAACCTCTAAATCTCACTTTTAGGCCTAAAATCCTCTTAAAAAATTATACTCAGGATGTTAGCTTTCATATAGAACAATTTTTAGGTCATGTGGACACCTAAATCATCAGATATGATTAAAACAACCTATACTGCTCCCTTGAACCCGGCCAGAGAAGATACCTCTTCTTCTAGACCACTTTTGGGAAACTTAGGGCTAAAATTAGCTCATGCCTATTTCTAAGACATTTGTAGGAGTATGGCTTAAATTTCAAACGGCACTAGTCTCATACCATTTAGACTTCTAGAACTCCAGATACAACCTAATAATCGAAGAGTGGTCAGGTGTATTCTAACACAATTTTTCACCCAAAATCCTATTCACATGCACAATTTAACAATTTAAACCAACACTCACTACCATCATCACATTTCATCATCAACATATTCAAGTAACTTATATAACAAATGAATATACTGAAACTCATACCTGAATAAAGAGTTTCCAAACCTCTTTTCCTTTGCTCCCTAGTTGCTTAAATGATTGCACAACCCCTTTGCTTTCTTACTCCTTCTTTAGCTTCTCTTGTTTCCACCAAAAAAAATAACCAAAATTCAGAGTTCCACTTAAAGTTACACATACCTCTACTCAGGTTTAAGGAGAAGATGAGAGGAAGAGGGAAAAGAATCAACCACTTACCTTTCCCAACCAATCTTCCATCCAATTACTTGAAACTTGGAAAATCCATTTTTGACTTGAATTAAAGGCATTGGCGTGAGGAAGGAGGAGAAGAGGTTCTCCATTTCTTTTTTTCCCTTATTTTTCGGGCCAAGAATGGCCTAAAAGCAGTCAAAAGGGTTTAATTAAGGCCATTAATGCAATCCTATCCCAATTGCCACATGTCACAATTTTATTGGTCCAATAAAGATTTTTATGCCAAACTTATCTTTTAATCCCTTAACTTACTTCCTTTCCCTCAATTGGCATTCAACTTTTCTATTTCATACATTGGCCCACATAATTAACTAATCCATTCAATTTAATCCATAATTATAAAATGACCAAAATACCCCTACCCTTTACAAATAAAACCGGTCACGTCCTTTATTATAATAAATCAGTTCCATCATCCAATTACACATTTTTTTAATCACCAAAAATAATTCTTTTTATGTCGTTTAAGGCACAACGGTATAATTGTCCAATTTACCGAACTTGCTGAAACTTTCGAATTAATGACGGTTGTGTCCTTTTTAACACTTCCGTCCCTATTTCAAACACATTCGATTTTCGTTACACCCTAAACTTGTCTTAATCTTACTAGGGTATATTTTAGGGTGTTACAAGCTAGACCTCTACCACCACCATCTCAAGGATAGGGTCATCCCTCAGGTCGAGTGTATGCAGTGAGGGCCTATGATCAGGAGGACGAATCAGACGTGATCGTAGGTAAATTTTCTTTGCTTTTAGATTTAGTGTATGCATTGATAGATCCCAAGTCCACACATTCTTATATTAGCACAGATATAACATGGGGTAATGGGTTGGATAGCTCCCCTTTAGACTTGTCTTAACCCATTGGGCCACAGTGTTATAGTGAATTGAGTGTATAAAAATTGTCCTATCAATGTCCAGAATTGTGTTTTCCCAGCCAATTTGATTGAACTTCCCTTCAAAGAGTTCTATGTTATTTTGAGAATGGATTCGTTGGCCCTTCACCATGTGACGGTTGACAATAAAAGGAAGAGAGTGACTCTTAGAACTTCAGATGATCGAGAGATAACAGTGGTAAGCCAAAGACCAGACTATCTTTTGATGTGATTTCTGCCACTACTGCCAAACGGTTAATCAGGAAAGGTTGTGTGGCTTATCTGTGTTACACAGTGGATACTAAGAAAGGGGATTCTGAAGTGTCAGAAGTACCTATAGTGTGTGAATTCCAAGATATGTTTCTAGATGATCTTCCAAGCTTGCTACCTGATAGAGAGATTGAGTTCTCTATAGAGGTAGCTCCAGGCATAGCTCCAGTTTCCATTGCTCCATATAGAATGGTGCCATCAGAGTTAAAAGAATTAAAGATTCAGCTACAAGAATTACTTGAAAAAGGCTTCATTAGGCCGAGTACATCGCCATGGGAAGCACCAGTGTTGTTTGTGAAAAAGAAGGATGGGTCTCTCAGGCAATGTATTGATTATAGGCAGCTGAACAAGTTAACAATTAAGAACAAATAACCATTGCCATGCATCGAAGATTTAATTGATCAATTGAAAGGTGCAGGTGTATTTTCAAAAATTGACTTGAGATCAGGCTATCATCAGATTAAGATAAAGGAAGTAGATGTGCTTTAAATAACTTTTCGTACTAGATACGGACACTATGAGTTTCTAGTGATGACTTTTGGACACACAAACACACTAGCAGCTTTCATGGACCTTATGAATAGGATCTTTCATCCATATTTAGATCAATTTGTAGTGGTCTTTATTGACGATATCCTGGTGTGTTCCAAGACTCGAGAAGAGCATGATAAGCACTTGAGAATTATTTTGCAGACACTCAGAGAAAAGAAGCTATATGCAAAATTCAGTAAGTGTGATTTCAAGTTGAATGAAGTGTCCTTTCTAGGTCACATAGTGTCAGTAGAAGGAATCAAAGCGGATCCAAAGATTGAAGTGATTTTATAATGGAGAACACCCAAGAATGTCACTGAAATTAGAAGCTTCTTGGGTTTAGTAGGCTATTACAGAAGGTTTGTTAAAGGCTTTTCCATCATTACAGTGCCTTTAACACGCCTATTATAGAAGAAGGTAAAATTCGAGTGGACAGAAAAATGTCAAGCCAGCTTTGATAAGCTTAAGAAGATGTTAACAAAAGCTCCAGTGTTAACTCAACCCGAATCAGGTAAAGACTTCGTCATCTATAGCGATGCATCTTTAAATGGTTTGGGTTGTGTATTGATGTAGGATGGCAAAGTGGTTGCTTATGCTTCCCGGCAGCTTAAGAATCATGAGAAAAACTACCCTACACATGATCTTGAGCTTGCTGCCATAGTGTTTGCATTGAAGATTTGGAGGTATTACTTGTATCGTGAAAGATGCTATATCTGCACTGATCATAAAAGTTTGAAGTACTTGCTCACACAGAAGGAGCTTAATCTTAGACAATAAAGATGGCTTGAATTGATCAAAGATTATGAATGCTTCATCGACTACCACCCAGGAAAAGCTAATATTGTAGCTGATGCACTTAGTAGAAAGTTCATGGCAGCATTGAAGGCTATGAATGTAAAGCTTAATGTAGCTGATAGTGGGGCATTGATAGCAGAGTTACAAGTGAAGCCTGATTATATTCAACAGATAAAAGATGCTCAGAAGTAAGATGATAAGCTGATTGCAGTGATAGATCAGGTGAAAGATAATGACAATAGTGATTATACAGTGGCTTCGGGTGGCAGTATGTATTACAAATAGAGACTATGTGTGCCTAATCAACCAGAGTTGAGGAAGAATATTCTAATAGAAGCACATCATAGCAGCTATACAATGCACCTAGGGGGTAATAAAATGTATCAAGACCTGAAGATGCACTATTGGTGGCCTGGAATGAAGCGAGATGTGTCCGATTTTGTGGGAAAGTGTATAATATGTCAGCAAGTGAAAGCAGGACATCAAGTACCATTTGAGCTACTTTAACCTATTGCTATACCCGAATGGAAGTGGGATCGTATGACAATGGATTTTATAACAGGGTTACCTCTCACCCGAAGGAAGCATGATGCAATTTGGGTGATTATTGATAGACCAAATCTGCTCACTTCCTACCAGTGAAGATGGATTTCTCATTGACCAGATTGGCAAAATTGTACATCAATGAGATAGTAAGATTGCATGGTGTACCCACCTCTATTATTTCAGACAGAGAACCTCGCTTCACTTCCCAATTTTGGAAGAAGCTACAGGAACCCTTGGGTACTAGATTGCATTATAGTACAACTTTTCACCCACAGACGGACGGTCAGTCAGAAAGAGTTATCCAAATACTTGAAGATGTGCTTAGATGTTATGTGCTTGAGTTCAAGGTTAGTTGGGAAAGGTATCTACCTTTGGTTGATTTCACATACAATAATAATTACCAGTCAAGTATCAAGATATCTACATATGAAGCATTATATGGCCGAAAATATAGGACTCCTCTATATCGGACAGAGTTAAGTGAAAGCAAGCTAGTGGGGTCAGATTTGATCAGAGAAATAGAGGAGAAAGTTCGAGTGATCAAGCAGCAATTAAAGGAAGCCAATGATCGACATAAGTCATATGCTGCCTTAAAGAGAAAAGACATAGAATTTCAAGTAGGTGACAAGGTATTCTTGAAGGTTTCTCCCTAGAAACGAGTTCTTCGGTTTGGGAAGAAGGGCAAATTGTCCCCAAAATTCATTGGGCCATATGAAGTGATGCAGTTAATGGGTCCGGTGGCATACAAATTGAAGCTTCCATAGGCTTTGGAAAAGATTCATGATGTGTTCCACGTGTTTATGCTACAGAGATACCGATCAGATCCCAGTCATGTGATTGAATTGGAGGAAGTGCAAATACAACCTGACCTGCTGTAAGCACCGTGTCCCGGAGCGGTCCGGATCAGAGGTTACCCTATGATGAAATCAGTGTCCGAGCCTGTATAAAAGGGCTGGATTTGGAGGTTTTAGTCCCACGTTCCACGAGAAATGAGGCTTTTTACCATTCCTGGGCAGAGGGGGGAGAAAACAGAGGTTTTTTCGCGTCAAAAAGCTTTTTGTCCTCCACAGACGGCCAGCCCGTCGCTTCGAGTCACCAACGGCTTGTGGTATTTTCCGACGCCCGTCGGAAAGTCACCGCCCCTGTCAGAACGCCGCCTGGTTTCCCGGAGCATGCAACCGTTCCGACGCCCGTCGGTGGATGTGGCAAGGCCATCGGACGAATCCTTGTGTCAGAAGGATTCTTCCGATGCCCGCCCCCATACACCGATGCCCGTCGGTCGTGTCTGGCTATAAAAGCTCCGGATTTTCACTTGAAAAGGGTTGGGAAAATTTTCAAATGAGGAAACTCTGCCCAATTTCAAGCAAACTCTCTCTCTCTTCCAACAAAACACATTTACTAAGGAAATCTATTTAATCAAGGATCAAATCAATCAAAAGGAACTAAAAACTAATTAGTTTTCTTTAGATTTTGACTCCAAAATCGATCTTTTGAGGGGTTGAAGAAGAAATAGCTCATTTTCTTTCTTTGATCCTTCATCTTTCGCTTCTCGTAGAACGCACGGGGCTCTATTCAACACAAGAATATCACCCAAAGCGATTATCTGAGGGTAAATATTCCAGATTCCTTCTCTATATTATCTCATATTTATTTCTGATTTTGTGGAATTTTGAATATCTGTCATTATTTTCTTTAGATTTTGACTCTCTTATCTCTTTTTGGGATAAAACCCACTTTTTTTACTTTGAAAAGTTTTCTTTTCCATTCTGTTTTTTTCGGAGACAGTGGTGACCGACGGGTCATCTTTATCACCGACGCCCGTCGGTCACCCACCTACAGACGCCCCTCCTTGAGTGACAAACGGACATCTCGGTTACCTTAACCGACGCCCGTCGGTCAGCTGAGGAAGGCCGTCGGTGGGTTCTGTCTCCATCTTTTTAAATCTTTTTTCATCTCTTTCAAGTCTTTTTGGCTTCTTTTATGTTAATTTTATGTATATTAACATCTCTTAACTTTCTATGAGTATATATTGATTCTCTTAGATAATCCCGAGCTTGAGCGGCTGTCTACCATATTCGGAGGACCTCGTCTGGTTTAGTTTCCCTAACCTTCTTGGCTATTTTCTTCATTTTGTTATTTATTGATTATTTTAAGTATACAGATGTACTCCTTTCATATCCCGTTGATGTACATAAATGACTCAATGTTTTATATTCAATAAAATGAGGTTTACACAAAAGCAAGGGTCCAATGCCCTATTTTATCCAATAAAGATCATCACAAATAAAAATCCCCAATTTTAATAATGATGCATGTGAGGACCAAAGTCCTCAAAATAAGCAATGCCCCGATTTATGCATGATCCGCATATTTACGAAAGGGAGTTGTATTCCGCTCCTTGTATTATTGCAATCTATTGCTTCCATTATCTATTTGATCATTTATCGCTTTCAAGATGTGAATAAGTGCGCCTTTTAATCAATTGCATAGTGTGGAGAGAGAGTGAATTATTGATATTAAAATTTGATCATAAAATAATTGAGGTAGAAATAGATGAGAAATCCCGGACCCAGCTCTGATCTTTGGGCTCGAGAGGTTAGAGGTTATCCTCCAAAATACTTCTTGAGTCACGAAGCTTTAGCTCTAATCCTAGGCTCTTTAGGGTGAGAAGTTTCACCTTCCATGACCCCTTGGCTGGCCCAAAATGGATACCAAGCGCGGTCTTAGGCTCTCCGAGGCGAGAGTAACTTTCCCAATGTTCTATTGGGTGGCGACTCCATGAAACCTCCTTGTTGCCCAATATAGATGCACTTGCAATTCATCGCAAGCTGCCAACGGACCCGCAAATGCCCCGATCGCCCACGTGCGGGCGGTCCGAGAGAGGCAGCGCACGAGATCCGGCGTGCATCACGGTGGCGACTCCACTGCGGACGTTTATGGTTCGAGATTTCGATTTGAAAATACCTCTTTTAACATTTATGATTAAAATTTAATTCATAAATTCACTTTCTCTCAAATTTGCATTTGTATATCATTAGAGCCTTAGAATACGCTAGTTTGGTCCCTCTTTTAGCCCCGGTTCGTTCCTGAAGCACCTCCTCATTTTCACTCAATTTGAGGGAGTGTTAAGGATAATCACCAGCCCAAGCCATATACCTTAATGGTATATCAAAATGATGACCCGATCGGTCGCTATGCTCGTGATGAGATAGACCTGTTGGCAGGGATCACGCTTGGGTAGCCTTAAAGAAATATCTCCCTTGTCCAAAGCTCATGTAACGGTCGTAGCTATTTTCCACGGGTGAAAGGAACCTTAATTCCATGCTTGCTGTATGGATCCTCGTGTATTGGGTGAGTCCAGATGTCTCACTTGGTAACCTAGCCAAAGGCTATCATGCCCCGGTAGGGCCATGTCAAAATTTATGGAACGTCCAACTATGTGACGATCATTATCCATCCGCTTGTACATTAGGATAGGAGTGTCATGCTGCCGGTTTTTCGTCGCGCACCATGCGCGTCCATCGGGTCCCTCGTTGACCCTTGGGCAAATCCCACCTAGGAAAGAGACTGCACGACCACGTGTGTGGGAGAAATAAGGGCGGAAGGACCTACTTGCTTGCTTGTGCTCTGTAAGTGTTACATATCACGACCATGCATTATACTTGCATTTCATACATCATGCCTAACTTTTTGTCCCTGCAGCCATCATAGATCTGGCCAGGTGGACTAGATCACCAACCGAACGACTGATCCGAGTTCCTACTCCCGAGCTGTCAGATAGAGAGGGTCTACCAAGAATCTTATCAGAAATTAGTGGTACAGTATCTCAGATGGCAAACTCGCCTAGGGGGGATGACACCACTAGGGCCATGATCGCGAAAGAAGTGGGCCGTCGGTTTGAGGAATTCGAGGGCAGAATGATGAATATGTTGACCGCCTTGGCACAGCAGAATGCTCCACAGAATCCTCCTCCTCCTCCAGTGAGACAGAATGAGCCAGAAGAAGAAAGGGTTGAAAGACGAGAAGAACCTATTCGGCCGCCTCCAGTAGAGTTAAGGTCAGTAGCCTCAGGAGAGCAGAGAAGAAGGCCTGTGCTGAGAATTGATGACGATAGAGATATCGAGGATGATAGGATGAGCATTGCATCTGAGAAGGGGAAGGCGCCTCAAGCTGATGACTTTATTCTGAAAAGGATAGAAGAGAGGTTTGAAGCCATGGCCCGTATGATAGGTAGAGCTCATGGGATGAATCCGGAGGATAAGGACTTGGACGGAGAGGACCCGATCCCTTATAACTTCAAAATGCCGGATGTGCCGAAGTTTGATGGTATTTCTGACCCGACCGCACATGTGAAGCAATATTCTCTGGTCATGAAGGGGACCATGTTGTCCAAGAGGCAGAAAGTAGAATACTTTTGTCTGAGTCTGACCTCTCATGACATTGACTGGTATCATGGCCTTGACCACCGCACTAAAGAAGATTGGGATATGCTCACTGAAGAGTTTTTGAAGCAGTATGACTGCAATACCAGGAAGGAGGTGACTCTAAAAGATCTTGAGCTACTCCAGCAGAAGACCGGGGAATCTTTCCATGATTATCTCACCCGATGGCAGAATCGAGTAATGGAGATGCGCCGAAAGCCTGACACCCAGGATCAGATTCGTTTATTTATCAAGAACGCAAGCCCATACTTGAAAGAGGGGTTGAAGATGAAGGGGTTGAAGGACTGGGAATCCCTCAAAGATATAGCCATCGAAGCAGAGGGAGAATTCTTGGCTCGAAAAGCTAACAATGACAATTTCACCAAAAGGGCTAACCCCGGTCAAGGAACCAGCAGGCCGGCAGGTCCCAGTAACAGCACTAGAAGAACGGGTGAAGTGTCTGCTACTGAGGTAACCACCCAGAGGAAGTTTTCAAACTTGGGAAGACCATTATCCTGGGTCTTGAGGAGATTAATGAAGGAGGGAAAATTGTACCCTCTGGCTCCTAGGCCAGCTTTGACGCAAGGGAAACCTGGACACAAAGATAATGATTTTTGTGCATTTCACCAGCACTCAGGCCATATCACAGATAAATGCAAAGCGCTCTGACACTCTATCCAAGACTTGATTGATAGCAAGCAGATTTCTGACCATGAAAAGAGGGAAATTGAGAAGAAGCCCGGTTATAATGCCGTACCACCACCCGTGTTTATGATCAGCTCTAGCCTGACAGAGTGGTATGTACTGCAAGATCTATATGGGAGAGAGAATTCTGCTGTTGGTTATCCCGAGGATGGCGAGGAGAAGGCAGTTGTGGCTACTCTTGATTGCTGGTCTAGCAGTGAAAGCGGTGGAGAAGCCGAGGATGAGGAAGGAATGAACCTTGATTTGTGGGGCTCCGATGGGGACGAAGGAGAGATAGGGGCTGTAACGAGGAGTGGAAGAGTGATCCCCGAGACTACGAGGCTACCGGAGCCAGTGCAGCCATCAGCAGAGAAAGAGCTAGACGAGAATTAAATTGTCAGACAGTTGAAGAAAACTGCAGCTCAAATATCCATCTGGGATATGTTAAGGCAATCCCCCTCTCATAGGCAGAAGGTAGTAGAAGCTTTGGTTGAGGCCACGGTCACCACCACTATTTCCCCGTCAGAACTTTTGGGTTTAATTAAGGGAGGATCCGAGGAGAGATTGGTCTTTTCTGACGCCGACCAACCTGTTGAAGGCCGCAACCACAACCGACCCTTGTACATCAAAGCGCAGATTAACGACAAGCATACTGCTTGCGTTATGGTAGATGATGGGTCTTCCATCAATGTGTGCCCCCTGATTGCTCTGCAGGCTTTTGGTTTAGATGAGGATACGCTCAGCGGATCGGATCTGACTATCACAACCTATGACCACTCGAGGAGGCAAGCCTCAGGAACCTTTAAGACTTTGGTCAAGACAGGGCCTATTGAAGCGGAGGTTGAATTTGTAGTTCTGCCCATACCCACTAACTTCTCAGCTTTGCTTGGGAGACCCTGGTTTCATAAATTAGGGGGAGTGCCATCCACACTGCATCAGATGATAAAGTTCCCACACGAAGGGGAGGTGGTGACTATCAAAGCGGCCAGGGAGAACCAGGTCTCAGCGCAGGAAATAGCCAATCAGCCATTTAGCGGCTTCCACGTGTCCATGATAAGGGAAGAGTACGGGTCAGTGGATAGCCCAGCTGTGGTTAATATGATGAAGAAGATGCATTATCTCCCCGGGGCTGGCTTGGGCAGAAACTCTCAGGGTTTGCAAACAGCGGTCACTACTCGAGGGCAAAAGAATCGAAAAGGTCTGGGGTATAGAGGTGGCTTCGGCAAGAAGAAGGTAACGAATAAGATCCCCCACATAACAGAGAGCTTCGTACCAGCGTCCTCAGTTTGTGCTTACACTGGCGAGGATGAGCCACATTGGGTAGAGGGGAGGATTGTCCCTGGCTTCGAGATCTTTAACGATGTGTATGACTGGCATGTCGGGTTTGTCAAGACTGTTGAAGACTTCTGGGATGAGGAAGTTATGACTCAGGGTATCACTTGGGACAGATGCGAGCTTGAGGAGGTCATTACTGAGAAGATGATAGCTGCCAGGTTGAAAGGGAAAGGGAAGATAGCAGAATTAGAGCTGAAATTGGAGAATTTGAAATTTTCCTCCGACGAGCCTGAGGGGCCTCTGCTGAATCAGGAAGCCAGTGAACAAGCTGCAACAGCATCAACCTCTAGAGTGGCGAAAGAAGATTCTAGCTTAGACTGTCTTTTTATTCCAGAACTCTTTTATGATGTAAATGATAACTATAATATTATTAATAAGACAAACAATTTCTCTTATTTATGCGATGTTTCTAATAATTTCAACATGCATGAACATGATCATACTCCATCAATTTTTGACATCAATTCCACTGATACAACGCCTTTTAATCTTGGAACCTCAGAAAATTCGAAGGAAATTTTAATAGCATCAAATATAACTCCTGAGGAAAGAAAAAATTTTGAGAGAATAATAAGAAAACATGAAAGAGTCTTTGCCTGGACCTATGAGGACATGCCAGGAATTGACCGAGACGTGGCAGAACATGCTATCCCGACTTATCCGGATTACAAGCCTGTGAAGCAGAAGTTGAGAAGGCTGAGGCCAGAATGGGCTGACAAGGTCAAGGAGGAAATTCGACAGCAAATTGAAGCCGAGTTCCTTGTGGAAGTGCAGTATCCCACATGGCTGGCAAATGTGGTCCCTGTAGCAAAGAAGAATGGGAAGGTCAGAGTATGTGTGGATTACCGAGATCTGAACAAGGCCTGCCCTAAAGATGATTTTCCATTGCCCCATATCGATGTGTTAATAGACAGCGCCGCCAATTGCGTGATGAATAGCTTTGGAGATGGATATGTGGGGTACAACCAAATCCTGAACAAGATAGCTTATCGGGTTAAAACCGCCTTTATCACAGAATGGGGAACCTATGCCTACCGAGTCATGCCTTTTGGTCTAAAGAATGCGGGGGCAACATACCAGAGGATGGCGACCAAGATTCTGAGCGACCTGATTCATAAGGAAGTAGAGGTATATGTCGATGACATGATGGTCAAGTCGGCCACCCGAGAGGGACACTTCGAAGCTCTAGAGAAGTTCTTCACCAGGATCGACAAGTATAATCTGCGACTTAACCCCAAGAAGTGCATTTCGGAGTGACTTCAGGAAAGCAATTGGGACATGTCGTCAGCCAGAGGGGAATAGAAATTGACCCGGACAAGGTGAAAGCCATCAGAGAGATGCCCGTGCCGCAAAAAGAGAAGGATGTTAGGAGTTTCCTGGGCAAGCTGCAGTATGTCAGCCGATTCATTGCCAAGCTCACTTCAATATGCGAGCTTGTTTTTAAGCTGCTTAGAAAGAATCAGCGTGTGGTCTGGAATGAAAATTGCCATAAAGCTTTTGACAGTATCAGGGAATACCTGTTGAATTCGCCAGTGCTAAGGCCGCCGCAGCCGATTAAACCGCTTATCCTGTATTTTGCAGTACAAGGCAGTTCTGTAGGCGCCATGATGGCTCAAGAAGATGAATTTGGGGTGGAGTTTGCAATTTATTACCTCAGCAAGAAGTTCTTGGCGTATGAGATAAAATATGCTGAAGTGGAGAAGATCTGCCTTGCAGTAATTTGGGCGTCAAAGAAACTGAGGCATTACTTCCACTCGTATAAGGTTCAAGCAGTGGCCAAGCAGAATCCGTTAAGATATTTGCAGGAAGCACCGTCTTTGCTTGGAAAGATGGGGAGGTGGCTGCTCTTGCTACAGGAGTTTGATGTACAATACATCACTCGTAAGACTATTAAGGGGCGAACCGTAGCTGAATTTCTTGCTGAGCATCCTATTCAAGGAGACACTCCCGAGTTTACCTTTCCTGATGAGAGCATAGACGCGATTTCTGTTCAGGGATGGCAGTTACACTTCGACGGGGCAGTAAATAACAGGGGAGCCGGAGTTGGAATCATCTTGACAACCCCAGATAATGAGAAACTTCCCCTTGCTAAGAAGCTGAGATACAAAGCAACCAACAATGAAGCCGAATACATAGCGTGCACCTTCGAAGTAGAAGCTTTAGCTGCGTTGGGGGCAAGGAACATAGAAGTCTTTGGTGACTCATCCTTGGTGATCAACCAGATCTGAGGTGAGTGGGCCGTAAAAGAAGAACGGCTGATGCCCTATGTTGAATATTTGAAAGAGATATGTGGGCAGTTTGAGACTTGCACTTTCCACTTCGTGCCCAGAGATGAGAATCATCTAGCTGATGCGTTGGCAACCTTGGTGTCGATGTGGGATAATCCTGAGGGAGTAGCTATGAAACCGGTACTGATTTCAAGTTCTGAGAAGCCCAGCTTTGAGATCAAGCCTGTAATGGAGGTAGAAGTGGAAGATGGGAAACCATGGTACTTCGACATCATGAACTACTTGGAAAACAACAAATTCCCAGAAGAAGCCACTGAAAAAGACTAGAGGATGATCCGTAAGCTATCCGCTCAGTTCATATCCTTAGAAGGGGTGTTGTACAAAAGGCAGTCGGATGGGATTTAGCTCAGGTGCTTGAATGAAAAGGAAGCCCGCAAGGCGATGGAGGAAACCCATGCAGGTGTCTGTGGGGCTTACATGAATGGTTTGACCTTGGCCAAGAAGATTATGAGACAAGGCTTTTATTGTCTTACAATAGACAATGACTGCTCGAAATATGTCAAGCAATGCCAGTTATGCCAACAATATGCAGACTTGAGACACCTGCCAGTATCAGAATTACATAACCTGATGTCACCTTGGCCTTTCGCTGCTTGGGGGATAGATATCATTGGAGAGATTCGCCCTACGGCATCCAATGGACACAGATACATCATAGTCGCGATCCATTATTTTACCAAATGGGTAGAGGTGGAATCCTTCAAGAAGATTGACGCAAGGGATATGGCAAAGTTCATAGAGAGGAATTTGATCTGCAGATATGGTCTTCCTCATCACATAGTGTCCGACAATGGAGTATAGTTCATGGGAGAAACCAGAAAGCTCCTTGAGAAGTATGGTATCGAGCATCATAAATCCTCTCCCTACCGACTGCAAGCGAATGGGGCAGTAGAGGCCACAAATAAGAATATGAAGAAGATCCTGTCCAAAATGGTCCAAACCTACAAAGACTGGGCTGAAAAGTTACCCTTCACCCTGTGGGGATATAGAACAACGGTGAGGACGTCTACAGGTGCTACACCATTTTCCCTGGTATACGGAACAGAAGCAGTGTTGCCAGTAGAGATAGAACTTAAATCACTGAGGGTGGTCATGGAAGCCCAAATTCCAGAGGCCGAATGGGCGCAGCAGAGGCTACAGCACTTGAACTTATTAGATGAGAGTAGGTTGAAAGCCTATTATCATAATCAGATTTACCAGAAGAGATTGGCAAGAACTTTCGGAAAGAAGGTGAGAAAGCATCCGTTGAAAGAAGGGGACTTGGTGTTCAAGCAGATGAGGCCAGGTATGTCGGACATCAGAGGGAAATTCAAACCTACCTGGGAAGGGTCGTACATCCTTAAGAAGCCGCTGTCCAAAGGAGCTGCAATCTTGTTGGATAGTGATGGGAACGAATTCAAAGAACCGATCAATGTCGATAGAATAAAAAGGTTCCACGGCTAAAGACCAAGATAAAAAGAAGAGAATAAAATGCACTGCAAGTCGAAAACCGAAAAAAGGCGGCTGTGCTAAAATTGGGCGCCTCGACAGGGTGAAAACTGAAAAAAGGCATCCTGTGCAAAAATTAGAGGCATGAGAGAAAATGTCCGATCGTGAAAACCCGAGAGGGCCGATCGGTAACAGGAGCTGATGTTGTTAAAGTTTGATTCCTTGTATTGACGGCGCGTAAGCGGCTGAATAAATGTCAAAACTGATCATGTATGTTGAAACTGTATGAAAACGTACACGAATTTGGGAAATAAAATGAATATTATTCTTCTCATTTTTGTCATTTTCTAGTTCTACATTAAAAAGAAGTGTAGTACCAAAAGAAATACATATATAGGCTAAGCTAAGTCCTGCTGCTGCTCTCGCCGACCAGATACTTGAGCCCTCGAGTCCTGTTGTCAGATGCTGGACTAAGGATCCACTTCTTGTACTCATTGGTCGAAGACACAGAATGATTGCTGAACCTCGAGATAACAGTCTTCACTGGTAGTTTGCCCCACAGCTCATGATACCGAGAGGCAAACGCAGCCGAGAGGGCTCCTCCTCGGAAGGACAAGGGAACCCTCACTACATCCTGGGTCGTCCTGAGCTGGCGTGTACATCGAGAGGTGATGCAGAAGGTGGCCTGACGAAGGCCGCAGAGGGGAACACACCCTAATGGCCCGTCAATGACCACATGAGACAGTGGGAGCCAGGCGAACGTGAAGCTGATGTCATCATCTGACAGCTCGCCAAATCGGGCAATGCCTTCACTAGTAGTGGCACACCCATGAAGTCGTCGATGCGGCAGAAAGTGGTTCGGCGAGTACTGTGGGGTAACTCGAGGGGGTGGATCAGACAGCATCTTCAGTTTCTCTTGCAGCCAGATCTGAAAGAAAAAAAAAAAGAAAAAAAAAGAAAAAAAAAGAAAAAAAAAAAGAAGAAAAAAGAAAGAGAAAGAAGAGAAGAAAAAGAAAAAGAGAAAAAGCCGCTGGAGTAAGTAGGGTTTACTTCAGGCAAAAATAAGGCACAGGGTTGTGTGAAAATCCGAAAGGACGTACCTCCCGCTAAGAAAAGCTAGTGTGAAAATCCATAAGGGACGCACTACCTTTAAAATAATGACGTACCTGGAGCAATAAGGGACTACCTTAAAAGGTTGTGGTGGATCCAGAGCTCACCGCGTCCAAGCCTAGAATGGTTTCAGCCAAGACGAGTGGCAAGGGTGATAATCCCAGATGAAAGTCGCCCAAGACTCCGAACAGGCGAGAGTCACCTGTCAAACCCCCTGGAACAACAGTAAGGAAGTTCACCATGCAAAATAAGAATGTGATGCTTACCCGGTAGGTGGGGATATCAGTGAACTGATCCAGAGCCTCGATCAGTGGCCCCAGAGCAAAGAGAGAACCCGGAGAAACCAGCCGGGCGGCCTCGGAGGAAGGTATGCCAAGAGCGATAGCTATGTCCCGGGTCTAGAATAGGCCGCAGCGGGGGACGCAGGGCAGAGCGCTGGGAGGAAACTAGGCTCCGAGAATGGCAGCTAGTTCTTCAGGCAGAGGGCACAGTTCCTGGTAGGTGAACCGAAAGATGTGAAACAGGGGGTTCCAGAAGTGGGTCGCCGCCAGAAGGAGGTTCTGGTCAACTTTCACCCGGCACAGGTATTTCAGCCCAGACAGAGAGGAAAGGGCGCCTTCCTCCCAAGTGTGTTTGTCATCTAAGATACGGTGCATCCTTTGGGCTAGAGGAAAAGACATTTTGAGAAAGATAAATGGCTCAAGATGTTGGAAAATGAAGAGATATAAGAGAAACAAAATTTTGTATGTTTTTATAGGAAAGCGTCACCGACGGCCTACCCGTCTCTCAAGAGAGACGGCCTGGCCGTCGGAAGGAAATCCACCTGGCAGATGCATACGTCAGCATTGCATTCATCACGCGCATTAACTCGCATTTATTGCATGACAGACGGCCAACCCATCGGTCGCTTGTACAGACGCCCTGCCCGTCGGTCATGAAATTCTATATAAGGGCGAGTGACAGACGGTGCAAACGCTACTGTCCCTTTCTTCTTCCTCTCCCAAACCGTTTTTCTAGCGTTTTTTAGTGTTTTTTCAAGCATTCTTCATTTTTCTTCGCGATTTCTTCATATTTTCGCGTTCTATACTCACCGGGTGCTCGAATATTTATAATTTCTCCAGTTTCTACACTCCTCGCGATTCCAAGTAAGTAAATAACCACTTCTTTTGGATTTTATTCAATTTATTTCTTCATTTCTTCTCCTTTTGAACTTTAGGAGTGAGTAGAATGTTTTAGATGCCTTAGAAATTAGGAGGAATGCTGCCTTTTTTTCTTTTAAAATCGAACTTTTGCATGATCACATATAAATAGAATTTTTCTATAATTTTGGTGCTTTAGAACTACACTTTTTTTAGCGCACCATTCTGTGTATATGTTGCTTTTGCGGCCTGATGCCATTATTTTGTGTTGTTGGGGGCACACTCTTGCCGGGGTGCGCCCCATTTACATACGTATATTATTATTGGGGCCTGAGGCCTATGTTATTCCCTTTTCATGCAGGAGGTGAGGCATACCCCTGCCGGGGTGCTGCCCAAATTTTTATTATTTATTCAAGAGTTGAGTATTTTTGTGTATAATGCACGCCCTGGGACCTAGAAAGCCCATTCTTATTCGCTTTAATTATTTCCATGCTGATTGCATGTTGCTTTTTCCATGATGCGTGCGAGGCACATTAGGCTACTTCCTTAGACAGGATGTTTGCTCTTTTCGTTCTTTTATCAATTCTCTATCTTGTTTTGGGCCGCTATTGTCCCGATGAGGCCTAAATCGGCCTTCGCCTTGGAAATAAATTTAAAAATATTTGTTTTGCCAAATTTCCGATATTTAATCTCTTCCCTTTTGCAGGATGCCTCCTAGACGTAGAGCACCGCAGACCCAGCCCGAGCTTGTAGCTCCGGATTGGATGGATGATGAGTCAGCTCAGAGGTATAGAGCGTTGGCTCAGGTAGAGTTTCAGGCCAGTCGTTTTGTGTCCCGTCCATTTCTAGAGGCCCTAGGGTTGGCCCCAGAGTGCGATCTACTTGCCGAGGGTGCTGGGTGGACAGAGTTCCTTGAGCCCTCCTTTCAGACTTTTTCCAGAGGCTACTCGCCAGGTCCTGGCCACTCTCCGCTATACCGGCTTTCAGAGGGCAGATACCGACCCGGGGGTGGTTCAGTTTTTGTTTGACGGCGACCACTTCAGTATTACTAGGCAGATATTTGCTCAGGCTATGGGGCTCCCTACAGAGGAGGGGGTCGAGATCCCGCGGCGAGCTGTTAGACGCGCCCATTGGGCGGCTATTGCCATACCGGGAGTGCTGTACGATCACGATACAGCGAAGAGCACCGTACTAGTGTCTCAGGCACTCCGTTATTT
This sequence comes from Excoecaria cochinchinensis, assembly GCA_947683425.1. Lineage (NCBI taxonomy): Eukaryota > Viridiplantae > Streptophyta > Magnoliopsida > Malpighiales > Euphorbiaceae > Excoecaria > Excoecaria cochinchinensis. The sequence continues at coordinate 2,094,759 of CANTUQ010000129.1, forward strand.
GCACAGAGTGCTTTCCAGTTCGTACCTTGGTCGAGCTGGTAATCCAGGGTCACTTAACGGGACCAAGATCTGGAGCCTCTGGGCTATGGTGGCAGGCTAGCGTCTCAACATTAGCCACGGGATCTTGACCAGAGTCGGCAGAGGGTTGACGCCGGTGGTGATAGTAGGAGGGGTTATCACCCGGTTACTTTTGAGGTTAGGGGTTAACCCTGAGAGGTTGAGAGGACCCTTGCCAGAGGGGATCCATATAGATGCCGCGGCAGCAGTGCAGATGGGGATGATCTCCCAGATTTTAGGCCAGGCAGAGGCCTACAGGGTGTTGACCATTCATGAGACCCGGTAGCTGTTCTCGCTTCCACCCTTGGGTGCAGATCCAGACCACCCGGAGCACCCGGAGGAGCAGCCTCCACAGCCCGAGCCTCAGCCACAGCCCGAGCCTTAGGCTGAGCCTCCGCCAGAGCATCAGCCTCCTCAGCCACAGACTGTGCCACCACCACAGCAGCAGGAGCAGCCTAGGACCCCCTCGGACTTCGACTTCGAGATCACGATGGACGATCTCTTCGCCGCTTCATCGACGTCCAGAGCACCGACTCCAGTCCCATCACCGAGCGCCAGGGTACAGAGGTCTGTCCATGGGCCCTCTGAGAGATACCATCCGTACTCCCGAGGTGACCCAGGGGCATCCACCTCCTCGGCACCATCGCCAGAGCCAGCACCTGCGCAGCCTGATTTCTCTCAGCTCCTCACGTCCATGTTTACCGCCTTAGAGCAGCGGTAGGATGAGAGGGACAGGGCCATTCACGAGAGGTTGGATCGCCAGCAGGCTGCCATTTAGGAGCAGTCCCAGTCGGTGGAGCGCTTAGCCCGAAGCAGGCCGGCTACATTGAGCATACGACGCGGGAGCAGGCTCGAGCCTTGGATGTTTTCAGGGATGAGTAGGTTCGGACCTTAGGGGCCTTCAGAGGTGATCAGTTGAGGCTGATCGAGCAGATTATTCAGGGCCAGAGGGAGTTAAGGCAGCAGCTCGCTCATGATTTGAGGACGTCATAGGACCAGGCGTCTCAGAGGGTCGATACGACCCTACAGATGATTGATGAGTCACTCGACTCTCTGAGATCCCGCGTCCAGGCGATAGAGGGGATTCTCCCACCTCTTTCTCAGACCATGAGGGAGTTTAGAGAGCAGACGGAGCAGAGCCTGGAGCAGAGGAGAAAGGCCGCCAGCGAGCAAACCATTCAGTTGAGCCAAGCCTTCAAGAAGTTAGGGGACAAGGTTTCTGAGACCTTAGGGTTTATGAGTACCTGTACCCAGCCCTTCTTGGATGGTTACGCTCAGATCCGGTTCAGGCGGGCCCATGATCACGAGGCAGGACCCTCCACGGCTCAGCCACCTCCACCTCCTCCAGGGACCGTGCATATATCGGATGATGAGGATCCCAATTAGCCCTCCGACTACACACCTCTCTGATCTTCAGGGAGTTATTTTTGTATCTTTTGTACATTTATATTTTGTATATGCACTGTACAAAGCTGACGTTTCTAGTGAAAAAATTTTTGCTTCATTATTACATGATCATTCGATTGTTAATTGTTTAATCACATCACAGAAAGTGTATGATCTCATATTTACTTACGTGTCAATAAAAATGACAATATAACAAAAACAAAAATGATCAATAACAACTCAATAAAGAAAATGGAAAAAAGAATGAAAAATGAAAAATGAAACATGGCATAGCAAATAAAGCAAGATCATGCCATCAATAGACAGGTTAAAAGATAACCGCTCAAACATGAGCTAACAAAATCTTTTATCACACAGGTACAGAGAAATACCAATCTGAACATAGACATCGATTAAAAAGATCTCTTTTGGAACAAGGAACCCGGCGAGGTTTCCTCATCTCATGTAGCCAGAGCATGCTGCATCTCACCAGATCGAGGTTGTAGCCAGAGCATGCTGCATCTCACCAGATCGAGGTTGTAGCCAAAGCATGTTGCATCTCACTAGATCGAGGTTGTAGCCAGAGCATGCTGCATCTCACCAGATCGAAGCTGCGGTCAGAGCATACCACACTTCACCAGATCGAGGTTGTAGCCAAAGCATGCTGCATCTCACCAGATCGAGGTTGTAGCCAAAGCATGCTGCATCTCACCAGATCGAAGCTGCGGTCAGAGCATACCACAGTTCACCAGATCAAGGTTGTAGCCAAAGCATGCTGCATCTCACCAGATCGAAGCTGCGGTCAGAGCATATCGCACTTCAAATTGGGGTTGTAGCCAAAGCATGCTGCATCCTGCCAGGTACCTACAGGTCGAGACAAGACCGATGGAAGTATCTTCGCATCACCGAGCGGATCGAGACAAGGTCCACCCGAGAAGGCACGGAGGGTGAAAAGCCGTCGCACGTAAGCTTACTTTCTGACCTTTCTCTGAGTTTTGGCTTATCTAGGCGCTTGTGCACTAGTTGCTCCAAAACTGGGGGCAACTGTAAGCACCGTGTCCCGGAGCGGTCCGGATCAGAGGTTACCCTATGATGAAATCAGTGTCTGAGTCAGTATTAAAGGGCTGGATTTGGAGGTTTTAGTCCCACGTTCCACGAGAAATGAGGCTTTTTACCATTCCTGGGTAGAGGGGGGAGAAAACAGAGGTTTTTTCGAGTCAAAAAGCTTTTTGTCCTCCACAGATGGCCAGCCCGTCTGTGAAGTCAGCCCGTCGCTTCAAGTCACCGACGGCTTGTGGTATTTTTCGACGCCTGTCGAAAAGTCACCGCCCCTGTCAGAACGCCGCCTAGATTCCCGGAGCACGCAACCGTTCCGACGCCCGTCGGTGGATGTGGCAGGGCCGTCGGATGAATCCTTGTGTCAGAAGGATTCTTCCGATGCCCGCCCCCATACACCGACGCCCGTCTATCGTGTCTGGCTATAAAAGCTCCGGATTTTCACTTGAAAAAGGGGGGGGAATTTTCAAAGGAGGAAACTCTGCCCAATTTCAAGCAAATTCTCTCTCTCTTCCAACAAAACACATTTACTAAGGAAATCTATTTAATCAAGGATCAAATCAATCAAAAGGAACTAAAAACTAATTAGTTTTCTTTAGATTTTGATTCCAAAATCGATCTTTTGAGGGGTTGATGAAGAAATAGCTCATTTTCTTTCTTTGATCCTTCATTTTTCGCTTCTCGTAGAACGCGCGGGGCTCTAATCAACACAAGAATCTCACCCAAAGCAATTATCTGAGGGTAAATATTCCAGATTCCTTCTCCATATTATCTCATATTTATTTCTGATTTTGTGGAATTTTTGAATATCTGTCATTATTTTCTTTTATTTTGACTCTCTTATCTCTTTTTGGGATAAAATCCATTTTTTTTTACTTTGAAAAGTTTTCTTTTCCATTCTGTTTTTTTCGGAGACAGTGGTGACCGACAGGTCATCTTTATCACCGACGCCCGTCGGTCACCCACCTACAGACGCCCCTCCTTGAGTGACAAACGGACATCTCGGTTACCTTAACCGACGCCCGTCAGTCAGCTGAGGAAGGCCGTCGGTGGGTTCTGTCTCCATCTTTTTAAATCGTTTTTCATCTCTTTCAAGTCTTTTTGGCTTCTTGTATGTTAATTTTATGTATATTAACATCTCTTAACTTTCTATGAGTGTATATTGATTCTCTTGGATAATCCCGAGCTTAAGCGGCTGTCTACCATGTTCGGAGGATCTCGTCTGGTTTAGTTTCCCTAACCCTCTTGGCTATTTTCTTCATTTTGTTATTTATTGATTATTTTATGTATACGGATGTACTCCTTTCATATCCCGTTGATGTACAAAAATGACTCAATGTTTTATATTCAATAAAATGAGGTTTACACAAAAGCAAGGGTCCAATGCCCTATTTTATCCAATAAAGATCATCACAAATAAAAATCCCCAATTTTAATAATGATGCATGTGAGGACCAAAGTCCTCAAAAAAAGCAATGCCCCGATTTATGCATGATCCGTATATTTACGAAAGGGAGTTGTATTCCGCTCCTTGTATTATTGCAATCTATTGCTTTCATTATCTATTTGATCATTTATCTCTTTCAAGATGTGAATAAGTGCGCCTTTTAATCAATTGCATAGTGTGGAGAGAGAGTGAATTATTGATATTAAAATTTGATCATAAAATAATTGAGGTAGAAATAGATGAGAAATCCCAGACCCAGCTCTGGTCTTTGGGCTCGAGAGCTTAGAGGTTATCCTCCAAAATACTTCTTGAGTCACGAGGCTTTAGCGCTAATCCTAGGCTCTTTAGGGTGAGAAGTTTCACCTTCCATGACCCCTTGGCTGGCCCAAAATGGATACCAAGCGCGGTCTTAGGCTCTCCGAGGTGAGAGTAACTTTACCAATGTTCTATTGGGTGGCGACTCCATGAAACCTCCTTGTTGCCCAACATAGACGCACTTGCGATTCATCGCAAGCTGCCAACGGACCCGCAAATGCCCCGATCGCCCACGTGCGGGCGGTCCGAGAGGGGCGGCGCACGGGATCCGGCGCGTGTTACACCTGCCTTATGAAGAGTACCCAGTGAAAATCTTGGCCAGAGAGGTCGGTGTGACGCGCGCCGAACCTAGCTAAAGCCCTCGTTGAACCCGCTTTTAGGGCTCGAGGGATTAGTTCGTGTCTTTTGATCTTGGGTGCCATGAGACATCTTGGATGCCTCCTTCCCAAAAGAACAATGGTAAGGAACATCTAGCCTCACGACACCTTTAGGCACCTTTGAGGTATTTTGGAGTTACCACCCAATTTGCAAGATATTGGGAAAGGTCTCTAACCTCTTATTGGTCTAGACCAGAGAATAGTGTTCAAAACTTCACTCTTATTTATACTTTGGTTAATTATAAATGAGTTTTTAACCTCCTAAAATTCTATTCCTCATCTCACACGATTAATGCGTTTAAATTAAAAGGTGCACTGCAAGCATCAAAAAAATGATAAAGGAAAGCGATAAACAAAGCAGTAAATAATGCAATAAAAGAAAGCAAATAAACATTCCAAGCACACAATTACAAGGGAAATTGGAGCGGAATACAATCCCAATAAAATAAGATTAAAAATATAAGTTGGGACGGAATATAATCCCAAATGGAAATTAAATAATGTTGCCCCAAAATTAATTACAAGGGCCCAAAAAGAAAATGAATAGAAATTTAAAATAGTCAAACAAAATCAAACATAAGAAAACCATACATAAATTGGGATATTCGTTAGGTTTAGGAACGTTGGTTCCTTCGCACTTGTTTGAAGGTTTAAGAACATTGGCTCCTTCGCACTTATTCGAAAAGGGGTCGAAGAGTTGTTTGATTGTTGGATTGAAAAGCGGATGAGTGATCCCATTTTGGAGAAAATTAACTCTTCATTTTATTTGTGATATTTTTTATTTTTTTGGCTAAAACGAGGGACATTGATCCCAATTTTATTAGTAAAAATTCCGATTTAATTATAAAAGTGTTTTTGTGATTTTTTATCTCACGTGTGCATAAATAAAATTTTTATTTTCTTATAAGCAAGCACAACACAAGGGAGGGAAATAAGAAAGGTCTCACCAAAACCGACGTGATGCTCCACGATCGTGACCCATATAGGAAGTCACGGGGACACTCACATAATGCGACCCAAATTAAATCCCAAACAGAAAAGTAACATCAAAAATATTAGTAATAATCCTAAAGATTAAGCGACTAATGACAAAATAAATATATGACGTGCTCATTTAATATGCCAAGAAATTCACATGCAAATTAAATTAAAAGAATCATGCAAAGACCTAAAATAATAATAGAAGCTAATATCAAAGTAATAGAATAGCAATAATAATATCAACAGTGTAAAACAAACATGGAAGTATAATATTAATAATAACGATGAATAACAATAATAATATGATGCAATAATAATAATAATAATAATGATGATGATGATGATGATGATAATAATAATAACAGCCAATAATAATAATAACATAAACACAGTTATGAATAAATACAATAATGCTAATAATAATAATAATAATAATAATAATAATAACAACAAATGATAATAAAACCAGCCAATGTCAACAATGAACACGAATAGCAAAAATAATGGTAATGATAAGGTTAACAAATAATAATAATAATAATAATAATAATAATAATAATAATAATAATAATAATAATAATAATAATAATAATAACAATAACACAAACAAAATGATAAATAATGATAATACGGAATATACATAGGGTGAAATACTAATAATATTAACAGCATGAAATGATAATATTAAAAAGAGAAACCAACGATGAAGACATCATTAGTGAGCAAATAGGACCACAAAACCAAGTTAAAACCACTTAACATGTCAAAAACCACAATTCCATTAAGAATGTTATGTAACACCCCAAAACCACCCCATTAGTTTGAGCCTGTCCGTGTCTGTATGTGTGTATTTTTATGTGTTGCATGTATGTGTTAATTTGGATTATTTATTTAATTTATGTGTGTGTGTGTGTTAGTATGAGAAGAGGAGATAGGTTAATGTGAGAGTGAAGGCATGGAGGTAGGGTGTGAGCAAGAGAAAGCTTTGTGTGTGTGTTAGAGTATGGGAGTAGGGTGTGTTAGGGGGCATTTATCCTATGGGGAGAGTGACATGTGGCATAAGGGATAAGTTAGCATTTAATGGGTTTGAGAGAGAGAGAGAGAGAAGGCAGCCTTCCCTTTTGATTCCCGTTCTTCTTCTCCTTCCTCACGCCACTCTCTTCTTTTCTTTTTCTTCTTCTTCGTTCTTCCTTTTCTTTGCACAATCTTGCTTCCTCTTCTTTATTTAAGTAACTAGAGTTGTTTAGATTGTGATTTTGAAGCTCAAAGGTGAGTAGGGGTTATTGATGTCTTAGATTCTTCTCCTTCCTCTTCTCTAGGTTTTAAGTATTTGAATATGTTTATGTGGGTTATTATAGAATTAATTATAGTTGTTGTGGGTTTGTGGTTAAGATAAGTCTCCTAGACCGGAAAAAGGGAAAGAAATCACTAGCGGGAGCAGAGCTCACGAGTAGAAGCAGAGGAGATCAGGTTTGGGAACGTTTGTCTTTTGCACATATTTGTGATATGAGTTAGATGTTTGCATTTTGCTTTGGGTGGAGTTATGAGTTGGGTAACTATGGCTTAAATTGAATTAAGCATGATATGTGATGCTAGAGGGTGTGTATTGTTTGAAGAATTTGCAAGAAATCATGTGGATAGTTGCAATCAGTGTTAAAATTATTGTTTTGGGATTTCTTGAAATTGAGCATGTATTTGGCTTGATTTAATTGAAATAAATGGTGATAAAGCTGGGTTTTTAATTATATTATGAGTTATTGATGCTTGTGTTGCTTACTTTTGAGGTTTAGAATCAATTTTGGAAGTTTGAATGTGTTTAGTGAGAGAATTCTGCAGATTTTGGGCGTAAGAGCTGAAAAACCCGTATCTGTCGCGATCGCGACACTATCGCGAGCGTGACAGAGCGCAGAGGTTTCAGCCCTCGCGCCGGCGCGAGAGGTGTCGCGCCGAGGAGCTCGAAGGGAGCTCTCTGTCGCGAGCGCGACAGAGTGCTCAATCTCCGAGCATGTGCAAGGCTCACAACCCTCGCGAGCACGACAGAGAGCATCACCTATGTCCTCTGGCGAGCATGAGGTCACTCGCGATCGTGAGACGAGGCGGGGAGGAGTATTTTGGCTTCTGTCGCGAGCGCGACAGACGTGACTTCCAAATTTGGTTTCTTCTCCTTTTTGCTTGATGAGTTGGGTTCTTTTGCATGCACTCTTTCATTAAAGCCTTGACCACTTATTTAAAGGAATAACATGTATGATAACTTAATAAATTTCGTATAACCTGCTAATGTCGGATAAGTGGATAGTTAGGCATGCCTAATAGAGTTATGTGTTGTTGCAGCTATGTGTACGATTTTGGACCTTGATCAGGTCCCCTGATCAGATCCTCGCGATCCTTCTGTTTGAATCTTTCTTAAGATTCTACGTGAAAACAATTTGGAACAAAATTAAAAAGAATGTTTTGATACCTTCGGGTATCTATGTATTTATAATACGATACCGATACTCTCAAGTATTTATGTGTACTCGTTATCCACTCATTATGATTAAGCAGGTGTCAGTGTGTCCTTGTACAATAATTTTGGATGATAATATAAATATTTGAATTAACTATGTATGATTCCATATCTATAATTGTATCATTATTATGTGCTTTCTGTTGTCGTCACTGTGAGTGGCGGTTATGCATTTGTGTGTCCCCACTAAGCGATTTCGCTTAGCATGGGTGTTTAACCGTGCAGGTGTGGAAGGTTGAGTACGCATAGTCTGGGCGTGTCGCATCGGGAAGGCCAACACAACTAGAGATTGGGGTTTTATAGTATAGGCTTTCCTTTCTTTTGTAGCAGATATAATGTTTTGGTTGGCCTTTGGAACAATGTACCTTGGGCTTTTGTATATTTGTTTTGTTTATATATGTTGTAAATGTAAAGACCTCTTTTATGTATATTAATAAAGTATTCACTTTGTTCAGTATCACTCTTCCTTCTTTCAAAGTTTTACTTTATCCCTGATATGTCATTTTGTATGCGATGTTTTCCTATTTGTACTTGTGGGATGTGACACTCCTATCTAACTTGGATCCTTCTCCCTCTAATCCGAGGAGAAGTTTCCATTGTATAGGTTGGGGTGTGACATTAGGTGGTATCAGAGCTACTGGGTTAGATGTTACTGGGTTTCAGTGTGTTAGCTAGTTTGTTGGAGTTGTGTTGGCCTGATGCGCACTGCGTTTATGTTTTGTAGTTATGGAGTCCGTTCGTGGATCGCTTGAGGGGTCAGCGGAAAGTGCGAATCCCCAAGAGCAAGATCCCTCAGTTTCTGGTCCGGCTCAACCTCCTAGGAGGCGACCTGAGGTGCCTATGGGACCGTTTGAGGCGATGCTTCAGAATATGATGAGGGTACTTGAAAGGGTAACAGCACCAAGTGCCCCTATTGAGAAGTTAAAAAAGCATGGTGCAGAGGATTTCTTTGGTACTGGCATAGATGAATCTAATAAAGCAGAGATGTGGATAGAGAAGACGTCCAGAGTACTTAGAGAGATCAAATGTCCACCAGAGCAAGAAGTGGAGTGTGCACTGTCTTTGTTGCAAGGCTCTGCTTATGATTGGTGGAGGCTAGTGGCTAGTCAACCGCAGGTTCCTGAACCGATTACATGGGAATTTTTTGAGAGTGAGTTCCACAACCGGTATGTAACTAAAGCATATAAGGAGGCCAAGTGGGCACAGTTTCTAACTCTCAAGCAAAGAATGATGTCGGTGGCTGAATATGAAAATGAGTTTAACAAGCTTAGTAAGTATGCACCACCAAGGGTTCTCACAGAGGAGTTCAGATGTCAACATTTTGAATCAGGCTTGAATGAGTCTTTGAAGGTGATGTTAATCTCTTTAATGTCGGCTCCGAATGTGAATTATTATCAGTTGGTTCAAGCAGCCTTGAGGGCGAAGCGTTCTGAGAATATTCTAAGAGAGAAAGCTCAAAGAAGGAAGTCTGTAAGAGGTGGCTCTTCTTCAGGCAAGAGGCCGAGGGAGTCGAAAGGAAACCTTGCTGATGAGTCTGCAGCTAGTCCGGCCCCTAGAGGGAGGAGACAGGGTTCTTCCAGGGGATCGGGCACAGGTAGAGGAGATGGCACTCCCAGATGTACTCATTGCAACAAACAACATTGGGGTGAGTGTCGATGGTTAACAGGAGGTTGTTTCAGATGTGGTTCTACGGACCATCTTCTTGCGAATTGTCCGAGTCGGTATGGAGATCCTTCGGGGCAACAGGAAGGGAGCCGAGCTAGATCTAATGTACCTCAAGGAAGCCGTAATCGGGGAAGAGGAAGGGGTCGTGGTGGATGGCCTCGAGAGAGAGAACCCTCAGAATCAGTTGATCGCCCTGTGCCGACAGCTAGCAGGGCCTATGCTATGAAGGCTCGAGAGGAACATAATGCTCCCGAAGTGATTGCCGGTAAGTTCTCTTTGTTTGACTCTGAAGTTTATGCTTTGATTGACCCGGGCTCTACCCATTCTTATGTGTGTTCTGGCAAGTTATGGGATAGTTTGGGAAGTGAAGAAAAGATGGAATATGAGATTTGTGTATCCAGTCCGTTGGGTCAGAGTGTTATGGTTAATCGGGTGTGTCGGAAGTGTCCTTTAAAGATTCAGGGTACATAGTTTGTCATGGATTTGATTTGCTTGCCGTTCCATGAGTTTGATATTATTCTGGGGATGGATTGGTTGGATAAGCACCGGGCCGTAGTGGACTGTCATAGGAAGGTAATGGTTTTGAAGGATAAAGATCAAGTACCTGTTATTGTGAAGGGAATTGGAAGCAGTTCTCTGCATAACGTGGTATTAGCTATGAAAGCCAGGAGATTTATCAGGAAGGGTTGTAAAGCGTTTATGGCTGTGGTTTTGGATTCTCGGAGAGGACAAGTTAAAATTCAAGACATTCCTATTGTAAAAGATTTTGTAGATGTCTTTCCGGAAGAATTACCGGGATTACCTCCCAAGAGAGAGGTCGAATTGTCAGTCGAGATTGTCCCAGGGACAGCTCCGATTTCTAAGGCTCCTTACCGAATGGCCCCAGTGGAATTGAAGGAATTGAAAAGTCAGTTACAGGAGTTGTTGGACAAAGGATTCATTCGGCCCAGTGTATCACCGTGGGGCGCTCCAGTGCTGTTTGTCAAGAAGAAGGATGGAACCCCACGGATGTGCATTGATTATCGACAGCTTAATAAAGTGACTATCAAGAATAAGTATCCATTGCCGAGGATTGAAGACCTTTTTGATCAGTTGAGAGGAGCTGGGGTATTCTCTAAGATAGACTTGAGATCAGGATATTACCAGTTGGGGGTTAAAGAAGCAGATGTGGCGAAGATGGCTTTTCGGACGCGTTATGGTCACTACGAATTTCTAGTGATGCCTTTCGGTTTGACCAACGCGCCTGCAGCCTTTATGGATCTGATGAACCGAGTTTTCCGACCGTATCTGGACAAGTTTGTCGTGGTATTTATTGATGACATTTTGGTATACTCCAGAGATCGAAAGGAACATCTTAGGTTGGTGTTGCAAATGCTAAGAGATCATCAACTGTATGCGAAACTCAGTAAATGTGAGTTTTGGTTGAAAGAAGTGGCCTTTCTTGGACATATAGTGTCAGCAGAGGGTGTACGTGTTGATCCAAGTAAGATTGAAGCAATTGTAAATTGGATGCCTCCAAAGAGTGTGCCAGAGGTGAGAAGTTTTCTGGGTTTAGCAGGGTATTATTGACGGTTTGTTCAGGGGTTTTCAGTTTTAGCCTCTCCTCTAACCAAGCTACTTCGGAAGGATGTTAAGTTTGTATGGACTGAGAAGTGTCAAGCCAGTTTTGATCGTTTAAAAGAGTTATTGGTTAAAGCTCCTGTGCTCACACAGCCGGTTTCGGGTAAAGAGTACACTATGTACAGTGATGCTTCGGGAGTTGGTTTAGGTTGTGTTCTGATGCAAGGGGATAAAGTTGTAGCTTATGCATCGAGACAGTTGAAGCCTCATGAGCGGAACTATCCGACCCACGATTTGGAGTTACCAGCGGTAGTGTTTGCCCTTAAAGTATGGCGGCACTACTTATATGAGGAGACGTGCAGAATTTTTACTGATCATAAGAGTCTCAAGTATTTGTTAACTCAGAAGGAGTTGAATTTGAGGCAACGGAGATGGTTGGAGCTATTCAAGGATTATGATTGTATTATTGACTACCATCCGGGTAAAGCTAATATAGTGGCAGATGCTCTCAGTAGGAAGTCTATGTCTGCGTTGCTAGCTAGCCGAGGCAGATGGAGATTTGATTCTGAAGGTGCTCTGATTGCTCGACTTAAAGTTAAGCCAAGTTTGAGATCGAAAATTGCAAAGGCCCAGTTAGATGACCATGTGCTACAGCGTGTTTGTCAAGTAGTGAAAGAGGGCAAACCGACTGAATATTTGATAGACGGAGAAGGAGTGCTTAGGCACGGTAATCAGTTATGTGTACCTAATGTGGGTGAGTTAAGGAAGAAGCTATTGCAAGAAGCTCACTCCTCAGTCTTTACTATGCATCCTGGTGGGGACAAGATGTATCAAGATCTGAAGCAATTTTACTGGTGGCCAGGCATGAAAAGAGATATAACAGAATTTGTTTCAAGATGTCTCACCTGTCAGCAAGTGAAAACCGAGCATCAAGTGCCATCGGGATTGTTTCATCCCTTACCCATTCCCCAATGGAAGTGGGATGACATCACGATGGATTTTGTATCTGGCTTGCCTATGACTCAGCGTAAGCATGATTCAGTATGGGTTATAGTGGATCGATTGTCGAAGTCCGCGCATTTTCTGCCAGTGCGGTTGGATTATTTGATGGATAAGTTAGCGGAGCTTTATGTAAATGAGATAGTTCGACTACATGGGATTCCGTTATCCATTGTGTCTGACCGAGATCCGCGTTTTACATCCAAGTTTTGGAAAGAGCTTCAGGCGGCTTTGGGAACTCGATTAAATTTCAGCATCGCTTTTCATCCACAAACCGATGGTCAATCAGAGAGGGTTATTCAGGTTTTGGAAGATATGCTCCGGGGTTGTGCTTTGGAGTTTTCAGGAAGCTGGGATCGGTATGTGTCCTTGATGGAATTCGCGTATAATAACAGCTATTAGGTGAGCATTGGTATGGCTCCTTACGAAGTATTGTATGGACGAAAATGTAGAACACCAGTGTGTTGGACTAAATTATCAGAAAAGGCTATGATAGGTCCAGATATAGTGCGGGATACCGAAGAGAAAGGGTTGTGCAACAGAACTTGAAAGCAGCTAAGGACCGACAACGTTCTTATGCTAATCTGAAGTGCAGAGATATTCATTACGAAGTAGGTGATAAAGTTTTCTTGAAAGTGTCACCGTGGCGAAAGGTTCTCCGTTTTGGAAGGAAAGGCAAACTAAGTCCACGCTTTATTGGACCATATGAGATCTTAAGAAAAGTAGGTCCAGTAGCGTATCAGTTAGCTTTGCCTATGGAGTTAGCTAGACTACATGATGCTTTCCATGTATCTATGCTTCGGAGATATCGGTCTGACCCTTCGCATGTGTTACCAGTGCAAGATATCCGGATTCAACCAGACTTTTCTTATGATGAAGAACCGAAAAGGATATTGGATAAAGAAATCAGACAACTCCGGAATAAACAAATACCATTGGTTAAGATCTTATGGCAACATCTTGGTATTGAGGAAGCTACATGGGAACCAGAGAAAGCCATGAGATTGCAATACCCTCAGTTGTTTGAAGCAGGTAAGAATTTCGAGGACGAAATTCTGTTAAGTGGGGGAGTATTGTAACACCCCAAAACCACCCCAGTAGTTTGAGCCTGTCCGTGTCTGTATGTGTGTATTTTTATGTGTTGCATGTATGTGTTAATTTGGATTATTTATTTAATTTATGTGTGTGTGTGTGTTTTAGTATGAGAAGAGGAGATAGTTAATGTGAGAGTGAAGGCATGGAGGTAGGGTGTGAGCAAGAGAAAGCTTTGTGTGTGTGTTAGAGTATGGGAGTAGGGTGTGTTAGGGGGCATTTGTCCTATGGGGAGAGTGACATGTGGCATAAGGGATAAGTTAGCATTTAATGGGTTTGAGAGAGAGAGAAAGAAGGCAGCCTTCCCTTTTGATTCCCGTTCTTCTTCTCCTTCCTCACGCCACTCTCTTCTTTTCTTTTTCTTCTTCTTCGTTCTTCCTTTTCTTTGCACAATCTTGCTTCCTCTTCTTTATTTGAGTAATTAGAGTTGTTTAGATTGTGATTTTGAAGCTCAAAGGTGAGTAGGGGTTATTGATGTCTTAGATTCTTCTCCTTCCTCTTCTCTAGGTTTTAAGTATTTGAATATGTTTATGTGGGTTATTATAGAATTAATTATAGTTGTTGTGGGTTTGTGGTTCAGAGGAGTCTCCTAGATCGGAAAAAGGGAAAGAAATCGCTAGCGGGAGCAGAGCTCACGAGTAGAAGCAGAGGAGATCAGGTTTGGGAACGTTTGTCTTTTGCACATATTTGTGATTTGAGTTAGATGTTTGCATTTTGCTTTGGGTGGAGTTATGAGTTGGGTAACTATGGCTTAAATTGAATTAAGCATGATATGTGATGCTAGAGGGTGTGTATTGTTTGAAGAATTTGCAAGAAATCATGTGGATAGTTGCAATTAGTGTTAAAATTGCTGTTTTGGGATTTCTTGAAATTGAGCATGTATTTGGCTTGATTTAATTGAAATAAATGGTGATAAAGCTGGGTTTTTAATTATATTATGAGTTGTTGATGCTTGTTTGCTTACTTTTGAGGTTTAGAATCAATTTTGGAAGTTTGAATGTGTTTAGTGTGAGAATTTTGCAGATTTTGGGCGTAAGAGCTAAAAAACCCGTATCTGTCGCGATCGCGACACTGTCGCGAGCGGGACAGAGCGCGGAGGTTTCAGCCCTCGTGCTGGCGCGAGAGATGTCACGCCGAGGAGCTCGAAGGGAGCTCTCTGTCGCGAGCATGACAGAGTGCTCGATCTCCGAGCATGTGCAAGGCTCTCTTCTGTCGCGAGCGCGACAACCCTCGCGAGCGCGACAGAGAGCATCACCTACGTCCTCTCGCGAGCACGAGGTCACTCGCGATCGCGAGACGAGGCGGGGAGGAGTATTTTGGCTTCTGTCGCGAGCGCGACGGACGTGACTTCGAAATTTGGTTTCTTCTCCTTTTTGCTTGATGAGTTGGGTTCTTTTGCATGCACTCTTTCATTGAAGCCTTGACCACTTATTTAAAGGAATAACATGTATGATAACTTAATAAATTTCGTATAACCTGCTAATGTCGGATAAGTGGATAGTTAGGCATGCCTAATAGAGTTATGTGTTGTTGCAGCTATGTGTACGATTTTCGACCCTGATCAGATCCTCGCGATCCTTCTGTTTGAATCTTTCTTAAGATTCTACGTGAAAACAATTTGGAACAAAAATAAAAAGAATGTTTTGATACCTTCGGGTATCTATGTATTTATAATACGATACCGATACTCTCAAGTATTTATGTGTACTCGTTATCCACTCATTATGATTAAGCAGGTGTCAGTGTGTCCTTGTACAATAATTTTGGATGATAATATAAATATTTGAATTAACTATGTATGATTCCATATCTATAATTGTATCATTATCATGTGCTTTCTCTTGTCATCACTGTGAGTCGCGGTTATGCATTTGTGTTTCCCCACTAAGCGATTTCACTTAGCATGGGTGTTTAACCGTGCAGGTGTGGAAGGTTGAGTACGCATAGTCTGGGCGTGTCGCATCGGGAAGGCCAACATAACTAAAGATCGGGGTTTTATAGTATAGGCTTTCCTTTCTTTTGTAGCAGATATAATGTTTTGGTTGGCCTTTGGAACAATGTACCTTGGGCTTTTGTATATTTGTTTTGTTTATATCTGTTGTAAATGTAAAGACCTCTTTTATGTATATTAATAAAGTATTCACTTTGTTCAGTATCACTCTTCCTTCTTTCAAAGTTTTACTTTATCCCTGATATGTCATTTTGTATGCGATGTTTTCCTATTTATACTAGTGGGATGTGACACTCCTATCTAACTTGGATCCTTCTCCCTCTAATCCGAGGAGAAGTTTCCATGGTATAGGTTGGGGTGTGACATGTTAGAAGCAAGTTATGAACGTATAATGACAGAAAAATGATAATATTAACGATAATAAATTATATGTAAAACAAATGTGCATGGGTCCAATGATATTACCCTCAGAGATATGTATTCGAAAAATGAGATGTCTCAATCATTCGCCTTGTCGGAATTTCGGTAAAAACGAAGAAAATGTCCAAGAAGAAAATCCAAGTTTAAATGAGGTAAACTTGGGATAATATAGGTGGGGATGACGCAAACAAAGAAAATAAATTTTTCTTTATTTGAAATGAGCTCCCCCCGACTGAAAATCTTTTGAAGAAAACTAAGAAGGAGAGTAAAAATCAAACCTTTAAAAATCTAAAAATCTTTTGGATAAAAAACTTCCTCTGCTTCCTCTAGTTTTAGAGAAAACCAGTTCTTTTCTTTTTAGTCAAAAATGCCGATCCCCTAAAATGAAAGCCAAGCTCTCTTTTTGATTTTCTGTCTTGCCCAAATATTGAAAGAGACAAAGAGTGCTTTCATTCTTAGATTATCAAAAATTGCACCAAATCGTGAAAGAAACAGAAAAAAAAAACAGACTGAAAATTAACCAGAAAATGCAAGTACACGCAGGGGCTAAAGAAAATGCCTGCGTGAAGCACCCTCGATGCGCGCCCCAGGGGGCACGCGTGCAGCCTCCGCAGCATGTGCACTCGCAGGCACACGCCGCTCCCGCTTGGGCGCGGCCCGTATGCGTTGCACGCGAATAAGAGAAAAAAGAAAAATAAAATAAAATAAAAGTGAAATTAAATAAAAATAAGAGTAATAATCCGAATTTTTGAATCGAAATTTTTTTTAGAGGAACAAAGGGAATTTTTGACAAGGGGGACATCATTTTTGACACCTTTGCTTGTGGCAAGTGCCATTTTTATCATCGGATATTCCTGATCTTGGACCGCCTCCAGACCCGGTGTCTACAGTTGCACCCAATTTTGGGGAACTTAGAACTCAGGTGCCTAAGTGAGCCAAAATTCTGAAGAGGAGGGGAGAGACGTGTACCTGAGGCGGTCTCTTTCCCAAAATGGCTGGCATTATTGGTGTAGTTGTTTCTATGTTACTGGTGTATTGTCTTTTTGTTGAATTGATAGTGCCGTGATCGTGCTAACCCTCTGTAGAGCGGTAGTGTCGTCATCATGCTAACCCTTGTGAAGTGGTAATGCCGTGGTCATGCTAACCTTCTGTAGAATGGTAGTGTCGCCATCGTACTAACCCTTGTGAAGTGTTAGTGTCGTGGTCGTGCTAACCTTCTGTAGAATGGTAGTGCCACCATGGTGCTAACCCTTATGAGGTAGTAGTATCGTGGTCGTGCTAACCTTCTGTAGAATGATAGTGCCGCCATCGTGCTAACCCTTGTGAAATGGTAGTGTCGTGATCATGCTAACCTTCTGTAGAATGGTAGTGCCGCCATCGTGCTAACCCTTGTGAAGTGGTAGTGCTGTGATCGTGCTAACCTTTTGTAGAATGGTAGTGCCGCCATCGTGCTAACCCTTGTGAAGTGGTAGTGTTGTGGTTGTGCTAACCTTCTATATAATGGTAATGCCGCTATCATGCTAAACCTTGTAAAGTGGTAGTGTCGTGGTTGTGCTAACCTTCTGTAGAATGGTAGTGTCGCCATCGTGCTAACCCTTCTGAGACTTGAAGTCATGCCCCATTGAGAGGCCTCTGGTTGATTGCCCCCTGAGAGGTCTTTGGTTGACTATTTGGATCGATGTTTGGGCTGATGCCATCATTCGGCTTTTGTCGGTGTCTACATCGAATCTTCCTTCCTGCAAAACTAAAAACCCGAATATGCAGGAAAAATAGTGAGTATGCAAGTGAAATGCATGAGTCATGCAGAAATGTAGGACGAGAGTTCATCCAAGCAAGTGTAGAGATAATGGTTTGGTTGGCTATGATCTGCGATAGAATCGGTGCCTCTTGAAGTCGCTTTCAAAGTTCGTGCCTTTTGGATTGCAAGGTCCTCGTTTGACACCTGTTGTCATTCTTTTAAGGCAACGCATCCCTTGTGGATTTTTACACTAGCTTTTCTTAGCAGGAAATGCGTCCTTTTTTGAATTTTCACATGACCCTGTGACTTTTATTTTTGCTGGAATAGACCCAACCCAATCCCGGGGCTTTTTTTTTTAGAGAAAGTCATTATGGGAACTCCTACTGAGGATGATCAGCGCATATCTACTCAGATGCTTTTTGATGAAAACGACTAGACAATGATCATTAGATAAATGATACATTTCTTTTTAAGAGAGAACTAAAAACGAATGAAAATGCAAATTGAATTCTTTTATTCATTGCAAAATTGTGTACATTTATATATGATTTCATTGTACATGATCCTCATTTGACAAGAATTCAAAAAACACAAGATTACACCTAATCTCGGAATATATCTTGTAAGCATCAAGCTCCTGTTATCAATCGGCCCTCTCGGGTTTTCTCGATTGAATATTTTCTCTCGGCCCTTAATTTTTGCTCAGGATGCCTTTTTTCGATTTTCACCCTGACAGGGCGCCCAATTTTAGTAAAGCCGCCTTTTTTCAATTTTCAACCCGCAGGGCATTTATTCTCTTCTTTTTATTTTGATCTTTAGCCATGGAATCTCTTCAGCCTATGGACATTGACCGGTTCCCTGAATTCATTCCCATCACTGTCTATTAAGATCGCAGCTCCCTTTGTTAGTAACTTCTTCAGTACGAACGGACGTTCCCAGGTTGGCCTAAATTTTCCCCATATGTCTGGCACTCCAGACCTCATTATCTTGAAGACCAAATCCCCTTCTTTCATTGGGTGCTTTCGAACTTTCTTGCTAAAGGATTGAGCAAGCCTTTTCTGATAAACCTAATTGTGATAGAACGCTCGCAATCTATCCTCATCCAACAGATTCAGCTGCAATAATCACTATTGTGCCCATTCTGTCTCTGGAATCTCGGCTTCCATGACTACCCTCAAAGATTTTAGCTCTATTTCAACTGGCAAAACTGCTTCAGTCCCATATACTAGAGAGAATAGTGTTGCTCCCGTAGAGGTTCTGACTGTGGTTCTGTAACCCTAAAGTGCAAAGGATAATTTTTCTGCCCAGTCTTTGTAGCTCTGAACCATTTTGGCCAATATTCTCTTGACATTCTTATTCATTGCTTCAACCGCGCCATTAGCCTGAGATCGGTAAGGGGAAGACTTGTGATGCTGGATTCTATATTTCTAGAGCATCTGTTTGGTTTTTTCCAAGAATTGCACCCCATTATTAGACAAAACGTGGTGTGGGAGGCCATATCTGCATATCAAATTCCACTCGATGAACTTAGCCATGTCTCTAGCATCAACCATTTTGAAGGACTCAGCATCAACCTTTTTTAGGGACTCAGTTTCAACCCACTTGGTGAAGTAATCAATGGCGACTACGATGAACCTGTGCCCGTTAGAAGTAGTAGGATGTATCTCGCCTATGATATCTATTTCCCAGGCTGCAAATGGCCATGGAGAAGTCAGATTATGTAGCTCTGAAACTGGTGCATGCCTCAGATTCGCGTATTGCTGGCATTGCTTTACGTATTTTGAACAATATGCATCCATTGTGAGCCAATAAAACCCTTGGCGCATAATTTTCTTTGCTAAAGCCAGACCAATCATATGAGCTCCATAAACACCGGCATGAATCTCTTCCATAACCCTTTCAGCCTCTTTTTCTGCCAAACATCTTAACTGGATACCATCCACTTGCTTTTTATACAAAGCCCCATCTACATTGATAAATTGAGAGGATAAATTTCTAAGCATTCTTTGGTCCTTCTCAGTGGCTTCCTCTGGAAAAACTAATTTCTCTAAGTAATTCTGAATATCATAATACCAAGGTTTTCTATTGGTGACCTTGATGTCCATTATTTGCTCAGTTTCGAAGCACGACTTTTCCGCACTAGAGATCAGCACAAGTCTCATAGCAACCCACGTTGGATTATCCCATATGGATATTAATGTCGCAAGAGCATCAGCCAACTGATTTTCATCTCTAGGGACGAACTGAAAAGTGTAAGTCTCGAACTGGCTACTCAACATTTTCAAGTGCTTCATGTAAGGTAGCAGTCTCTCTTCCTTGACTGACCATTCCCTTCTAATCTGATGGATCACTAAAGATGAATCTCCAAAAACTTCTGCGGTCTTTGCCCCCAGAGCAAGCAATGCTTCCAATCCAAAAATGCAAGCTTTGTATTTCGCTTCATTATTGGTTGCCTTGTACCTCAACTTCTTGGCTGATGGCAGCTTTTCACCATCCAGCATTATAAGAATGATCCCTGCTCTTGCCCCCTTTCTGTTAATTGCCCCATCAAAAAACATCTGCTAGCCTCATACTGCTATGGCCATGACATCTTCATCTGGGAAATTGAATTCGAACTGGTCTCCCTCAATAGGGTGTTCAACAAAGAATTCTGCCACAGCTCTTCCCTTAATGGTTTTCCTAGTAATGTATTCAATGTCAAACTCCTGCAACAGTAATAACCATCTTCCCATCTTTCCTAATAGGGAGGGTGCCTCTTGAAGGTACCTGAGCGGGTTATGTTTAGCAACCGCTTGCACGCTAAAAGAGTGAAATTAGTATCGTAACTTCTTGGAAGCCCAAATCACTACCAAGCAAATCTTTTCTACTTCGACATACTTGGTTTCATACGGCAGGAATTTCTTGCTAAGGTAATAAACAACAAACTCCACTCCAAATTCATCCTCCTGGGCCAACATGGCACCCACTGAGCTATTTTCTATTGCCATGTACAGGATTAGCAGCTTAGCACAATGTGGTGGTCTTAAGACTGGTGGATTTAAAAGGTAATCCTTAATGGTATCAAAAGCCAGTTGGCAATTATCATTCCACACCACCGGCTGATTCTTCCTGAGAACCTTAAAGATGGGATCACATACTGAAGCTAGATTAGCGTTAAACCGACTGATGTACTGAAGTTTTCCCAAGAAACTTCTAACTTCTTTTTCCTTCTGGGGCACTGGAATCTCTCTAATAGCCTTAACCTTATCAGGATCTACTTCAGTTCCCCTCTGACTTACCACATGGCCCAATAGCTTACTCGAGGTAACTCCAAAGATGCACTTCTTGGGATTGATGTGCAGATTATACTTATCGATCCGTTGAAAGAACTTCTCCAAATCGTCAAAGTGACCTTCCCTAGTAGCTGACTTGATCATCATGTTATCAACATACATCTCTACCTCTTTGTGAATCAGGTCATTCAGAATCTTTGTTGCCATTCTCTGATAGGTTGCTCCTGCATTCTTTAGTCCAAAAGGCATAACCCGGTAGGCAAATATACCCCATTCGGTGATAAAAGACGTCTTGATTCGATCCACAATTTTGTTGAGGATTTGATTGTACCCGGCGTACCCATCTACAAAACTGTACATCATACAGGCAGCCGCGCTATCTACCAGCACATCAATATGAGGCAAAGGGAAATCGTCTTTCGGACAAGCTTTATTCAGGTCCCTATAGTCCACACATACTCGAACCTTTCCATCCTTTTTAGCCACAGGAACTACATTAGCCAACCAGGTAGGGTATTTAACTTCTACTAGAAACTTAGCCTATATCTGCTTATGAATCTCTTTTTTCACCTTTTGTGCCCATTTTGGCCTAAGTATTCTAAGCTTTTGCTTGACTAGTTTAGACTCTGGGTAAGTTGGAATGGCATGTTCGGCAATGTCTCGATCAATTCCCGGCATGTCCTTATAAGTCCAGGCAAAGACCTTTTCATATTTTTTTAAGATTCTCTCAAATTTTATTCTCTCCTCAGGAGTCATGTCTGATGCTATCAAAATTTCCTTTGGCTTTTCCAAAGTTCTGAGATTAAATGCAGTCGTGCTAGTTGAATTAATGTAAAAAATGAATGCATCATATTTATTATCATGAGAAGTGAAATCATTAGAAACATCACATAAGCAAAGTTGTTCATTTCATTAATATAATTGAAAGCATTAACATTGTCATCACTAAAGAGTTTCGGCATAAAAAGACTATCTAAATCACAATTGTCTTCACTTCCTATCGGCGCTGATGTTGTAGCCGACTGTGCCTTTGCTTCTTGGCTTGATGGGGGCTTTTCCATTACCTCCGGCAAAATCTTCAGATCTCCTATCTCCAAATCTGGCTCTGCTATCTTCCCTTTCCCCTTCAGCTGGGTGGCCAATAGCTTCTCTGTGACAACCTCCTCGGGCCCATCTCCGTCCCGAGCACTACACTGTGTCACAACCTCTTTATCCCAGAAGTCTTCTGCAGATTTGATCACTCCCACTTCCTAGTCGAAGACATCATTGAAGATTTCAAAACCTGGGATTATCTTTCCATTCACCCATTGAGGTTCTTCTTCTCTGGAGTACGCACAGACAGAGTATGCCGGAATAAAACTCTCTTAAATATGTGGGATCTCCTCTAACGTTTCCTTCTGCTTGCCTCACTCACCTTTATACCCTTGGCCCTTTCGATCCTTCTGGCCTTGCGTCGTGATAGCGGACTGCAGCCCTTATGAGTTTTTACCCAGACCGGCCCTAGGGAGAAAGTGCATCTTCTTCATCATATTTACCACTTGGGGGCTATCCACCAAACCCTACTCCTCCCCTATTACTGACACATAGAAGCCACTAAATGGCTGGTTAGAAATTCCCAAGGTAGACACTTGGTTCTCTCTCGCCGCTCTAATAGTCACCACCTCTCCTTCATATGGTATCCTGATCACCTGGTGTAGTGTTGATGGCACTCCTCCTAATTTATGGAACCACGGCCTTCCAAGTAGAGCTAAAAAATTTGCGAGGATTGATAAAACCATAAACTCTGCCTCCGTTTTAATGGGTCCAGTCTTAACCAAAGCTCTAAATGTTCCTGATGCTTATCTACGAGAGTTGTAGTAGGCTATGATGGTTAAATCAGACTTGCTAAGCATGCTCTCATCTAGTCCAAAAGCCTAGAGTGCCAGTAAGGGACAGACATTTATTGACAAACCATCATCAACCATGATACAACCGGTGTGCTTGCCATTCACTTATGCCTTGATGTACAGTGGCAGGTTGTGATTGCGGCCTTCAACAGGTAAATCAGCATCGGAATACACCAATCTCTCTCCTAACCCCCCTTGACAAGATCCAACAACTCAGATGGAGAAATTATTGTAGCCAAGATAGACTCACTTAAAGTTTCTACTAACCTCTGCCTGTGCAAAGGGGACTGTCTCAGAAGGTCCCATATGGATATCTGAGCCGTGGTCTTTTTGAACTGCTTGACTATGGTACTCTCTTTCGGCTCCCTTTCTACTAGTGCTTGCACTGGGTCTTGCGAGCTCTCCACTTTTGGGACCACTCTCCCGCTTCTTGTCACAGCCCCTACTTCCTTTCCTTCTCGATCTGACTCCCACAGACCCACGGACGTTTCTCCTACCTCTTCATCTTCGTCTTCCCCTCCACTCTCGCTAGTGGACCAATAATCTACTGCCGCTACGGGCATTCCTTCCTCTCTTGTCATGGGGCAAGTGATGGTAATATATTCATTCCCATACAAATCCTGTAGGACATACCATTCAGGCAAACTTGACCCAATTATAAAAACAGGGGGTGACACGGCATTGTAATTAGATTTCTTCTTGCCCTCTCTCCTTTAGGGATCAATAATCTGCTTAGTATCGATCAGATTCTGGATTCGGTGCCTCAGCATTATGCAATCATCAGTCAAATGCCCGGTATATTGGTAAAAGGCACAATATTCATTTTTCTCATGCCCTGACTGTCCTTGGGTCTTGGCTGGCCTAGGTGGTAAGGGCTGTAGCTTTCCTTCCTTCATCAATCTTTTTAATACCCATGACAAAGGCCGACCCAAATTCGAGAAGTACCTCTGACTGACCCCTGTTACCGATACCTCAACTGTCTTCCCATTTCTATTACCACTACTGGAGCCCGCTGACTTGGTTGCCCCCTAACCAGTGTAGCCTTTCTTGGCATATGCCTCACTGTTTGCTCTCCTCAAAAGGTACTCTCCCTCTGCCTCGATAGAAATGTCTTTCAAAGACTCCCAGTCTCTTAATTCCTTTATCTTTAGTCCATCTCTCAAATAAGTGCTCACATTTTTGATGAACAGATGTATCTGATCTTGAGTATCTGGCTTCCTTTTCATTTCCATTACCCTGTTTCTCCATCAGGTCAGATACTCGTGGAAAGACTCGCCTTCCTTTTGCTGTAATAGTTCTAAATCCTTTAGAGTTACCTCCATTCTTGTACTACAATCATATTGTCTGAGAAACTCCTCTGTCAATAAATCCCAATCCTCCTTCGTCCTTCGGTCTAGTCCATGATACCAATCTACTGTTGGGCCAGTTAAGCTCAGACAAAAGTACTCGATCTTCTGTCTCTTTGTTAAGGTAGTACCCTTCATTACTAGTGAGTACTATTTAATATGTGCAGTGGGATCGAAAGTGCCATCGAACTTGGGAATGTCAGGCATTTTAAAATTCTGAGGGACTAAATGATCATTATCCAGTTCTCGATCTTCGGGGTTCATACTTCTTCCTACCTTTAGCATTCTTGTCATGGCTTCAAACTGCTCCTCCATCATTTTCCACATCGTATCCTCCAGCTTGGGCAACTTCCCTTTTACTACCATCAGATCCTCTGGCTCCTCCCATACGTTAACTTTAGATTTTGGGCCTTCTTTACGTTCAATAGGCACTGTCGCTCTTAGCTCAACTGCAGATGGATCAACTGCTGCTGGGGAATCCTCTCTAACAGCCCCTTATTCATCTTGCTCCCTAATTGGAGCAGCAGCTAGTCACCCAGCAGGTGGGGCCAGGGTAGTGGCAAGGTTACCCATCATCGTCATCATTCTAGCCTCAAACTCTTCCAACCTTCTCCCCACTTCTTCGGCAATCATTGCCCTAGTTGCATCAGAACTACTTAATGGATCAGACATACTTGTCTTTATTGATAAATCTGAACTTTGATCTGACACTAGCTCTAGGGAAACCTTTCTCAGTCGACCGTCGGGACCTCTAAACCACCTGGATGAATCTATGATGGCTGCAAAACACACCTTTGGTAGGATAATGCATGATTGAAATGCAATGCATGGTTGTGCTGGTGCAACATAGATAAACACATGCAAGCAGGTAGATCCTTCCAACCTTATTTCTCCCACACATGAGGTAATGTAGTCTCTTTCCTAGGTGGGCTTTATCCGAGGGTTAGCAAGGAACCCATCAGACGCGCATGGTGCACGGCGAAAAATCGGCAGAGTAACATCTCTAGCCTAATGTACATACGTATGGGTGTTTGGTCATTATGTATTTAAACAATTCAATCAAATCAAGATGGACCCAACGGGGCACGAAAACCTTTGATGAAGACCATTTAATTTAATTGATTTCATTCAATAAATGACAGCCCAAGTAACAAGCATGGTATTACGGTATATTTCACCTAGTGGAAGTTTTTATTGCCATTATATGAGTTTTGGTCCAATGTGATGTTACTTTAGGGCTACCCAAGCATGGTCCCGGCCGATAGGTCTAGCTCTTTATGAGCATAGTGACCAATCGGATCTCCATTTGATATACCTTTAATAGTACGAGGCTTGGGCTGGTGATTATCCTTAACACTTCCCTACAATGAGTGAAAGTAGGGTCGTACTTTAGGAATGCATCGAGGTAGATAGGGGACCAACTAACATAATTCTAAGGCTCTAAAATGATGTAATGTAATTTTGAAAAGAGATGGAATTTTAAGTTTTAAAAATCCAATTATATATTTTAACCAAAACACTTTTAGAGCAAAGTCTCAAACATAGTTGTGACGCGCGTTGAACCTCGTGGCCTCCCGAAAGCCCGCTTTAGGGCTATCGGGAGAGGTTCATTGGAACTTGTAAGGTATTTACAAGTGCGTTTATTTTGGGCAACAATGAGGTTTCTTGGAGTCGCCACCCAATAGAACATTGGGAAGGGTCGTCTAGCCTCAGCGAGCCTGAGACGGCGCATACATATCCATCTTGGGCTAGCCAGAGAGATCTTGGAGGCCTCAGTCTCTACCCCCTAGAGCCTAGGATTGTAAATTTAAGTCTTTTGGTGAGACTCAAGAGGTGTCTTTGAAGCCCTAGACCTCTCGCCTCATTGAGCCCCAAAGACCAGAGTAAGTTCGGGACTTCTCATTTATTCATACCTTGGTTAAGTTTATAATCAAGTTTTGAATTTATTATTTCATCCCATTTCACATACATTTAATGCAATTAATTAAAGCGCACAACATACATTTAAGAAAAGCGGTAAAAGCATAAATAAATAAAGCACATGTAAAAATATTACAATAAAACTAGGGGCGGAATACAACCCCCATTGTAAATAAAATACAAATCATGCATAAATCGAGATATTCATTAATGGTGAGGACATTGGTCCTCGCATGCATATTATTATGAAACAATTTTTATGCGATGATTTTGGATGGAGAAAATTGAGACATTGGTCCCATTTTTATTTAGGAAAAATACCAAGTTAATTAATAAAAATGGTTTAGTGACTTTCTTTCTAGCGGGCCTAAATAAACAATTTTACAAGAAAATTATATGGCAAAAATAAATAAAAAAAGGCCAAATAAACAAAATATTACAAATAAAGAAAAATAAATATTCTGAGCCAAATGAGCCTTTTGGACCTCCCGTGTGCTCGCAAAAAATGCCCAAGCAAAAAAATGAGTTTAGACATAAAAACAAAATACAAATAAAATAATATTAGTAATTAAATCAATTTAACATACAAAATAATGAATAACAAATTAAAATAAAATAAGATGACATGAAAAGAATGATGATTGAATCAAAATGTTAACAAACCAAAATAAATGAGAAACATGCATTATATATGATAAATGATTAAATGATGTGATGAAAATAAAATAAAACATGTTAATTAATTAATACATGAAAATATCCACATGATGAAAATAATGATGAAAAGTGAAAAAATAATACATGAATAAATAAACAAATAATAATAAATAAATCATGTAACAATGATAAAAAGAATAATAAAAATTAGTAAACAAAAGAATGATAAAAATAATAATGATATATGATAAGGTTAATTGATGTGTTCATAATTAATATAAACTATTTATATGGAAAAAATGATTAACAAAAATTAATTAATTATTTGCATGTTAAAAATAATGAGTAATCAAAATAAAATAAATTATTTACATGTTAGGAATTAAGAGAAAACAATATTCACATGAATAAAATCATATATAATGAATTAAATAGAACAAATATAAAATCAATACAACAAATGAATAAATGAAAACAATAAATAAATCAACAAAAATAATAAAATACACATGAATAAATTAAATATAAATAAGATAAAAAAATAGAAATTAAGCCTAGAATATTTACCCTCAAAGTATTGGATTTGATGAAGGAAAAATGATGATTTTCCGGAAAATTGCTTGAAAGAATAATTTAACAATAAAATTAATTCTCTTTGTTTATGGAGAAAACCAAGGAATTAATTTGTATGCTTAAAATTGAAAAGAAATTGATTTCAAAGTGATGATTAATTTCTTGTGTTTATGGAGGAAAAACAAAGAAATTAATTGGAATAATTAAGAATTGAAAATTGATTTTCAATTCCAATTAAACGGGTTAATTACTTCGGTGGTCACTGAAATTTAAGGGTTGTAACGATTTGGTCACTGAACTTCAATTTGTAACAATAAAATAATACATCTATTATTTTGTAACGAAAAAATAAAAAATGATCGGAAATGTCAACCGGCACGTGACCTATTAGCAGAATGAACATTATATTTTTTGCCACGTTGGATCTGACATGGATCAGACGTGGCTTTATGGTTAAAAAAAATCAATTTTCACTGTCTTCAAGCAGCTCCCGTTTGCTCCCGAAACCGGATTTCCGATTATTTTGATTTTTTCGTTACAAAATAATAAATGTATTATTTTATTGTTACAAATTGAAATTTAGTGACCAAATCGTTACAACCCTTAAAGTTCAGTGATCATCGAAATAATTAACCCCAATTAAACCTTATTAATTAAAAGAGAAATCTGAAATTTTTTGAAGAGAAAATAAAAGAAGAAGAATTCTGGAAATTTCAGGTCTAAAAAAATAAATGTGGAGGCTCCCTTTGATTTTTCATCATAAAGTATTTATAAGATAAAAGAAGTTGCCCTAATTTAATTAAGGAAAACAAATTTATTTTAACACAAAATTCTTTTATTTTTAATGATAAAATCAAGCTTTATTAATTAATTATCTAAAAAAATATTTTAGAATTTAATTTGGACTCAAAAACCCAAAAAAAATGGGATAAAAATGAATTTTTGGGTGAAAAAATAGGAAAAAAGGGTGAAAAATCGGAAAAGAGGGTATCAAACCCTATAACGACGGCCAGCACAAGAGGGAAGCCCGTCGCTATAGAGTGACGGGCTTCCCGCAGCCAGCTCTGCACGGAAACCGCGCACGGTGCGGCGCGCTGCGCTTTGCCTCTTTGCGCCCCGCGCCTGGGCGCCAGCGTGCCGTCGCGCCGGACACTCGCCATCCGAATTTTTTTTTTAATTTACAAAAATACTATAAATCTAAGCCCCATTTTTCAAATTTAATTTTTTAAAATATGTTTTATTATTTTTCAATTTCTCACTCTAAAATGCAAATTTTCAAGGAAATCATCACTTTTAAACCTTTTGCCCGTGATAAGACATCTTATCATCATTAGGTAACTTCGATCTAGGCTGACTCAAGACCCGGTGTCTACAGTTGCCCCAAGTTTAGGGGAATCTAGTACACTAGTGTCTACATGAGCCTAAACTCAAAGAAGAAAAGGAAAGAGACGCGTACCTGAGGCAACCCTTACCTTTCCGAAGCGAGGAATCCGTGGTGGTGGTTGTTGCCATCTTATGGGCGTGTTGAAGCGGTAGTGCCGTGGTCGTGCTAACCCTTCGTAGAGTGGTAGTGCCGCCATCGTGCTAACCGTTCAGATTTGATGAAGTGGTAGTGTCGTGGTCGTGCTAACCCTCCGTAGAGTGGTAGTGCCACCATCGTACTAACCCTTCTGTTTTGATGAGGTGGTAGTGTCGTGGTCGTGCTAACCCTCCGTAGAGCAGTAGTGCCGCCATCGTGCTAACCCTTCTGTTTTGATGAAGTGGTAGTGCCATGGTCGTGCTAACCCTCCGTAGAGTGGTAGTGCCGCCATCGTGCTAACCCTTCGATTTGATAAAGCGGTAGTGCCGTGGTCGTGCTAACCCTCCTCAGAGTGGTAGTGCCGCCATCATGCTAACCCTTCTGTTTGATGAAGCGGTGCTGTCTATGAGCCCTTTGAGAAGTGGTTGCCGGCTGAGAGGTCTTGGGTTGAGATCTGCCCCCTGAAAGGTCTTTTGTTGATTACTTCGATTGATGTTTGGATTGATACTTGGATTTTTGTTTTTTGCTGGTTGCCCTCCTGAGAGGTCTTTGGTTGATTGTTTGGGCTGATGTCGTCACTCGGCTTTTGTCGGTGTCTGTATCAAATCTTTCTTTCTGCAAAATAGTGAAACTAAAATATGCAGGAAAAATAGTGAGCATGCAAGTGAAATGCATGAGTAATGCAGGAATGCAGGATAAGAATCATCTATGTGGACTTGGAGATGACAACCGGGCTAGCTGCAATTTGCAATAGGATCGATGCCTTTTAAGCTGCTTTTGAATTTCATGCCCTTTGGGATTGCAAGATTCTCATCCGGTACCTGTAGTCATTAATTGAAGGTAGTGCTTCCCTTGTGGATTTTCACACTAGCTTTTGTTAGTGGGAGATGCGTCCTTTGCGGATTTTCACATAACCCTGTGCCTTATTTTTTGCCTGGAATGGACCCAACCCAATCCAGCGGCTTTTTGTTTTTTTAAGGACAGACTGCTTGTTTTTAAGTTTTCACCCTATCCTTTTGACTAATTTTTGCTTAGAGCGCCAGTTACGGTTTTCACTCTAATAGCCTTTTTTTTTTTTTTTTTTGCTGTTGATTGCTGAAGAGGTTGAATATATTGCCCGAGAATCTTTCAGGAGTCTTGGCATTTGATATCAGGATGAATCGACTAAAGCACTTGCAGTAGATGACTTTGACCACATAAGGTGAGCTGCTATGATTACATCAATAAATCATTGCATAAATGCATGTGTTTCACTTTTATTTCATTAAACATGATCATTGTTTGAAATTAATCTCAAGGAATACAAGACCCCAGCCAATCTCAGGATAGATCTTGAAAGCATCCAACTCTTGTTATCAATCAGCCCTCTCGGGTTTCATGATTGAAGATTTTCTCTCATCTCTTAATTTTTTTCTTTGAACGTGAATTCTAGATGCAACTTTGGGGACGAGACTTAACTCGAATGCATGAATGCACTCGTGGCTCCTCGCTTTAAGCTCAAGAAACACCATATGCCTCTTCTTACGTACCAAACCTTATTAGAAGGTCATCTCCGCTAATTGGATAAGACTGAACCAAGAATCAAGAGGTCTTATTTTGGTTGTAATGTTAGGCTTAGGTAGATGGCTGTCAAAGGAAGATCAGGTCGCTAGAGAAAATATGGCCGCAATATTTACTCGACTGATGGATGAACCATTCTCAGCTCAGTTGCATATACAAAGGTTTGGTAACATTTTAGCTCATTAAGATCAGAATGACAGTTAAAAAGGTAATCATCGAAACTTGTCAAGTGGTTACTATTTTGAGCTCTATTTTATTTTATTATTATTTTTTTTTTTACTTTTTTTTTGAGCTCATGTCTTTGGCGCATGACTGAAACCCTCTTCTCAAATTGTAAACTCATCCTTACCAAGGCAATTTTGTGATAACCCAAAAAATTGTTAAAACGTACATCCATCCCTTCTAAATCGGCCACTCTTCTAAGGGGAGGCAAAAATCATTTTAGGCAAGGGGATAGTTTTAACATGTGTAACAACAAAATTGGCACGCATTTAGCATACCCACATAAAGGCTCAATGGGCTAGCAAGCGATTGCAAAATAAGGGTAGGAAATGGTCATTTAGAGAGCTATACAAAGAAAATATTGCCTAAATCATTTTCTAGGTTCCGTCTTATCCAGGGATCGCTTTAATGGGTAATCAGAAAGGTTCTAGTGCTCTTAGTGAGTTTCCATCCAATCCCCTAATTGCAACTAGTTTTTTTTTTTTAATTTCCCTCTCTACAGGAGTTATATCAGATGCTATCAAGATTTTCTTTGGGTTCCCCAAAGTTTTGAGATTAACGGCAGTCATATTATTTGAATTAATGCCAAAGTAAATGCAGTGTGATCATGTTAAATGAAATCAAATAGAAATATCATACAAATAAGCAAAAATCATTCTATTGAAATAACCAAACATTATCATAAAAAATTGTTCTCAAAATAATAACAAAGATTGAAAAAGAAAGAACATAATCTTCATTTCCACTCTCACTAGTGGATTAAGAGGACCCGACCATCATTATGGTGGAGGGGCTGCGTTGTAGCCTGCCTTTTTCTTCTTTTCTATCTTCTCAAGATCCGTGATCTAATTGGTGTCGATGAGATCCTGGACCTTGTTTCTCAATGTCCGGCAGTAATCTGTCAGGTGGCCGGTGTGCTGGTGGTAGGCGCAGTACTGGTCTTCTTTGTGTCCTGGCTGCCCTTGATTCATAGCCGGTCTAGGCGCCAAAGGCTGCAGCTTGCCCTCTTTCATCAGCCTCTCAAATACCCAGGATAAGGAGTGCCCTAAATTAGAGTAATATCTCTGGCGCTGCCCAACTCCAGCCGCTAAAACTTCAGCTGTCTTGCCATTCCTATCATTACTGCTCCCGGCACCTCCCGGTCTATGCCCAGACTGGTTCCCATAGCCTTTCCCAACAAAGTTACTTTCACTTGCCTTCTTTGCAAGGTAAGCCGCCTCAGCCTCTATAGCGATATCCTTGAGCGATTCCCAATCCTTGAGCCCCTTAAAACTGAGTAAGTCCCTCAAGTAAGGGCATGAGTTTCTGATAAACAGCCTGATCTGGTTTGCAGTGTCAGGCTTCCTCTTCATCTCTATGACTCTGTTCCTCCATCTGGTGAGGTACTCATGAAATGACTCATCGCTCCTTTGCTGTAAGAGCTCAAGGTCTTTTAGGGTGACCTCCATCCTGGTGCTGCATTCGTACTGCTTCATGAATTCTTCGGTCAAAAGGTCCCAGTCCTCTTTGGACCTCCTATCCAACCCGTGGTACCAGTCAACTGCCGGGCCTACCAGACTAAGGCAGAAATATTCCACCTTCTGCTTCTTGCTCAGCCCTATGCCTTTCATGACCAGGGTGTACTGCTTGATTTGGGCAGATGGGTCCGAGGTGCTATCAAACTTCAGAAGCTCGGGCATTTTAAATCTTTGAGGCAACAACTCTTCATCCCCTAGGTCTCTGTCTTCAGGGTTAATCCCTTTTCCTGCTGATAGCATGCAGGTGATTGCCTCAATCTGTTGTCTCATTCCCCTTAAGGCTTCATCCTCTACTCTGGGTGCTCTGGGCCTATCAATGTGGTGGACTATTGGCTCTTCACATTCTTCCTCCATCAGGAAATCATCATTGGGATTATGAATCCTTTCTCCTCTTGGCTCGATGGGTATAGCAGCTCTGTGCTCATTGTTGGGTTGGCGAGCAGCAGCTCTAACGAAGGGAGCCTCCCCACCAGTAGGCGGCTGTGGAGCAACAGGTGGATGGGCCATCCTTTCAGCCATGGCGCCCATCATATCCATCATTCTCCATTCAAAATCCTCTAGCCTCCTAGCTAGGTCCTGAGTGGTCAAAGCTCCAGCTTCTTCTGCCATTGATGATTCAAGAGAGGATTCACTGATTGATGAGAATGACTCAGAATCCCAGTCAGACACTAGTTCCGGCAACTCAAAGAATAGATTTGTCCTTACTAGCCGATCGTCGGAACCTCTAGTCCACTTAGATGGATCTATGATGGATGAAAAAATTAGATTGTTAGGATGATGCATGAATGACATATATAATGCATGATAGTGAGTTATGCAACATTTACAATCACATGCGAGCAAGTAGATCCTTCCAACCTTATTACTCCCACACACGAGGTAATGTGGTCTCTTTCCTAGGTGGGTTTGATCCATGGGTTAGCGGGGAACCCAATGGATGCGTATGGTGCTCGGTGGAAAACCGGCATCATAATATCTCTTATCTAATGCGCATACATATGAATTTTGGCCTTTATGTATTTAAACATTTCAACTAAATTAAGATGGGCCCACCGGGGCATGAAAGCCTTTGATAAAAGCCCATTTAATTGGGTTGAATTTGTTCAGTATATAATGGCCAACATAGGAAGCATTGTATTAAGGTACATGTCACCTAGGGGAAGTATCTATTGCCATTACATGAGCTTTGGTCATGGGTGATGATATTTTAGGGTTACCCAAGCATGGTCCCTGCCGACGGGTCTATCTCATCACGAGCGTAACGACCGATCGGGTCACCATTTGATATACCTTGATGGTACGGGGCTTGGACTGGTGATTATCCTTAACACTTCCCTACATTGAGTGAACGTAGGGTTGTGCTTGGGGAACGCACCGGGGTTAAAAAAGGGACCAAACTAGCGTAGATCTAAGGCTCTAATGAGATGCAATGCAGTTTTGAAAAAAGGTGAAATTTTTAAACTAAAACTCAATTATAATTTTTTAATCAAGGTACTTTCGAATCGAAGTCTCGAGTATGTCCCGAGTGGAGTCGCCACTGTGACGCGCGCCGAACCTCATGGCCTCCCAAAAGCCCGCTTTAGGGCTATCGGGAGAGGTTTATTGAAACTTGTAAGGTATTTACAAGTGCATCTATTTTAGGCAACAATGAGGTTTCTTGGAGTCGCCACCCAATAGAACATTGGGAAGGGTCGTCTAGCCTCAACAAGCCTAAGACGGTGCATACATATCCATCTTGGACTAGCCAGAGAGATCTTGGAGGCCTCAGCCTCTACCCCCTAGAGCCTAGGATTGTAAATTTAAGTCTTTTGGTGAAACTCAAGAGGTGTCTTGGAAGCCCTAGACCTCTCGCCTCATTGAGCCCCAAAGACCAGAGTGAGTTCGGGACTTCTCATTTATTCATACCTTGGTTAAGTTTATAATCGAGTTTTGAATTTATTATTTCATCCCATTTCACATACATTTAATGTAATTAATTAAAGCGCATAACATACATTTAAGAAAAGCAGTAAAAGCATAAGTAAAATAAAGCACATGTAAAAATATTACAATAAAACTAGGGGCGGAATACAGCCCCCATTGTAAATAAAATATAGATCATGCATAAATCGAGATATTCATTAATGATGAGGACATTGGTCCTCGCATGCATATTATTATGAAACAATTTTTATGTGATGATTTTGGATGGAGAAAATTGAGACATTGGTCCCATTTTTATTTAGAAAAAATACCAAGTTAATTAATAAAAATGGTTTAGTGACTTTGTTTCTAGCGGGCCTAAATAAATAATTTTACAAGAAAATTATATGGCAAAAATAAATAAAGAAAAAACCAAATAAACAAAATATTACAAATAAAGAAAAATAAATATTCCGAGCCAAACGAGCCTTTTGGACCTCCCGTGTGCTCGCAAAAAATGCCCAAGCAAAAAAATGAGTTTAGACAAAAAAATAAAATACAAATAAAATAATGTTAGTAATTAAATCAATTAAACATACAAAATAATGAATAACAAATTAAAATAAAATAAGATGACATGAAAAGAATGATGATTGAATTAAAATGTTAACAAACCAAAATAAATGAGAAACATGCATTATATATGATAAATGATTAAATGATGTGATGAAAATAAAATAAAACATGTTAATTAATTAATACATGAAAATATACACATGATGAAAATAATGATGAAAAGTGAAAAAATAATAAATGAATAAATAAACAAATAATAATAAATAAATCATGTAACAATGATAAAAAGAATAATAAAAATTAGTAAACAAAAGAATGATAAAAATAATAATGATATATGACAAGGTTAATTGATGTATTCATAATTAATATAAACCATTTATATGGCAAAAATGATTAACAAAATTTGATTAATTATTTGCATGTTAAAAATAATGAGTAATCAAAATAAAATAAATTATTTACATGTTAGGAATTAAAAGAAAACAATATTCACATGAATAAAATCATATATAAAGAATTAAATAGAACAAATATAAAATCAATACAACAAATGAATAAATGAAAACAATAAATAAATCAATAAAAACAATAAAATACACATGAATAAATTAAATATAAATAAGATAAAAGAAAATAGAAATTAAGCATAGAATATTTACCCTCAGAGTATTGGATTTGATGAAGGAAAAGTGATGATTTTCCGGAAAATTGCTTGAAAGAATAATTTAGCAATAAAATTAATTCTCTTTGTTTATGGAGAAAACCAAGGAATTAATTTGTATGCTTAAAATTGAAAAGAAATTGATTTCAAAGTGATGATTAATTTCTTGTGTTTATGGAGGAAAAACAAAGAAATTAATTGGAATAATTAAGAATTGAAAATTGATTTTCAATTCCAATTAAACCTTATTAATTAAAAGAGAAATCTGAAATTTTTTGAAGAGAAAATAGAAGAACAAGAATTCTGGAAATTTCAGGTCTAAAAAAATTAATGTGGAGGCTCCCTTTGATTTTTCATCATAAAGTATTTATAAGATAAAAGAAGTTGCCCTAATTTAATTAAGGAAAACAAATTTATTTTAACACAAAATTCTTTTATTTTTAATGATAAAATCAAGTGTTATTAATTAATTATCTAAAAAAATATTTTAGAATTTAATTTGGACTCAAAAACCCAAAAAAAAATGGGATAAAAAAAGGATTTTTGCGTGAAAAAATCGGAAAAAAGGTGAAAAATAGGAAAAGAGGGTATCAGACCGTATAGCGACGGCCAGCACAGGAGGGAAGCCCGTCGCCATAGAGGGACGGGCTTCCCGCAGCTAGTTCAGCGAGGACACCGCGCTCAGAGGCGTGGAAATCGCGCGCTCCTGCGCTCGGTTCGTCACGCAGCGCGCGCAACGCTGCGCATCTCTTTTTAGCGACGCTGCGCGTCACCTCTTCTCCTGCGCGCTGGGCCGCGCCCAACACTCGCGAGCCGAATTTTTTTTTTATTTTAATTTACAAAAATACTATAAATCTAAGCCCCATTTTTCAAATTTAATTTTTTAAAATATGTTTTATTATTTTTCAATTTCTCACTCTAAAGTGCAAATTTTCAAGGAAATCATCACTTTTAAACCTTTTGCCCGTGACAAGGCATCTTATCATCATTGGGTAACTTTGATCTAGGCTGACTCAGGACCCGGTGTCTACAATAGTCCCCAGTGGAGTCGCCACTGTGACGTGTGCCGAACCTAGCAAAGGCCCTTGTTAAACCAGCTTTTAGGGCTCAAGGGACTGGTTCGCGTCTTTTTATCTTGGGTGCCGTGAGACATCTTGGATGTCTCCTTCCCAATAGAACATTGGGAAGGAACATCTAGCCTCACGACACCTTTAGGCACCTTTGAGGTATTTTGCAGTCGCCACCCAATTTGCAAGAAATTGGGAAAGATTTCTAACCTCTTATTGGTCTAGACCAGAGATTGGTGTTCGGAACTTCACTCTTATTTATGCTTTGGTTAATTATAAATGAGTTTTTAACTTCCTAAAATTCTATTCCTCATCTCACATGATTAATGCATTTAAATTAAAAGGTGCACTGCAAGCATAAAAAAAATGATAAAGGAAAGCGATAAACAAAGAGATAAATAAAGCGATAAAAGAAAGCAAATAAACACATCAAGCACACAATTACAAGAGAAATTAGGGCGGAATACAACCCCAATAAAAGAAGATTAAAAATATAAGTTGGGACAGAATACAATCCCAAATGGAAATTAAATAATATTGCCCCAAAATTAATTACAAGGGCCCCAAAAAACATGAATATAAATTTAAAACAGTCAAACAAAATCAAACATAAAAAAAACATACATAAATCGGGATATTCGTTGGGTTTAGAAACATTGGTTCCTTCGCACTTGTTTGAAGGTTTAAGAACATTGGTTCCTTCGCACTTATTCGAAAAGGGGTCGAAGAGTTGTTTGATTGTTGGATTGAAAAGCGGGATGAGTGATCCCATTTTAGAGAAAATTAACTCTTTGTTTTATTTGTGATATTTTTCATTTTTTTTTGGCTAAAACGAGGGACATTGGTCCCAATTTTATTAGTAAAAATTTCGATTTAATTATAAATGTATTCTTGTGAGTTTTTATCTCACGCGTGCATAAATAAAATATTTATTTTCTTACAAGCAAGCACAACACAAAGGAGGGAAATAAGAAAGGTCTCACCAAAACCGACGGGATCCTCCACGCGTCATGACCCATCCGGAAAGTCACGGGGACACTCACATAATGCGACCCAAATTATATCCTAGACAAAAAAGTAACATCAAAAATATTAGTAATAATCCTAATGATTAAGCGACTAATGACAAAATAAATATATGACGTGCTCATTTAATATGCCAAGAAATTCACATGCAAAATAAATTAAAAGAATCATGCAAAGACCTAAAATAATAATAGAAGCTAATATCAAAGTAATAGAATAACAATAATAATATCAACAGTCTAAAACAAACATGGAAGTATAATATTAATAATAACAATGAATAACAATAATAATATGACGCAATAATAATAATAATAATAATAATAATAATAATAATAATAATAGTAATAGTAATAGTAATAAATGATAATAAAACCAACCAATGTCAACAGTGAACGCGAATAGAAAAAATAATGGTAATGATAAGGTTGACAAATAATAATAATAATAATAATAATAATAATAATAATAATAACAACAACAACAACAACAATACAAACAAAATGATAAATAATGATAATATGGAATATACTTAGGGTGAAATACTAATCATATTAACAGCATGAAATGATAATATTAAAAAGGGAAACCAACGAGGAAGACATCATCAGTGAGGAAATAGGACCACAAAACCAAGTTAAAACCACTTAACATGTCAGAAAGCACAATCCCATTAAGAATGTTAGAAGCAAGTTATGAACGTATAATGACAAAAAAATGATGATATTAACGATAATAAATTATATGCAAAACAAATGCGCACGGG
Organism: Excoecaria cochinchinensis; assembly: GCA_947683425.1. Taxonomy (NCBI): domain Eukaryota; kingdom Viridiplantae; phylum Streptophyta; class Magnoliopsida; order Malpighiales; family Euphorbiaceae; genus Excoecaria; species Excoecaria cochinchinensis. Next base: position 2,132,782 of record CANTUQ010000129.1, read on the forward strand.
TCCAATGATATTACCCTCAAAGTTATGTAATTGGGAAATGAGATGTCTCAACCGTTCGCCTTGTCGGAATTTCAGTAAAAACTCAGAAAATGTCTAAGAAGAAAATCCAAGTTTAAACGAGGTAAACTTGGGATAATATAGGCGGGGATGATGCAAACAAAGAAAATAAATTTTTCTTTTTTTGAAATGAGCTGCCCCTAACTGAAAATCCTTTAAAGGAAACTAAGAAGGAGAGTAAAAATCAAACCTTTAAAAACCTAAAAATCTTTTGGAAAAAAAACTTCCTCTGCTTCCTCTAGTTTTAGAGAAAACCAGTTCTTTTCTTTTTAGTCAAAAATGCCGATCCCCTCAAATGAAAGCCAAGCTCTCTTTTTGATTTTCTGTCTTGCCCAAAAATGGAAAGAGACAAAGAGTGCTTTCATTCTTAGATTATCAAAAAATGCACCAAATCGTGAAAGAAACAGAAAAAAACATACTGAAAATTGACTAAAAAATGCAGGGACGCGCAGGGGCAAAAGAAAATGCCCGCGTGAAGCACCCTCAACGCGCGCGGCAAGACGTGCCCCAGGGGGCGTGCGTGGCCTCCACAGCACATGCAGCCTCCGCAGCATGTGGGGCCCATAGGCGCACGCTACTCCCGCATGGGCGCGGCTCACACGCGTGGCACGCAAATAAGATAAAAAAAGAAAAATAAAATAATATAAAAGTGAAAATAAATAAAAATAAGAGTAACAATCTGAATTTTTGAATCGAAAAATTTTTTTAGAGGAACAAAGGGAATTTTTGACAAGGGAGACATCATTTTTGACACCTTTACTTGTGGCAAGTGCCATTTTCATCATCGGGTAATCCTGATCGTGGACCGCCTCGGGACCCGATGTCTACAGTCAGGCAACTCAGGAATAAGCAAATTCCACTTGTGAAAGTGCTATGGAACCATCATAATGTGGAGGAAGCGACATGGGAGCCTGAAGAAGCCTTGCAACAGCAGTATCCACATCTCTTCTGTATAGGTAAATTTCGAGAACAAAATTTTTCTTTTAGTGGGGTAAAATTGTAGAGCCCAAATACCGATTTAGGAGTGCCAGTGTATAATTTCAGTGTTACCATGATCATCACAATGTCAAACAGTGTAGTGAGTGATGTTACTAGTGTTAAAATTTAGTGTTAAGTGTGGAAGTATAGCAATTCCGAGATGGGTAACCCCGGGGTAGCTATACAGCGAACCCGGCTGTCCGTTTTCAAAATTTTTATTATTTCCCAAAAATGATCTATGAGCCATAAGGAGTCTATTGGTAAATTTTGAGTTGAAAACAGAGTTAAATTGATCTCCAAAAGTCATTCTGAAGTTGGCCTCTAGTTCGGTTCAATTTGAACCGGGGTTTGACTGAGGTTTGGCCAAGGGGTTTTAAATTGTTAGTGGGTCTCAATGGATGTTGAGTGTGTGTAATAAGGCAATGGAAGTAGTTTCTATGAATTTTGACAGCTTTAGAGTTGAATTTTACGGCAAAACAAAAAGTGATCGAATCTAACCGATTTAAGTGAACCGATACTCAAATGGACTCCAATTGAGCTAAAAACTTATAGGTAGCCTATTTTTGATGTTTTAAGAACAATGAAATTTTTTAGAAGTGTAAATAAGGAGGGTAACATATAGATTTTTTGAAAAAGTAAAATTAGACCGAAAAATAAAAATTTTGGTTTAAATCGGTCGGACCACCCGGTTGGACTGGTTCGGTTCATTAGAGGGGTATATAAGGGGTGAAATGGTTGGATTTCTCTAGAGAAATCAGCCACTCCACCACCCTCTTTCTTCCTCTCAAGGCCGAACCCATTCTTCTCTCTTCTCCATTTTTCTTCATTTTCCTTCAATGTTTCCCCAAATTTTCACCTCATAAATAAATTTCAGCTCCTCTATTATCATATAGAAGCAATTAGAGTCCAATTTGAGCAAGGGAAGTTCGAAAAATTAAGCGTGCAAGGTTTATGGTAAGTTTGAGGGTTTTTGTTTTAGGGGTTTTTAATTTGATTTATTGGTCCCTATGGGGTTTTTAAGGGTGTGGATTATGATTATGAAGTTATTTTGCTAAAAAGAAGTGTGAATTTAATGATATATGGATGTTAATATTCGGCCATGGTAGGAACTCAAGGAGAAGAGGAGATATGGGTGATCTAGAGCTAGGAATTAAGGTTTTGTGGTTACTATGTAACAGATTCTCTACACTTATACTATATATATGTACTGCATACGAGCTAAATTCCAACAATGCAATAGTACATCCTTGTATCGTAGCTCAAAGATGCGCGATTTTTTTTTTATTTGCTAAACTCATTTAGCCTAATCCATATGTAAATCCAAGCTTATATAGTTAAATACTACTTTATTTAACTAAAATAACAATTAAAAATGTTCTTTTATTTGTCATGTTAAAAGTTTGCCAAATGACTTAAAACTGTCTTATTTACTATTCCTTTGGTCAAAATCCGGTAGCATAACGGCTAAAACTTAGCAACCCAAAATCTGCAATTCAAGCAATAACACAGCCCAACTCAAGGGCACAACAATTATAACTTAATATCCATTCAAAATCCTAATCCATTTCAGTCCAATTAGTATAAACTAATCCAAAACAATAATATCCATTATTAATATCTTACTATTCTAATAATATAGAGTATTCATATACATGCCATTATAAGACTAAAATCCAAAAATATACATGAATAGGGTTCTAACACCGTACCAAAACATGTCCATATAAAATAATAATCTTCACTCAGCTTGCTTCCAAAAGCGAGGCGTACTTACTCCAGCACATTGCTTATCAACCTACATGTAGTCATAAAACACTAGATGCTGAGCTTAAATACGCTTAGTGGTGGTTACAATTCTAAAAATTTTCATTAAATAATTTATGCATACAACAAGTAAAATATTCATATAACACAATAATATAAATATTTACAATATTCTGGCTCATTATATACATTTGATCATTATGTTCCATATATCAACTCACATTACTTATAAACTAAATCATAAGTCAAATTACAACATAATCAATCAATAAATCTCTCTCGAGGCAAATTACAATATAGTCAATCCATTAATTATATTACAGACATAATACCATAAAATCCCTAGTATTTCATTAAATTATAAATTTGTCATTTCGTGCCATAAAACTCATGAAATCATCAAAGTACCTATGGATATACACATGTATACCATTCGGCCAACATACCAATTTTTCATCATTACTTATTTTCATCACCTTTAATATTTATTTAGGTGATTTACATGTCACATAACATAGCCATGTCATTCTTTCACGTCAAAACACATCATGCATCATTGAAAAACCATAGTATACCATTTTAAGCTCATTTTTACATTATTGCCCCTATATAAAACTGGCAGACATCTATGATCGGGATAAATGAGATGTGAACTCCAGAAGTTCACAGAAATACCAGAGGAGTCCGATGGGACCACCCCTGTCTTTAAATACAGTACAGTAAAATAAAAATAGCTTAATACAGTGAGATAGGACCATTATTAGCCTATTAATAAGTAAGACGTCATGCTCACACCCGTGGTCTTATGTTCCTATGGCTAGCCAACATATCCTAAACTAGACTTGACTACCAAATTACTACATAGGGCATCATTATTTCATTTTCCATATTTTTAAATTACCAATCATACTTTTCATGGAATTTTATCATACTATTCCATTGTTTTCCATCCAAATCATGGATTATACATTCCATTTTCAATCATTTGCCAAAATGAAAAATTTACAAACAATTTAACCAATTCTCAATAAACCATCTCCAATTACTAAATAAACAACATTAATATCAATAAATCAATGAACTCATTTAATTTCAATAAAATCTACAATTTCCATAATAGCATAATTCACCATAAATTATTCAATTTAATTTAAATAAAATTCCATTTAACTAATTATCCAATTTTTAGTATCAAATATACTAAAATCTCACCTTAACATCAATTGTGTCAAAATGTACAAAATATACATAATACATTACTTCATTATAAAATTTCTTAAATAAATTTAAAACAAAATCAATTAAATCAAATTACACTTAAAATCATATCTATAAACATATAATGGCTTATACCTTACAAATAACCATGTTATTCATTAATACAATTACAAATCCAATTTTGACCACTTACAACAATTTCCTTCAAAATTTATTTTCCATCATTTAAATATCTATTAAATTATATTATCACTTAATTAAAAATAATATGCATTCAATTATAAGCAAAATACCAAGTAAGGTTCAGGTTTGATTTGGGAAGAAAATGCACACTTTAGTCAAAACAGGATCCAGGAAAAACAGACCCTTAAGGTATATCTCTATTTTACTCATGACAGAGCACAAACTTTACAATTTATCTGCCTAAGGTATACCTTTGCCGCACTCGCAACAAAGCACAACCATGAGGAGTGGCTAATTAATAGGTCAGAATTACTTATAGTTTTATCACATTCGCATAAGCAATATATAGCTCATGTAATATCTAAATCACAAGTTCTTACTTCAAAATCAAATTAGACTTATTCATATAGCATATTAGGTTTAATGCGTTAATCACAAATTATAATCATGTCATATAATTTCTCGTCTTGAGTACTTATTCATATAGCAAATTACGCTAGTAGTTTAAATCATAATTAATCATCATATTAATTAATTCTTCATCATAAGAATTTATTCAATTCACATGTAATTTAATTACATGTCCTCATTGCCTAATCATAAAATAAGTAACATTAAATTTTCAAGTGTTTCTAAACACTCTAGAGCTAATTTGGAGGTGCAAAACTAATTCTATGATAAATTAGTGAAGAGGGAACAACTACTCTAAAACACAACCATGCTTTATCAAAAGCACAATTGTGCTCTTTAACTATTTTGTCAATCTGATTGCCAAAAACACAGTTGTGTTCTACTAAAAGCACAGCTGTGCTTTCTAGCCAGTCACCGAAAGCTACCAAAATTAAGTGCACAACATATGATAGAATTCATTTATTGAATCTACCTGCATTTTTGAACTAATAAATGACATTTCTAGATTAAATGGTCTCATAAGATTTAATTCTCAGGATGTTAGCTTTCTAGTGTCAAAATTTTAAGTCGTTTGGGACCGAAATCTAGGAGATATACCCAAATGTGTCAACACTGCTCCAAAGACACACCTGACAAATTTGGCTATTGTAATGGGAAATTTTGAGGTCCGTACAGTCAAAAATAAATTATAGCTATTTCTACAATAGTTTTAGCCACTGATGCTACGGTTCTAACCCAACTAGAATCATTCAATTTGGAGTTCAAAAAGTCAATTTATGATCAAAATAGTCCACGGAGGTCAATATGAACTTCTGGGGAGAATTGTTCTTTTTAAATTTAATTATTCAAATCCTCAATTTAAACACTCCTAAGTAGATTTCTACCATCAATTTCACTTATTCATGCACAATTCATCAAAACCCCAAATTTCATTACCTTAAATCCAAATAAATTCAATGAATATCCAAAGAATTTGTAACCACATACCTTAAAACCTTGTTAAAACATTTAAACCTCCTCCTCCTTCACAAAAGCTTGAAAGAATTACTTCCTTCTCTTTAAACAAGCCATGGCCAAATCTCCCATGAAGAAAACCCAAGAAACTTATGCCTCAATAATTCAATTAAACTATATAATCCAACTAATAATAACTTAATCTAGCTATAAGAACTAAAGAAATCAATTAAATTCATAAATTCTAACTTACCTCTTTCTTTGCCCAAAACTAAGAATTCTTGATTTCTCACTTAATCTTCACCAAATTCAGAAAGTAGGGCTACCATAACCTTCATTAGCGGGCTGATAACACTTGAAATGCTTGGATTTCTTGAAGAAATTGGAAGAAGAAGAAGAAATTTCGTTGGAAAAGGGAAGGAAAGAGCTTCGGTTCTTGAGGGAGAGGAGAAGAACGGGATTGAATTGGAAATATGGGTTAAGGGATAGATTTTTAGGCTTATATAGTGGGTTTTTAGGTTGGTTTAAGGTCCAACCAAGTTGGGTCAACCAATCCAAAGCCCAAACCACTTTTATGGCCAATTTGCACTCTTAATTAATTTTTTCCTTTTCCAAGCTCACGTTCTCCCAAAATTAATATCAATATTCAAAAATATAAATAACAGGCTACATTTAAAATTTCATCCCAATTAAAGTCCGTTTCCAGTCCGGTTCACTTAAATTAGTTCGATACCTCAATTTTCGGTGTTATCGTAAAAATTCCTTTTTACTTCCAATAAATTCTATACATTAGTTAGAGTCTATCCATACCTTTAGATAAATTTTCAGAGGTCAATAGCTATTTTTAATAGTCCGGTCAAAGTTTGGTCAAACCCGATTACTATTTAAACCGAAAAGGACTATTTCTCATATTTAGCATTTGGAGACCTATTTGACCTCAAATTCACTTCAAATTTCACCCTCGAATTACTTATAACTAATATTTTTCAATGATCAAATAAAATATTTTTTGTTCAGGATTTAATATCTCGGGTATGCTGACCAATATCGAAAAATACTATTTACATCTAACCCGATATTTGGGCCATTTCATACTAAATTTATACTTTTCCTTTGACTTATGTTGATTTTTAGGTTATGTTTAAGGTTAGGTATATGAAAATGATATGCTTAATTAAAACTAATGTGATATTCATGATTAATAGGCTAAATATAGTGTATAAACATGATTAAATGAAATTAAATCAAAGTGGTATGAAAAACTTAGTGTTGACCGAATGATACCTTAGGGATTTCCTTGAAATTAAATGATATTTATAACATGTATGATATGTGTAATGGATGATAGAGTGAATAAATGTAGCACCCCTTTACCTGTAAATGATGCGGATACCGGATGTCACAACACTGCACTGCATTGCCAATCACTGATGATACACTTGAAAGCTCTGAATTTTTTTTATTTTTTTTATAATATACACAATAAAACATATACAATAAACATATCAAAACAATAACATATAAACTACCTACCCATACCATAACTTTTCCCAACTACGATCGTATACATGCCATGCAACCTTCGATCCTTGCTGTCGCTCAATCCTTGATTACTTCTACGTCTTCAGCCACGTCTAACTATTATAACCTGCGTGCATAAACACTTACGCATTGAGCATTAAAATGCTCAGTGGTGGATATTTATCCTAAGTTTTCCATACTAATCCTACATACTTGATCACTTAATTGTTTTATTGTATTTAGGTTATGGGGTCAATTATTTCTAAATCTTTTAAATAGTTTATAGCATACTTTTGTGACTCACTATTTTTATCTTCATCACTGTCACTATTATCACTAATCAATGTCTTTACCTTTAGCACTACACTATAATATATTAATCACTATCATGCTATTGATAATTTTATTATCACTTACACTGTTAACCATTATACTTATCGATTTCACTATCATTTACACTGTTAACCATTACACTTATCGATTTCACTATCATTTACACTGTTGACCTTTAATGTTGTCGATTTCACTATTATTTGCCAATTTTGGCGCTTTACCTTATTTATTGGTTCTATTTGTTTTTTCATTACTATTATCACTAACTTTATCATGTGCACTAATGACTCTTGTCGCTTAACACTTTGTTCGGTTTTGTCATTTACGATCAATTTCACGTGTATCTCTTTTAATACTTTCATCTTTGTAAATAACCTATTAGATTCCTTCCTTAATGAATGCTCAGTTACAATTTAATTTCGGATAATAAATTGTTTATCAACTTACTTAATAATTTATCACTATTTCACTACTAGTAATACTAATCAAATACTATTACTTTCTTTACGTTTCTAACATTTCCTTTACTCTTTTACACTACACTAACTTTCTTATGTTAATATCACTTACTATGTTAAATCTTCCGATAAGTTGTTTATTTAAATTAATTTCGATTGCATTTATTCTTGTGTGGTTATCACTATACTTTAATCACTATCTTATTCCTTCCTTTACTATTTCGATTCTACACTTATCAATAATTTTACTTTACAATATCACTTATCAATTTCATTTCATTTAGACACTCATTTGTTTAACAATTTTCACTTATCACTTAACTATCGATTGACCTATAACTGTCTATTTTTACTATTCACTTGGTCCACCTATACGTCATTATAAATTTCTTTACTAATATATTATTTCTTATTTGACTTGGTCACCTATATTATTATTCACAATTATGACCTGTCTATTTTCTTTTATCTTTACACTATTTATTAATCACTCTATCCTTTATCACTTTTACTATGAAATCTTTATTTCCCAATATACTCAATTAGGCACTTCTAATATTCTAATTATTTTGGCTACACTTAACTTGCTAATCCTACTTATTACATTGATTCAGTTAATTTACACTGTACTATTATTCACTATAACCTCTTAAAAATTAACTTTACCATTTAATCTCTCTATGTTTATTACAATTTAAAACACTATCTTTCCATTTCACTTGATTAATATTATCATTATTATTTACCTTATTATTTACTTATTTCCAAATATCATCTCTTAATTTACACATACATAAAACCAATTTATTCATTTACTTAGTAGTCTATTTCTTTTCCATTTACACTTAAATATTATCACTAGCATTGTTATAATCAATTACGTTTAAATCAGATAAATTTCACTTATTTACAATAACGCCACTAATATACCTATTTATCCTTCATTATCACTAGCATATTAATTCAATCATAATATATTTAATCCATTATTCACTTAATATTTAATCAAACAATATTATTCTAAAATTCTCAATTGTTCGCTCACTAATTATAGACACGCATTTATTATCTCTTTTATTGCATATTTACATTTTAATCTCTTCATTAGTCTCATTATTTCCAATTTACCATTTAGCCCCTTACTTTGTGACAATTTACAATTTAGCCTTCAATTAGTTTATATTACGAACTTGCCATTACTTAATTTCATTATTACACTACTTTATTATTCATTTAGCATACAATTTCTATCTAGTCACTACTATAATATTTTCCTCACATTACACTTTAGTCCCTCATTAGTCACTAATTTCAATTTTACCACTCTAATTGACTATAATTATAATTATGCCACTATTTATAATTAGTCTCACTTTTAATATTATTATTAACTCACAATTTTACATTTTAGTCTTTAAATCATTCATTCACTTATGCATAAATTTTCACTAACTACAATATAATTAATTAAATATAATAATTTATCCAATTATTTCCTCAATGTAATAATCCACTTAAATTCACCATTTAATTAATTATACCATTATTTTGCCAATTAACATATTTTTATACTAATTCATTAATTAATCTCATTTTAACCATATTATTTATTAAATCACTTTAATTACATTAAATATATGCATATTCTATAATTACTTCACCAATGATAATTACTTATACTTAAGTCCTTAATCTTTTCACTTAATTCCATATACGTCCCTAACTTTTCCATTAATTACATCTATGTCCTATCTTTTATTAATTACATTAATGTCCTTACTTTTACCATAATGTCATCCACGTCCTTTCTTTTTCACTAATTCCCTTTATGTCCTTGTTTTTCACCTAATTATCATTTTGCCCTCACTTATACAATAATTACCCTTTTTAACCTCACTTATTTTCCAATTTATACTTTTACCCTTATTTAATTGCTATTTTATCCTTTTTACACTTGAATACCACTTTTAACCTTATATTTTCACTAAATTACATTTAGGACCTTATTTTGTCACTTTTTCACTAATTTACTATTTTAACCTCCATTTTGCCAAAATTACAATTTTACCCTTCCACTTACACTTTTTAACCAACTTTTTGTAAAATTACAGTTTTACCCCTAAACTTTCTATTTACTTCATTTTAATCCCATTTTCACTCATTTTCACTTTTATCACTATTTTAATCAGTTTTATCACATAATTATCAGAATGCCCCTAGTATACACCCGGTAGAAAGTCTACTGACCAGATATGCGGGACGTGGATCCCACAGATCCACTACACTATGAAATGATCCCAATAGGACCATTTCTCACTGCACTGCACTACACTGATCACTGAAATCACTGGATACACTATAAACACTGAACACTGCACTGGAATAGACCGTCATTGGTCTATCAATAGCGAGTTGCCATAATTCGTACCGCGGTGTGGAATTTCTATGGCTAGCCAATTATATTCTGGACTAGATTTTTCTACCAGACAACTACTAAAGGCAATATTTCATCAATATTCATATAAACATCACATTATGCCATCACACTTCTTTTGTCATACACTTCATTTTCACTTTCCACTTTACGTACACACTCATTAATCATCACTTAATCATATTATGCTATTACATTACATTAATTATCAAAATACACACTTTATTCCATATAAATACCATTCGGCCAATGAATCACTTTTTCATATCATGCACTTTAGTTTTATTTAATCACTCATTCATACTCCTTACATATTAAACATGCTATAAATATTATTTACATGGCACAATTCATCATATATTTTAATTAAACCCTTTATATACCATTCGGCCACTACTTTACCATTCCATTATAATCTCTTTTAATTCTTTTAATCACTCTATTATGCTTTAAACATTTGATATACACTATATCCATCATTTATATACCATAATTATCATTAGATCTTGAGGAAATCCTTTAATAACCATTCGACCTACACTAGAGTTTTCATTCCAATATGTTTTAATTTCATCTAATCATATTTATACACTATATTAAGTCCATAGATTATGAATATCCCATTAGATTTAATTAAACACGCCTAAATCTCATTTTCACACTTAAATATAACCTAAAATTCACACATAATCAATGGAAAAGGAAGGATAATGTATCCACTCACCTTAAATTCTTGTTCTCCACATCATAAACATGCTCTCCATGCCATAACTCCTTGAAACTCCATCATTCCCTTTTATTCCCTAAGGTGGCCGAATTGAAAAATCCACATAACTTTAAAACCAAACATCCAAAATGAAATCTAACATCATAAATGTGTTCTACACCCTCAAAAACCCCCATAGGGACCAATAAACTAAATTAAAAACCCTTAAATCACATACCTTAAATCTTAACATAAACTTTGCACACTTGATTTTTCCAACTTCCAGTTCTCTAAATGGACTCTAATAACTTCTATATGATTGTAGAGGAGCTGAAATTTGTCTAGGAGGTTGAATTTTGAGAAAGATGAAGAAAAATGGTGGAGAAGTGAAGAAAACCCATTCTTTTTTTAGAGAAGAAGAAGGAGGTCGGTTTTGGATGGATTTATCTAGAGAAATATGGCCTCCTGCCTCCTTATATAGGCCTCTAATGAACTGAACCGGTCCAACCAAGGTGGTCCAGCCGATTTAAACCAAAATTTTAATTTTTCAGTTTAATTGCACTTTTCCAAAGCATCTATATGGTCCTCTCATTATTTCCACTTCTAACTAATTCCATTGATCTTAAAACATGAAAAATAGGCTCCCTACAAATTTTTACCTCAATCAGAGTCCATTTGGGCCTCGGTTCACTTAAATCGGTTTGATTCGATCAATTTTTCTTCTACCGTAAAATACAGCTCTAAAGCTGTCAAAATTCACAGAAATCACTTCCATTACATTATTTAACACACTTAACTTCTATTGGGCCACATAAACCTCTCATAACCCCTCGGTCAAATCCCGGTTCAAATTGAACCGAACCGGTGGCCAACTTCAGAATGACTTTCGGAGGTCGTTTTAACTCCGTTTTCAGTTCTGATTTCACCACTAGACTCCTTATAACCCACAGATCATTTTCGCGAAATTAAAATTTTTTGGGCGCCGGACAGCCGGGTCCGCTGTATAGCCACCTCAGTGTCACCTGTCTCGGAATCACTATATTTTTAACCCACTTATTACTAAACTTTGACACTGGCAAACTTACTCCCTGCATTGTTCGACGCTGCGATCATCATGATAACATTGAAATTACTCACTGACACTTCCAGACCGGTATTTAGGCCATTACAATAAAAGTTTTAAAAGAAAAATGTGATGATGTTAGTTTGGCCGAATGGTAAAGGGTAGGTTTGATTGAAATGTATGATGAATTATGGCATAACAATGATATATGAAGTATATTTAACATGAAATGAGTGTGATTGAGTGGTTAAATTAAATTATAGTGCATAATATAAAAAGTGGATCTCTTGGCCGAATGCTAAACCTAAGGACATTCATGTGTATTTTGATAATTAATATAATGTGTTTGCATGAAATGATTAATTAGTGATAAATGTGAGAATATGCAAATTTATAAGTGAAAATGGTATGTTGGTTGGATTATACATATTGACATAATGTGATAATTATACGTAAATTTATGAAATAATGCCCTTAGTGATGTTTTGGTAGTGAAATCTAATCCAGGATATAGATGGCTAGCCATAGGGATTTCACACGGCGGTACGAGTCATGGCGACTCGATGTTGATAGGCCAGTCATGGCTTGTTACAGTGTATAGTGTATAACAGTGATAAGTGAAATGCAATGTAGTGAAAAATGATCCCATTAGGGTCATTTCATAGTGTAGTGGATCTGTGGGATCCACGTTCCGCATATCCGGTCAGTAGATTTTTTACCAGGTCCATACTAGGGGCATACTGGTAATTATGGTTAAAATAATGAAAATGGTGAAATTGTGTGAAATTGGGACTAAAATAGAATAAATAAGAAGTATAGGGGCAAAACGATAAGTTTACAAAAAATTGGTAAAAAGTGAGAAAGTTAGGTTAAAAGTATAAGTGTAAGGGTAAAATTGTAATTTTGGCTAAATACGAGGTTAAAACGGTAATTTAATGAAAAGGTAATGATTTAGGGACTAAAGTGTAATTTGGCTAAGTTACAAGGTTAAAAATGTAAATGTAGTGAAAAAGGGGTAAAATAGTAATGAAAAGATATAGTAAAAGGGTAAAAGTGGAAAAAGAGATTTAATAAGGTTAATAGTGTAAATATTGAATAAGTAAGGGTATTTTGGTAATTATGAAATAATTAAGGGTAAAATGGTAATTAAGTGAAAAAATAAGGACATAAGAGGAATTTAAGTAAAAGATAAGACATAAATGGGTATGCATGTAAAAGTGAGGATAAAAGTGTAATTAGCTTAAAGAAATGTGGATATAAAAGTAATTAATGTATTAATTAGGAACATAGATGAAATAAATAAAAAGATCAAGGATTAAAGTGTAAATAATTAATTAAAAGAATTAGATGAGGAAGATTTAGTTAAAGTGTAATTAAAGTGATTTAGTGAATATTAAGATAATTAAGATGAGATTTATTAGTGGACTAATATAAGAATATAGTAATTGTTAAAATAATAACGTAGAAAATTAACTAAGAAATTAGTTAGGAAATATATGGATTAGTAACTACCACTGGGCATGCTATTGCTCAGCACGTAATTGTTTTTGACTGCGTGTAGGTACATCGTTGGTTGGAGCAGTGTACCTCAGTACTTTGAAGCAAGCAGGAGGAGGCGTAGTTAATTCATATTTTGTGTATGTTTCGGATTTTTGATATGGCATGTATATACATAAAGTTGGCTATGTGATTTTGGGTTGTGTAATAACTATTATGTAATATCTGTGTGGATGTTATAATTGTTTGGATGGGATGATTGAATATGGAAATGTTGTGGTTTCTGAAAAGTGTAGGTTTGAATACTAAGAAAAACAAGCAGTTATACTGCCGAAATTTTTACAAAATGAATAGTAATTAAGACAGTTATAGGTCATCGATGATCAGTGTTAAGTAAAGAATATTAAACGAAGTGAAATGTTAAATAATACTATTAAGTGTAATTTAATATGAAGTGAATATAATAACAAGTGTAGAAAAAAAATTTAGACACAAGTTTAAGAACCAATGTACGTCGACCATAATATAATCATGGTAATCGTACAATATTTCAAAGTCGGTAGTATACGTATAGGGTATAAGGGTGTTACCCGCCTGCTCCTCAGACGCCTTACTCAGTACCTACACGCAGTCAAATAAATTACGTGCTGAGCATTAAATATAGTTAGTGGTGATTACGAATCTAAAAATTTTCAATTCTAACTTAGACTCATATATACATGTGCGCACATACATGCATGTCACTTAAGTCCTCACTTTAGACTAAACAATATCCCATTACTATTTAGTCCCACATTTTACTTACATTTCTAAATTTACTTTTCATTTTACTTTATTTACGATTTTACACTATTTTTCATTTTTTTCACTCTTAAGATATTAGTTTTGGCCCTTTAAACTTACTCTTTGGCTTATTACTCTTTTAATCCTCATTTTAACATTTTTCACTTATCTTATCATCTAACTTCTCTTCTTTTTATGGAAGCTTTATCCTGATTTCTTATAACTAATCATTATATTCCTTTACTTTTCAATCTCTGTGTCTTAAACCTTTCATTTCATTTACTTGCATCTAATTGCTTGATTTCATTTCTTGTTTAAATCTCATTTTTCCTTTCACTATTTCCTATCCCTTATTCTTTTAGTATCAATTTCCATTCAGTTCAGTTCATATTAACCTCACATGTGATAACAATTCTATTTAAATCACTCATTTAATGCCATTTTACACTCTAATCCTTTCTTTGACCTTATCATTAGCAAATTTACAATTCAATCCCGAACTTATTCAGGGCTTACTAAATTATTTCTCCATTCAACTAAATTACCATTTTACTATTCAGTTTCCAATTCATTACAACCATTTCATTTATTTACTTAATGACATACAAATTACTATTTAGTCTTCGAACTTTCATTTAAGTCCAACTTTAACTATCAATTTACATATTTAATCATCTATTTGCATATTTCATCATTTCCACACTAATACATTTCTTTTTACGCTTTTATACACTTTTGACGTGCAAATTACGGTTTAGTCCTCGAACAATTACTTTCATGTTTATTTTACATATTAGTTTATATTAAGCTTTTACATTACAATTAGACCCATTAATCATTCATTTTACTATTTTCGTATCAAATTACGTTTTTGTCCCTAAAATGATAAAATTTTCATTTAGTCCTTTATTTTTTAGTATATTAGAAAAATACCCTTTAATTTCATTTTATTTGCGAAAATGCCCCTAGTTCATTTCTCTTTTTGTTTTAAATCATTATTTGTCTTACAAATTACATATTAGTCTTTATTTTACCATTCTTATGTCAAATTACATTTTAGTCCTCATGCTTGGCATTCGTTACATAATTGTCATTTTAATTTCACTTTTCTTTTACGTATCATTTGTTAACTTACTTTTATACTCAATTACGGTTTTGTCCTAACTTTTATCAAATTACAACTTTGCCCATTTTTTAACTTTTAATTATTATTTTGCCTTTAATTAACTACAGTTTCACATTTATTCACTTCTTAGCTTATAATTTACCGATTAGTCTCTCAACTAATTAATTTCAGGGTAAATTACGTTTTAATTCTTAAACTTTAATTTTCTTTCATGTGAGTCCTTTTTCACTCAAATTGTCATTTTCACTTTGCATTTCACATTTTCATATCATTTTACTATTATTACCCTCTTAATTCATTATTTGGGTAAATTACCTTTTTGACCCTAAACTTTTCATTTTCTCTCGTTTAATTCCTTTTTCATATCAATACTTATTTTTATTTTACTTATCACATTTCAAGTCATTTTATCATTACATTATGCCATTTTATCATTATGCCCCTAATACAATCCCGGCAGAAAATCTGTAGACTGGATATACGGGACATGGACCCCATAGGTCCACTGTACTGCATTGAGGGATGACCCCGAAGGACCACTCCCTCACTTTCATATAGCATATAACATGTAACGTATAACATGTAACATATAAAGCCACTATGAGAGACCATAGCGAATCTGCCATAGTAAAGCAAGTCGTCATGACTCGTACCGTGGTATAGGTACACCTATGGCTAGCCCAACATATCCTAAATTAGATTTAGACTGCCAGACACTACTAAGGGCAATACTTTCTCAATTAACTTTTACATTGACTTTTCACATTTTAACATTTTAGCATTTACACTTATGTTTACATTTCATTTCAGTAATTACCCAACATTTTCATCAATGTTACACATTTCATATTATATACTTATTTTACATAATAAGTATACTCGATCATTTAAATGACTATGAATTCATGTCAAAGCCACTTTCATTCTTTTCTTATAATTTCACTTCAATTATTTATTTAATCAAAAGTCACATATAATTTCAATTATTTCAATGCTTATCAATATTTCCCACCATGGACATAATGAGAAAATATTCTCAAAATACTCAATTAAATTCTTATAATTTCAATTAAATTCATATACTTTCAAATCATATACACAATCATTCTATGGCCTTAATATCACTAATAGGACTAATCATAACTTTGATTCATTAAATCAATTATTCGGTCTTCATGTATTTCTTTTCATTAAACTTTCATTTTCACTTCTAATTCATTCATTTATCTAATGTATCACTCATATATCATATAAATACCATATAACCTACCATAATTTCCTCTTTACCCATTCGGCCACCCTTAGGATTTTTCTCTACCATTTTATTTTTCATCTAATTATTGCTTATTCCACTAAATTAAGCCTCAGTTCACATGTATATACCTTTTAATCACACTTAATCACAAGGTATACTCAACATATACCTAATTATACCATTATTTTTCACCATGACCAAGACTTAAACTTGGTTTTCTTTCAAATTAATCCTTCTAATTAACATATTTACCCTCTTAAAACTCAATTATCATTCCAATTTCAATTAGATATGCATTTTACACACAATTACCATTCAAACATAATACAAAACCTAATTTTCATATGAAAATGCTTAGATTAGGTAATCACAAACCTCATATCCATGCTTTAACCTTCACAAGCTCCTCAATTCTTGTCCTTAACCTTTGATTGCCCTTTTTCCCTTGATTTCTCCTTTATGGCCGAAAATACAAAGCAACTAAACATCCATTAGTTTCCTTCTTTTATCAAATATAACCTCATAAACACTCTTAACACACCCTAATCTACCATCTAAAACCAACAAATCAATTTAAAACTGCCTATTCCCTTTACTTCAATTTGGAAACATAACCTCAAATCCTTGCTTTTCCTCGATTTAAATCCATCTACATTTTCACATTTATTCACTTCTTAGCTTATAATTTACCGATTAGTCTCTCAACTAATTAATTTCAGGGTAAATTATGTTTTAATCCTTAAACTTTAATTTTCTTTCATGTGAGTCCTTTTTCACTCAAATTGTCATTTTCTTTTTGCTTTTCACATTTTCATATCATTTTACTATTATTACCCTCTTAATTCATTATTTGGGTAAATTACCTTTTTGACCCTAAACTTTTCATTTTCTCTCGTTTAATTCCTTTTTCATATCAATACTTATTTTTATTTTACTTACCACATTTCAAGTCATTTTATCATTAGGTTATGCCATTTTATCATTATGCCCCTAATACAATCCCAGCAAAAATATCTGTAGACTGGATATACGGGACGTGGACCCCATAGGTCCACTGTACTGCATTGAGGGATGACCCCGAAGGACCACTCCCTCACTTTCATATAACATATAACGTGTAACGTATAACATGTAACATATAAAGGAACTATGAGAGACCATAGCGAATCTGACATAGTAAAGCAAGTCGTCATGACTCGTACCGCGGTATAGGTGCCCCTATGGCTAGCCCAACATATCCTAAACTAGATTTAGACTGCCAGACACTACTAAAGGCAATACTTTCTCAATTAACTTTTACATTGACTTTTCACATTTTAACATTTTAGCATTTACACTTATGTTTACATTTCATTTCCATTTCCATTTCATTTCACTAATTACCCAACATTTTCATCAATGTTGCACATTTCATATTATATACTTATTTTACATAATAAGTATACTCGATCATTTAAATGACTATGAATTCATGTCAAAGCCACTTTCATTCTTTTCTTATCATTTCACTTCAATTATATATTTAATCAAAAGTCACATATAATTTCAATTATTTCAATGCTTATCAATATTTCACACCATGGACATAATGAGAAAATATTCTCAAAATATTCAATTAAATTCTTATAATTTCAATTAAATTCATATACTTTCAAATCATATACACAATCATTCTATGGCCTTAATATCACTAATAGGACTAATCATAACTTTGATTCATTAAATCAATTATTCGGTTTTCATGTATTTCTTTTCATTAAACTTTTTTTTTCACTTCTAATTCATTCATTTATCTAATGTATCACTCATATATCATATAAATACCATATAACCTACAATAATTTCCTCTTTACCCATTCGGCCACCCATAGGGTTTTTCTCTACCATTTTATTTTTCATCTTATTATTGCTTATTCCACTAAATTAAGCCTCAGTTCACATGTATATACCTTTCAATCACACTTAATCACAAGGTATACTCAACATATACCTAATTATATCATTATTTTTCACTATAACCAAGACTTAAACTTGGTTTTCTTTCAAATTAATAATTCTAATTAACATATTTACCCTCTTAAAACTCAATTATCACTCCAATTTCAATTAGATATGCATTTTACACACAATCACTATTCAAACATAATACAAAACCTAATTTTCATATAAAAATGCTTAGATTAGGTAATCACAAACCTCATATCCATGCTTTAACCTTCACAAGCTCCTCAATTCTTGTCCTTAACCTTTGATTGCCCTTTTTCTCTTGATTTCCCCTTTATGGCCGAAAATACAAAGCAACCAAACATCCATTAGTTTCCTTCTTTTATCAAATATAACCTCATAAACACTCTTAACACACCCTAATCTACCATCTAAAACCAACAAATCAATTTAAAACTACCTATTCCTTTTACTTCAATTTGGAAACATAACCTCAAATCCTTGTTTTTCCTCGATTTTAATCCCTCTACATTTTCACATTTATTCACTTCTTAGCTTATAATTTACCGATTAGTCTCCCAACTAATAAATTTTAGGGAAAATTACGTTTTAATCCTTTAACTTTAATTTTCTTTCATGTGAGTCCTTTTTCACTCAAATTGTCATTTTCACTTTGCTTTTCACATTTTCATATCAATTTACTATTATTACCCTCTTAATTCATTATTTGGGTAAATTACCTTTTTGACCCTAAACTTTTCATTTTCTCTCGTTTAATTCCTTTTTCATATCAATACTTATTTTTATTTTACTTATCACATTTCAAGTCATTTTATCATTACGTTATGCCATTTTATCATTATGCCCCTAATACAATCCCGAAAAAAATTCTGTAGACTGGATATACGGGACGTGGACCCCATAGGTCCACTGTACTGCATTGAGGGATGACCCCGAATAACCACTCCCTCACTTTCATATAACATATAACGTGTAACGTATAACATGTAACATATAAAGGCACTATGAGAGACCATAGCAAATCTGCAATAGTAAAGCAAGTCATCATGACTCGTACCGCGGTATAGGTGCCCCTATGGCTAGCCCAACATATCCTAAACTAGATTTAGATTGCCAGACACTACTAAAGGCAATGCTTTCTTAATTAACTTTTACATTGACTTTTCACATTTTAACATTTTAGCATTTACACTTATGTTTACATTTCATTTCCATTTCATTTCACTAATTACCCAACATTTTCATCAATGTTGCACATTTCATATTATATACTTATTTTACATAGTAAGTATACTCAATCATTTAAATGACTATGAATTCATGTCAAAGCCACTTTCATTCTTTTTTTTATCATTTCACTTCAATTATTTATTTAATCAAAAGTCACATATAATTTCAATTCTTTAAATGCTTATCAATATTTCCCACCATGGACATAATGAGAAAATATTCTCAAAATACTCAATTAAATTCTTATAATTTCAATTAAATTCATACACTTTCAAATCATATACACAATCATTCTACGGCCTTAATATCAATAATAGGACTAATCATAACTTTGATTCATTAAATCAATTATTCAGTTTTCATGTATTTCTTTTCATTAAACTTTCTTTTTCACTTCTAATTCATTCATTTATCACTCATATATCATATAAATACCATATAACCTACCATAATTTCCTCTTTACCCATTCGGCCACCCTTAGGGTTTTTCTCTACCATTTTATTTTTCATCTTATTATTGCTTATTCCACTAAATTAAGCCTCAGTTCACATGTATATACCTTTTAGTCACACTTAATCACAAGGTATACTCAACATATACCTAATTATATCATTATTTTTCACTATGACCATGACTTAAACTTGGTTTTCTTTCAAATTAATCCTTCTAATTAACATATTTACCCTCTTAAAACTCAATTATCACTCCAATTTCAATTAGATATGCATTTTACACAAAATCACTATTCAAACATAATATAAAACCTAATTTTCATATGAAAATGCTTAGATTAGGTAATCACAAACCTCATATCCATGCTTTAACCTTCACAAGCTCCTCAATTCTTGTCCTTAACCTTTGATTGCCCTTTTTCCCTTGATTTCCCCTTTATGCCCGAAAATACAGCAACCAAACATCCATTAGTTTCCTTCTTTTATCAAATATAACCTCATAAATACTCTTAACACACCCTAATCTACCATCTAAAACCAACAAATCAATTTAAAACTACCTATTTCTTTTACCTCAATTTGGAAACATAACCTCAAATCCTTGCTTGTCCTTGATTTTAATCCATCAAATGGACATTAGAGGCTGCTATAATCTCATAGAGGGCCGAATTACATTTAGGATACTTAAATTTAGCAAGAAATTGAGCAGGGTTTGAAGAAATTTGAGAGAGGAGAGGAAGATAGAAGACTTCGGCCAACAATAGGGAGAGAAAGAGCTAAAGGAGATAAGGATTAATAAACCATAAATTTGCCATCTAATTACTTTTATACTGGACCAAAATAGTTCAACCTGAGTCCAACCTATAAAGCCCAATTAGCCATTTTAAGCCCATTTGACAATTTTTCTACAGTTTCGTCACTTTCCAATTCCAATTCATCTCAAATTTGATTTCATAATTCATATCATATAAAAATTAGAGTGTACAAAAACTTTTAACTCAATCAGAGTTCATTTTTAATTCAATTTAATTAAAGCAGTCCGATTAGCAAATTTTCAGTGTTCTAAAAAAATTCCCTTTTCACTACCAAAAAATCCTAAATATTATTTAGAGTCCATATGAATTTTTTTATCAATTTTGGAAATTATTTACTATTTTTAAAGCCTCGATCAAATTTCTAGTCATCCCCAAGTACTATTTAAACCGAAACTGTAACTTTTTTCTTACTTTCTAATTTTATTTCCTCATAAAAATGACTCCATAATTCTTAACATACATTCATTAGACTCCAAGAATATTTTTGAGTCAATCGGAAACCATTACTATGTCCAGTAATTATTTATCAGTCTGATAATTTTTCAGTGTCACCACCATATGATTCTACTCAGCAATACGAGTACGTCCATATTTTCATATTATTTTTTTGAGGTCTGTAGTATCCTCTACGGTCCGGTCAATCAGTCAACCTACTTACTATATGCTGTGACTTTTTTTTTTTTATTTCTGACTTTTGGAGGCTTATATGATCTCGATTTCACTCCAAATTTCATATCTTGGCTCCCGCTGACATGCTCTATTCAATAGTCTAATAAATTATTTTTTGATCCCGAATCTACTATTCACCCCGGTGTCACTATTCACTATCGAAAACTACTATTCATGGCTAACCCGGTATTTAGGCCATTACAATACATGGGTGTGTTCTTTGTATGCGAATAGAGATTTAGTGATTTGGGTGCTTTTGCATTTGGAGAATAGCAAAATCTATTTACATTTCTTTAGTTTATTTACATTACTCTATTTTGGATATTCTTTGTAATAAATGTTTTGCACATTAACATAAAAGTCATAAAAAGATTTTATGAATAAAATAGAAATTTTCTTAATAAAATAGGACCAATGTCCTAATTTTCTATCTAATAAAATGTCACTTAAATGGAGAGTTGCTTTTTATCAAGATGGGATCATTCCTACCAGTTTTCTTAATAGCAACAAAAGAACTCTTCAATTTTTGTAAATATGATTGCGGGAACCAATGTTCCCACCTCAATCGAAATCCCCGTTTGATGTATGATTTATTCTAGTTTTTGTTATTGTGGCATTGTATTTTGTCTCATCTTTTTCGTAAATTAAGTTATCGTTTTATTTATTTGCTTATTTACCGCTTCCTTTGATGCTCGAAATACGTAAGAGTGATTTCTCGAACTCTTTTTGGTCTTAGGTTTCATGAGATTAGGCAAACTTTTTCAATTGGGTGGTGACTCCAAAATATCTTTTGTTACCAAAAATAAAAGCACTCGTAATTTGATCACCAGTAATCAAATAAGGGAGATCCCTGTCCATTATGAAGTGACAATTTTTACGAGTTTAAATGAACCATTCACGGATCCTAAAAGCGGACCTCCCGGATGAAGAACAGGTTCGGTGCGCGTCACAGATACCCAATTCATGTATTTAAAGTTTAAACCATTTACACAATTGAAATCCTTCTCTATTGAAAAAATTTAAGTGAAGAACCCTCCGTGGAACAATTTCTAAAGAAATAAACCAAAATTAATGTATTTTTTGCCGATTGTCGAGTTCTTTGTCCCTCTCTAACTCCTCATCCACACAAAAAAAAATCACAAACTAGAACTGAAGCTCAACTAAGTATTTGAAAAGATTAAAGGAATTGTTTGTTGTGTTAATGTGAGAAGGGGGCAGGAGAACTATTTATAGTAGCAAGTTTAAGCATAGAGTAGGAATGTTTGTCTATTCATCATGAACACAGAGCAAAAATAGAAACCAAAGCACAAGCTTGAAAATCAATGCTTAGAAAACAAAGAAAGAAAGAACACAAAAAACAATGATTTTGACAAGAGACCATAAGTAAAGAAGATTTATTTACTCAATGACCCAAACCGGCGAGAGGCAGAAGATGAAAGGTTGGCGACAGGCGGCTAGCAAGACGATGAACTGCTGTAGATTTCAAGAGATCGATCGAGAGAGACAGAGAAGGGGGGGCAACAAAGAAATAGAGATGAGGAAGTGACGGTTGGGCAAATGGGGATTTAGGAGTTAGGCCCGTTGGGCATATGGGACGGATCCAAATAGGTTGGATTTTTGGTGGGTTGATTTTGGGCAGTTTAAATGGATAATTTTTTAGTTGGGTTGAGTTTTGGCCAGTTTTTCTTAGGGGGGTGGTTTAGGTCTATTTTGACAGGCCTAGCCAAGTGGATTTGTAACACCCCCTACCCATACCCAGGCGATCCCATCCGATAAGGAGTGAGATGCTGTATGAGTCGGGGTGCTACCATGCATATACCATACAAATTATACATTCATACATACACATACATACTGAAGTACAGGGTAATTAAAAATTTTCGGAGCATACGCACAAATAACTCATCATATATTAATACAACCCAAAAGCCATTACAATAGTTTTTTTTTTTTCAACTGGCTGATACAAAAATATTACATACCCAAAAATATAATTACATAAGCGGAAGCCATATCAAAATCAATACAAGAGAGTTCTATACACCAAAAAAAGAATTATCAATCAAATAATAAACTCCAAACTCTAAATCTTGCTGTGTTGGCTTGACTGCGGCAACTCACTCAAAACAAAACTTCTTATGTACCTGCACGGGTAAAACACCGTGCTAAGCGATATACGCTTAGTGGGGATACGCACATATAATATGGACGACCACTCACAATGGTCGTCAAAGTATAACACATTCATAATGGCATATGCAATAATTCATAACATAATATGTACCAATATAGGCACCAATTTACAACCATACATTCTGCATCTCATGTTATATCCATATCCATTTTATCTTATTCAAATATTACCTTTGTATAGTCAACTTAGAACAAAACAAATCACATATCACATAAAGATCCTGCTGACTCATAATAGTGGATAACGAGTATACGCATAGCGATACCTTACGGGTACGAATCGACGCATAGCGATGCCTTACGGGCACGAATCGACGCATAGCGATACCTTACGGGTATGAGTCAAAAACCATTTTACTTTAATATTTACAAAACATTTAAAAGGGAGGACCTTAAATAAGATCCAAACATATTAAAAAGAATCGCGAGGATTCAAACACATTTAATAGGGTTCGCGAGGAACCATACGGGGATCTGATCAGGATCCAATACATTCAAAAGGGCTGCAGCTAAAAGACTCTATTAGGCATGCCTAACTATCCACTTTCTAGACTCTAGCAGGTCATGCATAACACAAGCTAAAATAAATCATCAATATAATATCATAAGTAACTACATAGCTTAACATGTATTATTCAATCACACAACTAATCATGGCATGATATAGCATATGAACATTAACTATATTATTCAAGGATGCTCATAACGCATAATCAGCTTATAACTCTTTTATCTAATTCATATGCAACATGTCATTTCAAAATAAAGCTAAGTAATAGAATTTATCAAAAATGCATAGTTATAAAATCAATTAAAGGATACAAATCATGTTAAAAGACACTCACATAGAACTCAACATACAAGTATACAATATATTATTCATTTCCACATTCATGGGTTTTCCATTCATAAACTTATATATCATAACATAAATTACATATATTTCCATTAGAAATACATTTATATACTCCTTTTATAATGTTAGACATGAGTTGGATAAGTGGTGAGAACTTCCGGGGAGATTCGGGATTGATTCGGGAGGGAAAAAGTACCTTTTCAGGTCAAAAATGAGGTTACACGGCGGTACGACAACTCATACAGCCGTGTGGGACGTGAAATTTGGGTAAAAATGGACAGAATGGTTTTACACGGCGGTAAGGAATTCCCTTACCCCCGTGTAAACCCATTCTGTCTCACTTCGAGAGGCAGACCCCAGACTGGCATCAGGTCCAAACTTGAAACGCATTTTACATATAGTTAACGACATTTTTAGGAAACACTTCCTTCTTAACATTTGTTCCCTATGATGTTAGCTTTAAAATGGGACAAGTTTCAGGTCATTTGGATCTCTGTAACTCCAGATATGATCTAAAAACTCTATACTATTCTAGTGAACCCACCTAAGCAGAGAGGTCTCGATTTTTAGCATTTTTGAAGATCCTAAGTCCAGAATTAGCTCCAGGAAAATTTTAGATATGGATCTTAGCTGTCATATGAAATTTAAATCAATTCAATTGGAGCTCTATAAATCGACTTATTACAAAAACATCACACTGAGGTCAGATAAAAACTGAATAAAATTTCAGAACACAAACATCAACATTGAACAAATAAATCCCAAACCTGAAATTTTTCACTTCAATTACTTAGATCCACAACTCCAAGCAATTTCCTTGCCCTTGGAATCCCGGGAAGATTTAGCTAAACAACACCCAACAAATCAAACAATTAATCAAAGTCCTAGATTAACTCTAACCCCAAAAATGTAAAGAGAAGAAGAAGATGAACACATTAAATAACAAATGCAGCAACTTACCAAACAAACTCCTTAAGATTACCAAGATCCATCAAATCTAATCACAAAGGAGTGAGCAAAGATAGAGAAGAGGAAGAGGAAGGGGAAGAGAACTACGGGAAAATGAATGAGCAAAATTCTGCTCTTTCCATTTCTTTTCTTATTATTTTCTTTTTCTTTTTCTAACCTTAACACTTGTCATTTTCCTATTGGTGGAAACCAATCACTCACACCCAACAAGTATACACTACTCACTCTAAATGCATTCTCACTTAAAACACCCTACTAATGTGTGAGTAAAACACACAATAATATCCCACTTAGATTCCTTTCACTATGCTATACTCACCCACACACAATCACAACCTCACTCAAACACCCTACTAATGTGTGAGTAAAACACACAATCACCATACCATTACTCACATCCTACAATGGTATATGCATGCACACACAAATATATCCCAACTAATTCACACCCTAATAACATATATGCACCCATACGTTAACATAACCCTTGTAACATGCAATATACCCCAAAATACCCTTGTTACATATCAAAATACATACAAATGAACACATACACATGGCTCGTATTACTAGGGGGTAAACGCCGACAAAACATGTGAAGGATCTGATCTATATCGACGAAGCATCGAAACATGGAACACATCGTGCAACTTTGATAACTCCATCAGTAAAGCTAGTCTATAGGCTACCGGACCAACTTTAGATAAAATCTCATACGGTCCGATGTAGCGAGGATTAAGTTTACCTTTCTTTCCAAATCGAAGTACTTTTCTCCAAGGAGATACCTTAAGGAAAACTTTGTCCCCAACTTCAAAGTGCACATCTTTCCTCTTTAGGTTTGCATATGACTTTTGTCGATCCTTAGCCGCTTTCAAATTTCGTTGTACAACTCTGATCTTTTCCTCTGTATCTCTAACCAAATCTGGTCCAATAACTGATCTCTCAGATAACTCGGTCCAACAAACCGGAGTCCTACACTGTCGACCATATAAAGCTTCATATGGTGACATACCGATACTTGACTGATAACTGTTATTATAGGCAAACTCCATAAGTGTTACATATCTGTCCCAACTCCCTGGAAAATCCAAGGTACAAGCTCGCAACATATCCTCCAAAATCTGTATAACCCGTTCGGATTGACCATCTTTCTGAGGATGAAACGCTGTACTGAAATTCAACTTGGTACCCAAAGCTCTTTGCAACTCTTTCCAAAATTTAGATGTAAACCTTGGGTCCCTATCTGATACTATAGACAAAGGCACTCCATGTAATCGAACTATCTCATCCACATAGATACTGGCCAATCTATCCATCGGGTAATCCATCCTAACTGGCAAGAAGTGAGCTGACTTGGTAAGCCGATCCACTATCACCCATACTGAATCATGTTTCTTCTGAGTCAAAGGCAAACCCGATACAAAGTCCATGGCAATGTCATCCCACTTCCACTCGGGAATAGACAAAGGCGTGAGCAATCCAGAAGGAACTTGATGCTCGGCTTTAACCTGTTGGCATGTCAAGCACTTAGATACAAAATTCACAATGTCTTTCTTCATACCTGACCACCAATAAAACTGCTTCATGTCCCGATACATCTTTTCACTGCCGGGATGCATAGTGAAAACTGTACTATGTGCCTCACTCATAAGCTGTTTTCTTAACTCTTTATCCTCTGGTACACACAAACGGTTTCTGTACATAAGTACCCCATCTGAAACCGTGAACTCTGACTGCTTACCCAAACTGACCTCCTGTATAATCCGCTGTAGCCTCTCATCAACCCTCTGAGCATTAACTATCTGCTGTCTCAAAGTAGGCTTCACTTTTAACTGAGCAACCAAAGCCCCATCCGGACCAAATCTCCATCTAAATCGCCTCAGAAATAAAGCCGACATCGACTTCCGACTTAAAGCATCAGCGACTACATTGGCCTTACCCGAATGGTAATCCACAATGCAGTCATAGTCCTTAAACAACTCGAGCCAACGACGTTGCCTCATGTTCAACTCCTTCTGTGTGAGAAAATACTTCAAACTTTTATGGTCTGTGAATATCCTGCATTTCTCTCCATACAGATAATGGCGCCAAATTTTTAAAGCAAATATAACAGCCGCCAACTCTAGATCATGTGTCGGATAGTTCTTCTCATGTGGCTTTAACTGTCGAGAAGCATAAGCAATAACTTTACCTTCTTGCATCAAAACACAACCAAGACCGACACCCGAAGCATCACTATACATGACAAATTCTTTACCCGAGATGGGTTGTGTAAGTATAGGAGCTTCGACTAATAACTTCTTTAACTGCTCAAAACAAGCTTGACACTTATCCGTCCACTCAAATCTAACACCTTTCCTTAACAATTTCGTCATTGGAGCGGCAATCACGGAAAAGTTCTTAACAAACCTAAAGAGGAAAGATGTGCACTTTGAAGTTGGGGACAAAGTTTTCCTTAAGGTACCTCCTTGGAGAAAAGTACTTCGATTTGGAAAGAAAGGTAAACTTAGTCCTCGCTACATCGGACCATATGAGATTTTATCTAAAGTTGGTCCGGTAGCCTATAGACTAGCTTTACCGATGGAGTTATCAAAGTTGCACGATGTGTTCCATGTTTCGATGCTTCGTCGATATAGATCAGATCCTTCACATGTTTTGTCGGTTCAAGATGTGCAAGTGCAGCCTGATTTTTCTTATGATGAGGAACCAAAAGCTATTCTAGCCCGAGAGGTAAGACAATTAAGGAGTAAACAGATTCCTTTGGTTAAAGTATTATGGGATCACCATGGAGTCGAAGAAGCAACTTGGGAAATCGAAGAGTCGATGAGAGCTTAGTATCCGCAATTGTTCTGTTCAGGTGAGAATTTCGAGGACGAAATTCTTATTAGTAGAGTAGAGTTGTCACACCCCGTTTACCCCCTAGTAGTACGAGCCATGTGTATGTGTGCATTTGTATGTATTTTGACATGTAACAAGGGTATTTTGGGGTATATTGCATGTTACAAGGGTTATGTTAACGTATGGGTGCATATATGTTATTAGGGTGTGAATTAGTTGGGATATATTTGTGTGTGCATGCATATACCATTGTAGGATGTGAGTAATGGTATGGTGATTGTGTGTTTTACTCACACATTAGTAGGGTGTTTGAGTGAGGTTGTGATTGTGTGTGGGTGAGTATAGTATAGTGGAAGGAATCTAAGTGGGATATTATTGTGTGTTTTACTCACACATTAGTAGGGTGTTTTAAGTGAGAATGCATTTAGAGTGAGTAGTGTATACTTGTTGGGTGTGAGTGATTGGTTTCCAAGTCAGCTCACTTCTTGCCAGTTAGGATGGATTACCCGATGGATAGATTGGCCAGTATCTATGTGGATGAGATAGTTCGATTACATGGAGTGCCTTTGTCTATAGTATCAGATAGGGACCCAAGGTTTACATCTAAATTTTGGAAAGAGTTGCAAATAGCTTTGGGTACCAAGTTGAATTTCAGTACAGCGTTTCATCCTCAGAAAGATGGTCAATCCGAACGGGTTATACAGATTTTGGAGGATATGTTGCGAGCTTGTACCTTGGATTTTCCAGAGAGTTGGGAGAGATATGTAACACTTATGGAGTTTGCCTATAATAACAGTTATCAGTCAAGTATCGGTATGTCACCATATGAAGCTTTATATGGTCGACAGTGTAGGACTCCGGTTTGTTGGACCGAGTTATCTGAGAGATCAGTTCTTGGACCAGATTTGGTTAGAGATACAGAGGAAAAGATCAGAGTTGTACAGCGAAATTTGAAAGCGGCTAAGGATCGACAAAAGTCATATGCAAACCTAAAGAGGAAAGATGTGCACTTTGAAGTTGGGGACAAAGTTTTCCTTAAGGTATCTCCTTGGAGAAAAGTACTTCGATTTGGAAAGAAAGGTAAACTTAGTCCTCGCTACATCGGAGTGCACATCTTTCCTCTTTAGGTTTGCATATGACTTTTGTCAATCCTTAGCGGCTTTCAAATTTCGCTGTACAACTCTGATCTTTTCCTCTGTATCTCTAACCAAATCTGGTCCATTAACTGATCTCTCAGATAACTCGGTCCAACAAACCGGAGTCCTACACTGTCGACCATATAAAGCTTCATATGTTGACATACCGATACTTGAATGGTAACTGTTATTATAGGCAAACTCCATAAGTGTTACATATCTGTCCCAACTCCTTGGAAAATCCAAGGTACAAGCTCGCAACATATCCTCCAAAATCTGTATAACCCGTTCGGACTGACCATCTGTCTGAGGATGAAACGCTGTACTAAAATTCAACTTGGTACCCAAAGCTCTTTGCAACTCTTTCCAAAATTTAGATGTAAACCTTGGGTCCCTATCTGATACTATAGACAAAGGCACTCCATGTAATCGAACTATCTCATCCACATAGATACTGGCCAATCTATCCATCGGGTAATCCATCCTAACTGGCAAGAAGTGAGCTGACTTGGAAACCAATCACTCACACCCAACAAGTATACACTACTCACTCTAAATGCATTCTCACTTAAAACACCCTACTAATGTGTGAATAAAATACACAATAATATCCCACTTAGATTCCTTCCACTATGCTATACTCACCCACACACAATCACAACCTCACTCAAACACCCTACTAATGTGTGAGTAAAACACACAATCACCTTACCATTACTCACATCCTACAAGGGTATATGCATGCACACACAAATATATCCCAACTAATTCACACCCTAATAACATATATGCACCCATACGTTAACATAACCCTTGTAACATGCAATATACCCCAAAATACCCTTGTTACATGTCAAAATACATACAAATGCACACATACACATGGCTCGTACTACTAGGGGGTAAACGGGGTGTGACAGGATTTGTCCCCTTAATGTTTTTTTTTTCCTTAAGAATTTAAATATAGTATTTTTTTTAAAAACTACTATTTGATACATATTAATATTGGCTGCTACTAATGTGGTTGGTACTCAAATGAAAAATATAATTTCTTTAACTAATAAATATTTATAGTTCATTTTACTATACTATTCTACCGTGGTGAAATGTTAGGAGCTAAAACATGGTTTATTCCCACAAAATTAAGAAATAAAAGTAAAATTTGTGTAACTGCTACAAATAAAATACATTGTGATTTAAATTTAATTAAGTTTTAAATAGAGATAAAAGAAAATTTTTGGTAGCTATTATAGTGATGTAGCTACAATTTAAGCTTTTGTAGCTATGAAATTGTAGGCATTTGTTGTAGTAAAAAAAAAAAAAATCAGCAATAAATTTATATTATTTTCATTGAAAATACATATGGGCTTATTTCAGAAGATAAATTTTATAATTCGATCCATGGAAACAAAAGGAAATAGAGATTTGTGCTCAAGTTAATTAGTTAAATACATACATATATATATATATATATATATATATATATATATATATATATATATGATAGAAGCCGATTATGTCTACATAAACGGCTGATGCACCATGCATTTAATGCATTGAAGGAATCATCTTAGAAAACACATATAATTTTAAACAACTTGAAAGTTTATTCCACAATAATAATTTTTGTAATCAGAATTTATTACAATGGATTAGCATCTTTGTCAACTACTGAATTATTTACTCTATCCATAGCTTTCTTTGCCTGCAAAAGAATGAAAGATGATCGTGAAACTGAAATCAATAGGAAACAATATGCATTAATTTCATTTATAGTTATTGAATTTATATTTTAATAATGATGCGTTCATAAAAGAAATTTTTGTTTAACAAAAAATATATCAACTTTTAAAATATTACTAGTAAAGTCATTTTAACTGAAAAATCATGAATACGGTACTAAAACACCGATATCACTTTTCACATCAGTTTAAAACATTCATATGATATGCTCCAAAAAGTTTCACATGACATTATTTTGGAGTATTCGAAGCTGACGTAACTTGAATTTATAATTTTTTAGTTAAAATGACTTTAGTGGTAATATTTTAAAAATTAAGAGATACTTTTGTTAAATATATATATATTTTTTGCTCGAATCATTATTATTGTAAAAGTTTAGTAACCGTAAATAAAATTAATCTAAATAATATGCTGTAACTTATCAAAAGGAGTATTTTAATTACTTGTTTATCCCAATCCGTGGATAAAGTTATAATTGAAAGAGAAGTTGCTTGCACAAACATTGCCACAGTAATTCCAATCCAAAGACCCTGTAAACCATAGTTTAACCTAAAATCTTTACTGCAATTTTCTCTTTTGAAGGTAAAGCATGAATATATTAAATAGAAAAAAAAAAAAATGGAACTACCTTCCCTCCAATATGCAACACGAATGCTAATACTGCAGCAAAAGGAATTCCAACAATGTAATAAGCCCCTATATTAATATATGACCCAATTTTTTGCCAACCGCATCCTCTGCAGTTTCCTGTAATTGTCAATCTTAATATGTCTTCAGAAGATATATTATTGAAAACGTATGAAAATTTATTTTTCAAATAATTAGCAATTTAATATTTTGATACCAGATTCGTCCCTATACAATTTCAGTATTCAATGCTCTTTAAGTTTAGCATTATTTTTTTTAGTGAATAATTGCACAGAATTTATAGTTAAGTTTACTAATGTGGAAATACAATTTATTAAAACCATTAATTAAACTCAATTAATTTTCATTGCTTTACAATATTACTGCAGCCTGCTGGTAATAATTAATTAAAACTAACATCAATATTCTAATTGTTATTATAGTTTATATACATAAGACGTGAATATATGATCATATCTACCAATTAATCTTAAGTTTATATTTTATATGTATTAACTGATACATAATACAAAATGTAATTATAATTTATGATTGGCCAACCTATAATATGATAAATTAAGTGAATTTTTATAATATGAATTATTTTTATAATATCTAATTTGAAATCCATAAATTATTTGAAACTTACCGAAAGTCAAAATTAGCCTTGCACCTAGCACACCATAGAGCCTAGATAGAAAGGATAATTTGGTCTTTCAGCTTTCAAGAGTATCCCACTTCTCGACGTCACACCTAACTCCTTGAACACAACCCTAACCTAATTCCTTCGATGCATTCGCAACTCCACCGATACTTCCCCTCATCTCTTCATCCCAAATGAAACCCTAACTCATTAATCCTCCAAAAGACAAAGTCGTAATCACTCGAAAACATTTAGAAACGAGCTTTTTGGCGGCAGATAGCTAGCTACCATTTCGATACAAAATATTTTGGTGACCAGCTTTCTATTATTATTGACAATCAAACTGTCAAATAATATACTCTTCATCCTACTAAATCGTCATTTCTTACATGAATTACTAATATTAAAATTTTTTTAATTGTTATAAAAAAATTATATTGGATAGAATAAAATATTATTTTTTCATTTAAACTATTATTGTAAAGTATGTAAAAAAAAAAAAAGAAATAAATCATTATATGTTTTATTGATATTATATGAGATTAAATTTGAAAAGTATGCATTAAATGTAAATTCGATTTGATGGAAGTGGAGAGAATTTTTTTAGTGATTTATTTATATATTTATTATTTATGGTCTAATTAATGATAGGAAAAATAGGTCTTTTTATACATTAGTGCAGTGTGTATATACAATTTCAATATCCTAATTAGTTTTAACTTCACACTTATGTGTATCGTTTATGTGTATTAACTTGACAATCCAACATGTAAAGGAGATGAATCACAAGTTAAAGTTGGAACAAACCTGAAAGCACTGTTTGAATGCCATTTATGAAGTGAGAAGCTGCAAGAAATGGCATCATCTCTTCCACATATTTCACCACTCTCCTTTCCTTGCTAAAAATGTAACCCCAAAATTTTCTACCCGAGACTATTAGAATTGCTAAAGCAATGCCTTCTGCCACAACCATTATAACTGCAACATATATTGCTAAACGTGCTGATTGTGGCCGCCCAGCCCCCAATTCATTTGAAACTCTTGTACTGAGCCACATCAATAATTTATTTTTTAGGAAAATGTCCAAAGAATTCAAATTAATGTATACATTAATATTGCATGTACCTTACAGCACCGCTGAGAGCAAAAGGTAGCATGTATGTAAACATGTGCAAGTTAAAGCTGGAATTTCCAAAATTAAAACCAACTTAGACCAAAGCTTGGAAAGATTCATTTAATCAAAAAAAAAAAAAAAAGCATTTTTGATAAATGGTTTAATACAGTTTCTCAACTTTTAAACCTCAGCCATTTTACTTTCTAAACTTTTCGGAAAATCATTTAGCTCCCTAAACTCTTATTTTTCTTAGATGATGAATTTTTAAATGATAATATGAAATTTTCTCCCAATTAAAAAAGAAAAGATGTGTAATTTTTCCATGTTGACCCAAAGATAAGCGTCTTTCTTTTGTTGGTAGTAAAATTCCACTTTAGCATTCAAAAGCTTATTTTGTAGTAGAAATTGATAATTTAGTGGGCCGAATGTTTTCTCAAAAAGTTGAGTGAGCAAAATAAATCAAATTTTCAAGTTCAATAGACTGGATTTATATTAAGTCTTGATAATCGATAAGTAGTTTTGGAAAAGAAAAAACCTGATAGAAAGGACTGATGCTTCAAGTTTGGGTTGTGGAAGAAGACCAGATAGCAGAACAACAATTTCAAGTGCCCATGCTTCTAAGCTATTCCAATCAATTAATTAAACCATGTTGTTAATTTATCATCAAATCGAGTAAGGAATGCTTATTAATTATGTTAAAATAGAAAAAATTTAACAAAAATATCACCTGATCATTATTGTTGCAGGAATAGCAAGTTGAAGGAACTTGGAAATTCCATGAATTGAGTCCTTTGAAAAACCTGTCCATGTTTGCTTGAATGATGGAGAGAACCATACATAAGCTATTAGTAAAAAAGTAATGATCCAACAATAGATAGAACTAGCCATTGCAGCTCCTGTCATTCTAAGCTCAGATTTAAACACAAGAACCCAACTAATAGGAACGCTTATAGCTATAGCAACTCCTGAGCTAATCATCAAGGGGACTACTTTGCGTTGAGTTTGTAGGAATCTCATAAGACATTCCACAATTGCAATGCCGAAGAATCCAGGAATAAGGAAACGTGAGTATTTGCCTGCCTCATCGGCTATTTCAGAATTTTGTCTGAGAAATTTCAGAATTTCAGCAGTATGAGCAAATACAATTGCTATTGGAATACTAATGATCAGAAGAACAATCATCCCCCTCTGCAGATGTATGCCAAGCACGTGATACTCTTTGGCTCCATAAGCCTGACCGCAGAACGTCTCCAATGCACTTCCCATTCCTCGCTTGTCAAAACCATAAACATACACAGAATTGTATAAATGATTATTTAATTAATCGCAATCACATAATTGATATAAAATTTTTACTTTATATATTAAAGTGCAAATGGCTAACTTAACTTTACCCCCTAGTCTTTTTAAAATAATAACTATACTTCTAAATAAATTTTTGTTAAAAACTATCTATAAAACATCAAAAATTATCCAAATTCAACATCCAATTGACAAAAGATGGATTAAATTTGTCCTTTTCCTAACATTTGCCTAAATCAGTAGTTTAATAATGAAATAAAATTATTAAAGGACGTGCACGGAAGTTTTAAAAAATAAGAAAAAGACAAATATGAGCTATTTTTATAAATTAATGGGCATTTTGTTAAAAAAAAGTTTTTTAGAGGTAAAATGAATATTTTTTTGTAAAAAAAAAAAAGTTGTGGGGGAAATTTTGAAATTCTGGCTATATTAAAACTATAGTTTATCACAACAGTTAAAAAACCAGTCTACTCTTAATTTGGATATACAGAAATAATTAATATTACAATAGTTTTTTTTTTTTTTCTTTGGTTAGATTATTGTTATTTAGAAGCTCATATGGTCCGTTAATCCAGTTAAAACTTAACTGACTTATAAAAATGCATTATGAATTTTTTCAACATTAATTTTTCAATTTACAAACTCGAATTCAAGATATAAATGGACAAACTTTAACCACTTAAATGAAGTATTGGCTTACAATAGTTTTTACATCCATTGCTATTTGCTACCGCAATCAATGATATAAAATCCTTTATGTGCTAGTGAATATGAATGCAGAGGAAAAAAATATTAAAAAAGCAAAATTAAATTCTCTTACCAACAAAGTGTAACCAGCCATTGAAGCAAAGCAATTTGCAATGGAAGCACCAGAAAGAGCAAGCTCCCCAAGATGACCCACAAAGGTTATACCAGCCATTTGTATCATACTCATGGACAACAGAAGTGATACTAATGGTCCTGCTAACGCAATCTGTTGCTTCATTTCTTTCATAATCTCCTCTTTGCTGAATCCTTTTCTTGATTCACTAATATTCTCTTGAGTTGCTTGCTGTGATTCATTTTTTTCTACGTCCATTTCATGTACAGACTTTGTTTCCTGTACCTTCAAGCTTATATATATTGAAAATCAAACAAATTAATGTGGAATGCAATATATAGAAGAATAAAATCAACAATATCAACTAAGTCTAATCTATGTCCATTGCCTCCCCCTTTATCGCTTTATTAAATCCTGGAGAATAAAGAGACAAACTGTATTTGTTTTTAGGTGAAGACACTAGCATGAAGATATTAATTATTGATCACTTTTAGCCTTTTGTTGTCTCTCACGTTGTGAATGTGTGGTGGGCATCTAAAATTAGTAACGAGGCATATTTTGCACCACATGTTGCTCTCTGTATAAATATGTATATATATATATCTCGTATTTCCTCACTTTATGATCTAGATCTAATTAATGTTGATCTTATGTTTAAAACCCTACTGCAATTTGCTGGTTTTATGTGATCTATTGCTATATCAGATCTGATTTTTCTTTGAATTTCTAATAAAGTCAGTGATCCTAGCTTTTTATATTGTCCTGAAAGATCACCAGTGAAAGAGACAGAACATAAAAAGGAAAAAAGAAAATGAAAGAAAAAAAAAGGAAAGTAGAATATAATCAAGGGCTTACCCATCTTTAGATTCCAGTTTCCACTACTATCTGTTGAAGATATATAAGATAAAAGGAAGAAAATGAAAGCAGGCAAAAGAAGGGAGCAAGTCCGTGACAATATCCCACACCGACAAAATATAGAAAACGAACATTTCTAAGTACGGGGATAGGGTAACAGCTTTGTTTCGACGGTTACGGAATCACGCCCATATTAGTAATAAATATCTGCCCAAATTAATTCATGCATAGATAACTATATAACAATAATAATAATGACAAAATAATAATAAAAAAAAGCACTAATGGGCCCAAAGAAAATTATTTATGACAACAATGATACAAAGAAATGAAAATAATAGAATGGCCCAGAATCCTTTATCTGACACTTACACTGATAATGATAATAAGAAGAGTAATAATATAATAAAAAGAAAAAAATGAAATAAAGAAATAAAAGGTTCCAAAGAAAATCATATTGGTTAACAATAATACAAAGAATAAAAACAAAGAAATGCATGCTATTTTTTATTTTTTTTTAAAAGATGCACCTTAAGGGAAAAAAAAATCAAATAATAGAAGGCCACCCGTCTCTCTGATATTATGATAGAATAAAAATAGACGTGAAAATTACTCTCATATATATATATATATATATATATATATATATATATATATATATATATAATCCGGTTAATCAAATACTTAAATCTAAATTTAAGTCCATTAACTAATCTCAAAAATTAAAGTCCAAATTGACATTCAATTGGATTGGTGAATCACTAAAATTGGTTTAAATTAAATTTTTAAAATCGATTTTAACGGGATTTTTATTTTTTTCAGACATATCCCAATTTTTTTTAGAAATTCACCTCAGGTGACTTTTTTTTACGAATAATGTATTTTTGAAAAAAATAATTTAATTTTAAGGTGTTTTAAAAAGTATTGAGAGAAAATTTTTTTTTATCAATTTCGCTGGTATTGCGGAATTTGAATCTATTTTCATAATAAATACTTACAAAAATAGATAATGGAGTCCACTCTACCTTGATTGGGAGAAGCTCCATCTCCACATCAAGTACTTGCGGAAATGGATGGTAGGGCCACTAATGCAGATTTTCATAAAGAATTTTAATATATAAATTAATATATATGTGATGAATATAATAAATAGGTTAGTCGTGCTAATAATATGAAAATAAAAGGTCCATTAAAATAATATCCATTCAATTCTCATTGAATAACTCTAGTATTATTAGTTTAATTATTCTCTAATGGTTAAAGATTACCAATACGAATAAATTGCAAAATCATTTTCAAAATCTAAAAAAATTCCCAAAATAATAATGGCAAAATCTCCCACCACTATCAATTAAGATTATCTAATCTAGTATATTTTTTCTTTTTTTTTTTCAAGATGTTCACTTGATTGCGTTCAGAATCTTTCCGTTTTAGGAATATATATTGGTATAATTTCTGAAATTTAACATAACACTTTTCTTTAATTTACACAGATTTTGCCTTACCTCAAAAATTTAAATAAAATTGAGTGTGTGATAAGTTTGCAATAGATTGATTAATAAAAAAGAAAAGAAGAAGCCAAAAAGCTTGAGATGCGATGCGATGCTAAATTATTAGATGGAAAAAATTGAGAAAGATTTTTTTTTTTAAAAAGAAAAAAAAAAGAGAAAAAGCATTGAAGCTGAGAAAAATTGAGAAAGAATTTTTTGTCTCACGTAGTTGGCTTAATAATAATAATAATAATAATAAGTTAATAATATATTCTATATTTTGATTTTGAGGATGAGAATTTGGCAAAAATGTATTGACTTAATTAAAAAGATAATTTGGCAAAATTGGGCTAAGTTCTGCATTAGTGGCCCTACCATCAATTTTCGCAAGTACTTATTGCGGAAATGGATCTTCTCCCAATAAGGTAGAGTGGGCTCTACTATCCATTTGTGTAAGTATTTATTGTAAAATTGATTCAAATTCGGAATTGACATAAATCTCAATCCTCCAATTACTTTTCAAAATACTTCTAAATTCAAAATTTTTCTCCAAAACACATTGAAGGAAAAATTATAACAAAATATAATTTATGCAGATAATATTAATAAATGGAATCTATTTCTTGTAGCGCATAAACATATTGCGAAAGCGTTTGCAAAAATTCCGTTTATTTTTAGTCACTAGCTTGGCTCTTATCCACGTACGGGATAACAACAACTATTTCATAATATAAAAATTCCTAAAAAATCAAGACAAAAACAAGTGTAAGTGTGAACGAGCAGTTTTGCAGCATATACGTTTTCTGATTACCAAATACTGAGATCTTCCATCTATTTACAGAGATTTTAAAAAGTAAAGACCTATTTCTAGTATAAGTCAAACTCCTTCTGAGATAGCATTTGTTAATGTTAATCAAATTGAATTACTTAATTCTATTTGGATTGGAATTTTGTCCAAATTAGAGTTATAGGCGTACCCAAACTTTATCATCTCCCACTCACACATGACAGAATGTATTTTAATCTTAACCTTCAGTTATACTGGCAGATAGATTGTGTGACCAGCATACATTGAAAGCACTAGTATTATACACCTATTAGGGATATATAGTGTCTCAAAAAATTAGATCCTCATTTTCACACATGCCTAACCCTAGATGCCCTTCTCATATTCACTATTTTAATTTATGATCTCATAAAATAATTTTCGTATTCACTATTATATTTTTTCTCATTGAAACTATAATAGGCTAGTCAGTGAATCACGAAACCTTATGAAAGTGATAAAAAACTATCTTCCCCTTTTACTGTATGCCATCCATTATAATTCAACTCGTTTTTCTACTTAAATCCGTCGGGTCTAAATTTTGCCTCAGACCTCTTGGAGACTAACTAAGCTAGCCACATTTAACTATTTTTCAGGGATAAGTTAAGGATTTTAAGGGTTGAAATATATAAATAGAGTCTCACAATAGAGAAAGTTGAGATCAATAATATTATTAAATTTTCATCCCTTTGGTCACTTAAGTACACACAATATAAAACATGTGTTGTGGTGTTCTTTACTTCCCTTAAAGGAGTCATGTCTCACACTTTAATAACGTGTATGTAAAAACCATACAAAAGCGTAAGGTTGCGATGCACTGAACACCCAATTTTAGTCCGCTTATTTAAGGACTACTTTTAGTTTTTTAGACAAAACATAGTAGTAACATTTAACTTACCACCGGATTCCATTACAATCCTTATTCGGATCTCTATCTAAAGCATATAACTTTATATATGTCTTTATCTCGCACCTTAACAAGACTGATCTTGTAATTTCTGTAAGACGACACTTTTATTTTGAACAGGCTCTCGAGCACTCTCATATGTTCAAAAATTGCCTCATCTTAATTTTTGCTAACTCATTAACAAAACTAAAGTAAACACCCTTATGAGTGGGCTACTTCTCTGTGCGACATGCTCAATCTCATACAAATAATAGTAAATATTTGCACATAAACATTCACACTCATGTATTGCCAATAATGAACTTGGTTATTATTCACAAATAATAACGGTAAGGGATTATATGAAATATAACAATACCAATTAAATTCTATGCAAACCTCGAGATCTAATGTGTCTCTCAAAACACATCTCTCATTATAGGTTTACTCAATGAATCTTCATGTGTAAAAACCTATTGTAAGTTCACTTTTCCTTGTGCAATAATATCTCTCATGTATTGATACTTAATATCAATATGGTTAGCTCTACTATAAGTTATCGACAACTAACACTCACTATAGACTATCACTCGTTACTTTGAGGCAATTACTATTAAATGGCTCACAAACCATTTTAGCCAAATTGTCTCTTGTATTGCAGTTAAGGAAGTGACTAATTTAGTTTCCATTGTTAATAGGGCTACATAAGTTTATTTTTTGCTACTCCACAAGATAGCACTCTTGCCAAACAAGAATATGAAACCTAAAGTGAATTTCCTCTTATCCACATCTCCTGCCCAATTAGCATCAGTGTATGCTCTCAATTGCAGATCCTTTTCTTGATAATAAAGAGAATAATCTGCTGTACCTTTAAGGTATCTAAGTATTCTTTTAATTGCTTCTAATGTGCTTTGTTTAGGTTAGATTGATATCTATTTACCATGCATAGTATATATCATGTCCTGTGTATAACATCGCGTACATAAGACTACCCACGGTACTGGTATAGAACGTTCCTCATACATTCATTTTTTTTTCTGGCGTCTTAAGATACACATTTTTACTAAGAAACTGATTTTTTAGCAATGGGGTTATCTATGGGTTTGCAGGTTTGCATATTAAATTGTTCAAGGTCTTTGTTGAAATATTTCTCATAAGAAAAAGACAACAACCTTCTCAAATAATCTCTTAAAATCTCAACTTCAAGAATATAATATGCCTTACCCATATCCTTTATCTCAAAGTTGGATGATAACCAATCTTTGATTTTATTTATGTACCATTTGTCATTTTCATCTTTAAGTATGTCGTCTACATACAATGCCAAAATGACAAATTTACTTTTAGAGCTTTTACTATAAACATAATGATCTTCATCAATCATGTTAAACCCATTCGACATGATTGTATAATGAAGTTTCAAGTACCATTG
Source organism: Excoecaria cochinchinensis (assembly GCA_947683425.1). Lineage (NCBI taxonomy): Eukaryota > Viridiplantae > Streptophyta > Magnoliopsida > Malpighiales > Euphorbiaceae > Excoecaria > Excoecaria cochinchinensis. Next base: position 2,174,385 of record CANTUQ010000129.1, read on the forward strand.
TGTTGAAGACTGTTTAAGGCCATAGACTGAACTCATCAATCAACAAACCTTATATTCGTTGCCTTTTTCGATGAAACTATAGGTTGTTCCATTAAATTCTCCATTGAGAAAACTAGTCTTCACTTCCATTTGTTTAGCTCTAAGTCTAAACTAGCCACTGTGGCCAGAATCAACCTTATGGATGTAAATCTTACAACAGATGAGAAAGTCTCCACATAGTCAATCTCTTTCTATTGTGTAAACCCCTTAGCGACTAGCTAAGTTTTGTGTCTTTTGATACTTCCTTCAGCCTTTTGCTTTACTTTGAGAATCCATTTATTTCCAATTTGTGTCCTTCCACTAGATAAACCAGTTTCAAACATGGTTTGATCTCATGGATGCCATTTCTTTTTTATTACTTTAATTAATTTTTACTTAGATTGGCATGAAAAAGCCTTTTGAATATTTTTATGCTCTTTCTTTTCTTGTGGGGTAACCAAAAGTGGTTCGTTCAAGCCTTTGATTTTTAAATCGTCAGTATGGAACACTTATCCTTTTAGATTTTCACAGCTCTAAATCTTGATAAACATATCTCATATATTTATCGTGATTCAGAATGCTCCCACTAGGATCATGTTCCATACTCTCACTAGAGTCAGCAATACCATATTATTTACTGCCACTAAAGTCAAGAATACTCCCACTGGAATCAGATTCTCGAACATCCGGTTCGTTTGGAGGATGAAGGTCTTTACTTTTTTTCCTCTAACTCCCTTCTACTCGGATGGAGTGATCCTAACGGTTCCTTTTCCCGAGTTTCATAGAAAGTGAAATCTTGATTCACTTCGCCCGACTTTGGAAATTCATTATCTAAGAATATGACATCTCGTGATTTAAATTTTTTCATGGTGCTATTCTCTGCTTACCCAAGAAAAGGTATCCTTTTGATACTTCACAATATCTCACATAGATACTCTTTTTACCTTTTGGTTTCAATTTACCTAATTAAGGTATCATGGATATAAGCATTATAATCCAAAGGTTCTAAATGGCTTAAGTTAGCTTGTTGACCAATGCACAACTCATAAATTGTGGTAATGATAGATTTGAAGCGCATACATTTCAGAACATATATTACAGTCAATAAAGCATCTCCCCAATAAGAGATAGGCAAATCTGCCTCTGCCATTATAAATCTAACCATATCTAGGAGAGTTTTGTTTCTTATTTTCCACAATACCATTTTGTTGTGGATTTATGGGAATAGACAACTGATGTTCAATCCTCTTTCATCACATAAAACTTTAAATTCATCATAAAGATGTTCCTGACCTCGGTCAGTACTTAAAGCCTTAATCTTACTGTCTAATTGATTCTCAAATAAGTTTATCTGAGTATTGAAGCAACTCAATGCTTCTGACTTATGCGAAATCAAATCGATATGACCATACCTAGTACAGTCATATATAAATGTGATGAAATAGAAGGCCCCATGCCTTGCCCTCACATTTATTTGACCACATACGTCAGAATGAATTAACTGCAATAGAAATTTGACTCTAGTACCTTTTTCGAATGATTTCTAACTAGTTTTTTCTTTTAGGCAATGCTCATTCCTGGGCAATTCAACATTATTTAAATTACCTATATAACCTATTTTAATTAACCGACTCATTCGTTCTTGTCTAATATGGTTTAATTTAACATACTATAATTTCACATTATTTTCATAACTATGAGAAAAATATGGAATTAAAGGAAAAATTAGTTTTACTCAAATAGTCATGGTCCATATTTATAACAATAAAATCGTTCAGCACATAACCAAAATTAGTTTTACTCTTTTTTTCCCTGCATATTTTGTTTTTCCTGTTTTGCAGACAGAGATTTGATGCGAACACCGATAGAAGCCAAATGACAACATCAGTACAAACATCAATCCAAACAAGCCATCAAAACAACATCAATCCAGACATCAGTTCAATCATCAATCCAAGCATTAATCTTGAAGCCCTCTAAGGAGGCAAATCTCAAAGCCCTCTGAGGAGGCAAATCTTAAGGACCTTTGAGGAGGCAAATATTGAAGCCCTTTGAGGAGGCAAATCTCGAAGACCTCTGAGGAGGCAAATTCCGAAGACCTCTGAGGAGGCAAATCTCGAAGACCTCTGAGGAGGCAAATCTCGAAGACCTCTGAGGAGGCAAATCCTGAAGCCCTCTGAGGAGGCAAATCTTAAGGACCTTTGAGGAGGCAAATATCGAAGCCCTTTGAGGAGGCAAATCTCGAAGCCCTCTAAGGAAGCGAATCTTGAAGACCTCTAAGGAGGCAAATCCCGAAGACCTCTGAGGAGGCAAATCTCGAAGACCTCTGAGGAGGCAAATCCTGAAGCCCTCTGAGGAGGCAAATCTTAAGGACCTTTGAGGAGGCAAATATCGAAGCCCTTTGAGGAGGCAAATCTCGAAGCCCTCTGAGGAGGCGAATCTCGAAGACCTCTGAGGAGGCAAATCTCGAAGACCTCTGAGGAGGCAAATCCCGAAGACCTCTGAGGAGGCAAATCTCGAAGCCCTCTGAGGAGGCAAATCTCGAAGACCTCTGAGGAGGCAAATCCCGAAGACCTCTGAGGAGGCAAAATCTAAAAGTCCTCTGAGGAGGCAATATCTCAAAGTCCTCTGAGGAGCCAGTATCTCAAAGTCCTCTGAGGGGGCAAAATTTCTAAGTGCTCTCAAGGAGCACCACTTTATCATCTCAGAAGGGTTAGCACGATGGCGGCACTACCATTCTACGGAAGGTTAGTACGACCACGGCACTACCACTTCAAATCACAGAAGGGTTAGCACGATGGCGACACTACCACTTTAAGGAGGGTTAGCACGACCACGGCACTACCACTTTAAAACTCAGAAGGGTTAGCACGATGGCGGCACTACCATTCTACGGAAGGTTAGCATGACCACAGCACTACCAACTCACAACGGTTAGCACGATGGTGGCACTACCATCCTACAGGAGGTTAGTATGACCACGACACTACTACTTCAGAACGGTTAGCACGATGACGGCAATACCGCTCAACAGATTCAATTAAAAACAACACGCCGACAACATGGCAATAACCACCACAATAGCATCACTCGCTTCGGAAAGGAGGCTGCCTCAGGTACGCGTCTCTTTCCTTCTTCTCCTTGAGTTTAGGCTCACCTAGACACTAGTGTACTAGCTTCCCCTAAACTAGGGGCAACTGTAGACACCGGGTCCTGAGTCAGCCTAGATCGGAGTTACCCAATGATGAAAAATTGCCTTCTCAGGCAAAAATGTTAAAAATGATAATTTCCTTGTCAAATTTGCATTTTAGAATAAAAATAAAAATAATAAAAATACTAAAAAATAATAAAAAAATAAAAAAAATATAATAAAAAATAAAAATAATAATAAAAAAATAAAAAAAATAAAAAAATTTAGAAATTAGTTTTTGAGAATAAATTTAGTATTTTTTAGTCATATTTAAAAATTTTAAAAAAAAAGAAAGAAAAAAAAAGAAGAAGAAGAAAAAAAAGAGGAAGAGAAAAGAAGAGAGGGTGTGCTTTTGAAACCACGGCTGTGCTTTTCAAAGCATGGCTGTGCTTTTGCGCAGTATGCATTGCGCGCACTGCGCGCAAAAGCAAAGCTGTGCTTTCACCGCAGCCGCCCAAAATCGCCAGTTTTGCCATTTTTTCCACCCAAAATCATTTCTTTTCAATTTCTTTGACTTTTTTGAAGATTTTTCCGGAATTTGGTTGATTTTTTCTCCTTTTTACACTTAAATTAAGAAAAATTTAATAAAAATAATTTTATTTCTTAATTAATTAATTATTTTTTTAGTTTTTTTTGGTAATAAAAAGAAAGAGATGAGGGAAATTAGGGGGTTGGCCATTTTCTCTCTAGGAAGAATTTTTAATTTTTCTGGTTTTCGTCATCTTCTCACTTTCTCTCTCTAAAAAATCCTCTCTACATCATTTGAGTTTTCTTCATCAAAAAATAAAATCTACAAAGCCAAAAAATCAATTTTCAAGCTAAAATTGGTCTTGAAGCAAAGAAATCAATTCTTTGTTCTTGAAATTGGTTTTTCTATCAATTACAATTTCTTGAGACAAAGAAAATAATTCTTTGTTCTTAGAAATTAATTTTGTTTTCATCAATTTCTTCTCTTTAATTTTAATTAACAATTGTTCTTGAGACAAAGAAAATCAATTCTTTGTTCTTGGAAATCAATTTAATTTTTCTTCAATTATTTTTCAAGTTTTTCTTTTAAATCAGAATCTCAAACTTTATCATTTCAAAACCATATTTTGCAAATCAAAACAAGGAAAATCCATCATATTTTTCCATTGAGTCCGAAATCTGAGGGTAAATATTCTAGACTCGATCTCTTGATTTAATTTTTGTTTTCATCATTTTTGCTAACATTTAAATTAGTAAACATGTAGATCTATATATTTGTTGTTGATTTATTTATTTTATGTCATTTTAGATGTAGATCTAACTTTTAATATTGTTCTTAGATGTAGATCTAACTTTTAATTTCGTTATTTGTTCCCATTTTCTTTTAATTGTTCATCCTTATTATTATTATTATTATTATTATTATTATTATTATTATTATTATTATTATTATTATTATTATTATTATTATTATTATTATTATTATTTACTTATTTACTTATCTTTTGCTATTATCATCATTATATATGCCATTAGTATATTGTTATTAGTGTTATTTATTGTTACTATCATCATTTATCGTTATTATTATCCTTATTATTGTTATTATTATTTTTGTTGTTATTGTTATTATTATTGCTTTATGTTTTAAATAGTGATCTATTAATTTGTTAATTTATTTTAATATGTCATTTAATTTATTTATCATATAATATACATGTTTTATTTAATTTATGTATGGTTATAAATGTCTAGTTGATTTTCTTACTTCGATTACTAACATCAATTTTCTTTGTGTTTGTTGTCGGTGTTAAATCTTTGTGCTCCCCCGTGCGAATGAAGGAGGAGATCCGAGGAGTTGTTATTTTTTATTGTATTTGTTACCTTTCCTTTGTTTGTTTTATTGAGTTATTTGACATGTAATAATTAATTAAACCATTTATTTTATGCACGCTTAATAAAAAATCACACAAAAATATTTCTACAAATAAAATTGAGTTTTATAATAAAATGGGACCAATGCCCTAGTTTTCCACCAAAAATAAATTGTCACTTTAAAATGATTTTCTTTAATTGAGCATGAGAGGACCAACGTCCTCAATATTGATAAATACTCCGTTTTATGTATGATTTATACTTTATTTACAATGGGGGTTGTATTCTGCCCCTAGTTTTATTATAATTTAATTTTGTCTTTATTTTTATTTTTATTTATCGTTTCATATGTGATTGATATGCGCTTTAATAAATTGCATTAATTGTGTGAGATGAAAAATGAAATTTTATAATTTAAAAACTCATTTATAATTAACCAAGGCACCAATAAGTGTGAAGTTCCGGACACCATCTCTGGTTTAGACCGATAAGAGGTTAAACTTTTCCAATTTCTTGTAAATTGGGTGGCGACTCCAAAATACCTCAAAAGTGCCTAAAGGTGTTATGGCGATAGATGGTCCTTTTCAATGTTTTATTGTGAAAGGAGGTGCCGAAAATATCTCATAACACCTAAGATTGGAAAAGACGCGAACCAATCCCTCGAATCCTAAAAGCGGGTTCGGCGAGGGCCTTGCTGGTTCCGGCGCGCGTCACAGTAGCGACTCTACTGGGGACTGTTTGTGACTTTGCTCTGAAAATGTCTTGGTTAAAATGTATAATTGGGTTTTTAAAACTAAAATTTCATCTCTCATCTAAATTGCATTGCATCAATGCTAGAGCCTTAGAATTATGCTAGTTTGGTCCCTCTTTTAACCTCGGTGCATTCCTGAAGCACGACCTTACGTTCACTCAATGTGGGGAAATGTTAAGGATAATCACCAGCTCAAGCCTCGTACCATCATGGTATATAAAATGGAGACCCGATCGATCGTTATGCTCGTGATGAGCTAGACCCGTTGGCAGGGACCATGCTTGGATAGCCCTAAAGTATTATCACCCTTGACCAAAGCTCATGTAATGGCGATAGATATTTCCCATAGGTTACATGTATCTTAATACAATGCTTGTTATGTGGGCCCTTGTATATCAAACTAATTCAAACATATTAATCGGGCACTCATCAAAGGCTTTCATGCCTCGGTGGGCTCATTTTAGTCTGTTTGAAATGTCCAAATATATAATGGCCAAAATCCATGCGCATGTGCTTTAAATTAAGAGTGTTATGCTGCCGGTTTTCCACCGCGCACCATACGCGCCCATTGAGTTCCCCGTTGACCCATGGGTCAAGCCCACCTAGGAAGAGACTATTTGACCTCGTGTGCGGGAGTTAAAAGGTTGGAAGGATCTACTTGCTTGCATGTGGTTGTAAATGTGCATAGCTCATGATCATGCATTGTACATATCATCCACGCATCATTCTAACAATCTGAATTTTCAGCCATCATAGATCCATCCAAGTGGATTAGAGGTCCTGACGGTCGACTAGTGAGTACAGACTCGCCCTTTGGATTGCTAGAATTAGTGCTTAATTGGGATTCTGAGTCACTCTCAACGACAAGTGAATCATCCTCGATGGCGGAAGAGACTGGAACTTTGACCACTCAAGACCTTGCTAGGAGGTTAGAAGATTTTGAGCGAAGAATGTTAGAAATGATGGGAGCTATGGCCGAAAGAATTGCTCACCCTCCTGTTTCACAAGCACCCATTGCTCCGCAGCAGCCTGTTGCTCCATGAGCGCCGATAGCCCCTCTTCGGGAGCAAGCCGAATCACTTGTTGGTGGGGAGGCTCCTCTCGTTGGAGCTGCTGCCCATCAACCTGTCAATGAGCACAGAGCTGCTGCACCTGTTGAGCCAAGAGGAGAAAGGATCCCCCATCCCAATGATGACTTTGTAATAAAGGAGGAACATAAAGAGCCAATGGTCCAACAAGCTGTGAGGGGCAAAGCACCCAGGTTAGAGGATGAGACTCTGAGGGGGATGAGACAGCAGATTAAAGCTATCACCCATATGTTATCAGCTGGAAAAGGGATTAACCCTATGGATAGATCTGGGGGATGAAGAGCTGTTGCCCCAATGGTTCAAGATGCCTGAGCTGCCAAAATTCGATGGTACTTCTGACCCATCTGCACACATCAAGCAGTATACTCTTGTAATGAAAGGCACTGGTTTGAGCAAGAAGCAGAAGGTGGAATATTTTTACCTTAGCCTTGTAGGTCCGGCAGTAGATTGGTATCACGGGCTGGATAGGAGATCCAAAGAGGATTGGGACCTTCTGACTGATGAATTCATGAAACAGTATAACTGCAACACTAGAATGGAGGTCACCCTAAAGGACCTCGAGATTTTACAACAGAGGAGTGATGAGTCATTCCACGAATACCTCACTAGATGGAGAAATAGGGTCATGGAGATGAAAAGGAAGCTTGACACTGCTGATCAAACAGGCTGTTCATCAGGAAGTCCTGCCCTTACCTAAAAGATCTGCTCAGCTTTAAGGGGCTCAAAGATTGGGAGTCGCTTAAGGACATTGCTGTAGAGGCTGAGGCGGCTTACCTAGCAAAGAAGGCAAGCAAAAACAACTTTGCTAGGAAGCACTATGGGAATCAATCAGGGTTCAAATTAAGCAGTGCCGGGAGCAGCAATAGCAAAAATGGCAAGACAGCAGAAGTTTCAGCTACCGGAGTGGGAAAAGGTCAAAGGCACTTTTCAAATTTGGGCCGCCCTTTATCCTGGCTGTTAAAGAGACTGATAAAAGAAGGAAAGCTGCAGCCCTTGCCTCCTAAGCCAGCCAAAACCCAAGGATAACCGGGTCATAGAGATGATGAGTATTGTGCCTTCCATCAGCACACGGGGCATATGACAGACCGTTGCGCAAGGCTAAGGCATGAAATACAGGACTTGATCGATGGCAAGCAGATCACTGATCCTGAACAGAGGGAAAGTAAGAAGAAGTCTGCCTGTAATTCCATGATTGGTTCTAGCTTGCCTGAAGAGTATGTACTGCAAGATTTGTTCGGTAGTGAATACGATGCTACCACTCGCCCTAAGGGAGATGAAGTGGAGATCATCGTGACAATGATAGACTCTCGGTCTACCGGTGAGAATGGGGAAGAAAGTAAAGAAGGAAAGAAGGAGGGCCGGGCTTTAGAAACGGTTAATCCCTCGCGGCAGATTGAAGAGACCTATGCTTTAATTGCCCAAGAGATGGATAAAAGGTTCGAAGAACTCGAAAAGAGTCTATTGGCCATGATTCAAGAGAGAATGGATGCCATGGCGCTAGTTCTTCAAGCTCAAGTTATGGCGACCTTAGCCAAGTTGGGCCAGCCACTGTTGAGGGAGCCTATACAGCGGCGACTGTAGCGTCCCCTTTTACTCTTGAGATTAGAGGCAAGGAACCATTTGATCCACCAGTTGGGCAAAGGAGCAGCCAGAAGCCTACTCCAGGATGTAGCACTGTGCCCAAGGAAGGTGGGGATCTAGTGAGGATGTGTGATCTGCAGAATAAAAACCTGGATATCCATAACGACAATAAGGGTAAGGCAAAGAGGAATGAAATGCCAAACATGAAAGTGGGTCAAAGGCACTTTTCCGATTTGGGTCGACCTTTGTCCTGGGTATTAGAGAGATTGATGAAAGAAGGCATGCTGCAACCATTACTACCCAGGCCAGCTATGAGTCAAGGGCAACCAGGGCACCGAGAAGATTAGTACAGCGCCTACCATCAACACACTGGGCACTTGACTGATTACTGCCAAACTTTGAGGAATAAGATCCAAGATCTTATTGACACCAAACAGATCACGGACCCCGAAAAGAGGGAGAAGAAGAAGGAGCCAGTCTAAAATGCAGTCCCTCTACCAGATATGTGATCGGGTCTGATCCAACAGAGTGCCATATTTTGCGAGAACTACATGGATATGGACAGGTCGCTAACACTCGTCGAGAGAGTGGAGAAGAAGATTATGTTTTCAGACACTTTGTTTCTTTTGTTTCAAGAACTCCTTATGACAGTTTGGTTATTTTCAATAAATTGAACAAGCTTACTTATTCGTATGGTACTCCTAATGATTTCATTTCACATGGTCATGAGGCATTCATTTTGACACTAATTCAATTAATACGATAACATCTAATCTCAGAAAATCTTGATAGCAACTAATATAACTCCTGAAGAGAGGATATTTTTGAGAGATATGAAAAGAAAAAAAGAAAAAAAAAACAAAATGAAAGAGCCTTTGCCTAAACATGGAATGACATATTGGTAAGGACATTATTGGATCAATGCTGCTTCAATATGCTGACATAATGACAAGCAAGTTTCAAAGGCTATTTGTGACGCGCGCCGGATCCCGATGCGCCGCCCTTTCGGACCGCCCGCACGTGGGCGACCGGGGCTTTTGCGGGTCCGTTGGCATCTTGCAAATAAATCGCAAGTGCGTCTATGTTGGGCAACAAGGAGGTATCATGGAGTCGCCACCCAATAGAACATTGGGAAAGTTACTCTCGCCTCGGAGAGCCTAAGACTACGCTTGGTATCCATTTTGGGCCAGCTAGAGGGATCATGGAAGGTGAACTTCTCACCCTAAAGAGCCTAGGATTAGCGCTAAAGCCTCGTGACCCAAGAAGTATTTTGGAGGATAACCTCTAACCTCTCGAGCCCAAAGACCAGAGCTGGGTCCGGGATTTCTCATCTATTTCTACCTCAATTAGCTTATGATCAAATTTTAATGTCATTAATTCGCTCTCTCTCCACACTATGCAGTTTAATTGAAAAGCGCATTTATTCACATTTTGAAAGCAATAAATGATCAGATAGATAATAAAAGCGATAAATTACAATAATACAAGGGGCGGAATACAACTCCCTTTTGTAAATGTGCGGATCATACATAAATCGGGACATTGCTTATTCTGAGGACTTTGGTCCTCGCATGCGTCGTTATTAAAATTGAATGTTTTCATTGTGATGGTTTTATTGGGTAAAATAGGACATTGGTCCAGTTTTGTGTAAACCTAGCTTTATTAAATATAAAACCATTGAGTCATTATTATACATCAACGGGATATGAAAGGAGTACATCCATATGCATAAGATAATCAATAAAAGAAATAAAACAGGAGGATTAGGAAACTAAACCGGACGAGATCCTCCAAACATGGTAGATAGCCGCTCAAGCTTGAAATAACCCAGGAGGAACGATGTACACTCACAGAAAGTTTAAGAGATGTTAATATACATAAAATTAACATCTAAGAAATCAACGAGACTGGATAGAGATGAAAAATGATTTAAAAAGATGGAGACAGAACCCACCGACGGCCTTTCCTGGTTGACCGACGGGCGTCGGTTCGGTTATCCGATATGCCCGTTTGTCACTCAAGAATGGGCGTCTGTAGGTGGGTGACCGACGGGCGTCGGTCATGAAGATGACCCATCGGTCACCTCTGTCTCCGAAAAACAGAAAGGAAAAAAGAAGCCTTTCAAGGTCAAAAAGCAAGTTTTATCCCAAAAGGAGATGAGAGAGTCAAAATGAAAGAAAGTAATGACAGATATTCAAAAATTTCACAGAATGAATAAATAAATAAATAAAAAATTAAATATGAGATAAAAATGGAGAAAGAATCCGGAATATTTACCCTCAGATAATCACTTCAGGTGATATTCTGGTGTCGGTTAGAGCCCCGCGCATTCCACGAGAAGCAGAGATGAAAGATTAAAGAGAGAAAATGAGATATTTCACCTCTAATCCTTCAGAAAATCGATTTTGGAGTCAAAATCTAAAGGAAACTAATTAGCTTTTAGTTCCTTTGATTGATTTGATCCTTGATTCAATAGAGTTCTTTTAGAAAAAGTGTTTTTGGAAGAGAGAGAAAATGTGCTTGAAATTGGGCAGAGTTTCCTCTTCTGAAAATTTTTCCAACCCTTTTAAAATGAAAATCCGGAGCTTTTATAGCCAGACACGACCGACGGGCGTTGGTGTATAGAGGCGGCCGTCGGAAGAATCCTTCTGACACAAGGATTAGTCCGACGGCCCTGCCACATCCACCGACGGGCGTCGGAAGGGTTGCGTGCTCCGGGAAACCAGGCGGCAATCTGACAGGGGCGGTGATTTTCCGACGAGCGTCGAAAAATACCCTGAGCCGTCGGTGACTCGGAGCGACGGGCTAACTTCACAGACGGGCTGGCCGTCTGTCGAGGACAAAAAGCCCTTGGACTCGAAAAAACCTCTGTTTTTCTCTCCTTCGGCCCAGGAATGATAAAAACCTCACTTCTCATGGAACGCGGGGCTAAAACCTCTAAGTCCAACCTACCATACAGGCTTGGAAACCGATTTCATCATAGGGTAACCTCTGATCCGGACTGCTCTGGGACACGGTGCTTACAGTTGCCCCCAGTTTTGGGGAAACTAGTGCACAAGCGCCTAGATAAGCCAAAACTCAGAGAAAGGTCAGAAAGGAAGCGTACCTGCGACGGCTTTTCACCCTCCGTGCCTTCTGCCGGGTGGACCTTGTCTCGATCCGCTCGGCGATGCAAAGATATTTCCATCGGCCTTTTCTCGACCGGTAGGTACTCATGGAGATGCAGCACGCTCTGGCTGCAACCTCGATCCGGTGAGATGCAACATGCTTTGGCTACAGTCTCGATCTGGTGAAGTGCGGCACTCTCTGACCACAGCTTCAATCTGTGAGATGCAGCACTCTCTGGCTACAACTTCGATCTGGTGAAGAGCAGTGTTTCTTCAACTGCAGCTTCGATCTGTGAGATGCAGCACTCTCTGGCTACAACCTCGATCTGGTGAAGGGCAGTGTTTCTTCAACTGCAGCTTTGATCTGTGAGATGCAGCACTCTCTGGCTACAACCTCGATCTGGTGAAGGGCAGTGTTTCTTCAACTGCAGCTTCGATCTGGAGTGTGGAAACTCCGCTGGTTTCCTTGTTTCGAAGGAGATCTTTTTAATCGATGTCTGTGCTCAGATCGGTATTTCCCCGTACCTGTGAGATAAAAGATTTTGTTAGCTCACGTTTGAATGGTCATCTTTTGACCTGTCTATTGATGGCGTGACCTTTGCTTTATTGGCTATGCCATGTTTCATCTTTTATTCATTTTTTCTTATTGAGATGTTATCGATTATCATTTTCGTTGTTTGTTTTTGTTTTGTATTATTTTTTTTATTTTTATTTCTATTTTATTTTTTTTATATTGTCATTTTTATCGACATGTAAGTAGATATGAGAACATACACTTTCTGTGATGTGATTAAGCAATTAACAATCGAATGATCATGCAACAAGGAAGCAAAAGTTTTCCACTAGAAATGTCATTTTTGTACAGTGCATATACAAAATATATAAAATATACAAAAGATACAAAAATAACCCCCTGAAGATCAGAGAGGTGTGTAGTCTGAGGGCTCATCGGGATCCTCGTCATCCGATATATGCACGGTCCCTGGCGGAGGTGGACGGGCCGGAGGCAGTGGCGGAGCTGTGGAGGGTCCTGCCTCATGATCATGGGCCTGCCTGAACCGGATCTGAGCGTAGCCGTCCAAGAAGGGCTGGGTGCAGGTGTTCATAAACCCTAAGGTCTCAGAAACCTTCTCTCCCAACTTCTTGAAGGCTTGGCTCAACTGAATGGTCTGCTCGCTGGCGGCCTTTCTCCTCTGCTCCAGGCTTTGCTCCGTCTGCTCCCTAAACTCCCTCATGGTCTGAGAAAGAGGGGGGGGGGGGAATCCCCTCCATCGCCTGGACGCGGGATCTCAGAGAGTCAAGTGACTCATCAATCATCTGTAGGGTCATATCGACCATCTGAGACGCCTGGTCCTGTGACGTCCTCACATCATGAGCGAGCTGCTCCCTCAACTCCCTCTGACCCTGAGCAATCTGCTCAATCAGCCTCATCTGCTCTCCTCTGAAAGCCTCCAGGACCCGAGTCTGCTCATCCCTAAAGGCATCCATGGCCCGAGTCTGCTCCCGAGTCGTGTGCTCGATGTAGCCGGCCTGCTCCCGAGTCAAGCGCTCCACCGACTGGGATTGCTCCAAAATGGCAGCCTGCTGGCGATCTAACCTCTCGTGGATAGCCCTGTCTCGCTCATCCTGTCGCCGCTCCAAGGCTGTGAACATGGAGGTGAGGAGCTGAGAGAAGTCAGGCTGCACAGGCTGCTGCGGTGCTGGCTCTGGTGGCGGTGCCGAGGAAGTGGATGCCCCGGGGTCACCTCGGGAGTACGGATGGTATCTCTCGGAGGGCCCATGGATAGACCTCTGTACCCTGGCGCCCGATGATGGGACTGGAGTCGGTGCTCTGGATGCCGGTGAAGCAGCAAAGAGGTCGTCCATCGTGATCTCAAAGTCAAAATCTGAGGGGGTCCTAGGTGGCTCTTGCTGCTGTGGTGGAGGCACCGTCCGCGGCTGAGGAGGCTGGTGCTCCGGCTGAGGCTCTGGCTGCAGAGGCTGAGGCTGGGACTGTGGCTCGGGCTCTGGCTGAGGCTCTGGGTGTGGAGGCTGCTCCTCCTGGTGCTCTGGGTGATCAGGATCTGCCCCCAAGGGTGGAAGCGAGAACAGCCGCCGGGTCTCATGGATGGTCAACACCCTGTAGGCCTCTGCCTAGTGATGCTGACATGGTCGCCATCGAACCAAAACTGAATCACCCCCGGGTCGGTATCTGCACTCTGAAAGCCGATGTAGCGGAGAGTGGCCAAGACCTGGCGGGTAGCCTCTGGAAATGTCTGGAAGGCGGGCTCAAGGAACTCTATCCAACCAGCTCCCTCGGCAAGTAGATCAAACTCTAGGGCCAACCCAAGGGCCTCTAGAAAAGGGCGAGATACAAAACGGCTGGCCCGAAACTCTACCTGAGCCAACACTCTGTACCTCTGAGCGGACTCATCATCCATCCAAGCCGGAGCTACAAGCTTGGGCTGGGCCTGTGGTGCTCTACGTCTGGGAGGCATCCTGCGAAAAGGGGAAGAGATTAAATATCAGAAATTTAGCGAAACAAATATTTTAAAACTTATTTCCGAGGTGAAGGCCGATTTAGGCCTCACCGGGGCAATAGCGGCCCAAAACAAGATAAAGACATGATAAACAAAACGAAAAGAGCAAACATCCTGTCTAAGGAAATAGCTCAAAGTGCCTCGCACGCATCATGGCAAAAGCAAACATGCAATCAGCATGGAAATAATTAAAGTGAATAAGGATGGGCCTTCTAGGTCCCAAGGCATGCATTATACATAAAAATAAATATTCAATTCTAGAATAAATAATAAAAATTTTGGCAGCATCCCGGCAGGGATATGCCCAACCTCCTGCATGAAAAAGATAAAAACATAGGCCTCAGGCCTCAACAATAGTGTACATATGTAAATAGGACGCACCCCGGCAAGAGTGTGCCCCCAACAACACAAAAATAATGGCCTCAGGCCGCAAAAGCAAAACATGCACAAAATGGTGCGCTAAAAGGATGCAATTCTAAAGCACCGAGATTATGGAAAGGTTCTATTTCTATGTGATCGTGCAAAAAGTTCAGATTTAATTACAAAAATAATAATACAGAAAATTGGGCAGCATTCTCCCTAAATTCCTAAGGCGTCTAAGACATCCTAAAGTCAAAAGGAAAAGAAATGAAGAGATAAATTGAATAAAATTCAAAAAAAGTAGTTATTTACTTACTTGTAGTCGCGGGAAGTGTAGAATACTGGAGAAAATATGAATATCAAAGTGCCCGGCGGGTAGAAAATGCGAAAATATGAAGAAATCGCGAAAACATAAGGAGAAAAGCTTTAAAAACCACTAAAAACGCTAAAAAACCGTTTGAGAGAGGGAGAAGAAAGGGACAACAATGTTTAAACCGTCTGTCACTCGCCCTTATATAGAAATTCTTGACCGACGGGCAGGGCGTCTGTACAAGCAACCGACGGGCTGGCCGTCTGTCATGCAATAAATGCGAGTTAATGCGTGTGATGAATGCAATGCTGACGTATGCATCTGCCAGGTGGATCTATACCGACGGTCAGGCCGTCTCTGTGGGGAGGCGGGCAGGCCGTCCCTGTGTAGAGGCGGGTAGGCCGTCCCTGTGGAGAGACGGGCAGGCCGTCGGTGACGCTTGCCTATAAAATCTTGCAAAATTTTTGTCTCTTCATTTTCTCACATCTTGAGTCCTTTATTCTTCTCAAAATGTCCTCCCCTCTTGCCCAAAGGATGCACCGTATTTTAGATGACAAACACACTTGGGGGGAAGGCGCCCTTTCCTCTCTGTACGGGCTGAAATATTTGTGCCGGGTAAAAATCGACCAGAACCTCCTCCTGGTAGCGACCTACTTCTGGAACCCCCGGTTCCACGTTTTCCAATTCACCTATCAGGAACTGTGCCCCTTGCCTGAAGAGTTAGCCTCCATCCTGGGAGCTCGGTTTCCTCCTGGCGCTCTGCCTTGCGCCCCACTGTGACCTACTTCAGACCTGGGACGTAGCCCTGGCTCTTGGCATACCCTCCTCGGAGGCCAACCAGCTGATTCCTCTGAGCTCTTCCTTTGCTTTGGAGCCACTGATCGAGGCTCTGGATCGGTTCACTGACATCCCCACATATCGGGTAAGCATCACATTCTTATTCTGCATGGTGAACTTCCTTACTGTTGCTCCGGGAGGTTTGACCGGTGACTCTCGTCTGTTTGGAGTCCTGAGCGACTTTCATCTGGGACTGTCTCCCCTAGCACTTGTCCTGGCTGAAACCATCCTGGGTCTGGACGCTGTGAGTTCTGGGTCCACTACAACCTTTGCCGGCAGCCCCTTATTACTCCAGGTATGTCATTATTTTAAAGGTAGTGTGTCCCTCATGGATTTTCACACTAGCTTTTCTTAGCGGGAGGTGCGTCCTTTCGGATTTTCACACAACCCTGTGCCTTATTTTTGCCTGAAGTAAACCCTACTTATCCCAGCGGCTTTTTTTTTTTTAGATCTGGCTACAGGAAAAACTGAATATGCTGTCTGAACCACCCCCTCGCGTTACCCCCCAGTACTCGCCGAGCCATTTCTTGCCTCGTCCACGATTGCATGGGTGTATCACTGCTGGTGAAGGCATTACCAGATTTGGTGAGCTGTCAGATGACGATATCAGTTTTACATCCGCCTGGCTCCCGCTGTCTCATGCGGTCACTGATGGGCCATCGGGTTGCGTTCCCCTCTGCGGCCTCCGTCAGGCCACCTTCTGCATCACCTCCCGGTGTACACGGCAGCTTGGGATGACCCAGGATATAGTGAGGGTTCCCCTGTCCTTCCGAGGAGGAGATCTCTCGGCCGCATTTGCTTCCCGGTATCATGAGCTGTGGGGTAGATTACCCGTGAAGACTGTCATCCCGAGGTTTGGCAACCATTCTGCATCTTCGACTAGCGGGTACAAGAAGTGGATCCTTAGCCCAGCCTCTGATAACAGGACCCGAGGGCTCAAGCATCTGATCAGCGAGAGCAGCAGCAGGACTTAGCTTAGCCTATATGTGTATTTCTTTTAGTGCTACATTTCTTTTTAATGCAGAACTAGAAAATGACGAAAGTGAAAAGAATAATATTCATCCTTTTTCACGAGTTTTGTGTACATTTCCATATAATTTCAGCATACATGATCAGTTTTGGCGTTTACTCAGCTGCTTACGCGCCATCAATACATGAAACCAAATTTTAACAGCATCAACTCCTGTTACCAATCGGCCCTCTCGGATTTTCACGATCGGACATTTTCTCTCATGCCTCTAATTTTTACACAGGATGCCTTTTTTCGGTTTTCACCCTGTCGAGGCGCCCAATTTTAGCATAGCCGCCTTTTTTCGTTTTTCGACTTGCGGGGCATTTTATTCTCTTCTTTTTATTTTGGTCTTTAGCCGTGGAACCTTTTGAGTCTGTCGACATTGATCGGCTCTTTGAATTCGTTCCCATCGCTATCTGACAAGATTGCAGCCCCTTTGGACAACAGCTTCTTAAGGATATACGGCCCTTCCCAGGTAGGTCTGAATTTCCCCCTGATGTCTGGTATTCCTGGCCTCATCTGTTTGAACACCAAGTCCCCTTCTTTCAGCGGGTGCTTCCTCACTTTCTTTCCGAAAGTTCTCGCTAATCTCTTCTGGTATATCTGATTATGATAATAAGCCTTCAGCCTACTCTCATCCAGTAAGTTCAAGTGCTGCAACCTCTGCTGCGCCCATTCGGCTTCCGGGATTTGGGCCTCGATGACCACCCTTAGAGATTTAAGTTCTATCTCTACTGGCAATATTGCTTCTGTTCCGTATACCAGGGAAAATGGTGTAGTGCCTGTAGATGATCTTACCGTCGTTCTGTATCCCCACAGGGCAAAGGGTAACTTTTCAGCCCAGTCCTTGTAGGTTTGGACCATCTTGGACAAGATCTTCTTCACATTCTTATTGGCAGCTTCTACTGCTCCATTCGCTTGCGGTCGGTAGGGAGAGGATTTATGATGCTCAACACCATATTTCTCGAGATGCTCAACACCATATTTCTCGAGAAGTTTTCTGGTTTCTCCCATGAACTGCACTCCATTATCAGACACTATGTGATGAGGGAGGCCATATCTGCAGATCAAATTCCTCTCTATGAACTTGGCCATGTCCCTTGCGTCAATTTTCTTGAAAGATTCTGCCTCGACCCATTTGGTGAAATAGTCGATTGCGACTATGATGTATCTGTGCCCATTGGACGCCGTAGGGCGAATCTCTCCAATGATATCTATCCCCCAAGCAGCAAACGGCCAAGGTGATGTTAGGTTATGTAGTTCTGATACCCGCAGGTGTCTTAGATCTGCGTACTGTTGGCACAACTGACATTGTTTGACATACTTTGAACAATCAGTGTCTATCGTAAGCCAATAAAAACCTTGTCTCATGATCTTCTTGGCCAAGGTCAAACCATTCATGTGGGCCCCACAGACCCCTGCATGGGTTTCTTCCATTACTTTGCGCGCTTCTCTTTCATTCAAGCACCTGAGCTGGATCCCATCTGACCGTCTTTTGTACAACACCCCTTCTAAGGATATGAACTGAGTAGATAACTTACGTATCATCCTCTGGTCTTTTTCAGTGGCTTCTTCTGGAAATTTATCGTTTTCCAAGTAATTCATGATATCAAAGTACCATGGCTTCCCATCTGATGCCTCTACCTCCATTACTGGCTCGGTTTCAAAACTAGGCTTATCAGAGCTCGAAATTAGCACCGGTTTCATGGCCACTCCTTCAGGGTTATCCCACATTGACACTAAGGTTGCCAACGCATCAGCCAGACGGTTCTCATCTCTGGGTACAAAGTGGAAAGTGCAAGTCTCAAACTGCCCACACATCCCTTTCAGATATTGAACATAGGGGATTAGTCGCTCTTCTTTGACAGCCCACTCACCTCGGATCTGGTTTATTACCAAGGACGAGTCACCAAATACCTCTACGTTCCTTGCCCCCAACACCGCTAGAGCTTCTAACCCGAAGGTGCACGCTTCGTATTAAGCTTCATTGTTGGTCACTTTGTATCTCAGCTTCTTAGCAAGAGGGAGTTTTTCATTATCTGGGGTTGTCAAGATGATTCCGACTCCGGCTCCCCTGTTATTAACTGCCCCGTCAAAGTGCAACTGCCATCCTTGAACAGAAATCGTGCCTATGCTCTCGTCAGGAAAGGTAAACTCAGGGGTGTCCCCTTGGATAGGATGTTCAGCAAGAAATTCGGCTACAGCTCGCCCCTTGATAGTCTTGCGGGTGATGTATTGCACATCGAACTCTTGTAGCAAGAGCGGCCACCTCCCCATCTTTCCAAGCAAAGACGGTGCCTCCTGCAAATATCTTAATGGATTCTGCTTGGCTACTGCCTGAACTTTGTATGAGTGGAAGTAATGTCTTAGCTTCTTTGATGCCCAAATTACTGCAAGGCAGATCTTCTCCACTTCAACATATTTTATTTCATAAGCCAGGAACTTCTTGCTGAGGTAATAAACTGCAAACTCCACCCCAAATTCATCCTCTTGAGCAATCATGGCGCCCACTGAACCGTCCTCTACTGCCAGGTACAGAATGAGCGGTTTAACAGGTTGTGGAGGCCTTAGTACTGGCGGATTTAACAGATATTCCCTGATATTATCAAAGGCTCTCTGGCAGTCTTTGTTCCAGACTACGGGTTGATTCTTTCTAAGCAGCTTGAAAACAGGTTCGCATATCGAAGTGAGCTTGGCAATGAACCAGCTAACATATTGCAGCTTGCCCAGGAAACTCCTTACATCCTTCTCTTTTTGTGGCACAGGCATCTCTCTGATAGCTTTCACCTTGTCTGGGTCAATTTCTATCCCCCTCTGACTGACGACATGTCCCAACAGCTTTCCTGAAGTTACTCCGAAAATGCACTTCTTGGGGTTAAGTCGCAGATTATACTTATCGATTCTGGTGAAGAACTTCTCTAGATCTTCAAAGTGTCCCTCTCGGGTGGCTGATTTGACCATCATGTCATCAACATACACCTCCACTTCTTTGTGAATCAGGTCACTTAAGATCTTGGTTGCCATCCTCTGGTATGTGGCCCCCGCATTCTTCAGGCCAAAAGGCATGACCCGATAGGCATAGGTGCCCCACTCCGTGATAAAATCAGTTTTAACCCGGTCAGCTATCTTGTTCAGGATTTGGTTGTAGCCCACATAGCCGTCCCCAAAGCTGTACATCGCGTAATTGGCGGCACTGTCTATCAACACATCAATATGGGGTAGTGGAAAATCATCTTTAGGGCAGGCTTTGTTAAGATCTCGATAATCCACACACACACCCTGACCTTTCCGTTCTTCTTTGCTACAGGGACCACATTTGCCAGCCATGTAGGATACTGGACTTCCACAAGGAACTTAGCTTCAATCTGCTGTCGAATTTCCTCCTTAACCTTATCAGCCCATTCTGGTCTTAGCCTTCTCAACTTCTGCTTCATAGGCTTGCAATCTGGGTAAGTCGGGATGGCATGTTCCGCCACGTCCCGGTCAATCCCCGGCATGTCCTCGTAGGTCCAGGCAAAGACTTTTTCATGTTTTCTTATTATTCTCTCAAAATTTTTTCTCTCCTCAGGAGTTATGTTTGATGCTATTAGAATTTCTCTCGAATTTTCCGAGGTTCCAAGATTAAAAGGCGTGGTGCCAGTGGAGTCAATGTCAAAAATTGATGGAATGTGATCATGTTCATGCATGTTGAAATCACTAGAAACATCGCACAAATAAGTGAAATTGTTCATCTTATTGATAGTATTATAGTTATCATTTACATCATAAAAGAGTTCTGGAATAAAAAGACAATCTAGGCTAGAGTCTTCTTCCGCCACCCCTGAGGTTGATGCTATTGCAGCTTGCTCACTAACTTTCTGACTTAGCAGAGGCCCCTCAGGCGCGTCGGAAGAAATCTTCAAATCCCCCATTTTCAGCTCTAATTTCGCTATCTTCTCTTTCCCTTTCAGCCTGGCAGCTACCATCTTTTCAGTAACGACCTCCTCAAGCTCGCACTTGTCCCAAGTGATACCCTGAGTCATGACTTCCTCATCCCAAAAGTCTTCAGCAGTCTTGACGAACCCGACATGCCAGTCATACACATCATTAAAGATCTCAAAGCCAGGGACAATCCTCCCATCTACCCATTGTGGCTCATCTTCACCAGTATACGCATAAACTGAGGATGCTGGCACAAAGCTCTCTGAAATGTGGGGGATCTTATCTGTCACCCTCTTCTTGCCGAAGCCATCTCTATAACCCAGGCCTTTTCGGTTCTTCTGCCCTCGAGTGGTGATCGCGGTCTGCAACCCTTGGGAGCTTCTACCCAATCCAACCCCGGGAAGATAGTGCATCTTCTTCATCATATTAACCACAGCCGGGCTATCTACTGATCCACGCTCTTCCCTTATCATAGACACATGGAAGCCGCTGAATGGCTGATTGGCAATTTCCAGCGCTGAGACTTGGTTTTCCCTGGCCGCTTTGATAGTCACCACCTCCCCTTCATGCGGGAACTTTATCATCTGATGCAGTGTGGATGGCACTCCTCCTAATTTATAAAACCAAGGTCTCCCAAGCAAAGCTGAGAAGTTAGCAGGGATGGGCAGAACTACAAATTCGACCTCCACTTCGATAGGTCCTGTCCTGACCAAAGTCTTGAAGGTTCCCGAGGCTTGCCTCCTCGAGTTATCGTAGGCTGTGATAGTCAGATCTGATCCGCTGAGCATATCCTCGCTTAAACCAAAAGCTTGCAAAGCTATCAAAGGGCACACGTTGATAGAAGACCCGTCGTCCACCATAACGCAAGCAGTGTGCTTACCGTTAATCTGTGCTTTAATGTACAAGGGTCGGTTGTGGTTGCGTCCTTCAACAAGTAAGTCGGTGTCAGAAAAGACCAATCTCTCCTCGGATCCTCCCTTAATTAAACCCAAAAGCTCTGATGGGGAAATAGTGGTGGCGACTGTGGCCTCAACCAAAGCTTCTACTACCTTCTGCCTATGAGAGGGGGATTGCCTCAACAAATCCCAAATAGATATCTGAGCCGCGGTCTTCTTCAACTGTCTGACAATCTGCCCCTCCTCTGGCTCTTTCTCTGCTGATGGCTGTACCGGCTCAGGTAGCTTTGTAATCTCGGGGATCACCCTTCCACTTCTTGTGATAGCATTTATCTCTCTCTCGACTCCATCGGAGCCCCACAAATCAAGGTTCAACCCTTCTTCATCCTCGGCTTCTCCACCGCTTTCACTGCTAGACCAGCAATCAAGGGTTGCCACAACTGCTTTCTCCTTCCTATCCTCGGAATTATCAACAGCGGACTCCTCACTCCCATACAGATCTTGTAGCACGTACCACTCTGGCAGGCTAGATTGGATCATAAACACGGGTGGCGGTACGGCATTATAACCGGGCTTCTTCTCAGTTTCTCTCTTCTCAGGGTCAGAGATCTGCTTGCTATTAATCAAGTCTTGGATAGAGTGCTGGAGCGCCTTGCATTTATCAGTGATATGGCCCGAGTGCTGGTGGAATGCACAGAATTCGTTATCCTTATGTCCCGGTTTCCCTTGTGTCAAAGCTGGCCTAGGAGTCAGATGGCGCAATTTTCCCTCCTTCATCAGCCTCCTCAAGACCCAGGATAATGGTCTCCCCAAGTTCGAAAACTTCCTCTGGGTGGTTACCTCAGTAGCAGACACTTCACCCATTCTTCTAGTGCTGTTACTGGGACCCGCCGGCCTGCTGGTTCCTTGACCGGGGTTAGCCCTTTCGGCGAAATTGTCATTGTTAACTTTTCGGGTCAAGAACTCTCCCTCTGCTTCGATGGCTATATCTTTGAGAGACTCCCAGTCCTTTAACCCCTTCATCCTCAATCCCTC
This sequence comes from Excoecaria cochinchinensis, assembly GCA_947683425.1. Taxonomy (NCBI): domain Eukaryota; kingdom Viridiplantae; phylum Streptophyta; class Magnoliopsida; order Malpighiales; family Euphorbiaceae; genus Excoecaria; species Excoecaria cochinchinensis. The sequence goes on from CANTUQ010000129.1 coordinate 2,196,852, forward strand.
CTTCAAGTACGGGCTCGCGTTCTTAATGAAAAGACGAATCTGATCCTGGGTGTCAGGCTTTCGGCGCATCTCCATTACTCGGTTCTGCCATCGGATAAGATACTCATGGAAGGATTCCTCGGTCTTTTGCTGAAGTAGCTCAAGGTCTTTCAGAGTCACCTCCATTCTGGTATTACAGTCATACTGCTTCAGAAACTCCTCAGTGAGCAGATCCCAATCTTCTTTAGTGCGGCGGTCAAGGCCATGATACCAGTCTATGGCGTGAGAGGTTAGACTCAGACAAAAGTATTCCACTTTCTGCTTCTTGGACAATGTGGTCCCCTTCATGACCAGAGAATACTGCTTCACATGTGCGGTGGGGTCAGAAGTACCATCAAACTTCGGCACATCCGGCATTTTGAAATTATAAGGGATCGGGTCCTCTCTGTCCAACTCCCTATCCTCCGGATTCATCCCATGAGCTCTGCCTATCATACGAGCCATAGCCTTGAACCTCTCTTCCATCTTCCTTAGAATAAAGTCATCAGCTTGAGGCGCCTTCCCCTTCTCAGATGCCATGCTCAACCTATCATCCTCGATATCTCTATCGTCATCAATTCTTAGCACTGGCCTTCTTCTCAGCTCTCCCGAAGCCACTGATCTTAACTCTACTGGCTGCGCCCTAACGGGCTCCTCTCGCCTTTCAACCCTTTCTTCTTCAGGCTCATTCTGTCTCATAGGAGGAGGAGGAGGATTCTGCGAAGCATTCGGCTGAGCGTTCTGCTGTGCCAAGGCGGTCAACATATTCATCATCTTGCCCTCGAATTCCTCGAAACGGCGGCCCACTTCTTCCGCAATCATGGCCCTGGTGGCCTCTTCCCCCCTAGGCGAGTTTGCCATCTGAGATACTGTACTACTGATTTCTGATAAAATCTCCGGTAGGCCCTCTCTATCTGACAGCTCAGGAGTAAGAACTCGGATCAGTCGCCCGGTTGGTGATCTAGTCCACCTGGGCAGATCTATGATGGCTGCAGGGACAAAAGTTAGAATGATGCATGAAATGTAGGTATAATGCATGATCGTGATATGCAACATTTACAGAGCACAAGCAAGCAAGTAGGTCCTTCCACCCTTATTTCTCCCACACACGTGGTCGTGCAGTCTCTTTCCTAGGTGGGATTAGCCCAAGGGTCAACGAGGGACCCAATGGACGCGTATGGTGCGCAGCGGAAAACCGGCAGCATAACACTCCTATGCTAATGTACAAACGGATGGATAATGATCGTCACATATTTGGACGTTCCATAAATTTCGACATGGCCCTACCGGGGCATGATAGCCTTTGGCTAGGTTACCAAGCGAGACATTTGGACTCATCCAATACATGAGGATCCATACAACAAGCATGAGATTATGGTTCATTTCACCTGTGGAAAGTGACTACAGCCATTACATGAGCTTTGGACAAGGGAGATGTTTCTTTGAGGCTACCCAAGCATGATCCCTGCCAACGGGTCTAGCTCATCACGAGCGTAGCGACCGATCGGGTCACCATTTTGATATACCATTGAGGTACGTGGCTTGGGCTGGTGATTATCCTTAACACTTCCCCAAATTGAGTGAAAATGAGGAGGTGCTTCAGGAACGCACCGGGGCTAAAAGAGGGACCAAACTAGCGTATTCTAAGGCTCTAATGATATGCAAATGCAAATTTGAGAGAAAGCGAATTTTATGAATTAAATTTTAATTATAAATGTTAAAAGAGGTATTTTCGAATTGAAATCTCGAACCATAAACGTCCCCAGCGGAGTAGCCACTGTGACGCGCGCCGGATCCCGATGCGCCGCCCTTTCGGACCGCCCGCACGTGGGCGACCGGGGCTTTTGCGGGTCCATTGGCATCTTGCAAATAAATCGCAATTGCATTTATGTTGGGCAACAAGGACGTATCATGGAGTCGCCACCCAATAGAACATTGGGAAAGTTACTCTCGCCTCGGAGAGCCTAAGACTGCGCTTGGTATCCATTTTGGGCCAGCTAGAGGGATCATGGAAGGTGAACTTCTCACCCTAAAGAGCCTAGGATTAGTGCTAAAGCCTCGTGACCCAAGAAGTATTTTGGAGGATAACCTCTAACCTCTCGAGCCCAAAGACCAGAGCTGGGTCCGGGATTTCTCATCTATTTCTACCTCATTTAGCTTATGATCAAATTTTAATGTCATTAATTCGCTCTCTCTCCACACTATGCAGTTTAATTGAAAAGCGCATTTATTCACATTTTGAAAGCAATAAATGATCAGATAGATAATAAAAGCGATAAATTACAATAATACAAGGGGCGGAATACAACTCCCTTTTGTAAATGTGCGGATCATACATAAATCGGGACATTGCTTATTCTGAGGACTTTGGTCCTCGCATGCATCGTTATTAAAATTGAATGTTTTCATTGTGATGGTTTTATTGGGTAAAACAGGACATTGGTCCAGTTTTGTGTAAACCTCGCTTTATTAAATATAAAACCATTGAGTCATTATTATACATCAACGGGATATGAAAGGAGTACATCCATATGCATAAGATAATCAATAAAAGAAATAAAACAGGAGGATTAGGAAACTAAACCGGACGAGATCCTCCAAACATGGTAGATAGCCGCTCAAGCTTGAAATAACCCAGGAGGACCGATGTACACTCACAGAAAGTTTAAGAGATGTTAATATACATAAAATTAACATCTAAGAAATCAACGAGACTGGATAGAGATGAAAAATGATTTAAAAAGATGGAGACAGAACCCACCGACGGCCTTTCCTGGTTGACCGACGGGCGTCGGTTCGGTTATCCGATATGCCCGTTTGTCACTCAAGAATGGGCGTCTGTAGGTGGGTGACCGACGGGCGTTGGTCATGAAGATTACCCGTCGGTCACCTCTGTCTCCGAAAAACAGAAAGGAAAAAAGAAGCCTTTCAAGGTCAAAAAGCAAGTTTTATCCCAAAAGGAGATGAGAGAGTCAAAATGAAAGAAAGTAATGATAGATATTCAAAAATTTCACAGAATGAATAAATAAATAAATAAATAATTAAATATGAGATGAAAATGGAGAAAGAATCCGGAATATTTACCCTCAGATAATCACTTCAGGTGAGATTCTGGTGTCGGTTAGAGCCCCGCGCGTTCCACGAGAAGCAGAGATGAAAGATTAAAGAGAGAAAATGAGATATTTCACCTCTAATCCTTCAGAAAATCAATTTTGGAGTCAAAATCTAAAGGAAACTAATTAGCTTTTAGTTCCTTTGATTGATTTGATCCTTGATTCAATAGAGTTCTTTTAGAAAAAGTGTTTTTGGAAGAGAGAGAAAATGTGCTTGAAATTGGGCAGAGTTTCCTCTTCTGAAAATTTTTCCAACCCTTTTCAAATGAAAATCCGGAGCTTTTATAGCCAGACACGACCGACGGGCGTTGGTGTATAGAGGCGGGCGTCGGAAGAATCCTTCTGACACAAGGATTAGTCCGACGGCCCTGCCACATCCACCGACGGGCGTCGGAAGGGTTGCGTGCTCCGGGAAACCAGGCGGCAATCTGACAGGGGCGGTGATTTTCCGACGGGCGTCGAAAAATACCCTGAGCCGTCGGTGACTCGGAGCGACGGGCTGACTTCACAGACGGGCTGGCCGTTTGTCGAGGACAAAAAGCCCTTTGACTCGAAAAAACCTCTGTTTTTCTCTCCTTCGGCCCAGGAATGATAAAAACCTCACTTCTCATGGAACGCGGGGCTAAAACCTCTAAGTCCAACCTACCATACAGGCTTGGACACCGATTTCATCATAGGGTAACCTCTGATCCGGACTGCTCCGGGATACGGTGCTTACACTATTCCTTTGCTCCTTCAACATTTAAGATGCATATAATGCAGTCAAGCGAAGTCAAGCCCCGAGTGCCACGTCAGGAGATAGACGAATAAAATCTTGGACCTTCACAAGAAATATAACTAAACCCCAGAATCCCTTCCCTTCCAACCATTCGAGACGTGTACCTCAAAACCAATCGAGACCAACCTTTGATCGTATGAGACCAAAAGCGCCCATAAAACCAGACTCAGAAGGATAGCTCATTACCTTTAAAAAAAAAAACACAAAAAAAAAAATAATAAACAAAAAAGAAAAAGCAAAGAACAAAACAAAAAAAAGGAAGAACCATAGCCTTGTCATAGTTTTATCCTACAACTCCATCCCAACCACTAATGGGTACCTCAGAAATTAAACCACCCAAAACCAGCAAAAGGAAGACACAGATCCAAGTGGAGAAGCTAACTACCTCAACCATCTCGCGCAAGGGCCAAGAACAGAACTTTGGTGCTAAAAGAACTACCGTCGAAAGGAGCAGCCTCCCAAGCAAATGAAGATGAAGACAAGTTCAATCAACATCGACAGACCGAAGGAAAGTTCATGGCAAAGACTAAAAAAAAAAAGACAGAAAATCTTCAATCATGAAAACCCGAGAGGGCTGATTGATAACAGGAGTTAAATGCTTTCAGGATCTATTCTGCGATTAGATGAGATCTTGTATTATTTGAAATTAATGCCAAACAATGATCATGTTTGATGAAATCAAATTGAAGAACATGCATTTGTGCAATGTGATCAGAGCAGTCCAACCTGTGTGATCAGAATCATCTACTGTATACCCTCTGCTACTCTCACCACTCAGGCACTTCAGTCAACTCATCTTGCTACCCACTGTGAAGCCAACCCTACAACACCTTCCTAATAAAGAACCAAGCTCATACAACCATAATCTGAGACATAAGCACATGCCAATCATACCCGAAAGACCTTTCGCAACAACTCCAACTTCTCTCGCAAAAAAAAAAAAAAGGCCGTTAGATATGAAAACCGTGACTGGCGCTCTAAGCAAAAGTTAGGCCAAAGGGCAGGGTGAAAACCTGGTAACAGGCAGTCTGCCCTACAAAAAATGAAATAAATAAAAGCCTTTAGATTGGGTTGGGTCCATTCCAGGCAAAAAATAAGGCACAGGGTTATGTGAAAATCCGACAAGGATGCATCTCCCGCAAAGAAAAGCTAGTGTGAAAATCCACGAGGGACGCACTACCTTCAAAGAGGACTACAGGTATCAGAAGAGAACCTCATAATCCTCAAAAGCATGAAATTCAAATGCAGTTCTAGGGGGCATTGATCCTACCGAAGACTACTGTCAAACCGGCCATCACTTCCAAATCCACATAAATGATTCTCATCCCGCATTCTCGTATGATTCATGCATTTCACGTGCATGCTTACTCTTTTTTCCCTGCATATTTTGTTTTTCCTATTTTGCAAATAGAGATTCGATGCGAACACCGACAGAAGCCAAATGACAACATCAGTACAAACATCAATCCAAACAAGCCATCAAAACAACATCAATCCAGACATCAGTTCAATCATCAATCCAAGCATTAATCCTGAAGCCCTCTAAGGAGGCAAATCTCAAAGCCCTCTGAGGAGGCAAATCTTAAGGACCTTTGAGGAGGCAAATATTGAAGCCCTTTGAGGAGGCAAATCTCGAAGACCTCTGAGGAGGCAAATCTCGAAGACCTCCGAGGAGGCAAATCCTGAAGCCCTCTGAGGAGGCAAATCTTAAGGACCTTTGAGGAGGCAAATATCGAAGCCCTTTGAGGAGGCAAATCTCGAAGCCGTCTGAGGAGGCGAATATCGAAGACTCTAAGGAGGCAAATCCCGAAGACCTCTGAGGAGGCAAATCTCGAAGACCTCTGAGGAGGCAAATCCTGAAGGCCTCTGAGGAGGCAAATCTCGAAGACCTTTGAGGAGGCAAATATCGAAGCCCTTTGAGGAGGCAAATCTCGAAGCCCTCTGAGGAGACGAATCTCGAAGACCTCTAAGGAGGCAAATCTCGAAGACCTCTGAGGAGGCAAATCCCGAAGACCTTTGAGGAGGCAAATCTCGAAGACCTCTGAGGAGGCAAATCTCGAAGCCCTCTGAGGAGGCAAATCTCGAAGACCTCTGAGGAGGCAAATCCCGAAGACCTCTGAGGAGGCAAATCTCGAAGACCTCTGTTGAGGCAAATCCCGAAGACCTCTGAGGAGGCAAAATCTAAAAGTCCTCTGAGGAGGCAATATCTCAAAGTTCTCTGAGGAGCCAATATCTCAAAGTCCTCTGAGGGGGCAAAATTTCTAAGTCCTCTCAAGGAGCACCACTTTATTATCTCAAAAGGGTTAGCACGATGGCGGCACTACCATTCTACGGAAGGTTAGTACGACCACGGCACTACTACTTCAAATTTCAGAAGGGTTAGCACGATGGCGGCACTACCACTTTAAGGAGGGTTAGCACGATGGCGGCACTACCACTTTAAAACTCAGAAGGGTTAGCACGATGGCGGCACTAGCATTCTACGGAAGGTTAGCATGACCATGACACTACCAACTCACAACGGTTAGCATGATGGCGGCACTACCATCCTACAGGAGGTTAGTATGACCACGGCACTACCACTTCAGAACAGTTAGCACGATGACGGCAAAACCGCTCAAGAGATTCAACTAAAAACAACACGCCGACAACATGGCAATAACCACCACAACAGCATCACTCGCTTCGGAAAGGAGGCTGCCTCAGGTACGCGTCTCTTTCCTTCTTCTCCTTGAGTTTAGGCTCACCTAGACACTAGTGTACTAGCTTCCCCTAAACTGGGGGCAACTGTAGACACCGGGTCCTGAGTCAGCCTAGATCGGAGTTACCCAATGATGAAAAATTGCCTTCTCAGGCAAAAAGGTTAAAAATGATAATTTCCTTGTCAAATTTGCATTTTAGAATAAAAATAAAAAATAATAAAAATACTAAAAAATAATAAAAAATATAAAAATAAAAAAATAAAAAAATATAATAAAAAATAAAAAATAATAAAAAAATAAATAAAAAAAAATAAAATAATTTAGAAATTAGTTTTTGAGAATAAATTTAGTATTTTTTAGTCATATTTAAAAATTTTAAAAAAAAAGAAAGAAAGAAAAAAGAAGAAAAAAAAAAGAGGAAGAGAAAAGAAGAGAGGGTGTGCTTTTGAAAGGAGGGTGTGCTTTTCAAAGCATGGCTGTGCTTTTGCGCAGTTTGCATTGCGCGCACTGCGCGCAAAAGCATAGCTGTGCTTTCGCCGGAGCCGCCCAAAATCGCCAGTTTTGCCATTTTTTCCACCAAAAATAATTTATTTTCAATTTCTTTGACTTTTTTGAAGATTTTTCCGGAATTTGGTTGATTTTTTTCTCTTTTTTCACACTTAAATTAAGAAAAATTTAATAAAAATAATTTTATTTCTTAATTAATTAATTATTTTTTTAGTTTTTTTTGGTAATAAAAAGAAAGAGATGAGGGAAATTAGGGGGTTGGCCATTTTCTCTCTAGGAAGAATTTTTAATTTTTCTGGTTTTCCTCATCTTCTCACTTCCTCTCTCTAAAAAATCCTCTCTACATCATTTGAGTTTTCTTCATCAAAAAATAAAATCTTCAAAGCCAAAAAAATCAATTTTCAAGCTAAAATTGGTCTTGAAGCAAAGAAATCAATTCTTTGTTCTTGAGATTGGTTTTTCTATCAATTACAATTTCTTGAGACAAAGAAAATAATTCTTTGTTCTTGGAAATTAATTTTGTTTTCATCAATTTCTTCTCTTTAATTTTAATTAATAATTGTTCTTGAGACAAAGAAAATCAATTCTTTGTTCTTGGGAATCAATTTAATTTTTCTTCAATTATTTTTCAAGTTTTTCTTTTAAATCATAATCTCAAACTTTATCATTTCAAAACCATATTTTACAAATTAAAACAAGGAAAATCCATCATATTTTTCCATTGAATCCGAAATCTGAGGGTAAATATTCTAGACTCGATCTCTTGATTTAATTTTTGTTTTCATCATTTTTGCTAACATTTAAATTAGTAAACATGTAGATCTATATATTTGTTGTTGATTTATTTATTTTATGTCATTTTTGATGTAGATCTAACTTTTAATATTGTTCTTAGATGTAGATCTAACTTTTAATTTCGCTATTTGTTCCCATTTTCTTTTAATTGTTCATCCTTATTATTATTATTATTATTATTATTATTATTATTATTATTATTATTACTATTATTTACTTATTTACTTATCTTTTGCTATTATCATCATTATATATGCCATTAGTATATTGTTACTAGTGTTATTTATTGTTACTATCATCGTTTATCATTATTATTATCCCTATTATTATTATTTTTGTTGTTATTGTTATTATTATTGCTTTATGTTGTAAATAGTGATCTATTTATTTGTTAATTTATTTTAATATGTCATTTAATTTATTTATCATATAATATACATGTTTTATTTAATTTATGTATGGTTATAAATGTCTAGTTGATTTTCTTACTTCGATTACTAACATCAATTTTATTTGTGTTTGTTGTCGGTGTTAAATCTTTGTGCTCCCCCGTTTGAGCACCCGTGCGAATGAAGGAGGAGATCCGAAGTTGTTATTTTTTATTGTATTTGTTACCTTTCTTTTGTTTGTTTTATTGAGTTATTTGACATGTAATAATTAATTAAACCATTTATTTTATGCACGCTTAATCAAAAATCACACAAAAATATTTCTACAAATAAAATTGAGTTTTATAATAAAATGGGACCAATGTCCTAGTTTTCCATCCAAAATAAATTGTCACTTTAAAATGATTTTCTTTAATTGAGCATGAGAGGACCAACGTCCTCAATATTGATAAATACTCCGTTTTATGTATGATTTATACTTTATTTACAATGGGGGTTGTATTCCGCCCCTAGTTTTATTGTAATTTAATTTTGTCTTTATTTTTATTTTTATTTATCGTTTCATATGTGATTGATATGCGCTTTAATAAATTGCATTAATTGTGTGAGATGAAAAATGAAATTTTATAATTTAAAAACTCATTTATAATTAACCAAGGCACCAATAAGTGTGAAGTTCCGGACACCATCTCCGGTTTAGACAGATAAGAGGTTAAACTTTTTCAATTTCTTGTAAATTGGGTGGCGACTCCAAAATACCTCAAAAGTGCCTAAAGGTGTTATGGCGTTAGATGGTACTTTTCAATGTTTTATTGTGAAAGGAGGTGCCGAAAATATCTCATAACACCTAAGATCGGAAAATACGCGAACCAATCCCTCGAATCCTAAAAGCGGGTTCGGCGAGGACCTTACTGGTTCCAGCGCACGTCACAGTGGCGACTCCACTGGGGACTGTTTGTGACTTTGCTCTGAAAATGTCTTGGTTAAAATGTATAATTGGGTTTTTAAAACTAAAATTTCATTTCTCATCTAAATTGCATTGCATCAATGCTAGAGCCTTAGAATTATGCTAGTTTGGTCCCTCTTTTAACCTCGGTGCATTCCTGAAGCACGACCTTACGTTCACTCAATGTGGGGAATTGTTAAGGATAATCACCAGCTCAAGCCTCGTACCATCATGGTATATAAAATGGAGACCCGATCGATCGTTATGCTCGTGATGAGCTAGACCCGTTGGCAGCGACCATGCTTGGGTAGCCCTAAAGTATTATCACCCTTGACCAAAGCTCATGTAATGGCGATAGATACTTGCCATAGGTTACATGTATCTTAATACAATGCTTGTTATGTGGGCCCTCTTATATCAAACTAATTCAAACATATTAATCGGGCACTCATCAAAGGCTTTCATGCCTCGGTGGGCTCATTTTAGTCTGTTTGAAATGTCCAAATATATAATGGCCATGTGCATGTGCTTTAAATTAAGAGTGTTATGCTGCCGGTTTTCCACCGCGCACCATACGCGCCCATTGAGTTCCCCGTTGACCCATGGGTCAAGCCCACCTAGGAAGAGACTATTTGACCTCGTGTGCGGGAGTTAAAAGGTTGGAAGGATCTACTTGCTTGCATGTGGTTGTAAATGCTGCATAGCTCACGATCATACATTGTACATATCATCCACACATCATTCTAACAATCCAAATTTTCAGCCATCATAGATCCATCCAAGTGGATTAGAGGTCCTGACGGTCGACTAGTGAGTATGGACTCGCCCTTTGGATTGCTAGAATTAGTGCTTAATTGGGATTCTGAGTCACTCTTAACGACAAGTGAATCATCCTCGATGGCGGAAGAGACTGGAACTTTGACCACTCAAGACCTTGCTAGGAGGTTAGAAGATTTTGAGCGAAGAATGTTAGAAATGATGGGAGCTATGGCCGAAAGAATTGCTCACCCTCCTGTTTCACAAGCACCCATTGCTCCGCAGCCGCCTGTTGCTCCACGAGCACCGGTAGCCCCTCTTCGGGAGCAAGCCGAATCACTTGTTGGTGGGGAGGCTCCTCTCGATGGAGCTGCTGCCCATCAACCTGTCAATAAGCACAGAGCTGCTGCACCTGTTGAGCCAAGAGGAGAAAGGATCCCCCATCCCAATGATGACTTTGTAATAAAGGAGGAAGATAAAGAGCCAATGGTCCAACAAGCTGTGAGGGGCAAAGCACCCAGGTTAGAGGATGAGACTCTGAGGGGGATGCGATAGCAGATTGAAGCTATCACCCACATATTATCAGCTGGAAAAGGGATTAACCCTGGGGATAGAGATCTGGGGGATGAAGAGCTGTTGCCCCAAAGGTTCAAGATGCCTGAGCTGCCAAAATTCGATGGTACTTCTGACCCATCTGCACACATCAAGCAGTATACTCTTGTAATGAAAGGCACTGGTTTGAGCAAGAAGCAGAAGGTGGAATATTTTTGCCTTAGTCTTGTAGGTCCGGCAGTAGACTGGTATCACGAGCTGGATAGGAGATCCAAAGAGGATTGGGACCTTCTGACTGATGAATTCATGAAACAGTATGACTGCAGCACTAGAATGGAGGTCACCCTAAAGGACCTCGAGCTTTTACAACAGAGGAGTGATGAGTCATTCTACGAATACCTCACCAGATGGAGAAATAGGGTCATGGAGATGAAAAGGAAGCCTGATACTGCTGATCAAATCAGGCTGTTCATCAGGAACTCCTGCCCTTACCTGAAAGATCTGCTCAGCTTTAAGGGGCTCAAAGATTGGGAGTCGCTTAAGGACATTGCTGTAGAGGCTGAGGCAGCTTACCTAGCAAAGAAGGCAAGCCAAAATAACTTTGCTAGGAAGCACTATGGGAATCAATCAGGGTTCAAATTAAGCAGTGCCGGGAGCAGCAATAGCAAAAATGGCAAGACAGCAGAAGTTTCAGTTACCGGAGTTGGAAAAGGTCAAAGGCACTTTTCAAATTTGGGCCGCCCTTTATCCTGGTTGTTAAAGAGACTGATAAAAGAAGGAAAGCTGCAGCCCTTGCCTCCTAAGCCAGCAAAAACCCAAGGACAACCGGGTCATAGAGATGATGAGTATTGTGCCTTCCATCAGCACACGGGGCATATGACAGATCGTTGCGCAAGGCTAAGGCATGAAATACAGGACTTGATCGATGGCAAGCAGATCACTGATCCTGAACAGAGGGAAAGTAAGAAGAAGTCTGCCTGTAATTCCATGATTGGTTCTAGCTTGCCTGAAGAGTATGTACTGCAAGATTTGTTCGGTAGTGAATACGATGCTACCACTCGCCCTAAGGGAGATGAAGGAGAGATCTTCATGACAATGATAGACTCTTGGTCCACCGGTGAGAATGGGGAAGAAAGTAAAGAAGGAAAGAATGAGGGCTGGGCTTTAGAAACTGTTAATCCCTCGCGGCAGATTGAAGAGACCTGTGCTTTAATTGCCCAAGAGATGGATAAAAGGTTCGAAGAACTCGAAAAGAGTCTATTGGCCATGATTCAAGAGAGAATGGATGCCATGGCCCTAGTTCTTCAAGCTCAAGTTATGGTGACTACCCTTAGCCAAGTTGGGCCAGCCACTGTTGAGGGAGCCTATACAGCGGCGACTGTAGCGTCCCCTTTTACTCTTGAGATTAGAGGCAAGGAACCGTTTGATCCACCAGTTGGGCAAAGGAGCATCCAAAAGCCTACTCCAGGATGTAGCACTGTGCCCAAGGAAGGTGGGGATCTAGTGAGGATGTGTGATCTGCAGAATAAAAACCTGGATATCCACAACGACAATAAGGGTAAGGCAAAAAGGATGGAAATGCCAAACATGAAAGTGGGTCAAAGGCACTTTTTCGATTTGGGTCGCCTTTGTCCTGGGTATTGGAGAGATTGATGAAAGAAGGCATGCTGCAACCATTACCACCTAGGCCAGCTATGAGTCAAGGGCAACCAGGGCACCGAGAAGATTAGTACTGCGCCTACCATCAACACACTGGGCACTCGACTGATTACTGCCGAACTTTGAGGAATAAGATCCAAGATCTTATTGACACCGAACAGATCACGGACCCCGAAAAGAGGGAGAAGAAGAAGGAGCCAGTCTACAATGCAGTCCCTCTACCAGATATGTAATCGGGTCTGATCCAGTAGAGTGGCATATTTTGTGAGAACTACATGGATATGGACAGGTCGCTGACACTCGTCGGGAGAGTGGAGAAGAAGATTATGTTTTCATACACTTTGTTTCTTTTGTTTCAAGAACTCTTTATGACAGTTTGGTTATTTTCAATAAATTGAACAAGCTTACTTATTCGTATGGTACTCCTAATGATTTCATTTCACATGGTCATGAGGCATTCATTTTGACACTAATTCAATTAATACGATAACATCTAATCTCAGAAAATCTTGATAGCAACTAATATAACTCCTGAAGAGAGGATATTTTTGAGAGATATGAAAAGAAAAAAAGAAAAAAAAAACAAAATGAAAGAGCCTTTGCCTGAACATGGAACGACATATTGGTAAGGACATTATTGGATCAATGCTGCTTCAATATGCTGACATAATGACAAGCAAGTTTCAAAGGCTATTCCTTTGCTCCTTCAACATTCAAGATGCATATAATGCAGTCAAGCGAAGTCAAGCCCCGAGTGCCACGTCAGGAGATAGACGAATAAAATCTTGGACCTTCACGAGAAATATAACCAAACCCCAGAATCCCTTCCCTTCCAACCATTCGAGACGTGTACCTCAAAACCAATCGAGACCAACCTTTGATCATATGAGACCAAAAGCGCCCATGTAACCAGACTCAGGAGGATAGCTATTTACCTTTCGAAAAAAAAACAAAAAAAAATAATAAAAAAAAAGAAAAAGCAAAGAACAAAACAAAAAAAAAGGAAGAACCATAGCCTTGTCATAGTTTTATCCTACAACTCCATCCCAACCACTAATGGGTACCTCAGAAATTAAAGCACCCAAAACCAGCAAAAGGAAGACACGGATCCAAGTGGAGAAGCTAACTACCTCAACCATCTCGCGCAAGGGCCAAGAACAGAACTTTGGTGCTAAAAGAACTACCGTCGAAAGGAGCAGCCTCCCAAGCTAATGAAGATGAAAACAAGTTCAATCAACATCGACAGACCGAAGGAAAGTTCATGGCAAAGACTAAAAAAAAAGACTGAGAGAAAATCTTCAATCATGAAAACCCGAGAGGGCTGATTGATAACCGGAGTTAAATGCTTTCAGGATCTATTCTGCGATTAGATGAGATCTTGTATTATTTGAAATTAATGCCAAACAATGATCATGTTTGATGAAATCAAATTGAAGAACATGCATTTGTGCAATGTGATCAGAGCAGTCCAACCTGTGTGATCAGAATCATCTATTGTATACCCTCTGCTACTCTCACCACTCAGGCACTTCAGTCAACTCATCTTACTATCCACTATGAAGCCAACCCTACAACACCTTCCTAATAAAGAACCAAGCTCATACAACCATAATCTGAGACATAAGCACATGCCAATCATACCCGAAAGACCTTTCACAACAACTCCAACTTCTCTCGCAAAAAAAAAACGGCCGTTAGAGATGAAAACCGTGACTGGCGCTCTAAGCAAAAGTTAGGCCAAAGGGCAGGGTGAAAACCTGGCAACAGGCAGTCTGCCCTACAAAAAATGAAATAAATAAAAGCCGCTAGATTGAGTTGGGTCCATTCTAGGCAAAAAATAAGGCACAGGATTATGTGAAAATCCGATAAGGACGCATCTCCCGCTAAGAAAAGCTAGTGTGAAAATCCACGAGGGACGCACTACCTTCAAAGAGGACTACAGGTATCAGAAGAGAACCTCATAATCCCAAAAAGCATGAAATTCAAAAGCAGTTCCGGGGGGCATTGATCCTACCGAAGACTACGGTCAAACCGGCCGTCACCTCCAAATCCACATAAATGATTCTTATCCCGCATTCTCGCATGATTCATGCATTTCACGTGCATGCTTACTCTTTTTTTCCCTGCATATTTTGTTTTTCCTATTTTGCAGACAGAGATTCGATGCGAACACCGACAGAAGCCAAATGACAACATCAGTACAAACATCAATCCAAACAAGCCATCAAAACAACATCAATCCAGACATCAGTTCGATCATCAATCCAAGCATTAATCCTGAAGCCCTCTAAGGAGGCAAATCTCAAAGCCCTCTGAGGAGGCAAATCTTAAGGACCTTTGAGGAGGCAAATATTGAAGCCGTTTGAGGAGGCAAATCTCGAAGACCTCTGAGGAGGCAAATTCCGAAGACCTCTGAGGAGGCAAATCTCGAAGACCTCTGAGGAGGCAAATCCTGCAGCCCTCTGAGGAGGCAAATCTTAAGGACCTTTGAGGAGGCAAATATCGAAGCCCTTTGAGGAGGCAAATCTCGAAGCCCTCTGAGGAGGCGAATCTCGAAGACCTCTAAGGAGGCAAATCTCGAAGACCTCTAAGGAGGCAAATCCTGAAGCCCTCTGAGGAGGCAAATCTTAAGGACCTTTGAGGAGGCAAATATCGAAGCCCTTTGGGGAGGCAAATCTTAAAGACCTCTGAGGAGGCGAATCTCGAAGACCTCTTAGGAGGCAAATCTCGAAGACCTCTGAGGAGGCAAATCCCGAAGACCTCTGAGGAGGCAAATCTCGAAGACCTCTGAGGAGGCAAATCTCGAAGACCTCTAAGGAGGCAAATCCCGAAGACCTCTGAGGAGGCAAATCCCGAAGACCTCTGAGGAGGCAAAATCTAAAAGTCCTCTGAGGAGGCAATATCTCAAAGTCCTCTGAGGAGCCAATATCTCAAAGTCCTCTGAGGGGGCAAAATTTCTAAGTCCTCTCAAGGAGCACCACTTTATCATCTCCGAAGGGTTAGCACGATGGCGGCACTACCATTCTACGGAAGGGTAGTACGACCACGGCACTACCACTTCAAATCTCAGAAGGGTTAGCATGATGGCGGCACTACCACTTTAAGGAGGGTTAGCACGACCTCGGCACTAACACTTTAAAACTCAGAAGGGTTAGCACGATGGCGGCACTACCATTCTACGGAAGGTTAGCATGACCACGACACTACCAACTCACAACGGTAGCACGATGGCAGCACTACCATCCTACAGGAGGTTAGTATGACCACGACACTACCACTTCAGAACGGTTAGCACGATGACGGCAATACCGCTCAACAGATTCAACTAAAAACAACACGCTGACAACATGGCAATAACCACCACAACATCATCACTCGCTTCGGAAAGGAGGCTGCCTCAGGTACGCGTCTCTTTCCTTCTTCTCCTTGAGTTTAGGCTCACCTAGACACTACTATACTAGCTCCCCCTAAACTGGGGGCAACTGTAGACACCGGGTCCTGAGTCAGCCTAGATCGGAGTTACCCAATGATGAAAAATTGCCTTCTCAGGCAAAAAGGTTAAAAATAATAATTTCCTTGTCAAATTTGCATTTTAGAATAAAAATAAAAAATAATAAAAATACTAAAAAATAATAAAAAAATATAAAAATATAAAAATAAAAAAAATAAAAAATATAATAAAAAATAAAAAAAATAAAAAAAAATAAAAAAAATAATAAAAAAATAAAATAATTTAGTAATTAGTTTTTGAGAATAAATTTAGTATTTTTTAGTCATATTTAAAAATTTAAAAAAAAAAGAAAGAAAGAAAGAAAAAAGAAGAAGAAGAAAAAAAAAGAGGAAGAGAAAAGAAGAGAGGGTGTGCTTTTGAAAGCACGGCTGTGCTTTTCAAAGCATGGCTGTGCTTTTGCGCAGTGTGCATTGCGCGCAAAAGCATAGCTGTGCTTTCGCCGCAGCTGCCCAAAATCACCAGTTTTGCCATTTTTTCCACCCAAAATCATTTCTTTTCAATTTCTTTGACTTTTTTGAAGATTTTTCTGGAATTTGGTTGATTTTTTTCTCCTTTTTCACACTTAAATTAAGAAAAATTTAATAAAAATAATTTTATTTCTTAATTAATTAATTATTTTTTTAGTTTTTTTTGGTAATAAAAAGAAAGAGATGAGGGAAATTAGGGGGTTGGCCATTTTCTCTCTAGGAAGAATTTTTAATTTTTCTGGTTTTCCTCATCTTTTCACTTCCTCTCTCTAAAAAAAATCCTCTCTACATCATTTGAGTTTTCTTCATCAAAAAATAAAATCTTCAAAGCCAAAAAATCAATTTTCAAGCTAAAATTGGTCTTGAAGCAAAAAAAATCAATTTTTTGTTGTTGAGATTGGTTTTTCTATCAATTACAATTTCTTGAGACAAAGAAAATAATTCTTTGTTCTTGGAAATTAATTTTTTTTTCATCAATTTCTTCTCTTTAATTTTAATTAACAATTGTTCTTGAGACAAAGAAAATCAATTCTTTGTTCTTGGGAATCAGTTTAATTTTCTTCAATTATTTTTCAAGTTTTTCTTTTAAATCAGAATCTCAAACTTTATCATTTCAAAACCATATTTTGCAAATCAAAACAAGGAAAATCCATCATATTTTTTCATTAAATCTGAAATCTGAGGGTAAATATTCTAGACTCGATCTCTTGATTTAATTTTTGTTTTCACCATTTTTGCTAACATTTAAATTAGTAAACATGTAGATCTATATATTTGTTGTTGATTTATTTATTTTATGTCATTTTAGATGTAGATCTAACTTTTAATATTGTTCTTAGATGTAGATCTAACTTTTAATTTCGTTATTTGTTCTCATTTTCTTTTAATTGTTCATCCTTATTATTATTATTATTATTATTATTATTATTATTATTATTATTATTATTATTATTTACTTATTTACTTATCTTTTGCTATTATCATCATTATATATGCCATTAGTATATTGTTATTAGTGTTATTTATTGTTACTATCATCATTTATCGTTATTATTATCCTTATTATTATTATTTTTGTTGTTATTGTTATTATTATTGCTTTATGTTTTAAATAGTGATATATTTATTTGTTAATTTATTTTAATATGTCATTTAATTTATTTATCATATAATATACATGTTTTATTTAATTTATTTATGGTTATAAATGTCTAGTTGATTTTCTTACTTCGATTACTAACATCAATTTTATTTGTGTTTGTTGTCGGTGTTAAATCTTTGTGCTCCCCCGTTTGAACACCCGTGCGAATGAAGGAGGAGATCCGAGGAGTTGTTATTTTTTATTGTATTTGTTACCTTTCCTTTGTTTGTTTTATTGAGTTATTTGACATGTAATAATTAATTAAACCATTTATTTTATGCACGCTTAATCAAAAATCACACAAAAATATTTCTACAAATAAAATTGAGTTTTATAATAAAATGGGACCAATGTCCTAGTTTTCCATCCAAAATAAATTGTCACTTTAAAATGATTTTCTTTAATTGAGCATGAGAGGACCAACGTCCTCAATATTGATAAATACTCTGTTTTATGTATGATTTATACTTTATTTACAATGGGGGTTGTATTCCGCCCCTAGTTTTATTGTGATTTAATTTTGTCTTTATTTTTATTTTTATTTATCGTTTCATATGTGATTGATATGCGCTTTAATAAATTGCATTAATTGTGTGAGATGAAAAATAAAATTTTATAATTTAAAAACTCATTTATAATTAACCAAGGCACCAATAAGTGTGAAGTTCCGGACACCATCTCTGGTTTAGACCGATAAGAGGTTAAACTTTTCCAATTTCTTGTAAATTGGGTGGCGACTCCAAAATACCTCAAAAGTGCCTAAAGGTGTTATGGCGATAGATGGTCCTTTTCGATGTTTTATTGTGAAAGGAGGTGCCGAAAATATCTCATAACACCTAAGATCGGAAAAGACGCGAACCAATCCCTTGAATCCTAAAAGCGGGTTCGGCGAGGGCCTTGCTGGTTCCGGCGCGCGTCGCAGTAAGGTTGCGATGCACTGAACACCCAATTTTAGTCCGCTTATTTAAGGACTACTTTTGGTTTTTTAGACAAAACATAGTAGTAACATTTAACTTACCACCGGATTCCATTACAATCCTTATTCGGATCTCTATCTAAAGCATATAACTTTATATATGTCTTTATCTCGCACCTTAACAAGACTGATCTTGTAATTTCTGTAAGTCGACACTTTTATTTTGAACAGGCTCTCGAGTACTCTCATATGTTCAAAAATTGCCTCATCTTAATCTTTGCTAACTCATTAACAAAACTAAAGTAAACAACCTTATGAGTGGGCTACTTCTCTGTGCGACATGCTCAATCTCATACAAATAATAGTAAATATTTGCACATAAACATTCACACTCATGTATTGCCAATAATGAACTTGGTTATTATTCACAAATAATAACGATAAGGGATTATATGAAATATAACAATACCAATTAAATTCTATGCAAACCTCGAGATCTAATGTGTCTCTCAAAACACATCTCTCATTATAGGTTTACTCAATGAATCTTCATGTGTAAAAATGTATTGTAAGTTCACTTTTCCTTGTGCAATAATATCTCTCATGTATTGATACTTAATATCAATATGGTTAGCTCTACTATAAGTTATCGACAACTAACACTCACTATAGACTATCACTCGTTACTTTGAGGCAATTACTATTAAATGGCTCACAAACCATTTTAGCCAAATTGTCTCTTGTATTGCAGTTAAGGAAGTGACTAATTTAGCTTCCATTGTTAATAGGGCTACATAAGTTTATTTTTTGCTACTCCACAAGATAGCACTCTTGCCAAACAAGAATATGAAACCTAAAGTGAATTTCCTCTTATCCACATCTCCTGCCCAATTAGCATCAGTGTATGCTCTCAATTGCAGATCCTTTTCTTGATAATAAAGAGAATAATCTGTTGTACCTTTAAGGTATCTAAGTATTCTTTTAATTGCTTCTAATGTGCTTTGTTTAGGTTAGATTGATATCTATTTACCATGCATAGTATATATCATGTCTTGTGTATAACATCGCGTACATAAGACTACCCACGGTACTGGTATATTGAACGTTCCTCATACATTCATTTTTTTTTTCTGGCGTCTTAAGACACACATTTTTACTAAGAAACTGATTTTTTAGCAATGGGGTTATCTATGGGTTTGAAGGTTTGCATATTAAATTGTTCAAGGTCTTTGTTGAAATATTTCTCATAAGAAAAAGACAACAACCTTCTCAAATAATCTCTTAAAATCTCAACTTCAAGAATATAATATGCCTTACCCATATCCTTTATCTCAAAGTTGGATGATAACCAATCTTTGATTTTATTTATGTACCATTTGTCATTTTCATCTTTAAGTATGTCGTCTACATACAATGCCAAAATGCCAAATTTACTTTTAGAGCTTTTACTATAAACATAATGATCTTCATCAATCATGTTAAACCCATTCGACATGATTGTATAATGAAGTTTCAAGTACCATTGTGTTGAAGACTGTTTAAGGCCATAGACTGAACTCATCAATCAATAAACCTTATATTCGTTGCCTTTTTCGATGAAACTATAGGTTGTTCCATTAAATTCTCCATTGAGAAAACTAGTCTTCACTTCCATTTGTTTAGCTCTAAGTCTAAACTAGCCACTGTGGCCAGAATTAACCTTATGGATGTAAATCTTACAACAGATGAGAAAGTCTCCTCATAGTCAATCTCTTTCTATTGTGTAAACCCCTTAGCGACTAGCTAAGTTTTGTGTCTTTTGATACTTCCTTCAGCCTTTTGCTTTACTTTGAGAATCCATTTATTTCCAATTTGTGTCCTTCCAGTAGATAAACCAGTTTCAAACATGGTTTGATCTCATGGATGCCATTTCTTTTTTATTACTTTAATTAATTTTTACTTAGATTGGCATGAAAAAGCCTTTTGAATATTTTTATGCTCTTTCTTTTCTTGTGGGGTAACCAAAAGTGGTTCGTTCAAGCCTTTGATTTTTAAATCGTCGGTATGGAACACTTATCCTTTTAGATTTTCACAGCTCTAAATCTTGATAAACATATCTCATATATTTATCGTGATTCAGAATGCTCCCACTAGGATCATGTTCTATACTCTCACTAGAGTCAGCAATACCATATTATTTACTGCCACTAAAGTCAAGAATACTCCCACTGGAATCAGATTCTCGAACATCCGGTTCGTTTGGAGGATGAAGGTCTTTACTTTTTTTCCTCTAACTCCCTTCTACTCGGATGGAGTGATCCTAACGGTTCCTTTTCCGAGTTTCATAGAAAGTGAAATCTTGATTAAGTTCGCCCGACTTTGGAAATTCATTATCTAAGAATATGACATCTCGTGATTCAAATTTTTTCATGGTGCTATTCTCTGCTTACCAAAGAAAAGGTATCCTTTTGATACTTCACAATATCTCACATAGATACTCTTTTTACCTTTTGGTTTTAATTTACCTAATTAAGGTATCATGGACGTAAGCATTATAATCCAAAGGTTGTAAATGGCTTAAGTTAGCTTGTTGACCAATGCACAACTCATAAATTATGGTAATGATAGATTTGAAGCGCATACAGTTCAGAACATATATTGCAGTCAATAAAGCATCTCCCCAATAAGAGATAGGCAAATCTGCCTCTGCCATTATAGATCTAACCATATCTAGGAGAGTTTTGTTTCTTATTTTCCACAATACCATTTTATTGTGGATTTATGGGAATAGACAACTGACGTTCAATCCTCTTTCATCACATAAAACTTTAAATTCATCATAAAGATGTTCCTGACCTCGGTCAATACTTAAAGCCTTAATCTTACTGTCTAATTGATTCTCAAATAAGTTTATCTGAGTATTGAAGCAACTCAATGCTTCTGACTTATGCGAAATCAAATCGATATGACCATACCTAGTACAGTCATATATGAATGCGGATTAGCTTATTGATAACATCATCCATTGCACTTAGCAAGCTGATGCGAACAGTGGAATTTTACTTTTTTCATGCCATATAGGCATCTCGATCTTGTCTATGCTGGGTCATGTTGCCATCCTCAGGTTCAGCCATAACCGAACTTAAGGGTTCAAGAACCTCTTGCTCTTCAAGCACATACTGGATCTTCATATTCCAGATTTCATGATTGTCACCATTCATCTTAATATTTTTATTAAGTTCAGCAACAATTGATTTGAAAGCAGTATCCATTTGAATACTCTAATCTCACATGGAATAATATTGCACATTTTTAAAGAATATAAGGCAATATATATAATTTACTATACATCTGAAATAATGACCTAGTAAAGTTTTCTATTAGGCTAAAATTCGAAAAGGGTACTAATAGTATCCAATTACCCTCTAAGTCCTAATGTCCAACCTTACAAATTAAAATTTCATGTAAAGTAAATTTGAATTATTAGATTATTAAGTTCTCAAACTTATGAGGGGATTTTATTAAGTCTCTACTTAATAAACAAGCAATCATTTTACTCATAAAATATTTCAAGACAATTAACAATTAAAATACACACATTTACTATAAAGTTAAATGCCAAGAATAATAAATAAACACATTTATTGAATCAATAATCCTAAAATAAGATACTCATGTCAAATATCAATAGGAAACATAAATTCTATTTAATAAAAAGGAACGCCAACTCAAATTGACACTTATGTTAACTATTCTAGAAGTTCAAATTTCATAAAATCATTTTAGCTATTAAGATTATTTTTTTAGACCGATTTCATCAATTCATCATGCAACTCATAAGTCCATTGATGCAGCCATGGATGATGCACACTCTGTCCATTTCACAATACAATTATAGATTTTTAGTGTTACTTCTCAACACTTCCCTTTTAACAACTCGAACCAAAAAATGGATAATAAATTTTCTATAAAATCTATCTCATTTAGACTAGGTAGTTTCCAATAACTCCCTCAGTTCTAGATGATATTTAAAGGAGTCAGTCGAAAGACTTTATTATCCATTCCCATACTCAGACCACTAATCCAAATGCACTATTCCATTTATTCTCACACATGTACTTTATGATGTACTATTGCATCAATATTATCATCTCAAATCTTCCTTTGCTTTCTCATGTTATTGATTGCACTCTTGCATTTCTTAAAGCAACCTATGTGTAATTTTAGAAAGATCCATAGTCCTTATTCAACATTTCTGTAACATATTACAGAAAATTTTATACACTTATGTATAAAATTACTCAATTGAAACACATTTCAATTAATAAGCAAAGATAGAGCCTCAAAAATTTGTCAAAATATTTTTAAAAATGTCCGAAGGCAAAAAACACATTTTCTACACCTTTTTATAATATTTTTAAAATTTTAAAAATAAAATTTAATATTATGATCATCAAAAATTTTTAAAAAAATGACCAAAAAATTAGAAATAATTTGAAAAGTTTATTTGACAAAAAAGGATCGAAACGGTGGTCGAAAATGATCGCACGTGCCAACACGCATTGGCTGGGGAAGAGTAGACATGCCTCATGTGCATCTTCTTCCATTATACCATATGGCAACACCACATAGTGCCACGTGTCGAAAAGTCATCCATGCCATGCCATGTGTTGCAACCCTATTGGTCCACCTGGCGTACACGTGGGTAATATGCCACCGCTACCTGGCATGACACCTGTCAGACACGTGGCGTAGTCCCATTGGGCCATGTGTTAGTGATGACACATCATCACTAACACATTGACTGACACATGGTATGACCTCAGTAGTCCATATGTCACCCTCTGGTTGGGCCATGTGTCACCCAGGTATACACATCATTGCCACGTGGCATGTCCACTACCATCCACATGGCGTTGTCCCATTGGGCCACGTGTTGAAAGTGACACATCACTGTGGACACATGGCCTCGCATGTGTGAGCCACTGCCTACATGCACACGCCAAGCGTATGGTGGTGCGTGTGATACATGCGCCTTCTTCCTGGATGATTCAAACATTCTATTTTCGGCCGGTGGGTGTTTTTAGGATTTATAATTTTAATGGTGAGGTAAAAAATGTCCTGACTTCTAGTTTGCCATTTTAAACACTTATGTTCGTCCCCTCAAATCGTAGTGTACACAATTTTCGAGCTGTAATATATACATATATATAAATTATTCACACAAAAAATAAATTTTTGTTGTGTTTCATGTATCCTAGATCTAATAATTTTATACATAAAATTTTAGATCTATTTAGCCACATGTGAGGAAGTAAAAACAATAGAACTAATATAAATGAATGGAAAATTATAGCAAAATATAATTTATAGAGGTAACATTAATAAATGGTACCTACCTCTTGTAGCGTAAAAACACATTGCGAAAGCATTTAAAAGGATCCCGTTTGTTTTTAGTCAGTGGCCTAATTTTTATCCACGTGCATGATAACAACAGCTATTCTGCAATCTAAAAATCCATGAAAGATCAAGATAAAAACAAGTGTGAGTGGCAACGAGTAGTCTTGCGGTGTATACATTTTCTTTTTACCAAATACTGAGATGTCTATATATTTATAAATGTCTTAAAGGCTAGAGACCTATCTCTAGTATAACTCAGACTCCTTCTGAGATAAGATTTGGTAATGTTAATCAGATTGAATTATTTAATTTTATCTGGATTGTAACTTTATCCAAATTAAAGTTATGTGCGTACCAAACTCTATCACACATTATTCGTAAAAATAAGTCCCTCCACCTCAGTGATAAGGAGATACTAAATCACACAAAGTGAAACATTTTTAAAAAATAGAGTTAGTTATAAAATCATGTTTGAACTATAATGTAGTTTTTAATTTCAGATTCAATAAAAAAAATCTTATGCTAGCAATGCCAAATTTTAATTGGCGTTTCAATTTAAGAATTACATTAATTTTTCCGTAAAAACTAGTGAAAATTCAATATTTTTTAAAAAATATTTTTTCATTTTTCATAATAATTAATATTATTAAACATTAATAATAATTTTTTATTATTGTAGTTAATGAATGCTTATAATAATTACCTAAAATGAGTTAAATTAAAAGTAATTAAAAAAATTATGACCATATAATTTTTTTAAACATATTTGAATAAAGTTAAATTATTTTTATTTTTGAAAATAACTCTTATGCAACATAATAAATTAATTGTAGTAAAAAATACCAATTATTTTATAAAATTTTTAAATGATTAGACATATAATAAAATACAAAATATTTTGTGCATATTAGGAAGAATAAATCAGTAAAAGAACTAATAATAATTTTATAGAAATTCCTCAGTCTAAATTAAAATATAATAAAATGTCAAAATAATTTATTTATTCAAATATTATTAAAACAAAAACACTTATACGGTCATAATTTTAATTAATCTAAAAGTAATAATTATTTTAATGTTAATTTAATTTGTTTTAGTTAATTATTATAAATATTCATTAATTATAATAATAAAAAATATTATTTATTTTAAATAATATTAATTTTTTATAAAATATGAGAACTATATGGAATATTATAGAAACGGATTATAAGAATAAATACAATAGATTGAGTTTTAGAGAGGAATGGGACGAAAGTAAGTATTTTTCTTGTTATCTTCTCCTTTTATATTTTATGGAAGAAACCTCTATTTATAAGCTTAGAAATATAGGTTACATAAGAAGATATAAATGCATGAGTTACAAAGTAAATGCATGAGTTACAAAGTTAGATGAATAAATACGATTTATGGACATTTATAAACTTATTTATTTACAACACCCCCATTAAATGTCCATAAAAATTAAAAATTGAAAAATTGTGTCTCGTTAAAGCCTAAATAGGAAAAACCCAATGAAATAAAAACCTAGTGAAGAAAAAAGAGTATACAATATTTACAATACACATAGTAAGCTGCCTCATTAAAAACCTTGCCAAGAAAACCCAGTGGGATAAACTTTGGCTAAGGGAAAAAGAGTACAGCGCAATGTATTTTACTCCCCCTCATAAAGACATATCTTTAAGTTTGTGCATTCCAATACTGTATCTCAACTTTTTGAATGTTGTAGTGGATAATGTTTTGGTGAATAAATCTGCCAAATTCTCACTTGAATGAATATGTTGTATATCTATTTCACCTTTCTTTTGAAGATCATGAGTGAAGAAAAATTTTGGGGAAATGTGTTTCGTTCTATTGTCTTTGATGAACCGTCCTTTTAATTGAGCTATGCATACTGCATTATTTTCATACAGTTTTATTGGAATATTTTCTTCAAAAGGCAAGCCGTACATCGTTTGGATAAGATGAATCAATGACCTTAGGCAAACACATTCTCGACTTGCTTCATGCATTGCAATTATTTCTACATGATTTGAAGAAGTAGCAACTAAATTTTTCTTTGTAGACCGCCATGATATGGTTGTGCTTCCATAAGTAAATAGATAGCCTATTTGTGATCGAGTTTTATGTGGATCAGATAAATATCCTGCATCTACATAACCAACTAAATGTGATTTGAATTTATTAGAATAAAATAAACCCATATCAATTATTCCCTGGAGATATCGAAAAACATCTTTAATTCCATTCTAATGTCTTCTTGTTAGAGAAGAACTAAATATCTCCAATAGATTTATAGCAAATGCTATATCTGGTCTTGTATTATTAGCAAGATACATCAATGCACCTATAGCACTTAAATATGGTACTTTAGGACCAAGAAGTTCTTCTTCATTCTTTCGAGGATGAAATGGGTCTTTATTTACTTCTAATGATCTTTCAACCATTGGGGTACTCAATGGATGTGTTTTGTCCATATAAAATCGCTTTAGAATCTTTTTCATATAAGTTGATTGATGAATAAAATTCCATCTTTTAAATGCTCGATCTGTGGGCCAAGACAATATTTTGTCTTTCCAAGATCTTTCACTTTGAATTCTTTCTTTAAATGATCTACTGCTTTTCTATGCTCTTTAGAAGTTCTAATGATATTTAAATCATCAACATATATAACAATTATGACGAATTCTGATCCTGATCTTTTTATAAATACACATGGACAAATTGAATCATTATTATATCCTTCTTTTAACAGATATTCACTAAGACGATTATACCACATTCGTCCAGATTGCTTTAATCCATATAATGATTTTTGTAATTTTATTGAACAAATTTCTTGAGAATCTTTATATGCTTCAGGCATTTTAAATCCTTCAGGGATTTTCATATGAATTTCACTATCAAGTGAGCCATATAAATAGGCTATAACAACATCCATTAGATGCATGTTAATCTTTTCACAAACTATTAGATTAATTAGATATCTAAAATTAATTGCATCCATTATTGGAGAATATGTTTTTTCATAATCAATGGCAGGTCTTTGCAAAAATTCTTGTGCAACCAATCATGCCTTATATCTTACAATTTAATTTTTCTCATTTTGTTTTTGCACAAATACACATTTATAGCCAACTGGCATTACACCTTTAGGTGTTCGGACTACAGGTCCAAATACTTCATGTTTTGAAAGTGAATTCAATTCTGCTTGAATTGCAAATTTCCATTTTGGCCAATCAAGTTTGTTTCTACATTCTTCAATAGATGTAGGTTCAAGATCATCATTTTCTTTTAAACATCACTAGCAACATTATATGCAAAAATATTGTTGATAACTATATCTTTTCGGTTCCATCTTTTTTCTATGTTGACATAACCTATGGAGATCTCTTCATTATTATTATTCTCAGGTACTTGGACCTTTTCTGGGGTTATATGATTAGTTATGTCTTGAGTCTCTTTAGGAGAGCCCGCCTCTATAATATGACCATCTTGGTTATTTTTTTTAGGATTTTTATCTTTGGAATCAACTGGTCTACCATACTGCAGACATGGGTTACTAGTGTTTGTAGTATTAGATTGTCCTATAGGGACATCAATTTGAATATGAGCATTTTTAGCTGGTATATGAGATTTAGTAACTCTTCTTAAATCAGTAAATGCATCTGGCAGTTAATTTGCAATATTTTGCAAATGTGTTATCTTTTGAATTTCAGTTCACATTATTTTATTCAGGGATCTAAATGAGATAGTGATAATGCATTCCAAGTAACTTCTTTTTTCAGCTGTTTATTCTCTCCCCCAAATGTTGTTAAAATTATTTCGTCAAAATGGTAATCGGTTAATCTTGCCGTAAATAAATCGTCAGTTAGTGGTTCAAGATATTTAATTATTGAAGGAGATTCATACCTGTAGACACCGGGTCTTGAGGCAGTCCAGGTCGGAGTTACCCGATGAAGAGATCAACGTCAGTTTTTCTCGGATAGGGAGATAAAATTCGGAGGTTTTCGTCTTTCGGTCTCTCAAGGATCAAAATCTTTTTCTATAATATGGAGTTTTGAAAGAGTTGGATAAATTTTACAAAATTTGGGGAGTTTTGCTCCACAGACGGAATTCCCGTCTGTGTAGGGATGCCCGTCTCTACTTGGGATGATACCCGTCCCTAGGCGTAGTAGGGACGGACCCGTGGCGATGTAGGGATGCCCGTCTCTAGGATCGCGCCCGTCCCTAGTCAGTTTCCCGCATGTGCCCTTAGTAGGGACGGCCGTCGGTATCTGCAGGGAAGCCCGTCGGTATGGTAACTGACCGGATCACGCCGGATTGGATAAAATTTAATCTTCTTTTCTTTCAAAATAGGGATAGAATTTATCTAAAAACTTGAATTTTAAAGTCCTTTTAAAATTCAAACTTTAGATAGAGGTTTATCTTAATTATCTCATAAAATCCTATAAATAAAGGATCAAATTTCAGTTTTAGGGGTTAGAAAATTTGGGAAATTTGGAAAAGGAGAGAAAATTTTAGAGAGATTTTATTTAGAAGAAAAACTATCTAATATTTTTGGGGAAAATTGCTTTTTAGAAAAGGTTTTCTGTGAGCAAATTACGTAAAAAGTTTATAAATCTCTGTTCATCTATAGAGTTTTATTTTGATAAAACTTCTTCTAATTAATCGATTTCTTCAAATTTTTCTTACGAATTAAGTCAAATTGAGGTGACGAAATTCAGTCATTTCCATCAATATAACTAATTCGAACACTCGATTGCTATCAAGTTTTCAAAGAAAAAATAATATAAATTTTCTTTCTTTGATCTGATTCTTATTTGATCCTTGCGAGGCACACGAGGACAAAATCATTCGACATCCACCCTAAAAGGTAAAATCCGAGGGTAAACATGCTGGATTAACATTCATATAATTTAATTTGATTTACATTGATTTTTTATTACCCCCTTTTTTTTTACAAAAGATTTATGAGGTTTTTTTTTTTAATTTGTTTTCCCTTACTAGGGACGGCCGCTGGCATGATACAGGAGGCCGTCCCTAGGCAAATTCTCATTTTTATTTTTATTCACGTTTTTTTAGTTTATTTTTTTGTTGCTAACATGTTTATCCTTGTGAGTGCTTTTCTGACCATTGGAAGTTGGAGTCATGAGAGATGGTGGTTGCGCCATTTTGAGGATCTCTATTTGGGTTCATTTTTTATCCTTTAGCTCTTATTTATGTTGTTATGAAAATGGTTTTAACGTCGTTAAGGTAAAAAGGACCAAAAGCCTTTTAACAATTAAACCTGGAGATTTTCTCGAGAATGGTGGACCAATGTCCCATTTTAGCCAATAAAACTGACACTTCCTAAAAACCACATTTTGTAATAAATATGTATGGTAGGATCAATGTCCTCATTCCAATGAATATCCCGTTTTATGCATGTATTGCACTTTTATAAATGGGAGTTGTATTCCGCTCCTAGTGTTATTGTAATTTATTTCGAACATTTTATCTTGATTTTTGCTTCCATTTACCGCTTTGAATGTGAATAATCGCGCCTTTAATAAAATGCGTCGTATGGAAAGTTGATGAAACAATAAATTCAAAACTTAATTATAAAATTAATCAATGTATAAATAAATGAGAAGTCCCGAACTCACTCTGGTCTTTGGGACTCAAAGAGGCGAGAGGTCTAGGACTTCCAAGACACCTCTTGAGTCCCATTAAAAGGCTTAAATATACAATCCTAGGCTCTAGGGGAGTAGAGGATGAAGCCTCCAAGATCCCTCTGGCTAGCTCAAGATGGATATGTATGCGCCGTCTTAGGCTCGATAAGGCTAGACGACCCTTCCCAATGTTCTATTCGGTGGCGACTCCAAGAAACCTTTTTTTTGCCCAAAATAGACGTAGCTTGTAAATACCTTACAGGTTTTATGAACCTCTCCTGATCGCCTTAGAGCGGGCTTTCGGGAGGCCGCGAGGTTCAGTGCGCATCACAGTGGCGACTCCGCTGGGGAAACTACTCGAGACTTCGATTTGAAAGTACCTTGGTTAAAAATTATGATAAAGTTTTAGCTTAAAAATTTCATCTTCTTTCAAAACTGCATAACATCACATTAGAGCCTTAGATCTATGCTAGTTTGGTCCCTCTTTTAGCCCCAGTGCATTCCCGAAGCACGACCCTATTTTCACTCAATTTAGGGAAGTGTTAAGGATAATCACCAGCCCAAGCCTCGTACCATCGTGGTATATTAAATGATGACCCGATCAGTCGTTATGCTCGTGATGAGTTAGACCCGTCGGCAGGGATCATGCTTGGGTAGCCCTAAAGTAACACCACCCTTTGACTAAAGTTCATGTAAATGGGAATAGTTACTTCCCCTAAGTGGTATGAACCCTAATACTATGCTTGTTGTATGGATCGTTATGTATTGGACAAACCCAGATAGTTTAACTGGTCGCTTAATCAAAGGCTTTCATGCCCCGATAGGCCCAAGATGACTTATTCGGACTGCCTAAATACATAATGATCATAACCCATTCGCCTGTGCATTAGTTAGGAGAGGTTATACTGCCGGGTTTTCACCGTGCACCATACGCGTTCGTCGGGTCCCCAGATTGACCCATGGGCCAATCCCACCTAGGAAAGAGACTGTAACCTCATGTGCGGGAGTAATAAGGTTGGAAGGACCTACGTGCTTGCATGTGGCTTGTGAATATTGCATAGCACTATCATACATTTTTGTTTTTTTTGCACAATCATGCATCATCCTGACCCTTGTGTTTTTCAGCCATCATAGATTCGCCTAGGTGGACATGGGGGTCCCGGGGATGGCTATGCAGGAATCCATTTTTTGAGTTACCAGAAAGGATAAAGTATCCGAAAAATTCTTCTGAGACCAGTTACGCCACTTCAGATCAGTTTTCTGTACCTGAAGAAATGGCAAACTCACCGAGAGGGGCAGAGGCCACCGGGGCAATGATAGCAGAGCAAGTGGGCTGAAGGTTGGAAGAGTTTGAGAATCGGATACTGGCAATGATAGCCGCAATGGGTCAACAAGCAGCCCCGCAGAACCCACAGCCTCCTCCTGTGAGGAATAATGAAAGGGAAGAGGTCAGAGAGGACCCACAAGATGGAACTCGCCCGCCACTCGTGAACCTAAGAGCTACTACTTCGGGGCATAAAGGGGGAGACCTGTCCCGAGGCTCGATGATGATTGGGAAGACGAGGAATATGAGGAACGTAAGTCTGAGAAAGGGAAAGCCCCTCAAATTGAAGAGGCCATTTGGAGGAAGGCGGAAGAGAGATTTGAAGCTATGACGAGGATGTTAACGAAGGGCCAAGGAGTGAATCCTGAGGATAAAGAGTTAGAAGGAGAAGATCTAGTCCCAATGAACTTTAAGATGCCGGACGTGCCAAAGTTTGATGGTACTTCTGATCCCCTAGCACATATAAAGCAGTACTCACTGGTGATGAAGGGCACCACTTTGACGAGAAAGCTGAAAATTGAGTACTTTTACTTGAACTTGACGGGCCCGGCAGTGGATTGGTATCACGGGCTCGATCGCCGAACTAAGGAAGACTAGGATTTATTGACAGAAGAATTTTTGAGGCAATATGATTGTAGTACAAGGATGGAGGTAACCCTGAAGGACCTGGAACTGTTACACCAAAGAGAAGGAGAGTCCTTCCATGAGTATCTAACCCGGTGGAGGAATCGGGTGATGGAAATGAAGAGGAAACCAGATACTCAGGATCAAATACAGTTATTCATTAAAAATGCGAGCCTGTATTTGAGGGATGGATTAAGGATGAAAGGACTAAAAGATTGGGAGCCCCTGAAGGACATCGCCATTGAGGCCGAAGGAGAGTACCTTGTTAGGAAAGCAGGAAATGAGAACTATCCTAAGAGGGGTAGTGAGAGTCAAGGGGCTAGTAGACCAACAAGTTCTGCTAGTGGCACAAGGAAGATTGCTGAGGTGTCAACTACAAACGCCACTCCGAGACATTTTTCCAATCTTGGAAGGTCCTTATCATGGGTACTAAGAAGACTGATGAAAGAGAATAAGCTGCAGCCTCTACCGCCCAGACCTGCGAGAACTCAAGATACGCCAGGACATAAGGACGATGAGTATTGTGCATATCATCAGCACACTAGACATACAACCGACAACTGCAGGACTTTGAGGCACGTAATTCAGGATTTGATTGACTCAAAACAGATCACAGATCCAGAAAAGAGAGGGGGTAAAAAGAAAGCTGGGTACAATAACATGCCGCCACCAGTGAATATGATCGAGTCCAGTTTGCCCGAGAACTTTGTGTTGAAGGAATTATACGGCAACGATATCCACACTACTGTCACGAGCCTCTATGAGGGGAGTGAAGAAGGGCTTCCCGCTGCAGTGATCAATTGCTAGTCCACTAATGATAGTGGAACTGAAAATGATGATTTGAAATATTTTCCGACCTTTGGGGTTTGGAAGAGGAAGGAGAAGAGCCAAAGAGGAAAGAAGTGGGAGCTATGACCCAGAGTGGAAGGATAGCCCCGGAAGTGGAGAAGCCATAAGAGCCGATTGAGGACAGAAGGGGAAAGGAGCCGGAGGAAGATCCGATTGTCAAGCAACTGAAAAAGACGCCGGCTCAGATTTTAATATGGGATCTTTTGAGACAGTCGCCATCACATAGGCAGAAGGTGGTGGAGGCTTTGTACGAAGCAACTGTAGCTACAACCATTTCACCTACGGAACTTCTGGAGGTAGTAAAAGGAGGATCGGGAGAAAATGTTGTTTTTACCAGTGCGGACCTGCTGGCAGAAGGTCACAACCATAATCGCCCTCTGTACATAAGGGCGCAGATTAACAAAAAGCATACCGCCTGTGTAATGGTAGATGATGGTTCTTCCATAAATGTATGCCCATAGGTAGCAATAGCAGCTTTCGGGGTAACAGAGGATATGTTGGCAAAATCTGATCTTACCATCACGGCATATGACAACTCGCGTAGGCAGGCTTTGGGGACATTCACGGCGGTGGTGAAAACGGGACTGGTAGAGTCAGAAGTAGAGTTTGTGGTGTTGCCCATACCCGCCAATTTCTCAGCTTTGCTAGGCAGACCATGGTTTCATAGATTGGGAGGAGTCCCCTCTGCACTGCATCGGATGGTAAAGATACCTCATGAAGGCCAGATCGTGACTATAAAGGCTGCATGAGAGAATCAGGTTTCAGTGCTGGAGATAGACAGGCAGCCGTTTAGTGGGTTTCATGTCATCATGATAGGCAAAGAAGAGGAGAAGGAAGAAAGCCCCCAGGTATTGAATATGATGAAGAAAATGTCATTCCTCCCTGGTGCAGGGCTGGCAAGAATTCTCAAGGGATACCGACAGCCGTTACCACTAAGGGTCAAAAGGACAAGAGGGGTCTTGGATATACAGGTGCTGTAAAGAAGGGCGAGAAGTAGAAAATGGAAGTTCCCCATATTCGGAAGACCTTTGTGCCAGCAACCGCAGCATGTGCCTATGCAGGAGAAAATGAACCGCAGTGGATGGATGGAAGAATTGTGCCAGGGTTTGAGGTTTTCAATGATGTCTATGACTGGGGCATTGGATTAATCAAGCCAGCAGAGGGTTTTTGGGATGAAGAAATCATGACCAGTAGGACAATTTGGGACCGCGAGACACCGAAAGAAATAATTACTGAAAAGATGATAACCACCCAGCTGAAAGGAAAGGCCAAGATAGAGGAAGCTGTGCGGGAGGTTAATGAAGAGCCTCCAAAGGGCCGATGTGATGCAGAACCATCGACTGCGGTAGATACGCTAGCAGAGGATGAAGAGGAAAATAGTTTAGATCTTCTTTTTGCTCCAGAACTTTCCAATGATGTTAATGACAATTTCAATCTTATTAATAAATTGAATGGTTTTGCTTACTTGTGTGATGTTTCTGATGATTTCACTATGCATGATCATGATCATTATCCATCCATATTTGATATTGATTCAACTGATGCTACTCCATTCAATCTTGGAACCCTAGGAAATCCAAAAGAAATTTTGATAGCATCAAATATAACTCCTGAAGAGCGAGAAAAATTTGAGAGAATCTTAAAAAAATATGAAAAATTCTTTGCCTGGACCTACGAAGATATGCCAGAAATCGATCGAAAAGTCGCAGAGCATGCTATCCCCACCTATCCAGACCATAAGCCTGTTAAGCAGAAGTTGAGAAGGCTTAGGCCGGAATGGGCGGAGAAAGTGAAAGAAGAGATTCGCCAGCAAATCAAAGCCAAGTTTCTAGTCGAGGTGCAATACCCAACATGGTTGGCCAATGTTGTCCCTGTAGCCAAGAAGAATGGCAAAGTAAGAGTATGTGTGGATTATCGGGACCTGAATAAGGCCTGTCCAAAAGATGATTTTCCATTGCCCCATATAGACGTAATAATAGACAGTGCCGCTGCTTGTGAGATGTATAGCTTCGGGGATGGTTATGCAGGCTACAATCAAATTCTCAATGAAATAATTGATCGGATTAAGATGGCCTTCATCACAGAGTGGGGGACTTACGCTTATCGCGTGATGCCTTTTGGCCTGAAAAATGCAAGGGCCACTTATCAGAGGATGGCAACGAAGATATTGGATGAATTGATTCATAAAGAAGTAGAGGTATGCATGGACGACATGATGATCAAGTCAGCCACTAGAGAAGGCCATTTTGCAGCCCTGGAAAAGTTCTTTCGAAGGATAGATAAGTACAACTTGCGGTTGAATCCTAAAAAGTGTATCTTTGGTGTTACCTCAGGGAAGCTGCTGGGACACATAGTTAGTAAAAGGGGGATTGAGATTGACCCGGATAAGGTTAAGGCCATCAGAGAAATGCCGATACCGCAGAAAGAGAAGGATGTAAGAAGCTTTCTGGGCAGGTTGCAATACATCAGTAGATTTATTGCAAAGCTTACTTCGATAAGTGAGCCAATCTTTAAACTACTCAGAAAAGATCAACCAGTAGTATGGAACGAGAGTTGTCAAAAGGCTTTTGATACTGTCAGAGGATATTTGTTGAATCCACCGGCACTGAGACCACCACGGCCAGGCAAGCCGCTGATCCTATACCTGGCCATAGAGGACAGTTCTGTAGGTGCTATGATGGCCCAAGAGGATGATTTTTGAGTGGAATTTGCTGTTTATTACCTCAGCAAGAAATTCTTAGCCTACGAAGTCAAATACGCAGAGGTAGAAAAGATTTGCCTTGCAGTAATCTGGGCTTCTAAGAAATTGTGACATTACTTTCATGCTTACAAAGTACAGGCAGTCGCGAGGCAGAATCCCCTGAGATATTTGCAAGAGGCCCCATATTTGCTTGGAAAAATGGGTAGGTGGTTGCTGTTACTTCAAGAATTTGATGTGGAGTATCTTACCCGAAAGACCATCAAAGGGCATGCAGTGGCGGAATTTTTAGCAGAACACCCGATCCAAGGAGACTCATATGAGTTTAACTTTCCAGATGAGGATGTGGCAGCTATCGAGATTCAAGGTTGGAAATTACACTTTGACGGAGCTGTGAATAGCAAAGGGGCAGGAGTAGGAGTCATTTTGATAACCCCAGACGACGAAAAGCTTCCCTTGGCGAAAAAGTTGAGATTCAAGGCTACCAATAACGAAGCTGAATATGAAGCATGTGTTTTTGGATTGGAGGCAATAATAGCTTTAGGAGCAAAGAAGGTAGAAGTTTTTGGCGATTCTTCCCTGGTGGTCAATCAAATCCGAGGTGAATGGGCCGTGAAAGAAGAGAGACTAATGCCATATATCCAGCACTTGAGAGACCTGAGCAGTCAGTTTGAAGTATGCACATTCCATTTCATTCCCAGGTATGAAAATCGGTTGGCCGATGCGCTTGCCACGATAGTATCAATGTGGGACAACCTTGAAGGAGTGCACATGAAGCGAGTGTTAATCTATAGTTCTGAGAGACCTAGCTTCGAATCGAGATCAATTATGGAAGTAGAAGTGGTAGATGGTAAGCCATGGTATCATGACATTATGAATTACCTAGAGAATGCGACATTTGCAGAGGAGGCTACCGAAAAGGATCAAAGGATGATTCGCAAGCTGTCTACCCAGTTCATTTGTATAAATGGGATAATGTACAAACGGCAAGCTGATGGTATCCAATTGAGGTGTTTGGACGGAAAAGAGGCCAGGAGGGTAATGGAAGAAACACACGCCGGAGTATGCGGAACCCATATGAACGGGCTGACCTTGGCTAAAAAGATCATGAGGCAAGGCTTCTACTGGCTTACGATGGATAACGATTGCTCAAAATATGTGAAGCAATGCCAGCTATGCCAGCAGTACGCGGACTTAAGACACTTGCCGGTGTCAGAACTACACAGCCTAACATCACCCTGGCCATTCGCTGCTTGGGGAATAGACATTATTGGAGAAATCCGCCCTACGGCATCCAACGGACACAGATATATAATAGTCGCAATCGACTATTTTACAAAATGGGTAGAGGTGGAGTCCTTTAAGAAGATCGACGCAAGGGACATGGCCAGGTTCATTGAAAGAAATCTGATATGCAGATATGGCCTCCCACATCACATAGTGTCTGATAATGGGGTGCAATTCATGGGGGAAACCAGAAAGGTTCTTGAGAAGAACGGGATTGAGCACCACAAATCCTCCCCCTATTGACCACAAGCTAACGGGGCAGTAGAGGCCGCTAATAAGAATGTGAAGAGGATCCTAGCCAAGATGGTCCAAACCTACAAAGACTGGGCAGAGAAGCTTCCCTTTGCAATGAGGGGTTACAGAACGATGGTGAGGATGTCTACAGGTGTTACTCCGTATTCCTTGGTTTATGGGATAGAGGCAGTGCTGCCGGTTGAGGTAGAGCTCAAATCACTGAGAGTAGTCATGGAAGCTCAGATTCCGGAGGCCGAATGGATACAAGAAAGGCTACAGCATTTGAACTTATTAGATGAGAGCAGGATGAAAGCTTACTATCATAATCAAATCTATCAGAAAAGGCTGGCCAAATCATTTGGAAAAAAGGTGAAAAAGCATCCACTGAAGGAGGGGGATTTAGTGTTCAAACAGATGAGACCAGGCATACCGGATAGCAGAGGAAAATTTAGACCAACTTGGGAAGGGCCGTTTATCCTCAAGAAGTTGTTATCCAAAGGAGCCACAATCTTATCGGATAGGGATGGTAATGAATTCAAGGAACCGGTCAATGTCGACAGACTCAAAAGGTTCCATGGCTAAAGACCAAAATCAAAAGAAGAGAATAAAAGCCCCGCGGGTCGAAAATCGAAAAAAGGCGGCCTTGCTAAAATCGGGCGCCTCGTCAGGGTGAAAACCGAAAAAAGGCATCCTGGGCAAAAATTAGAGGCTTGAGAGAAAATATCAAATCACGAAAACCCGAGAGGCCTGATTGGAGACAGGAGTTTGATGCTGTCAAAATTTGGTTCCATGAACGAATGTAGTCTTGCGTAATTGAATTAGTGTCAAAAAAGCGATCATGTATGCTGAAATCGTACTGAAATGTGCACAATTATGTGAAATGAAATAAGTTTTGATTTATTCATTTACATTATTGTCCAACTCTACTTTAAAAAGGAAAATACTGCTCAAAACGCATGTAAAGCTAAACTATGCCCTACTACTACCCTCGCTGGCCAAATGCCTCAGTCGTCGTGTTCGGTTATCAGACGCCGGGCTAAGTATCCATCTTTTGTATGCCCTTGTAGAGATGGTAGAATGGTTCCCGAACAAAGGTATGACGGTTTTCAATGGAAGTCGACTCCAAAGCTCATGATAGCGGGAGGCAAAGGCCGCAGAAAAAACTCCACCTCGAAAAGATAAAGGGAGTCTCACCACATCCTGAGTTACTCCGAGTTGACGAGAGCAATGAGCCGTGATGTAGAAGGTCGCCTCACGGAGCCCACATAAGGGAACACATCCTGAAGACCCATCAATAACTGCACTGGACAAGGGAAGCCAAGCGTGCGAAAAGCTAATATCATCATCTGATATCTCACTGAATCTGGTGATGCCCTCGTCAGGAGTCCCAGGTAAATACAGACGACTTTGAGGGAGGAAACACTTCGCAGAGTACTGATTGATGACTCTAGGAGGGGGCTCCGATAAAAGCTTTAACTTCTCCTGCAACCAAATCTGATAGGGGAAGCAAAGAAAAACAAAGAAAATAAAAGCCAAAGAGAATAAAATAAAAGGCAAAGATAAGCTGCTGGAGTAAGTTGGGTTTACTTCAGGCAAAAATTAGGCATAGGGCTGTGTGAAAATCCGAAAGGACGCACTTTCCGCTAAGAAAATCTAGTGTGAAAATCCACAAGGGACGCACTACCTTTTAAAAATGACGTACCTGGAGTAATAAGGGGCTCCCAGAGAATGAAGTAGTAGGCCCGACATGAACAGAGTCCAAACCCAAGATAGTCTCTGCTAGAATGAGGGGGAAAGGGGTGAGCCCGTGATGAAAGTCATCCAGAATTCCAAATAGACGAGGGTCTCCGAGTAGTTCCTTTGAGGTCGCGACTAGATACTTCATCAGGCAGAAGAGGAAGATGACACTTACGCTATATGAGGGAATGCTGGAGAATTCATCCATTGCTTCAATCAGAGGTTCTAAAGAGAATACTGGGCCCTGGGGAACTAGATGAGAAGCGTCAGAAGGAGCTACACTTAAGGACAAAGAAATATCCCAGATTTGGATCAAACCGCAGCGAGGTACGCAAGGCAAAGCACCAGGTGGATACCAACTTCCGATGATAGAAGCAAATTCTTCAGGCAAGGGGCATATTTCCTGATAGGTGAACCTTAAAACATGAAAATGAGGATCCCAAAAGTGGGTCGCAGCCAAAAGAAGGGTGTAGTCTACCTTGACACTCCGTAAAAACCTTAGTCCAGAAACGGGGGCAAGAGTACTGTGTTCCCAAATTTGAGCATCATTTAAGATACGGTGCATCTTGGAAAGGAAAGGAGAATTCATGTCTTGATAGCTAAAGTCACAGTTACTAAGAGGAAAAAGGAAAAAACTAGATAAAAGAGCCTATTTTGGAGCTAAAATAAGGAAGGGGCACGAAATTCAAGGAAATGGCTAAATTTTATAGATTTAGCTGACAGACGGCTAACCCGTCCCTATATTCAGACGGTGAACCCGTCTGTACTTGTCCACCTGGCGAATCGTGCATTGTGCATATCACGCGCATTAATTAGGTAATTAATGATGGAATCTGGAGAGACAGACGGAATGCTCGTCTTTATCTATATGGGCGGGAATCCCATCGGTACTTAAAATCTATATAAAGACGCAAGTACCGACGGGAAATCGTTTTCTTTTCCTTCTTCTTCACACCGATGCCTTTTCCTTTGTTTTCAACAGCTTCTTTTCGTTTTTTGTCTTTTTAATTACTTTTTTGCACCAGTCTTCAGTATTTTTGGCTTCTTTAGTGAGTCTCGATTCCCAGGTAAGTGAAATACTCCCATTTTTCTCTATTTATTTGAGCAAGGGGATTTCTTTTTTCTTTTGAATTAATGAAATTAGTGGCCTGGTTAATCCTGATTGACACTGTAAATAGGTTAATAGGATGAAGTTTGTTTTAAATGAATAGAAAGTGCACGAATGTAGGCCGTTCGGACAATAATTAGTGTTCAGAGTATAAATATGGCCTTAGGAATTTATATATTTTGAAGCAAATAATTTGAGAATTAGAAAGCAAATGTGATTATATTGCATTGTTGTTTGGGGTCTGAGGCCTGTTTCTTTCTATCTCCTTTTTGTTATGCAAGAGGTTGGGCACACCCTTGCCGGGGTGCTGCCAATTTTTTTAGCAATGTGAATATTATATTGTTGCTTGGGGCCTGAGGCCTGTCCCTTCTTTTTGTGTTTTCATGCAAGAGGTTGGGTACATCCTTGCCGGGGTGCTGCCCAAATTTTTTAAAATCTTTTTGGTTTAGACATATCCACTCAGAATGGCCACCTAAGTTTCTATCATAAGGTCTGTTTATACCCACAATACCAAACTAACTGTTTATCTTATTCACAGGATGCCACCACGATGATATGCTCTGCATGATCAGCCCGAGCCTGAGGCCCTAGGTTGGATGAGCGACGAGGCTAGGCAGAGGTATGCAACACTAGCTCAGGTGCAGTTCCGAGCTAGTCGCTTCATTTCTAGGCCGTTCCTCGAGGCTCTGGGGATGGCAGATGAGGTTGATATACTGATGGCGGGCGCGGGTTGGATAGAGTTTTTGACACCTGCTTTCCAGACTCACCCAGAGGTGGGACGACAGTTCCTCGCTATGCTACACTATGGCGGATATCAGAGATCTGACACGGAGGAGGGTGTCATCCAGTTTTAGATTGAGGGCCACCATTTTAGCATCACCCGTTAGCGGTTTACAGAGGCCATGGGGCTCCCATTCGGGCAGGATGTCATAACACCCCAGAGATCAGTGAGACGTCAGCATTGGGCGGTTATAGCCTTACCAGGAGTGCCGTACGATCATGATACGGCGAAGAGTATAGTACTTTCATCACAGGCTCTGCGATATCTTCATCGGGTTTTGTCCAGCTCATATTTGGGACGAGCTGGTAACCCATGTTCCCTCAATACCGTAGAGATCTGGAGTTTGTGGGCCATGATGGCAGGCCAGAGGCTCAATATCAGCCACGAGATTTTGGTCAACCTAGTGAGGGTATCCAGGGGGGCAGCCCCTGTGGTGTATGTCGGGGGGTGGTCATTACCAGATTGCTCCTGAGTTTGGGTATTCGTCCAGATATCTTGGGGCGCCCTTTGGATGAGAGTATTTATGTGGACGTTCCAGCGGCTATGACAATGGCCATGATACTGCCGATACCGGGCCACCCCGAGGCGTACAGACTTCGCACTGTGCATGAGACTAGAAGCGCATTTAGCTTGCCCTCATTAGAGCCAGTAGAGGAGCAGGCTCAGGACCAGCCTCCTGAGCACCCAGAGCATCAGATTCCCGAGCACCCTCAGCATCAGGAGGACCAGCCTCCCTGACAGCTAGAGCATCCAGATGGTCAGCCTCCGCAGCCGCAGCACGAGGAGCAGCCGCGTACACCTTTTTATGTGGGGATCGAGTTTACTATGGATGAGTTGCTGGCTACTCCTCCAGGACAGAGAGTACAGAGTCCTACACCTCCATCATCGAGAGTACAGCGGATAGCTCCCCGGGCGCTTGAGAGGTTTAGCCCATATGCTAGAGTGGGGGATCCGGGAGCTTCTACTTCTATAGCTCCACCACCTGAGCCAACACCAGATTCAGCTCCCCCTCCATACTTGTCATCAGCTTTCCCAGCGCAGCCAGATTTTACTACCCTATTGACTTCTATGTTCGCATCTTTGGAGCATAGACAAGAGGAGAGAGACCGGGCCCTTCTCGGGCAGCTCGGAGAGCGAGATAGAGTTATATTGGATCGGCTGGATCAGCAGCAAGGGATCATCCAGGAACAGGGGAGGCTTATTGATCATTTGAGGCAGGAGCAGGAGAGACTCGTGGGTCAGCTGAGGCACGAGATAAGGGCCTCCCAGAGTGAGGTAACCCAGAGGATAGACGCATCCTTACAGATGGTTGATGAGTCAGTTGAGGCTCTCAGATTCAGGATTCAGGTCCTGGAGGGTGCCATACCTCCCATCGCCCAGTCCATGCGTGAGTTTAGAGAGCAGACGGAGGATAGGCTGAGGAGTATGGGGACCACCTCCACAGATCAGACCCTCCGCCTGGGCGACGCTTTCAGAGAGTTAGGGGGGTTGTTACCAGTACACTCCAGTTCATGACGATCTGTGCACAGCCGTTTCTCGATGGATATGCTCAGGTCCAGTTCCAGCAGCAGGACTCAGCAGGAGCGCAGCCATCATCGGTACCAGTGGTTGTACCCCCCAGATACCAGCAGGTAGCTAGGGATTGGGCTACTCAGCAGGCGGCACCATCAGCCCCTCCCAGTCAGCCATCTGCCTCGGATGCAGGACCCTCCGCTGCTCCAGCACGAGACCAGCTGGTTCATATATCGGACGATGATGATGATCCAGAGGAGCTCTCAGATTATACGCCATTATAGATTGTTCAGGGAGTCCTTCTAGTTTTGTGTTTATATTTTTTTTTTTTTTGTAATCACATCTGTATATTGTACAAAATTTAACCTTTTAGTGGAAAAAATTTGGATCAACTTGTTAAATTTGCATGTTATTTCTTCATGATTTAAATTTCTTAAAAGAAAATTTAAGAAAAAAGGAAAAGGGGAATTAATTATTTAGAAAATAAGATGATGAATAATAAAGAAAGATATAAGATGTTCATAACTCTACCAATTAAGGTACTTGCCGTAAGAATTAACAAAAGTCTCTTACAATACAGGAATATGGTCTTACACCGATTCAAAATCGATCCACAGTCAAAAGGAAGAATAAACAGATCAAACATCATGTCCTTCGGGATCACAGGAAATCAAAAGATCAGAATTGTACTTTGGGGGCAAAATGAGGCCGCCAAATTAAAATACCCAGTTCAGAAGAACGCCCAGCTCAGAAGAGCAGTCCAGAAGGAAGCCTAGTCCGAAGAAGACTCGGTGCAGCTCAAGAGAGCCAAGCACTCGCACTTTGTAAGTCTGGAGAAGACTCGGTGCAGCTCAGAAGAGCAATTATCGCACTTTGTAAGTCTGGAGAAGACTCGGTGCAGCTCAGGAGAGCAATTATAGCACTTTGTAAAGTCCGAAGAAGACTCGGTGCAGCTCAGGAGAGCCAAACACTAGCACTTTGTACAGTCCGAAGAAGACTCGGTGCAGCTCAGGAGAGCCAAACACTAGCACTTTGTACAGTCCGAAGAAGACTCGGTGCAGCTCAGGAGAGCAAATATCGCACTTTGTAAAGTCTGGAGAAGACTCGGTGCAGCTCAGGAGAGCAAATATCGCACTATGTAAAGTCGGGAGAAGACTCGGTGCAGCTCAGGAGAGCTAACCTTAGCACGTTGTAAGTCTGGAGAAGACTCGGTGCAGCTCAGAAGGGCAAACCTCGCGTTTAGTAAGTCCGGAACCAACTTGACGCATTGCCACTTCCCAGACGAAAAGGTAAGGACTGCCTCAGGTATGCGTCTCTTTCCTTTCTTCTCTGAATTTTGGCTCATCTAAACACTAGCGTACTAGTTTTCCCAAAATTGGGGGCAACTGTGGACACCAGGTCTTGAGGCAGTCCAGGTCAGAGTTACCTGATAAAGAGATCAACGTCGGTTTTTCTCGGATAGGGAGATAAAATTCGGAGGTTTTCGTCTTTCGGTCTCGCAAGGATTAAAATCTTTTTCTATAACATGGAGTTTTGAAAGAGTTGGGTAAATTTTACAAAATTTGGGGAGTTTTGCTCCACAGACGGGATTAATCCCGTCTGTGTAGGAACGCCCGTCTCTACTTGGGATGATACCCGTCCCTAGGCGTAGTAGGGACGGACCCGTGGCGATGTAGGGATGCCCGTCGGTACGGTAACTCACCGGATCACGCCGGATTGGATA
This sequence comes from Excoecaria cochinchinensis, assembly GCA_947683425.1. Classification (NCBI taxonomy): domain Eukaryota; kingdom Viridiplantae; phylum Streptophyta; class Magnoliopsida; order Malpighiales; family Euphorbiaceae; genus Excoecaria; species Excoecaria cochinchinensis. The sequence goes on from CANTUQ010000129.1 coordinate 2,240,012, forward strand.
AAATTTAATCTTCTTTTCTTTCAAAATAGGGATAGAATTTATCTAAAAACTTGAATTTTAAAGTCCTTTTAAAATTCAAACTTTAGATAGAGGTTTATCTTAATTATCTCATAAAATCCTATAAATAAAGGATCAAATTTAAGTTTTAGGGGTTAGAAAATTTGGGGAATTTGGAAAAGGAGAGAAAATTTTAGAGAGATTTTATTTAGAAGAAAAACTATCTAATATTTTTAGGGAAAATTGCTTTTTAGAAAAGGTTTTCTGTGAGCAAATTACGCAAAAAGTTTATAAATCTCTGTTCATCTATAGAGTTTTATTTTGATAAAACTTCTTCTAATTAATTGATTTCTTCAAATTTTTCTTACGAATTAAGTTAAATTGAGGTGACAAAATTCAGTCATTTCCATCAATATAACTAATTCGAACACTCGATTGTTATCAAGTTTTCAAAGAAAGAACAATATAAATTTTCTTTCTTTGATCTGATTCTTATTTGATCCTTGCGAGGCACACGGGGACAAAATCATTCGACATCCACCCTAAAAGGTAAAATCCGAGGGTAAACATTCTGGATTAACATTCATATAATTTAATTTGATTTACATTGATTTTTTATTACCCCTTTTTTTTTTACAAAAGATTTAAGAGGTTTTTTTTCTTAATTTGTTTTCCCTTACTAGGGACGGCCGCTGGCATGATACAAGAGGCCGTCCATCGGCAAATTCTCATTTTTATTTTTATTCACATTTTTTTAGTTTATTTTTTTGTTGCTAACATGTTTATCCTTGTGAGTGCTTTTCTGACCATTGGAAGTTGGAGTCATGAGAGATGGTGGTTGCGCCATTCTGAGGATCTCTATTCGGGTTCATTTTTTATCCTTTAGCTCTTATTTATGTTGTTATGAAAATGGTTTTAACGTCGTTAAGGTAAAAAGGACCAAAAGCCTTTTAACAATTAAACCTGGAGATTTTCTCGGGAATGGTGGACCAATGTCCCATTTTAGCCAATAAAACTGACACTTCCTAAAAACCATTTTTTGTAATAAATATGTATGGTAGGACCAAAGTCCTCATTCCAATGAATATCCCGTTTTATGCATGTATTGCACTTTTACAAATGGGAGTTGTATTCCGCTCCTAGTGTTATTGTAATTTATTTCGAACATTTTATCTTGATTTTTGCTTCCATTTACCGCTTTGAATGTGAATAATCGCGCCTTTAATAAAATGCATCGTATGGAAAGTTGATGAAACAATAAATTCAAAACTTAATTATAAAATTAATCAAGGTATAAATAAATGAGAAGTCTCGAACTCACTCTGGTCTTTGGAACTCAAAGAGGCGAGAGGTCTAGGACTTCCAAGACACCTCTTGAGTCCCACCAAAATGCTTAAATATACAATCCTAGGCTCTAGGGAAGTAGAGGATGAAGCCTTCAAGATCCCTCTGGCTAGCTCAAGATGGATATGTATACGCCGTCTTAGGCTGGATAAGGCTAGACGACCCTTCCCAATGTTCTATTGGGTGGCGACTCCAAGAAACCTTTTTGTTGCCCAAAATAGATGCAGTTTGTAAATACCTTACAGGTTTTATGAACCTCTCCTGATCGCCTTAGAGCGGGCTTTCGGGAGGCCGCGAGGTTCGGCGCGCGTCACAATACCCAACATGTAATGGCCCAAATATCGGTCTAGAAGTGTCAGTGCATTATTCCAGTGTTACCATGATAATCGCAGTGTCAAACAGTGTACAGAGTGAGTTTGCCAGTGTCAAACTTCAGTGTTAAGTGTGTTAAAATTATAATGATTCCGAGTCAGGTAAGACCAGGGTGGCTATATTGCGAACCCGGCTGTCCGGTGCCCAAAAAATATTAATTTCATAAAAATGATCTGTAGGTCATAAGGAGTCCAGTAGTGAAATCGGAACTGAAAATGGAGCTAAATTGACTTTCGAAAGTCATTCTGAAGTTAGCCTCCGATTCGATTCAATTTGAACCGGGGTTTGACCGAGATTTGACCAAGAGGTTATGAGAGGCTTATGTGGCCTAATAGAAATTAAGTGTGTTCAATAATGTATTGGAAGTGATTTCTGTGAATTTTGTCAGATTTAGAGTTGTATTTAACGGTAGAAAAAAATTGATCGAATCAGACCGGTTTAAGTGAACTAGTGCTCAAATGGACTCCGATTGAGTTGAAAATTTGTAGAGAGCCTATTTTTGATGTTTAAAGATCAATGGAATTGGTTAGAAGTGAAAATTATGAGCGTAATATATAGATGCTTAAGAAAAGTGCAAATAAACCGAAAAATTGAAATTTTGGTCTAAATCGGTCGGACCACCTCGGTTGGACCGATTTGGTTCATTAGAGGACTATATAAAGGGAGAAATGGCTGGATTTCTCATCCAAAGTCGGCATCTTTCCTCTCTTTCAAAATCGTATAGTTTTTCTCACTTCTCTCGTCCATTTTCTTCTCTTGTACTCCAATTTCTTCTCAAATCTTAGCTCCCTAACTAAAGTTCAGCTCCTCTACAATCCTATAGCTGTGTTTGGAGTTCATTTGGTGCACTGGAAGTGGAGAAATCAAGTGAGTAAAGTTTAGGGAGAGTTTTTGGGTAGTTTATGATTTAAGGGGTTTTAATTTGTTTCATTGGTCCCTCCTAAGGTTTTTGGGCCTGTAGAACACTTTTATGAGGTTAGATTTTTCATTTGAAGTTTGGTTTTAATGTTATGAGTGATTTTATATTCGGCCCATGTAGAAAATTAAGGTGAGGAGGAGATTTCTCAAGCTAAGGGGAAGCAAAAGCAACCCTAGAGTACTATAGAGCTTGGAAAAGAGGTTCGTGGTTACTAAATCTACTTATTTCCTAATGTTTATGTTGATTTTAGGTTATGTTTAAGGTTAGGTATGAGAAAAAGAAGTGTATAATTAAATATAACTTGATATTTGTGCATAAGGGACTAAATATAGTGTATAAGAGTGATTAAAATAAATTAAATCAAATTAGTATGAAAATCCTAAGAGTGGCCGAATTGAACATAAGGGATTTAATTAAATTCTAAGATGATTTAAGGTATGACAATGATGTTTATAGTATATTTAACAAGTGAAATGCATGATGGAGTGAAAGAAATCAAGAAAAGAAATTTTATAGTATGAATACATTAATGGCCGAATAGAATATTGTGTAATAAAGTGGAATATATGATGAATTATGGTTTAATAATGGTATATAAGGCATGTATAACATGAAATAAATATGATTGAGTGATTAAATAAAATTATAGTGCATTGTATGAAAAATTGAAAGTGTGGCCGAATGGTATTTAGTGGAATATAATGGAATATGTTATGTTAAATGGCATAATAATGGTATATATGACCTAAATAACATCAGATAGGTATGATGGAGTGATTGTTTAAAATTATAGTGCATGGTATTGAAACTTGAGATATTGGCCGAATGGTATTCTTGATAGAATACATGTGTGTTATGATAATATATGTAATGTAATGGTATTAAATGACTATACATTGATAAATGAGTGCATATGCAAAGTGGTAAGTGAAAACAAGATGTATGGCAAATTTTACATATTGGCATAATGTGATATTTATGTGAAATATGAGAAAATATTGCCCTTAGTAGTTGTCTGGTAGTGAAATCTAGTCCAGGATATAATTGGCTAGCCATAGGGATTCCACACCGCGGTATGAGTCATGACGACTCACTATTGATAGGCCAATAACGACTTATCCCAGTGTTCAGTGATATTCAGTGTTCAATGTAGTGCAGTGCAGTGAAAGTGGTCTTATTGAGATCATTTTATAGTAAAATGGGTCTGTGGGGCCCATGTCCCGCATATCCAGTCAATAGATTTTCTATCGGGTCCATACTAGGGGCATATTGGTAAATATATGATAAAAATGATAAAAATAGTGAAATTGATGAAAATGAGTGAAAACAAGACTAAAATAAAGTGAATAGAAAGTTTAGGGGTAGAATGATAATTTTACAAAATGTTGATAAAAATTAGAGAAAATAAGTTAAAAGTGAAGTGGAAGGGTAAAATGGTAATTTTGATAAAATATGGTGTTAAAATAGTCATATAGTGAAAAAGTGAAAAAATAGGGACTAAATTATAATTTGGCTAAATTGGAAGTTAAAGAGTGGAAAAATAAAGTGAAAAGGGTAAAATTGTAATTAAATAAGTTAAATAAGGATAAATGTGCAAAAAGGAATTTAAATAAGGTTAATAGTGTAAAAATGGAAAAAATAAGGGCATTTTGGTAATTATGTATATTAGTGAGGATATAAGTGTAATTATGGTAAAATATGGGATATAAATGGTATATGTGTAATTGTGGGGACATAAAGGTAATTAATGAAAAAGAAAAGGATAAAATTGGAATAAGTGTAAAAATAAGAACATAAATGGCATTAAGTGAAAAGTGGAGAGATGAGTGAAATTAATAGAAAAGATAAAGATTAAATTGGAAACCTTGGAAAAATTATAAGGGTAAAAATGTAATTAAGAAAATAAAAAGTGGAATAAAAGATTGAAATGTAATCAATGGAAAAATAAATAATTAAGTGAGATAATGAAATAAATAGTATAATTAAGTGAATAAAAGTGTAATTAAGTGATTAAAGTCATAGTTATGTGATTAATTAAATGATGGAATAAATCAATTTGAGATTAATTAAGTCACTTAACAAGTGAATGGAATTTAAATAATAATAAGTGAAAATAATAAAAATATGTAATTATGGCATGTTTATTAAATATAATTACTTAGGAAATTTATAGATTGGTAACCACCACTGGGCATTTTAATGCTCAGCACGTAGTTGTTTTGACTGCGTGTAGGTAACCAATAGGTTTGGAGTAGCGTACATCAGGCTAAGGAGCAAGCAAGGAGACGAAGTTATATTTATTTTGGTTTTGTATGTATTGTTATATGGCATGTATATACAACTTCACTAGTAGATGAAATTGGCATGTAAAATTATAGTACTATTATTATCTGTGGAGATTTCAATTTGCAGGTTTGGGTAGTGCAATTTACAAGCCGTTATACTGCCGAAATTTATACCAAATAAATAGTAAATAAGACAGTTATAAGTCATCGGTAGCTAAGTAAATGCAAATGCAAATGTTAAAGGGTATGTAAAGTGAATAAGCGAATAAAGTGTTAAGTGAACTTAGTGTTAATAAATATGAGTGTAGAAAAAAAAAATTAACTCGTAAATTCAAAAAGTGATAACTATTAAACGATTATGGTAATCGCACAGTATCGCTAGGTCAACAGTATACGTATAGTGTATAAGGGTGTTACACAACATATATTCCTAACGTCCTTTAAGGACCCATCTTTGTGCATTGAGGTGGAGTAATCGGCATATATACTACACAACTGTGACGCGCGCCGGATCCCGAGCGCCGCCCTTTCGGACCTCCCGCACGTGGGCGATCGGGGCATTTGCGGGTCCGTTGACATCTTGCGATAAATCGCAAGTGCGTCTATGTTGGGCAACAAGGAGGTATCATGGAGTCGCCACCCAATAGAACATTGGGAAAGCTATTCTCGCCTCGGAGAGCCTAAGACTGCGCTTGGTATCCATTTTGGGCCAGCCAGAGGGGTCTTGGAAGGTAAACCTCTCGCCCTAAGGAGCCTAGGATTAGCACTAAAGTCTCGTGGCACAAAAAGGTGTCTTGGAGGGTAGACCTCTAGCCTTTTTGAGCCCAAAGACCAGAGCTGGGTCCGGGATTTCTCATCTATTTCTACCTCGATTATTTTATGATCAAATTTTAATACCATTGATTCGCTCTCTCTCCACACGATGCAATTAATTGAAAGGCGCATTTATTCACATTTTGAAAGCGGTAAATGAGCAAAATAAATATCGAAAGCGATAAATTACAATAATACAAGGAGCAGAATACAACTCCCTCTTGTAAATGTGCGAAGCATACATAAAACGGGTTATTCATTTAATAGTGAGAACATTGGTCCTCGCATGCATATTTATTATGAAACAGTTTTAATGTGATGATTTATTTGGGTATGAAAACTAGGACATTGGTCCCATTTTTATTTAGAAAAATGTCAAGTTAATTAATAAAAATGTTTTTGTGATTTTCTTTTTAGCGAGCCTAAATAAAGAATTTTACAAGAAAATTATATGCCAAAATTAAATAAAATATTACAAATAAAGAAAATAAATATATGAACCAAATGAGCCTACTGGACCTCCCGATGTGCTCGCAAAAACGCCCAAGCGAAAAATGAGTTTAGACATAAAAAATACAAATAAAATAATGTTAGTGATTAAATCAATTAAATTAATTAAACATACAAAATAATGAATAAAAATTAAAATAAAATAAGATGATATGAAAAGAATGATAATGGAATCAAAAATATTAACAAACCAAAATAAAATGAGAAACATGGATTATATGTGATAAATGATTAAATGATGTGATGAAAATAAAATAAAACATGTTAATTAATTAATTAATACATGTAAAAATATGAACATGATGAAAATAATGATGATAAGTGAAAAATAATGAATGAATAAATAAACAAATGATAATAAAATCATGTAACAATGATAAAAATTAGTAAACAAAGGAATGATGAAAATAATAATGATATATAACAAGGTTAACTGATGTGTTCATAATTAATACGAACTATTTACATGGCAAAAAGATTAGTTTAAATTAATTAATTATTTGCATGTTAAAAATAATGAGGAATCAAAATAAATTATTTACATGGTAAGAATTAAAAAGACAATATTCACATGAATAAAAATCAAATCATATATAAACAATTAAATGGAATGAATATAAGATCAATACAAAAAATGAATAGATGAAAACAATAAATAAATCAATAAAAACAATAAAATATACATGAATAAATTAAATAAAAATAAAATAAAATAGGAATGGAGCCAAAAATATTTACCCTCAGAATATCGGATTTGATGAAGGAAAAGTGATGATTTTCCGGAAAATTGCTTGAAAGAATAATCAATAAAATTAATTCTCTTTGTTTATGAAGAAAAACAAAGGAATTGATTTGTATGCCTAAGATTAAAAAGAAATTGATGTCAAAATGATGATTAATTTCTTGTGTTTATGGAGCAAAAACAAAGAAATTAATTGGAATAATTAACAATTGAAAATTAATCTTTCAATTTCAATTAAACCTTATTAATTAAAAAGAGAAAATCTGAAATTTTGAAGAAAAAAAATCAAAGAGGAATTCTGGAAAATTAGGTCTCAAAAATGTGGAGGCTCCCCTTTTTTGATTTCATCCTAAACTATTTAAAAGATAGGAAATGTTGCCCTAATTTAATTAAGGAAAACAAACCTAATTTTATTCAAATTTCTTTATTTTTGGGGATAAAATCAAGTTTTATTAATTAATAATCTATAAAAAATATTTTGGAATTTTATTTGAAGTCAAAAACCCTTAATTTTGGGATAAAAATGGATTTTTGGGTGAAAAAATCGGAAAAAAGGCTGAAAAAAATGGAAAATAGGGTAACAGACCCTATACCGACGGCCAGGATGCCCGTCGCTATAAAGTTGCGGGCGTCGGAGCGGCAGCCAGGCGAGAATCGCGCGCGATCCGCGCGCTGGCGCTCGCGCACGAGCGCTCCGTGTGGCGCTCAGCGTGCGCGATGCTGCGCGCGCCTTTAGCGACGCGCAGCATCGGCGACGCTGAGCGTCGCCTTTGCGCTCGCTGCGCGATGGGCGCCTGGGCGCTGGGCGCCAGCACGCCTGCGCGCTGCCGCGCCCGACACTCGCGGTCCGAAAATTTTATTTTATTTTATTTTTATTTTTAAATTATAAATTGACTAAAAACACTATAATTTTAAGCCCCCATTTTTCAAAATTAATTTTTTAAATATTTTTTATTATTTTCTAATTTTTCACTCTAAAATGCAAATTTGACGAGAAAATCATCACTTTTAACCTTTTAAGCCTGTGAAGGCAATTATCATCATTGGGTAACTTCGATCTAGGCTGACTCAGGACCCGGTGTCTACAGTTGCCCCCAGTTTAGGGGAATCTAGTACACTAGTGTCTAGGTGAGCCTAAACTCAAAGAAGAAAAGGAAAGAGACGCGTACCTGAGGCGTCGATCTTTCCGCTTGATGATAGCTATTGCTGTCTTTTGGTTGTAACAGGTAATGCCGTGGTCGTGCTAACCTCTTGTGGGTAGTGCCGCCATCGTGCTAACCGCTATGAATTGGTAGTGCCGTGGTCGTGCCAACCTCTTGTGGGTTGTGCCGCCATCGTGCTAACCGCTGTGAATTGGTAGTGCCGTGGTCGTGCTAACCTCTTGTGGGTTGTGCCGCCATCGTGCTAACCGCTGTGAATTGGTAGTACCGTGGTCGTGCCAACCTCTTGTGGGTTGTGCCGCCATCGTGCTAACCGCTGTGAATTGGTAGTGCCGTGGTCGTGCTAACCTCTTGTGGGTTGTGCCGCCATCGTGCTAACCGCTGTGAATTGGTAGTACCGTGGTCGTGCCAACCTCTTGTGGGTTGTGCCGCCATCGTGCTAACCGCTGTGAATTTTGGTAGTGCCGTTGTGACGCGCGCCGGATCCCCGCGGCCGCCCGCTCGACCGCCCGCACGTGGGCGATCGGGGCAATTGTGGGTCCGTCAACAGCTTCCGATAAATCGCAAGTGCGTCTATGTTGATCAACAAGGAGGTTTCATGGAGTCGCCACCCAATAGAACATTGGGAAAGTTTCTCTCGCCTCGGAGAGCCTAAGACTTGCGCATTTTATCCATATTGAGCCATGAGGCCTAGGATTAACGCTAAAGCCTCGTGACACAAGAAGTATCTTGGAGGATAACCTCTAACCTCTTGAGCCCAAAGACCAGAGCTGGTTCGGGACTTCTCATTTATTTATACCTTGATTAATATCATAATTAAGTTTTGAATTCATTGTTTCATCAACTTTCCACACAATGCAATTTTAATTTAAAGGCGCAATCATTCATATCAAAAGCGGTAAATGTAAGCAAAATCCAAAATAAAGCATTCAAAATAAATTACAATAACACTAGGAGCGGAATACAACTCCCATTTATAAAAATGAAATACATGCATAAAACGGGTTATTCATTAATAGTGAGAACATTGGTCCTCGCATGCATATTTATTATGAAACAATTTTGATGTGATGATTTATTTGGGTATGAAAAACTAGGACATTGGTCCCATTTTTTATTTAGAAAAAAATGTCAAGTTAATTAAAAAAAATGTTTTTGTGATTTTCTTTTTAGCGAGCCTAAATAAATAATTTTACAAGAAAATTATATGGCAGAATTAAATAAAATCTTACAAATAAAGAAAATGAATAAACCAAACGAGCCTTTTTTGGACCTCCCCGATGTGCTCGCAAAAACGCCCAAGCGGAAAAAAATTAGTTTAGACATAAAAACAAAGTACAAAAAAAAATGTTAGTGATTAAATCAATTAAATCAATTAAACATACAAAATAATGAATAAAAATAAAATAAGGTGATAAAAAAAATAATAATGGAATCAAAAATATTAACAAACCAAAATAAAATGAGAAACATGGATTATATATAATAAATGATTAAATGATGTGATGAAAATAAAATAAAACATGTTAATTAATTAGTATATGAAAATATACACATTATGAAAATAATGATGATATGTGAAAAATAATGAATGAATAAATAAACAAATGACAATAAAATCATGTAAACAAAGGAATGATGAAAATAATAATGATATATAACAAGGTTAATTGATGTGTTCATAGTTAATACAAACTATTTACATGGCAAAAAGATTAATTTAAATTAATTAATTATTTGCATGTTAAAAATAATGAGGAATCAAAATAAATTATTTACATGTTAGGAATTAAAAAAAACAATGTTCACATGAATAAAAATCAAATCATAAATAAACAATTAAATGGAACAAATATAAGATGAATACAACAAATGAATAGATGAAAACAATAAATAAATCAATAAAAACAATAAAATATATATGAATAAATAAAATAAAATAAAATAAAAATAGAAATGGAGCCAAGAATATTTATCCTCAGAATATTGGATTTGATGAAGGAAAAGTGATGATTTTCCGGAAAATTGCTTGAAAGAATAATTCAGCAATAAAATTAATTCTCTTTGTTTATGGAGAAAAACAAAGGAATTGATTTGTATGCTTAAGATTAAAAAGAAATTGATGTCAAAATGATGATTAATTTCTTGTGTTTATGGAGCAAAAACAAAGAAATTAATTGGAATAATTAACAATTGAAAATTAATCTTTCAATTTCAATTAAACCTTATTAATTAAAAAGAGAAAATCTGAAATTTTGAAGAGAAAATAGAAGAGAGGAATTCTGGAAAATTAGGTCTCAAAAATGTGGAGGCTCCTCTATTTTTATTTCATCCTAAACTATTTAAAAGATTGGAAATGTTGCCCTAATTTAATTAAGGAAAACAAACCTAATTTTATTCAAATTCCTTTATTTTTGGGGATAAAATCAAGTTTTATTAATTAATAATCTATAAAAAATATTTTGGAATTTTATTTGAAGTCAAAAACCCTTAATTTTGGGATAAAAACGGATTTTTGGGTGAAAAAATCGGAAAAAAGGCTGAAAAAATGGAAAATAGGGTAACAGACCCTATACCGACGGCCAGGGAGCCGTCGCCAGAGGGACGACGCCCGTCGCTATAGAGCGACGGGCACTCACGCGGCGAGCAGGCGCGATTCGCGCGCTGGCGCTCGCGCACGAGCGCTCAGCGTGCGTGATACTGCGCGCGCCTTTAGCGACGCGCAGCATCGGCGACGCTGAGCGTCGCCTTTGCGTCCGCAATGCGATGGGCGCCCAGGCGCCTGCGAGCTGGGCGCCAGCGCGCTGCCACGCCCGACACCCGCGGTCCGAAAATTTTTTTATTTTTTTTTATTTTTTTTTATTTTTTTCTATTTTTTTTAAATTTTAAATTGACTAAAAACACCATAATTTTAAGGCCCCATTTTTCAAAATTAATTTTTTTTCAATATTTTTTTCTATTTTCTAATTTTTCACTCTAAAATGCAAATTTGACGAGAAAACCATCACTTTTAACCTTTTAAGCCTGTGAAGGCAATTATCATCATTGGGTAACTTCGATCTAGGCTGACTCAGGACCAGGTGTCTACAGTTGCCCCCAGTTTAGGGGAATCTAGTACACTAGTGTCTAGGTGAGCCTAAACTCAAAGAAGAAAAGGAAAGAGACGCGTACCTGAGTCGGCCGTCTTTCCTGCTTGATGGAATTATAATGATAGCTGTTGCTGTCTTTTGGTTGTAGCTGGTAATGCTGTGGTCATGCCAACCTCTTGTGGGTAGTGCCGCCATCGTGCTAACCGCTGTGAATTTTGGTAGTGCCGTGGTCGTGCCAACCTCTTGTGGGTTGTGCCGCCATCGTGCTGACCGCTGTGCATTGGTAGTGCCGTGGTCGTGCTAACCTCTTGTGGGTAGTGCGGCCATCGTGCTAACCGCTGTGAATTGGTAGTGCCGTGGTCGTGCTAACCTCTTGTGGGTAGTGCCGCCATCGTGCTAACCGCTGTGAATTGGTAGTGCCGTGGTCGTGCTAACCTCTTGTGGGTAGTGCCGCCATCGTGCTAACCGCTGTGAATTTTGGTAGTGCCGTGGTCGTGCCAACCTCTTGTGGGTTGTGCCGCCATCGTGCTAACCGCTGTGAATTAGTAGTGCCGTGGTCGTGCTAACCTCTTGTGGGTAGTGCCGCCATCGTGCTAACCACTGTGAATTGGTAGTGCCGTGGTCGTGCTAACCTCTTGTGGGTAGTGCCGCCATCGTGCTAACCGCTGTGAATTGGTAGTGCCGTGGTCGTGCCAACCTCTTTTGGATTGTGCCGCCATCATGCTAACCGCTGTGAATTGGTAGTGCCGTGGTCGTGCCAACCTCTTGTGGATTGTGCCGCCATCGTGCTAACCGCTGTGAATTGGTAGTGCCGTGGTCGTGCTAACCTCTTGTGGGTTGTGCCGCCATCGTGCTAGCCGCTGTGAATTGGTAGTGTCGTGGTCGTGCCAACCTCTTGTGGGTTGTGCCGCCATCGTGCTAACCGCTGTGAATTTTTGAACTGTGCTCCTTTAGATGTTTGGACTGGTGTCGTCACTCGGCTTTTGTTGGTGTTCCCCGCCGATTTCTCCTGCAAGATTATATGCATAGGAATATACAAGAAATCACGTGTGCATGATATGGAATGCAAATGCTTGCAACAATGCATAGACTGTGCCCTAGGTGGTCCATGGTTTGCTGAGGTTGTAGCCTGCCTGCTCTACAATGCCCCCTGAAACCTGAGGATCGTCGGCAAGTTTTCTGAAAGAGATGTCCGGTATATGTCCTTGCCCCCCCTGGTCAATGATCATTTACCCGGGATTCTGTTTCATGTTCTGTATTGTATGTTACTTGATTGAAAGAAGATCATCTGAAGTAACGCCGCCTTATCGCTCCAGGCATTGAACGTCATTGTTTTAAAGGTAGTGCGTCCCTTGTGGATTTTCACACTAGCTTTTCTTTGCGGGAAATGCGTCCCTTATGGGATTTTCACACAACCCTTTGCCTAATTTTTGCCTGGAATGGAACCAACCCAATCCAGCGGCTTTTATTATTTTTTTTTGTAGGGCAGACTGCCTATTTCCAGGTTTTCACCCTGCCCTTTGGCCTAACTTTTGCTTAGAGAGCCAGTTACGGTTTTCATCTCTAACGGCCTTCTTTGGTTATTATTTTTTTTTTTATTTTTTTTTTAAGGTTATCACCAAAGCTTCTGTTAAGAGCAAATAGCACATATCCAATGAAGGGACTGAGCAATAATCATTAGATGAACAATTGGTATATTTCTTTTTAAGACAGAACTGAAAGATCAATGAAAATGTATTCTTTTATTCATTGCGAAATTGTGTACATTTCTATATGATTTCATCATACATGATTTTCATTTGACAAGAATTCAAAAGCATATGACTACACATAATCTCGGAGTGGGTTTTGTCAGCATCAAACTCCTGTTATCAATCGGCCCTCTCGGGTTTTCTAGATTGAATATTTTCTCTTGGCCCTTAATTTTTGCCCAGGATGCCTTTTTTCGGTTTTCACCCTGACAGGGCGCCCAATTTTAGCAGGGCCGCCTTTTTTCGGTTTTCGACCCGCGGGGCATTTATTCTCTTCTTTTTATTTTTGGTCTTTAGCCATGGAACCTTTTAAGTCTATCGACATTGACCGGGTCCTTGAACTCATTCCCATCGCTGTCTGCTAAAATCGCTGCTCCTTTTGCTAGCAACTTTTTCAAAATGAAAGGTCCTTCCCAGGTTGGTCTGAATTTTCCTCGTATGTCTGGAACTCCCGGCCTCATCATCTTAAAGACCAAGTCCCCCTCCTTCAATGGGTGCTTTCGTACTTTCTTGCCAAACGACCGAGCCAGCCTCTTTTGATAAACTTGGTTGTGGTAATAGGCTCGTAACCTGTCTTCATCCAACAGATTTAGCTGTGACAAACGTTGTTGTGCCCATTCTGCTTCAGGAATCTCAGCTTCCATGACTACTGTAGACACCGGGTCCTGAGTCAGCCTAGATCGAAGTTACCCAATGATGATAATTGCCTTCACAGGCTTAAAAGGTTAAAAGTGATGGTTTTCTCGTCAAATTTGTATTTTAGAGTGAAAAATTAGAAAATAGAAAAAAATATTGAAAAAAAAATTAATTTTGAAAAATGGGGGCTTAAAATTATGGTGTTTTTAGTCAATTTAAAATTTAAAAAAAAATAGAAAAAATAAAAAACAAATAAAAAAATAAAAAATTTTCAGACCGCGGGTGTCGGGCGCGCTGGCGCCCAGCTCGCAGGCGCCCATCGCATTGCGGACGCAAAGGCGACGCTCAGCGTCGCCGATGCTGCGCGTCGCTAAAGGCGCGCGCAGCATCGCGCACGCTGAGCGCCGCACGGAGCGCTCGTGCGCGAGCGCCAGCGCGCGAATCGCGCCTGCTCGCCGCGTGAGTGCCCGTCGCTCTATAGCGATGGGCGGCGTCCCTCTGGCGACGGCTCCCTGGCCGTCGGTATAGGGTCTGTTACCCTATTTTCCATTTTTTCAGCCTTTTTTCCGATTTTTTCACCCAAAAATCCGTTTTTATCCCAAAATTAAGGGTTTTTGACTTCAAATAAAATTCCAAAATATTTTTTATAGATTATTAATTAATAAAACTTGATTTTATCCCCAAAAATAAAGGAATTTGAATAAAATTAGGTTTGTTTTCCTTAATTAAATTAGGGCAACATTTCCTATCTTTTAAATAGTTTAGGATGAAATCAAAAAGGGGGAGCCTCCACATTTTTGAGACCTAATTTTCCAGAATTCCTCTCTTCTATTTTCTCTTCAAAATTTCAGATTTTCTCTTTTTAATTAAGAAGGTTTAATTGAAATTGAAAGATTAATTTTCAATTGTTAATTATTCCAATTAATTTCTTTGTTTTTGCTCCATAAACACAAGAAATTAATCATCATTTTGACATCAATTTCTTTTTAATCTTAAGCATACAAATCAATTCCTTTGTTTTTCTCCATAAACAAAGAGAATTAATTTTATTGCTGAATTATTCTTTCAAGCAATTTTCCGGAAAATCATCGCTTTTCCTTCATCAAATCCAATATTCTGAGGGTAAATATTCTTGGCTCCATTTCTATTTTATTTTATTTTTATTTAATTTATTCATATATATTTTATTGTTTTTATTGATTTATTTATTGTTTTCATCTATTCATTTGTTGTATTCATCTTATATTTGTTCCATTTAATTGTTTATATATGATTTGATTTTTATTCATGTGAATATTGTTTTTTTTAATTCCTAACATGTAAATAATTTATTTTGATTCCTCATTATTTTTAATATGCGAATAATTAATTAATTTAAACTAATCTTTTTGCCATGTAAATAGTTTGTATTAACTATGAACACATCAATTAACCTTGTTATATATCATTATTATTTTCATTCCTTTGTTTACTAATCTTTATCATTGTTACATGATTTTATTATCATTTGTTTATTTATTCATTCATTATTTTTCACTTATCATCATTATTTTCATCATGTTCATATTTTTTACATGTATTAATTAATTAATTAACATGTTTTATTTTATTTTCATCACATCATTTAATCATTTATCACATATAATCCATGTTTCTCATTTTATTTTTGTTTGTTAATATTTTTGATTCCATTATCATTTTTTTCATATCACCTTATTTTATTTTAATTTGTTGTTCATTATTTTGTACGTTTAATTGGTTTAATTGATTTAATCACTAACATTATTTTATTTGTATTTTTTTGTCTAAACTCATTTTTCGCTTGGGCGTTTTTGCGAGCACATCGGGAGGTCCAGTAGGCTCATTTGGTTCATATATTTATTTTCTTTATTTGTAATATTTTATTTAATTTTGCCATATAACTTTCTTGTAAAATTCTTTATTTAGGCTCGCTAAAAAGAAAATCACAAAAACATTTTTATTAATTAACTTGACATTTTTTCTAAATAAAAATGGGACCAATGTCCTAGTTTTTCATACCCAAATAAATCATCACATCAAAATTGTTTCATAATAAATATGCATGCGAGGACCAATGTTCTCACTATTAAATGAATAACCCGTTTTATGTATGCTTCGCACATTTACAAGAGGGAGTTGTATTCTGCTCCTTGTATTATTATAATTTATCGCTTTCGATATTTATTTTGCTCATTTACCGCTTTCAAAATGTGAATAAATGCGCCTTTCAATTAATTGCATCGTGTGGAGAGAGAGCGAATCAATGGTATTAAAATTTGATCATAAAATAATCGAGGTAGAAATAGATGAGAAATCCCGGACCCAGCTCTGGTCTTTGGGCTCAAAAAGGCTAGAGGTCTACCCTCCAAGACACCTTTTTGTGCCACGAGACTTTAGCGCTAATCCTAGGCTCCTTAGGGTGAGAGGTTTACCTTCCAAGACCCCTCTGGCTGGCCCAAAATGGATACCAAGCGCAGTCTTAGGCTCTCCGAGGCGAGAGTAACTTTCCCAATGTTCTATTGGGTGGCGACTCCATGATACCTCCTTGTTGCCCAACATAGACGCACTTGCGATTTATCGCAAGATGTCAACGGACCCGCAAATGCCCCGATCGCCCACGTGCGGGCGGTCCGAAAGGGCGGCGCTCGGGATCCGGCGCGCGTCACAGTGGCGACTCCGCTGGGGACGTTTATGGTTCGAGATTTCGATTCGAAAATACCTCTTTTAATATTTATGATTAAAATTTAATTCATAAATTCACCTTCTCTCAAATTTGCATTTGCATATCATTAGAGCCTTAGAATACGCTAGTTTGGTCCCTCTTTTAGCCCCGGTGCGTTCCTGAAGCACCTCCTCATTTTCACTCAATTTGGGGAAGTGTTAAGGATAATCACCAGCCCAAGCCACGTACCTTAATGGTATATCAAAATGGTGACCCGATCGGTCGTTACGCTCGTGATGAGCTAGACCCGTCGGCAGGGATCATGCTTGGGTAGCCTTAAAGTAACATCTCCCTTGTCCAAAGCTCATATAATGGCCATAGCTACTTTCCACAGGTGATATGAACCCTAATTCCATGCTTGCTGTATGGATCCTCATGTATTGGGTGAGTCCAGATATCTCGCTTGGTAACCTAGCCAAAGGCTTCCATGCCCCGGTAGGGCCATATCAAAATTTGTGGAACGTCTAAATACATGACAATCACTATCCATCCGCTTGTACATTAGTATAGGAGTGTTACGATGTCGGTTTTTCATCGCACACCATACGCATCCATTGGGTTCCCCGCTAACCCATGGATTGGACCCACCTAGGAAAGAGACCGCATTACCTCGTGTGTGGGAGTAATAAGGTTGGAAGGCTTTACTTGCTTGCATGTGATTGTAAATGTTGCATAGCTCACTATCATGCATTGTATATGTCATTCATGCATCATCCTAACAATCTAATTTTTTTAGCCATTATAGATTCATCTAAGTGGACTAGAGGTTCCGACAGTCGGCTAGTAAGGACAAATTTGCTCTTTGAGTTGCTAGAATTTGTGTCTGACGGGGATTCTGAGCTACTCTCATCCCGTGAGTCCTCTCTAAAATTATCAATGGCAGAATTACCACAAGAGACTGGTGCGTTGACAATACAGGACCTAAATAAGAGGCTCGGCGATTTTGAAAGGAAGATGTTAACCATGATGGAAAGTATCGCCTCTCAAGTAGCATCAAATTCCAAGCAATTGCCTACAGCCCCTTCTGTTAAACCATTTGAATCACCTGTCAAGGAAGAGACTCCTATAGCATTCACTACAGCACAACAGCCAGATTTTGAGCTCAGAGCAACGACACTTTTTGAGCACGAGAAGACCCTTGATGTGAAGGGTGATATCATGGGAGATGAAGAGGATGAACCCATAATTCCATGGACTATCATGAATGAAGTACCCAAGGGAGAGGATGGTGCAGTAAAGGAGATAAAACGAGGGGTTAAAAACCGTAAAACTCAGACCATGGCTATTATGGAGAATTTAATTGTGGTGCCACCTACTGGACAACAGTCTGCTGCTTTTACCGAATTGCAAGAAGAGTATGATTCGCCTAAGGAAGTGCACCTACCACCAAATGGACCGGGAGGAGAGTCACCCGTTGCTATGTCACCCGAGCGAAAAGGCAAAGGGCATGTTTCAGAGAATGGCCTTCTAGCAGTGACACGGGGCCTAAAGAGAAGGATGGATGTCCTCGAAGAAGAAATTTCAAAGTCTAAACTTGCAATTACCCTGGCTGCCCGGGAGGAAGTCTCTATGGACCTAAAGAATGGGAGTCAACCGGATAGGTGTGATATCTGTGCCGGCACTCAAGGGATAAAGGAAGCATCAATGGTTAGAACAACTCAGAAAGGTCATCTCAGCATGGACGAATCTTTTCCTCAAGTAGGGGATGGGGACCTGCGCTCATGGTTAGCTAACCCAGCCAGAAATCGAGGGCATAGGAAATGTCGTCGGCACGCTAGATATCTGAGGAGTGATGGCCAAACCCCAAAGTTTCATGTACAGAATCTTGGCAAGCAACCGGTCGCCCTTGAAGGAGGGGGCAACGTCATTGAGGGTAATAATCAGGAAAGCTCAAGTCTCGACGATAATAGCGTGGGGGGTGTTGGGACTACTAAGGTTCCAAACATAGGAACTACTCAATGTTGTTATGCCATTTGCGGAAAGCCTTTATCTGAGCTCCTTTCCTATTTCATCGATAAAGGGAAACTACAACCGAAACCTGCAAGACCCGCCAAGAGCCAAGGATTCCCTAGTCACCGATCGAATTTGTATTGTGCCTACCATCAGCATACTGGGCATAAGACTGATAGATGCTGAATTCTAAAAAAGCTTATTCAAGGTCTCATTGATGAGGAAAGGATGGGGCAAGAGAATGGTTCCCGGGGGTGATAGACTGTCGGCTACAGCATCCATGTTGGCGAGAAAGAAAAGATGTTAGCTATTTAGATGCTCTATTTATTTTTGAACTATCTAATGATGATGTTTTAACTCTACTTTTATGAAATAAAAGGAATGCTTTTGTGTTTTTGTTTATTTGTGTGATGTTTCTTGTGATTTCATTGTGCATAATCAATGTGTGACATTTATTCAATTAATGCTATTCCGTTTAATCCCGAAACTTGGGAGAACCCAAAGAAAATCTTGATAGCATCTGTTATGACTCTTGAAGAGAGATTGAAACTTGAGAGAATTAAAAAAAATGAAATAAAAAAGTCTTTGCCTGGACCAGTGAAGACATGGTAGAAGATGATTATGAAGCCACTAAGCATGCTATGCCAAAATCATGGACAGGTGCCACAGAAGCTCAGAAGACACAAGCCCAAGTGGGTAGAAATGGTTTAAAGGAGAGATCTGCAAGTAGAAACAAGACCTAATTTCTTTTTGAAACACAACGCCAAACTAGGTTGGCCAATGGCATCCCGATGGTTAAAAAGAAAAGTGTGTGTATGTGTAAACTTCAGGATTTGAGTAAAGCTTGCTAAAAGAAGGAAAAATTCGCGGCCAAGCTTTATCCAAATCTCGCGGGTATACACATACCTGCACTTTGTCACTCTATTTGGCTACTGAAAGGAACCAAGAGACTGATTCATAAGTTATCCACCCAGTTCATTCATGTAAAGGATGTGCAGTACGAGAGGAAAGCTAATGACGTGCAGTTGAGATGCTAGATAGGAAAAGGCCAAGAAGATTATGAAGGAGACCCATGCAGGGGACTACAATCAAAAATCTTTACACGTATTACACTTTATTCCTCGAGGCATGGGGTAAAAGCACTACCTGTCACAGCACTTAAATCTTAAAGGGCAATTATGGGAACGATGCTACAGCGGCTAAACACATCAGACAATACCGGGACAGTCATAGAAACAGTTTTGCAGCAGCTAAGCACATCAGACCAAAATAGGTTATGGGATTACTATTGCAATCATATCGATCAGGAAATAATTTACTTAATCATTCGGGAAGAAAGTCAGAAAGCACCTACTGAAAATAGTGAGATTTGGTATTCAGGAAAATAAGACCAAGTATTCCAGATGAACGAAGTAAATTCAGGCCAGCAAACGAAGACTTGTTTGTTCTTGAAAAGTCATTATCCCAAGGAGCAGCGTTTCGACAAACAGTAAAGGAAGCAAGTTCGATGAAGCAGTCAACCTCAACAAACCCGAGAAGGTCCATGGTAAAGACTAAAAATCAAAAGAAGAGAATAAATGCCCCGCGGGTCGAAAACCGGAAAAAGGCGGCCTTGCTAAAATTGGGCGCCTCGTCAGGGTGAAAACCGAAAAAAGGCACTCTGGTCAAAAATTAGAGGCTCGAGAGAAAATATCCAATCAGGAAAACCCGAGAGGGCTGATTGGAAACAGGAGTCTGATGCTTTCAAGATCCATTCTGAGATTAAACGTAATTTTGCATTTTGAATCTATGTTATATGGTGATCATGTACGGAGAAATCATACCAAAATGTACACAATCTTTGCAAATGCATAAAGCAGAAGTAGTTTTAACTCATCATTTCCTAGTTCTTTTATAAAAAGAAAGATGTCATTCATTATTGAGTGTATAAAATCTAACTGGCTATACTTTGCTTCTACTCTCGCCGACCAGGTGCTTAAGCCGTTGAGTTTTATTATCTACCGGAATGTTATGTATCATTTTTTTCGCAGGCACTTATGGAAGCAAGGATGTAGTCTCTGACCCACAATATGACAATTTTGGGAAAGCAATTGTGTCCAGGGGTTGTGGTACTCAGGAGTGAAAGCCGAAGACAAGATACTGAGGAAGCCTTGACAATAGTTCTAATTTTTCAAGTCGTAAAAAAAAAAAAAAAAAAATGCCGTTAGAGTGAAAACCGTAACTGGCGCTCTAAGCAAAAATTAGGCAAAAGGATAGGGTGAAAACCTGAAAACAGGCAGTCTGTCCTTCAAAAAAAAATTAAGAAAGAGAAAAGCCGCTGGATTGGGTTGGGTCCATTTCAGGCAAAAAAAAAAAAAAAAAAAAAAAGGCACAAGGTTATGTGAAAATCCACAAAGGACGCATCTCCCACTAAGAAAAGCTAGTGTGAAAATCCACAAGGGACGCACTACCTTCAAATAATGACTACAGGTACAGGATGAGAATCTCACAATCCCAAAGGGCATGAAATTCAAAAGCAGCTCAAAAGGCATCAATTATATCGCAAATTGCAGCTAGCCCGGCTATCATCTTCAAGTCCACATAGATGAATTTTTATCCTGCATTCCTACATTACTCATGCATTTCACTTGCATGCTCACCATTTTTGCATAGTTTAGTTTCCTTATTTTGCAGAAAGAAAGGCTTGATGCGGACACCGGCCAGAGCCGAGTGATGACATCGATCAAAACATATATCCAAGCCTCATTTCAATCATCAATCCAGACATCGATCAAATCATCAATCCACATACCAGCTTAATCATCAATCCAAGCACCATCCAATGACCTCTCAGGGGACAATCAACAAAAGACTTCTCAGGGAGCAGCAAATCAAAGACTTCTCAGGGAGCAGCAAATCAAAGACTTCTCAAGGAACAACAAATCGAAGACTTCTCAGGGAGCAGCAAATCAAAGAAGGCCGTTAGAGATGAAAACCGTAACTGGCTC
Source organism: Excoecaria cochinchinensis (assembly GCA_947683425.1). NCBI lineage: Eukaryota > Viridiplantae > Streptophyta > Magnoliopsida > Malpighiales > Euphorbiaceae > Excoecaria > Excoecaria cochinchinensis. Next base: position 2,261,310 of record CANTUQ010000129.1, read on the forward strand.
TCTAAGCAAAAGTTAGGCCAAAGGGCAGGGTGAAAACCTGGAAATAGGCAGTCTGCCCTACAATAAAAAAAATAATAAATGCCGCTGGATTGGGTTGGGTCCATTCCAGGCAAAAGTTAGGCAAAGGGTTGTGTGAAAATCCCACAAGGGACGCATTTCCCGCAAAGAAAAGCTAGTGTGAAAATCCACAAGGGACGCACTACCTTTAAAACAATGACGTTCAATGCCTAGAGCGATAAGGCGGCGTTACTTCAGATGATTTTCTTTCAATCAGGTAACATACAATACAGAACATGAAATAGAATCCCGGGTAAATGATCATTGACCAGGGGGGCAAGGATATATACCGGACGTCACTTTCAGAAAACTTGTCGACGATCCTCAGGATTCAGGGGGCATTGTAGAGCAGGAAGGCTACAACCTCAGCGAACCATGGACCACCTAGGGCACAGTCTATACATTGTTGCAAGCATTTGCATTCCATATCATGCACACGTGATTTCTTGTATATTCCTATGCATACAATCTTGCAGGAGAAATCGGCGGGGAACACCAACAAAAGCCGAGTGACGACACCAGTCCAAACATCTAAAGGAGCACAGTTCCAAAATTCACAGCGGTTAGCACGATGGCGGCACTACCCACAAGAGGTTAGCACGACCACGGCATTACCAATTCACAGCGGTTAGCACGATGGCGGCACTACCCACAAGAGGTTAGCACGACCACGGCATTACCAATTCACAGCGGTTAGCACGATGGCGGCACTACCCACAAGAGGTTAGCACGACCACGGCACTACCAATTCACAGCGGTTAGCATGATGGCGGCACTACCCACAAGAGGTTAGCACGACCACGGCATTACCAATTCACAGCGGTTAGCACGATGGCGGCACTACCCACAAGAGGTTAGCACGACCACGGCACTACCAATTCACAGCGGTTAGCACGATGGCGGCACTACCCACAAGAGGTTAGCACGACCACGGCATTACCAATTCACAGCGGTTAGCACGATGGCGGCACTACCCACAAGAGGTTAGCACGACCACGGCACTACCAAAATTCACAGCGGTTAGCACGATGGCGGCACTACCCACAAGAGGTTAGCACGACCACGGCACTACCAATTCACAGCGGTTAGCACGATGGCGGCACTACCCACAAGAGGTTAGCACGACCACGGCACTACCAAAATTCACAGCGGTTAGCACGATGGCGGCACTACCCACAAGAGGTTAGCACGACCACGGCACTACCAATTCACAGCGGTTAGCACGATGGCGGCACTACCCACAGGAGGTTAGCACGACCACGGCACTACCAATGCACAGCGGTTAGCACGATGGCGGCACAACCCACAAGAGGTTGGCACGACCACGGCACTACCAAAATTCACAGCGGTTAGCACGATGGCGGCACTACCCACAAGAGGTTAGCACGACCACGGCACTACCAATGCACAGCGGTTAGCACGATGGCGGCACAACCCACAAGAGGTTGGCACGACCACGGCACTAACAAAATTCACAGCGGTTAGCACGATGGCGGCACTACCCACAAGAGGTTAGCACGACCACAGCATTACCAGCTACAACCAAAAGACAGCAACAACTATCATTACAATTCCATCAAGCAGGAAAGACGGCCGACTCAGGTACGCGTCTCTTTCCTTTTCTTCTTTGAGTTTAGGCTCACCTAGACACTAGTGTACTAGATTCCCCTAAACTGGGGGCAACTGTAGATACCGGGTCCTGAGTCAGCCTAGATCGAAGTTACCCAATGATGATAATTGCCTTCACAGGCTTAAAAGGTTAAAAGTGATGGTTTTCTCGTCAAATTTGTATTTTAGAGTGAAAAATTAGAAAATAGAAAAAAATATTGAAAAAAAAATTAATTTTGAAAAATGGGGGCTTAAAATTATGGTGTTTTTAGTCAATTTAAAATTTAAAAAAAAAATAGAAAAAATAAAAAAAAAATAAAAAAAATAAAAAATTTTCGGACCGCGGGTGTCAGGCGCGGCAGCGCACAGGCGCGCTGGCGCCCAGCTCGCAGGCGCCTGGGCGCCCAGGCGCCCATCGCATTGCGGACGCAAAGGCGACGCTCAGCGTCACCGATGCTGCGCGTCGCTAAAGGCGCGAGCAGCATCGCGGACGCTGAGTGCCGCACGGAGCGCTCGTGCGCGAGTGCCAGCGCGCGAATCGCGCCTGCTCGCCGCGTGAGTGCCCGTCGCTCTATAGCGACGGGCGGCGTCCCTCTGGCGACGGCTCCCTGGCCGTCGGTATAGGGTCTGTTACCCTATTTTCCATTTTTTCAGCCTTTTTTCCGATTTTTTCACCCAAAAATCCGTTTTTATCCCAAAATTAAGGGTTTTTGACTTCAAATAAAATTCCAAAATATTTTTTATAGATTATTAATTAATAAAACTTGATTTTATCCCCAAAAATAAAGGAATTTGAATAAAATTAGGTTTGTTTTCCTTAATTAAATTAGGGCAACATTTCCTATCTTTTAAATAGTTTAGGATGAAATCAAAAAGGGGGAGCCTCCACATTTTTGAGACCTAATTTTCCAGAATTCCTCTCTTCTATTTTCTCTTCAAAATTTCAGATTTTCTCTTTTTAATTAAGAAGGTTTAATTGAAATTGAAAGATTAATTTTCAATTGTTAATTATTCCAATTAATTTCTTTGTTTTTGCTCCATAAACACAAGAAATTAATCATCATTTTGACATCAATTTCTTTTTAATCTTAAGCATACAAATCAATTCCTTTGTTTTTCTCCATAAACAAAGAGAATTAATTTTATTGCTGAATTATTCTTTCAAGCAATTTTCCGGAAAATCATCACTTTTCCTTCATCAAATCCAATATTCTGAGGGTAAATATTCTTGGCTCCATTTCTATTTTATTTTATTTTTATTTAATTTATTCATATATATTTTATTGTTTTTATTGATTTATTTATTGTTTTCATCTATTCATTTGTTGTATTCATCTTATATTTGTTCCATTTAATTGTTTATATATGATTTGATTTTTATTCATGTGAATATTATTTTTTTAATTCCTAACATGTAAATAATTTATTTTGATTCCTCATTATTTTTAATATGCGAATAATTAATTAATTTAAACTAATCTTTTTGCCATGTAAATAGTTTGTATTAACTATGAACACATCAATTAACCTTGTTATATATCATTATTATTTTCATTCCTTTGTTTACTAATTTTTATCATTGTTACATGATTTTATTATCATTTGTTTATTTATTCATTCATTATTTTTCACTTATCATCATTATTTTCATCATGTTCATATTTTTTACATGTATTAATTAATTAATTAACATGTTTTATTTTATTTTCATCACATCATTTAATCATTTATCACATATAATCCATGTTTCTCATTTTATTTTTGTTTGTTAATATTTTTGATTCCATTATCATTTTTTTCATATCACCTTATTTTATTTTAATTTGTTATTCATTATTTTGTACGTTTAATTGGTTTAATTGATTTAATCACTAACATTATTTTATTTGTATTTTTTTGTCTAAACTCATTTTTCGCTTGGGCGTTTTTGCGAGCACATCGGGAGGTCCAGTAGGCTCATTTGGTTCATATATTTATTTTCTTTATTTGTAATATTTTATTTAATTTTGCCATATAACTTTCTTGTAAAATTCTTTATTTAGGCTCGCTAAAAAGAAAATCACAAAAACATTTTTATTAATTAACTTGACATTTTTTCTAAATAAAAATGGGACCAATGTCCTAGTTTTTCATACCCAAATAAATCATCACATCAAAATTATTTCATAATAAATATGCATGCGAGGACCAATGTTCTCACTATTAAATGAATAACCCGTTTTATGTATGCTTCGCACATTTACAAGAGGGAGTTGTATTCTGCTCCTTGTATTATTGTAATTTATCGCTTTCGATATTTATTTTGCTCATTTACCGCTTTCAAAATGTGAATAAATGCGCCTTTCAATTAATTGCATCGTGTGGAGAGAGAGCGAATCAATGGTATTAAAATTTGATCATAAAATAATCGAGGTAGAAATAGATGAGAAATCCCGGACCCAGCTCTGGTCTTTGGGCTCAAAAAGGCTAGAGGTCTACCCTCCAAGACACCTTTTTGTGCCACGAGACTTTAGCGCTAATCCTAGGCTCCTTAGGGTGAGAGGTTTACCTTCCAAGACCCCTCTGGCTGGCCCAAAATGGATACCAAGCGCAGTCTTAGGCTCTCCGAGGCGAGAGTAACTTTCCCAATGTTCTATTGGGTGGCGACTCCATGATACCTCCTTGTTGCCCAACATAGATGCACTTGCGATTTATCGCAAGATGTCAACGGACCCGCAAATGCCCCGATCGCCCACGTGCGGGCGGTCCGAAAGGGCGGCGCTCGGGATCCGGCGCGCGTCACAACTACCCTTAATGATTTCAACTCAATTTCAACCGGCAGGACTGCTTCAGTTCCATATACCAGAGAGAATGGTGTTGCCCCTGTAGAGGTTCTGACTGTTGTTCTATATCCCCAAAGTGCGAAGGGTAACTTTTCTGCCCAATCCTTGTAGTTCTGAACCATCTTGGCCAAAATTCTCTTCACATTCTTATTTGCCGCTTCAACTGCACCGTTTGCTTGAGGACGATAAGGAGAAGACTTATGATGTTGGATCCTATATTTCTGGAGCATCTGCTTAGTTTCTGCTAGGAATTGTACCCCATTATCAGACACTATGTGATGAGGGAGGCCATATCTGCATATCAAATTCCGCTCAACGAACTTAGCCATATCCCTTGCATCAACCTTCTTGAAAGACTCAGCTTCAACCCACTTAGTGAAGTAGTCAATGGCAACTATAATGAATCTATGCCCATTAGAAGCCGTAGGACGGATCTCGCCTATGATGTCTATTCCCCATTCTGCAAATGGCCATGGAGATGTTAAGTTATGTAACTCTGAAACTGGCACATGCCTCAAATTCGCATACTGTTGGCATAACTGGCATTGCTTCACAAATTTTGAACAATCTGTATCCATTGTGAGCCAATAAAACCCTTGGCGCATGATCTTCTTTGCTAAGGCTAAGCCATTCATGTGAGCTCCACAAACCCCGGCGTGAACCTCTTCCATAAGTCTTTTAGCTTCTTTCTCTGCCAGACATCTTAACTGGACACCATCAGCTTGCCTTTTATACAAAGTGCCATTAACACTGATAAATTGAGTGGATAACTTCCTGATCATTCTTTGGTCCTTCTCAGTGGCTTCCTCTGGAAAGACTGATCTCTCTAAATAATTCTGAATGTCATAATACCATGGATTTCCATCAATGGCCTCAATGTCCATCACCTGTTCAGCTTCAAAGCAAGGTCTTTCCGAACTATAAATCAGCACGGGTTTCATCGCAACTCCTGTTGGGTTATCCCACATAGACACTAATGTTGCTAGAGCATCAGCTAACTGATTTTCGTCTCTGGGGATGAAGTGGAAAGTGCAAATCTCGAACTGGCTGCTCAACGTTCTCAAGTGCTTTACATAAGGCAACAACCTTTCTTCCTTGACTGACCACTCCCTTCTGATTTGATGAATTACCAAGGAAGAATCTCCAAATACTTCTGCGGTCTCTGCCCCCAGAGCGAGTAATGCTTCCAATCCAAAGATGCAAGCTTCATATTCTGCTTCATTATTGGTAGCCTTATACCTCAGCTTCTTAGCCAATGGTAGTCTTTCACCATCTGGTGTCGTAAGAATAACTCCTACGCCTGCTCCCTTATTATTGACTGCTCCATCAAAGAATAATTGCCACCCTTGCACTGCTATGGCCGTGACATCTTCATCTGGGAAGTTGTATTCAAACTGATCTCCCTCAATAGGATGCTCGGCTAAGAACTCTGCTACCGCTCTTCCCTTAATGGTTTTCTTGGTTATGTACTCAATATCAAATTCCTGCAACAGCAGTAACCATCTTCCCATCTTCCCTAGTAGAGAGGGTGCTTCTTGGAGGTATCTGAGCGGATTATGTTTGGCAACCGTTTGTACCTTGAAGGAATGAAAGTAGTGTCGCAACTTCTTAGAAGCCCGGATAACTGCTAAACAAATCTTTTCCACCTCTACATATTTGGCTTCGTAAGGCAGGAATTTCTTGCTAAGATAGTAAACGGCAAACTCTACACCAAAATCATCTTCCTGAGACATCATAGCACCCACTGAGTTATCTTCCACACCCAGGTACAGGATTAGTGGTTTGGCACGGCGTGGTGGTCTTAGTACCGGAGGATTTAGCAGATAGTCCTTAATGGTGTTAAAGGCCAGTTGACAGTCATCGTTCCATATCACCGGCTGATTCTTCCTAAGAAGCTTGAAAATAGGCTCACATACTGAAGTTAGCTTTGCAATAAATCGGCTGATGTACTGAAGCTTTCCTAAGAAACTTCTGACGTCCTTCTCCTTCTGGGGCACTGGCATCTCTCTTATGGCCTTGACTTTATCGGGATCTACCTCGATTCCCCTCTGGCTTACTACATGGCCTAACAACTTTCCTGATGTAACTCCAAAAAGGCACTTCTTGGGATTGAGGCGCAAATCGTACTTGCTAATTCTTTGAAAGAACTTTTCTAAAGCCTCAAAGTGACCTTCCCTGGTAGCCGACTTAATCATCATGTCATCAACATACACCTCCACTTCTTTGTGGATTAAGTCATTGAGAACCTTGGTCGCCATCCTCTGATAAGTCGCTCCTGCATTTTTCAACCCAAAAGGCATAACTCGGTAGGCATATGTCCCCCACTCGGTGATAAAGGCTGTCTTGATCCGGTCCACTATCTTGTTAAGAATTTGATTGTACCCTGCGTATCCATCCACAAAGCTATACATCATGCAAGCAGCAGCACTATCTACTAGCACATCAATATGAGGAAGAGGGAAATCATCTTTCGGACAGGCCTTGTTCAGGTCTCGATAGTCAACGCATACTCGAACCTTACCGTCCTTCTTAGCTACAGGAACCACATTAGCTAACCATGTTGGGTATTGAACCTCTATCAGGAACTTAGCGTCAATCAGCTTGTGGATCTCCTCTTTCACTTTCTGTGCCCACTCTGGCCTAAGCCTCCGAAGCTTTTGCTTGACTGGTTTAAACTCTGGGTAAGTTGGGATGGCATGTTCGGCAACATCTCGATCTATTCCCGGCATATCCTCATAGGTCCAGGCAAAGACTTTTTCATATTTTTTTAATATTCTCTCAAATTTTATTCTCTCTTCAGGAGTTATGTCTGATGCTAGCAAAATTTCCTTTGGATTTTCCAAAGTTCCGAGATTAAATGCAGTTGTGCCAGTTGAATTAATATCAAAAATGAATGCATCATGCTTATGATCATGCGAAATGAAATCATCAGAAACATCACACAAGTAAGCAAAGTTGTTCATCTCATTAACATAATCAGAAACATTAACATTGTCTTCAAAGAGTTCTGGTATAAAAAGAGAATCTAAATGACTATCAACTTCAGTCGACGCTGATGCTGTAGCTGACTGTGCCTTGGCTTCTTGATTTGGTGAAATCTTGAGATCTTCAATCTTCGGCTCTGGTTCCACTATCTTTTCCTTCCCTTTGAGCTTAGTGGCTAACATCCTATCAGTGACGATTTCTTCGGGCTCATCCCTGTCCCAGATGCTGCATTGGGTCATAATCTCCTCGTCCCAAAAGTTCTCTACAGCTTTAACAACTCCGATTTCCCAATCAAAGACATCATTGAAAATTTCAAAACCCGGGGTAATCTTCCCATCTACCCACTGCGGCTCTTCTTCTCCGGTGTAAGCACAAACCGATGATAATGGCACAAAGCTCTCTGAAATATGGGGAATCTTCCCTGACACTTTCTTCTTACCATACTTTCCTTGGTAACCCAATCCCTTTCGATCTTTCTGACCACGTGTAGTGATAGCATCCTGTAGTCGTTGTGACTCTTTTCCCAAACCAGCCCCTGGGAGGAAGTGCATCTTTTTCAGCATATTCACCACTTGACGGCTACCTTCTAAGCTTTGCTCTTCTCCGATCACTGATACATGAAAGCCACTGAATGGCTGATTAGAGATCTCCAAAGCAGACACTTGGTTCTCTCTTGCTGCTTTAATGGTCACTACCTCTCCTTCATGAGGTATCTTAATTATCTGGTGTAAGGTAGATGGCACTCCTCCTAACTTATGGAACCACGGTCTTCCAAGCAGAGCTGAGAAGTTTGCTGGGATCGGTAGAACCACAAAATCCGTTTCTGTCTCAATAGGCCCCGTCTTTACCAAAGCTTTGAAAGTTCCCAATGCTTGCCTCCTAGAATTATCGTAGGCAGTGATGGTCAGGTCAGATTTGCTTAATATACTCTCATCCATCCCGAAGGCCTGAAGCGCTACCAAAGGGCAAACATTTATTGACGACCCGTCATCAACCATGACGCAAGCGGTGTGTTTACCATTGATCTGTGCCTTGATGTACAAAGGTCGGTTGTGGTTGCGACCCTCTGTTGGTAGATCTGCATCAGAAAAAACCAACTTCTCCCCGGATCCCCCCTTTACAAGGTCTAAAAGCTCGGATGGAGAGATTGTAGTTGCTACGGTTGATACACTCAATGCTTCAACTAACTTCTGTCTGTGAGAGGGAGACTGTCTCAAGAGATCCCAAATAGATATCTGAGCCGTGGTCTTTTTCAGTTGCTTCACTATTGAATTTTCTTCCGGCTCTTTCTCTGCGATTGCTTGTGCTGGGTCTTGCTGCTTCTCAACTTCTGGAATGACCCTCCCACTTCTTGTTACTGCTTCTACTCTTTCTTCTTCCTCTGAATCCCACGGATCCGTAAACTCTCCATTTTTATCTTCTTCATCATCTCCACTCTCACTAGTGGACCAACAGTCTATTGCTGCCACGGAAACCCCTTCTCCATCCACTGTAGGGCGAGTAATAGCGACATACTCATTTCCATATAGGTCTTGCATCACATACCATTCTGATAGGCTTGATCCAATCATAAAGACTGGAGGTGGCACTGCATTATAACCGGACTTCTTCTTGCTTTCCCTCTGCTCAGGATCGGTGATCTGCTTGTTGTCAATTAGATCTTGGACCCGATGTCTTAGTGTTATACAATCATCCGTCAAATGCCCGGTATGTTGGTGGAATGCGCAGTATTCATTCTCCTTGTGCCCTGGCTGTCCTTGGGTCTTGGCCGACCTAGGTGATAGGGGTCGCAGTTTTCCTTCTTTTATTAGCCTCTTCAGTACCCATGATAAAGGCCTACCCAAGTTGGAGAAATACCTCTGATTTACCCCGGTTACAGACACCTCGGCAGTCTTCCCAACTCTGTTACCACTGCTGGAACTTGCTAGCTTGGCTGTCCCTTGATTGCTGTATCCCTTCCTGGCATAGGACTCGCTGTTTGCCCTCTTGGCTAAATATTCTCCCTCTGCTTCTATGGCGATATCCTTCAGGGATTCCCAGTCTTTCAGTCCCTTCATTTTCAATCCATCTCTTAAGTAGGGGCTGGCATTTCGAATGAACAGCCGGATCTGATCAGAAGTGTCCGGTTTGCGTTTCATCTCCATAACCCGGTTTCTCCACCGAGTAAGGTACTCGTGGAAGGATTCCCCAGCCTTCTGTTGTAGCAACTCGAGATCTTTCAAAGTGACCTCCATCCGGGTACTGCAATCGTACTGCTTAAGGAACTCTTCAGTTAGCAAGTCCCAATCCTCCTTGGACCTCCTCTCAAGCCCATGGTACCAATCAATAGCAGCTCCTGTGAGACTCAAGCAGAAATACTCTATCTTTTGCTTTCTTGTTAAGGATGTTCCCTTCATGACCAGCGAGTATTGCTTGATGTGTGCGGCAGGATCAGAGGTGCCATCAAATTTGGGAATATCCGGCATCTTAAAATTCTGGGGAATCAGGTCATCCCCATCTAGCTCTCGGTCTTCCGGGTTCATTCCTTTTCCCACGGTCATCATCCTTGCCATGGCCTCAAATCTCTCTTCCATTTTCCTCCACATTGCCTCATCCAGTTTCGGTGACTTCTCTTTAGCTACTGTATGCTCCTCTAGCTCATCTCTCCCAAACTCAGCTTCAGACCTGGGGCCCTCTCTGCGCTCAATAGGTGCAGGCACTCTTTGCTCAACAACAGGTGGGTCAACTATTGGTTGGTTAACTGCAGCAGGACGCTCTTCTCTTACAACCTCTTGTTCAGCTGGTACTCGGATAGGGGCAGCAGCAGCTTGTTGCCCAGCTATTGTGGTGGCAAGATTGCCCATCATTGCAATTATGCGGGCTTCAAATTCCTCCATCCTCTTTCCTACCTCCTCAGCAATTATTGCCCGGGTTGCATCAGACTCATATGATGGATTAGCCATGCTTACTTCTGTTGACGATACGAGAGAAAACCCCACACTATTTTCTGAGATTGAATCTGAACTCTGATCCAACACTAACTCTGTTAACCCCAAAAGCGACGTCCTTCTTAACCGTCCGTCGGGACCTCTAGACCACCTAGGAGAATCTATGATGGCTGAAATGCAAAAATTGTTAAGATGGTGCATGATTAAAATGCAATGCATGCTCGTGCTGATGCAACATAGACAAACACATGCAAGCAGATAGATCCTTCCAACCTTATATCTCCCACACACGTGGTAGTGCGGTCTCTTTCCTAGGTGGGCTTGATCCATGGATTAACGTGGAACCCAATGGACACGTATGGTGCGCGGTGAAAAACCGACAGCATAACACTCCTATACTAATGTACAAGCGGATGGATAGTGATCGTCATGTATTTAGACGTTCCACAAATTTCGACATGGCCCTACCAGGGCATGGAAGCCTTTGGCTAGGTTACCAAGCGAGACATCTGGACTCACCCAATACATGAGGGTCCATACAGCAAGCATGGAATTAGGGTTCATATCACCTGTGGAAAGTAGCTATGGCCATTATATGAGCTTTGGACAAGGGAGATGTTACTTTAAGGCTACCCAAGCATGATCCCTGCCGACGGGTCTAGCTCATCACGAGCGTAACGACCAATCGGGTCACCATTTTGATATACCATTAAGGTACGTGGCTTGGGCTGGTGATTATCCTTAACACTTCCCCAAATTGAGTGAAAATGAGGAGGTGATTCAGGAACGCACCGGGGCTAAAAGAGGGACCAAACTAGCGTATTCTAAGGCTCTAATGAGATGTAATGCAGTTTTGAAAGAAGATGAAATTTTTAAATTAAAACTCAATTATGATTTTTAATCAAGGTACTTTCGAATCGAAGTCTCGAGTATGTCCCCAGTGGAGTCGCCACTGTGACGCGCGCCGGATCCCCGCGGCCGCCCGCTCGACCGCCCGCACGTGGGCGATCGGGGCAATTGTGGGTCCGTCAACAGCTTGCGATAAATCGCAAGTGCGTCTATGTTGAGCAACAAGGAGGTTTCATGGAGTCGCCACCCAATAGAACATTGGGAAAGTTTCTCTCGCCTCGGAGAGCCTAAGACTTGCGCATTTTATCCATATTGAGCCATGAGGCCTAGGATTAACGCTAAAGCCTCGTGACACAAGAAGTATCTTGGAGGATAACCTCTAACCTCTTGAGCCCAAAGACCAGAGCTGGTTCGGGACTTCTCATTTATTTATACCTTGATTAATATCATAATTAAGTTTTGAATTCATTGTTTCATCAACTTTCCACACAATGCAATTTTAATTTAAAGGCGCAATCATTCATATCAAAAGCGGTAAATGTAAGCAAAATCCAAAATAAAGCATTCAAAATAAATTACAATAACACTAGGAGCGGAATACAACTCCCATTTATAAAAATGAAATACATGCATAAAACGGGTTATTCATTAATAGTGAGAACATTGGTCCTCGCATGCATATTTATTATGAAACAATTTTGATGTGATGATTTATTTGGGTATGAAAAACTAGGACATTGGTCCCATTTTTTATTTAGAAAAAAATGTCAAGTTAATTAATAAAAATGTTTTTGTGATTTTCTTTTTAGCGAGCCTAAATAAATAATTTTACAAGAAAATTATATGGCAGAATTAAATAAAATCTTACAAATAAAGAAAATGAATAAACCAAACGAGCCTTTTTTGGACCTCCCCGATGTGCTCGCAAAAACGCCCAAGCGGAAAAAAATTAGTTTAGACATAAAAACAAAGTACAAAAAAAAAATGTTAGTGATTAAATCAATTAAATCAATTAAACATACAAAATAATGAATAAAAATAAAATAAGGTGATAAAAAAAATAATAATGGAATCAAAAATATTAACAAACCAAAATAAAATGATAAACATGGATTATATATAATAAATGATTAAATGATGTGATGAAAATAAAATAAAACATGTTAATTAATTAGTATATGAAAATATACACATTATGAAAATAATGATGATATGTGAAAAATAATGAATGAATAAATAAACAAATGACAATAAAATCATGTAAACAAAGGAATGATGAAAATAATAATGATATATAACAAGGTTAATTGATGTGTTCATAGTTAATACAAACTATTTACATGGCAAAAAGATTAATTTAAATTAATTAATTATTTGCATGTTAAAAATAATGAGGAATCAAAATAAATTATTTACATGTTAGGAATTAAAAAAAACAATGTTCACATGAATAAAAATCAAATCATAAATAAACAATTAAATGGAACAAATATAAGATGAATACAACAAATGAATAGATGAAAACAATAAATAAATCAATAAAAACAATAAAATATATATGAATAAATTAAATAAAATAAAATAAAAATAGAAATGGAGCCAAGAATATTTACCCTCGGAATATTGGATTTGATGAAGGAAAAGTGATGATTTTCCGGAAAATTGCTTGAAAGAATAATTCAGTAATAAAATTAATTCTCTTTGTTTATGGAGAAAAACAAAGGAATTGATTTGTATGCTTAAGATTAAAAAGAAATTGATGTCAAAATGATGATTAATTTCTTGTGTTTATGGAGCAAAAACAAAGAAATTAATTGGAATAATTAACAATTGAAAATTAATCTTTCAATTTCAATTAAACCTTATTAATTAAAAAGAGAAAATCTGAAATTTTGAAGAGAAAATAGAAGAGAGGAATTCTGGAAAATTAGGTCTCAAAAATGTGGAGGCTCCTCTATTTTTATTTCATCCTAAACTATTTAAAAGATAGGAAATGTTGCCCTAATTTAATTAAGGAAAACAAACCTAATTTTATTCAAATTCCTTTATTTTTGGGGATAAAATCAAGTTTTAATAATTAATAATCTATAAAAAATATTTTGGAATTTTATTTGAAGTCAAAAACCCTTAATTTTGGGATAAAAACGGAATTTTGGGTGAAAAAATAGGAAAAAAGGCTGAAAAAATGGAAAATAGGGTAACAGACCCTATACCGACGGCCAGGGAGCCGTCGCCAGAGGGACGACGCCCGTCGCTATAGAGCGACGGGCACTCACGCGGCGAGCAGGCGCGATTCGCGCGCTGGCGCTCGCGCACGAGCGCTCCGTGCGGCGCTCAGCGTGCGTGATGCTGCGCGCGCCTTTAGCGACGCGCAGCATCGGCGACGCTGAGCGTCGCCTTTGCGTCCGCAATGCGATGGGCGCCTGCGCGCTGGGCGCCCAGGCGCCAGCGCGCCTGCGCGCTGCCGCGCCCGACACCCGCGGTCTGAAAAATTTTTTATTTTTTTTTATTTTTTTTTATTTTTTCTATTTTTTTTAAATTTTAAATTGACTAAAAACACCATAATTTTAAGCCCGCATTTTTCAAAATTAATTTTTTTTCAATATTTTTTTCTATTTTCTAATTTTTCACTCTAAAATGCAAATTTGACGAGAAAACCATCACTTTTAACCTTTTAAGCCTGTGAAGGCAATTATCATCATTGGGTAACTTCGATCTAGGCTGACTCAGGACCAGGTGTCTACAGCCGTGGTCGTGCCAACCTCTTGCGGGTTGTGCCGCCATCGTGCTAACCGCTGTAAATTTTGGTAGTGCCGTGGTCGTGCCAACCTCTTGTGGGTTGTGCCGCCATCATGCTAACCGCTGTGAATTTTGGAACTGTACTCCTTTAGATGTTTGGACTGGTGTCGTCACTCGGCTTTTGTTGGTGTTCCCCGCCGATTTCTCCTGCAAGATTATATGCATAGGAATATACAAGAAATCACGTGTGCATGATATGGAATGCAAATGCTTGCAACAATGTATAGACTATGCCCTAGGTGGTCCATGGTTCGCTGAGGTTGTAGCCTTCCTGCTCTACAATGCCCCCTGAAACCTGAGGATCGTCGACAAGTTTTCTGAAAGAGACGTCCGGTATATATCCTTGCCCCCCCTGGTCAATGATCATTTACCCGGGATTCTGTTTTATGTTCTGTATTGTATGTTACCTGATTGAAAGAAGATCATCTGAAGTAACGCCGCCTTATCGCTTTAGGCATTGAACGTCATTGTTTTAAAGGTAGTGCGTCCCTTGTGGATTTTCACACTAGCTTTTCTTTGCGGGAAATGCGTCCCTTATGGGATTTTCACACAACCCTTTGCCTAACTTTTGCCTGGAATGGACCCAACCCAATCAAGCGGCTTTTGTTTATTTTATTTATATTTTTTGTAGGGCAGACTGCCTATTTCCAGGTTTTCACCCTGCCCTTTGGCCTAACTTTTGCTTAGAGAGCCAGTTACGGTTTTCATCTCTAACGGCCTTCTTTGGTTTTTTTTTTTTTTTTTAAGGTTATCACCAAAGCTTCTGTTAAGAGCAAATAGCACATATCCAATGAAGGGACTGAGCAATAATCATTAGATGAACAATTGGTATATTTCTTTTTAAGACAGAACTGAAAGATCAATGAAAATGTATTCTTTTATTCATTGCGAAATTGTGTACATTTCTATATGATTTCATCACACATGATTTTCATTTGACAAGAATTCAAAAGCATATGACTACACCTAATCTCAGAGTGGGTTTTGTCAGCATCAAACTCCTGTTATCAATCGGCCCTCTCGGGTTTTCTCGATTGAATATTTTCTCTTGGCCCTTAATTTTTGCCCAAGATGCCTTTTTTCGGTTTTCACCCTGACAGGGCGCCCAATTTTAGCAAGGCCGCCTTTTTTTTTGGTTTTCGACCCGCGGGGCATTTATTCTCTTCTTTTTATTTTTGGTCTTTAGCCATGGAACCTTTTAAGTCTATCGACATTGACCGGGTCCTTGAACTCATTCCCATCGCTGTCTGCTAAAATCGCTGCTCCTTTTGTTAGCAACTTTTTCAAAATGAAAGGTCCTTCCCAGGTTGGTCTGAATTTTCCTCGTATGTCTGGAACTCCCGGCCTCATCATCTTAAAGACCAAGTCCCCCTCCTTCAACGGGTGCTTTCGTACTTTCTTGCCAAACGACCGAGCCAGCCTCTTTTGATAAACTTGGTTGTGGTAATAGGCTCGTAACCTGTCTTCATCCAACAGATTTAGCTGTGACAAACGTTGTTGTGCCCATTCTACTTCAGGAATCTCAGCTTCCATGACTACCCTTAATGATTTCAGCTCAATTTCAACCGGCAGGATTGCTTCAGTTCCATATACCAGAGAGAATGGCGTTGCCCCTGTAGAGGTTCTGACTGTTGTTCTATATCCCCAAAGTGCGAAGGGTAACTTTTCTGCCCAATCCTTGTAGTTCTGAACCATCTTGGCCAAAATTCTCTTCACATTCTTATTTGTCGCTTCAACTGCACCGTTTGCTTGAGGACGATAAGGAGAAGACTTATGATGTTGGATCCTATATTTCTGGAGCATCTGCTTAGTTTCTGCTAGGAATTGTACCCCATTATCAGACACTATGTGATGAGGGAGGCCATATCTGCATATCAAATTCCGCTCAACGAACTTAGCCATATCCCTTGGATCAACCTTCTTGAAAGACTCAGCTTCAACCCACTTAGTGAAGTAGTCAATGGCAACTATGATGAATCTATGCCCATTAGAAGCCGTAGGACGGATTTCGCCTATGATGTCTATTCCCCATGCTGCAAATGGCCATGGAGATGTTAAGTTATGTAACTCTGAAACTGGCACATGCCTCAAATTCGCATACTGTTGGCATAACTGGCATTGCTTCACAAATTTTGAACAATCTGTATCCATTGTGAGCCAATAAAACCCTTGGCGCATGATCTTCTTTGCTAAGGCTAAGCCATTCATGTGAGCTCCACAAACCCCGGCGTGAACCTCTTCCATAAGTCTTTTAGCTTCTTTCTCTGCCAGACATCTTAACTGGATACCATCAGCTTGCCTTTTATACAAAGTGCCATTAACACTGATAAATTGAGTGGATAACTTCCTGATCATTCTTTGGTCCTTCTCAGTGGCTTCCTCTGGAAAGACTGATCTCTCGAAATAATTCTGAATGTCATAATACCATGGATTTCCATCAATGGCCTCAATGTCCATCACCTGTTCAGCTTCAAAGCAAGGTCTTTCCGAACTATAAATCAGCACGGGTTTCATCGCAACTCCTGTTGGGTTATCCCACATAGACACTAATGTTGCTAGAGCATCAGCTAACTGATTTTCGTCTCTGGGGATGAAGTGGAAAGTGCAAATCTCGAACTGGCTGCTCAACGTTCTCAAGTGCTTTACATAAGGCAGCAACCTTTCTTCCTTGACTGACCACTCCCTTCTGATTTGATGAATTACCAAGGAAGAATCTCCAAATACTTCTGCGGTCTCTGCCCCCAGAGCGAGTAATGCTTCCAATCCAAAGATGCAAGCTTCATATTCTGCTTCATTATTGGTAGCCTTATACCTCAGCTTCTTAGCCAATGGTAGTCTTTCACCATCTGGTGTCGTAAGAATAACTCCTACGCCTGCTCCCTTATTATTGACTGCTCCATCAAAGAATAATTGCCACCCTTGCACTGCTATGGCCGTAACATCTTCATCTGGGAAGTTGTATTCAAACTGATCTCCCTCAATAGGATGCTCGGCTAAGAACTTTGCTACCGCTTTTCCCTTAATGGTTTTCTTGGTTATGTACTCAATATCAAATTCCTGCAACAGCAGTAACCATCTTCCCATCTTCCCTAGTAGAGAGGGTGCTTCTTGGAGGTATCTGAGCGGATTATGTTTGGCAACCGTTTGTACCTTGAAGGAATGAAAGTAGTGTCGCAACTTCTTAGAAGCCCAGATAACTGCTAAACAAATCTTTTCCACCTCTACATATTTGGCTTCGTAAGGCAGGAATTTCTTGCTAAGATAATAAACTGCAAACTCCACACCAAAATCGTCCTCTTGAGACATCATAGCACCCACTGAGTTATCTTCCACAGCCAGGTACAGGATTAGTGGTTTGGCATGGCGTGGTGGTCTTAGTACCGGAGGATTTAGCAGATAGTCCTTAATGGTGTCAAAGGCCAGTTGACAGTCATCGTTCCATATCACCGGCTGATTCTTCCTAAGATGCTTGAAAATAGGCTCACATACTGAAGTTAGCTTGGCAATAAATCGGCTGATGTACTGAAGCTTTCCTAAGAAACTTCTGACGTCCTTCTCCTTCTGGGGCACTGGCATCTCTCTTATGTCTTTGACTTTATCGGGATCTACCTCGATTCCCCTCTGGCTTACTACATGGCCTAACAACTTTCCTGATGTAACTCCAAAAAGGCACTTCTTGGGATTGAGGCGCAAATCGTACTTGCTAATTCTTTGAAAGAACTTTTCTAAAGCCTCAAAGTGATCTTCCATGGTAGCCGACTTAATCATCATGTCATCAACATACACCTCCACTTCTTTGTGGATTAAGTCATTGAGAACCTTGGTCGCCATCCTCTGATAAGTCGCTCCTGCATTTTTCAACCCAAAAGGCATAACTCGGTAGGCATATGTCCCCCACTCGGTGATAAAGGCTGTCTTGATCCGGTCCACTATCTTGTTAAGAATTTGATTGTACCCTGCGTATCCATCCACAAAGCTATACATCATGCAAGCAGCAGCACTATCTACTAGCACATCAATATGAGGAAGAGGGAAATCATCTTTCGGACAGGCCTTGTTCAGGTCTCGATAGTCAACGCATACTCGAACCTTACCGTCCTTCTTAGCTACAGGAACCACATTAGCTAACCATGTTGGGTATTGAACCTCTATCAGGAACTTAGCGTCAATCTGCTTGTGGATCTCCTCTTTCACTTTCTGTGCCCACTCTGGCCTAAGCCTCCGAAGCTTTTGCTTGACTGGTTTAAACTCTGGGTAAGTTGGGATGGCATGTTCGGCAACATCTCGATCTATTCCCGGCATATCCTCATAGGTCTAGGCAAAGACTTTTTCATATTTTTTTAATATTCTCTCAAATTTTATTCTCTCTTCAGGAGTTATGTCTGATGCTAGCAAAATTTTCTTTGGATTTTCCAAAGTTCCGAGATTAAATGTGGTTGTACCAGTTCAATTGATATCAAAAATGAATGCATCATGCTTATGATCATGCGAAATGAAATCATCAGAAACATCACACAAGTAAGCAAAGTTATTCATCTCATTAACATAATCAGAAACATTAACATTGTCCTCAAAGAGTTCTGGTATAAAAAGAGAATCTAAATGACTATCAACTTCAGTCAACGCCGATGCTGCAGCTGACTGTGCTTTGGCTTCCTGGCTTGGTGAAATCTTGAGATCTTCACTCTTCGGCTCTGGTTCCACTATCTTCTCCATCCACTGCAGGGCGAGTAATAGCGACATACTCATTTCCATATAGGTCTTGCATCACATACCATTCTGATAGGCTCGATCCAATCATAAAGACTGGAGGTGGCACTGCATTATAACCGGACTTCTTCTTGCTTTCCCTCTGCTCAGGATCGGTGATCTGCTTGTTGTCAATTAGATCTTGGACCCAATGTCTTAATGTTATACAATCATCCGTCAAATGCCCGGTATGTTGGTGGAATGCGCAGTATTCATTCTCCTTGTGCCCTGGCTGTCCTTGGGTCTTGGCCGGCCTAGGTGATAGGGGCTGCAGTTTTCCTTCTTTTATTAGTCTCTTCAGTACCCATGATAAAGGCCTACCCAAGTTGGAGAAATACCTCTGATTTACCCCAGTTGCAGACACCTCGGTAGTCTTCCCAACTCTGTTACCACTGCTAGAACTTGCTGGCTTGGCTGTCCCTTGATTGCTGTATCCCTTTCTAGCATATGACTCGCTGTTTGCCCTCTTGGCTAAATATTCTCCCTCTGCTTCTATGGCGATATCCTTCAGGGATTCCCAGTTTTTCAGTCCCTTCATTTTCAATCCATCTCTCAAGTAGGGGCTGGCATTTCGAATGAACAGCCGGATCTGATCAGAAGTGTCCGGTTTGCGTTTCATCTCCATAACCCGGTTTCTCCACCGAGTAAGGTACTCGTGGAAGGACTCCCCAGCCTTCTGTTATAGCAACTCGAGATCTTTCAAAGTGACCTCCATCCGGGTACTGCAATCGTACTGCTTAAGGAACTCTTCAGTTAGCAAGTCCCAATCCTCCTTGGACCTCCTCTCAAGCCCATGGTACCAATCAATAGCAGCTCCTGTGAGACTCAAGCAGAAATACTCTATCTTTTGCTTTCTTGTTAAGGTCGTTCCCTTCATGACCAGCGAGTATTGCTTGATGTGTGCGGCAGGATCAGAGGTGCCATCAAATTTGGGAATATCCGGCATCTTAAAATTCTGGGGAATCAGGTCATCCCTATCTAGCTCTCGATCTTCCGGGTTCATTCCTTTTCCCACGGTTATCATCCTTGCCATGGCCTCAAATCTCTCTTCCATTTTCCTCCACATTGCCTCATCCAGTTTCGGTGACTTCTCTTTAGCTACTGTATGCTCCTCTAGCTCATCTCCCCCAAACTCAGCTTCAGACCTGGGGCCCTCTCTGCGCTCAATAGGTGCAGGCACTCTTTGCTCAACAACAGGTGGGTCAACCACTGGTTGGTTAACTGTAGCAGGACGCTCTTCTCTTACAACCTCTTGTTCAGCTGGTACTCGGATAGGGGCAGCAGCAGCTTGTTGCCCAGCTATTGTGGTGGCAAGATTGCCCATCATTGCAATCATGCGGGCTTCAAATTCCTCCATCCTCTTTCCTACCTCCTCAGCAGTTATTGCCCGGGTTGCATCAGACTCATTTGATGGATTAGCCATGCTTACTTCTATTGATGATTCGAGAGAAAACCCCACACTATTTTCTGAGATTGAATCTGAACTCTGATCCAACACTAACTCTGTTAACCCCAAAAGCGGCGTCCTTCTTAACCGTCCGTCGGGACCTCTAGACCACCCAGGAGAATCTATGATGGCTGAAATGCAAAAATTGTTAAGATGGTGTATGATTAAAATGCAATGCATGCTCGTGCTGATGCAACATAGACAAACACATGCAAGCAGATAGATCCTTCCAACCTTATATCTCCCACACACGTGGTAGTGCGGTCTCTTTCCTAGGTGGGCTTGATCCATGGATTAACGTGGAACCCAATGGACACGTATGGTGCGCGGTGAAAAACCGACAGCATAACACTCCTATACTAATGTACAAGCGGATGGATAGTGATCGCCATGTATTTAGACGTTCCACAAATTTTTACATGGCCCTACCAGGGCATGGAAGCCTTTGGCTAGGTTACCAAGCGAGACATCTGGACTCACCCAATACATGAGGATCCATACAACAAGCATGGAATTAGGGTTCATATCACCTGTGGAAAGTAGCTATGGCCATTATATGAGCTTTGGACAAGGGAGATGTTACTTTAAGGCTACCCAAGCATGATCCCTGCCGACGGGTCTAGCTCATCACGAGCGTAACGACCGATCGGGTCACCATTTTGATATACCATTAAGGTACGTGGCTTGGGCTGGTGATTATCCTTAACACTTCCCCAAATTGAGTGAAAATGAGGAGGTGCTTCAGGAACGCACCGGGGCTAAAAGAGGGACCAAACTAGCGTATTCTAAGGCTCTAATGATATGCAAATGCAAATTTGAGAGAAGGTGAATTTATGAATTAAATTTTAATCATAAATGTTAAAAGAGGTATTTTCGAATCGAAATCTCGAACCATAAACGTCCCCAGTGGAGTCGCCACTGTGACGCGCACCGGATCCCGAGCGCCGCCCTTTCGGACCGCTCGCACGTGGGCGATCGGGGCATTTGCGGGTCCGTTGACATCTTGCGATAAATCGCAAGTGCGTCTATGTTGGGCAACAAGGAGGTATCATGGAGTCGCCACCCAATAGAACATTGGGAAAGTTACTCTCGCCTCGGAGAGCCTAAGACTGCGCTTGGTATCCATTTTGGGCCAGCCAGAGGGGTCTTGGAAGGTAAACCTCTCGCCCTAAGGAGCCTAGGATTAGCGCTAAAGTCTCGTGGCACAAAAAGGTGTCTTGGAGGGTAGACCTCTAGCCTTTTTGAGCCCAAAGACCAGAGCTGGGTCCGGGATTTCTCATCTATTTCTACCTCGATTATTTTATGATCAAATTTTAATACCATTGATTCGCTCTCTCTCCACACGATGCAATTAATTGAAAGGCGCATTTATGATGAAATATGTCATGGTATGTGTATGATGATCACGCAGCGGAAAACAAAAAAAAAATTTGATCATACATGCCAAACTATTCCATGACAAGAATCGGAAACATGCAATTTTAGGGTTTTAATAACTTACAACTTTAGATGCCTTTCAAATTGAATTTGATGATGACCAGCAACTTAGATGATCTTGTCCACCTTAGATGTTCACCACCAATGCCAAGGAACAGCCTTTTTCGCCACTCCTCTCTATTCTCACACACACACTTGCAAAGACGGCTCAAAACCGAAAGTGCTAGCTTACTAAATATGTATTGTGTAATAGAATTAGTTTGAAGCCACAAGACTTGATCTTGTCCTTCTACTATGTGTAAAGAATGCTCAAAGTCACAAGCAAGCAAGGAAGAATCCTTCTCCTTGTGTATTTCGGCCAAGAAGAAAAAAATGAGAGAGAGAGAGAAGTTTCACGCCTCCTTTTCTTTTTTTTTTTAGGGTTTTATTCTTATCTAATATATACCCCCTCCTTATGGCAAGTCTTTAATCCGAATTTGACTACCTTAAGATAGTTAATTCAACCTTAAAAACTTCCTAAAGATCAGTAGTAAATATTAGCTCAATCCCTTTTGAATTTAAAATTCAAATTGATTTGAAATAAAACCTTAAGATGTATTAATCAAACTAATCACTTACCATTTAACATGTGCCGAAATTCCCATGGTGTATATCCTTGGAATTTCGGCTAGGTCATCCCATTATTAAGTGATTTAGTTTGACTTAAATATCTTAGGATTTAATACTCAATTAAATTAATTAATACAACATAATTAATTAATTGAAATTAAACCTATGTGGGCCGAATTTCCTCTCTCATGGACCAAGGTCCATTAGCAATTAAATACCCATTACATATACATTAATTTGACTTAAATTAAAAGCCCAAATTAATGCCCAATACTTTATTCAAGTATTTTAAGCCCAATGCTTTGTGTCCGATCCTATAGGTCCATTTAATATTGGCAATGAATTAAGAATTAATTCAAAGGCTATATATATTCTCTAGCAAGATATTATAGCATTCCAAATTAAATGAAAATGCAATTGGCATTTAGTGACCTAATGCAATTTTGTATATTCCCTTACCCATAAAAATCAGAATTAACATAAGGCATGGAACAAGTCATCCTCATGTGTAAGTTAATTCCTTTCTTGATATTCCAGTGACACTGAACTCTCAGATAAATAATGATTGCACATTATTACATCTCGGTATGGCCATACACTTCTCAGTTCACTGATCAAGTGGCCGATGATATTTTTCTCTCTTATAGAGAGGGGTAATCCCTTCACTTCTCTCATGCTCTCTAACATGAATCAATGCATACCCAAGCATACCCATACTTGTCACTCAGTTACGAGCACGTTAGGTGTCTGTCAAAGTACACAGTAATTCATAAAGAGTTTCATAGAGATTTTAGGTCTAAGAACTCCGATACAAAACTTGCATATGAGGAGCACTTATGACTTGTACCATGTAGTGTTCTCATGTGTGGATCGTATCCAAATACCATGTTATAAACATGTATCTATGATCTCTGATTGACACTTTTGTCCTTATGATCCGTAAGACAGAACTCAACTAATCAGAGAGAGCATACTAGTCTTAATTCATTTGTTATTCCCATAACAATGACTGACTAGGGATATTTAGAATGAAGTCTCATTTGTTTCAAGGTCTTACAACCATGTGCCTCACACATGATAACTTAAACTGAAACGACATTCTTGGATAGTTCTATCAATTGACATGCACAGGAATACAATGGATAAAACAAAATGCCTCATTTATTAACTAAAGTGTTTTATTACAATGTATTGGGGCTAGGGCTTACACTAACAATTTATTCACATTTTGAAAGTGGTAAATGAGCAAAATAAATATCGAAAGCGATAAATTACAATAATACAAGGAGCAGAATACAACTCCCTCTTGTAAATGTGCGAAGCATACATAAAACGGGTTATTCATTTAATAGTGAGAACATTGGTCCTCGCATGCATATTTATTATGAAACAGTTTTAATGTGATGATTTATTTGGGTATGAAAACTAGGACATTGGTCCCATTTTTATTTAGAAAAAATGTCAAGTTAATTAATAAAAATGTTTTTGTGATTTTCTTTTTAGCGAGCCTAAATAAAGAATTTTACAAGAAAATTATATGGCAAAATTAAATAAAATATTACAAATAAAGAAAATAAATATATGAACCAAATGAGCCTACTGGACCTCCCGATGTGCTCGCAAAAACGCCCAAGCGAAAAATGAGTTTAGACATAAAAAAATACAAATAAAATAATGTTAGTGATTAAATCAATTAAATTAATTAAACATACAAAATAATGAATAAAAATTAAAATAAAATAAGATGATATGAAAAGAATGATAATGGAATCAAAAATATTTACAAACCAAAATAAAATGAGAAACATGGATTATATGTGATAAATGATTAAATGATGTGATGAAAATAAAATAAAACATATTAATTAATTAATTAATACATGTAAAAATATGAACATGATGAAAATAATGATGATAAGTGAAAAATAATGAATGAATAAATAAACAAATGATAATAAAATCATGTAACAATGATAAAAATTAGTAAACAAAGGAATGATGAAAATAATAATGATATATAACAAGGTTAATTGATGTGTTCATAATTAATACGAACTATTTACATGGCAAAAAGATTAGTTTAAATTAATTAATTATTTGCATGTTAAAAATAATGAGGAATCAAAATAAATTATTTACATGGTAGGAATTAAAAAGACAATATTCACATGAATAAAAATCAAATCATATATAAACAATTAAATGGAATGAATATAAGATCAATACAACAAATGAATAGATGAAAACAATAAATAAATCAATAAAAACAATAAAATATACATGAATAAATTAAATAAAAATAAAATAAAATAGGAATGGAGCCAAGAATATTTACCCTCAGAATATCGGATTTGATGAAGGAAAAGTGATGATTTTCCGGAAAATTGCTTGAAAGAATAATCAATAAAATTAATTCTCTTTGTTTATGAAGAAAAACAAAGGAATTGATTTGTATGCTTAAGATTAAAAAGAAATTGATGTCAAAATGATGATTAATTTCTTGTGTTTATGGAGCAAAAACAAAGAAATTAATTGGAATAATTAACAATTGAAAATTAATCTTTCAATTTCAATTAAACCTTATTAATTAAAAAGAGAAAATCTAAAATTTTGAAGAAAAAAAATCAAAGAGGAATTCTGGAAAATTAGGTCTCAAAAATGTGGAGGCTCCCCTTTTTTGATTTCATCCTAAACTATTTAAAAGATAGGAAATGTTGCCCTAATTTAATTAAGGAAAACAAACCTAATTTTATTCAAATTCCTTTATTTTTGGGGATAAAATCAAGTTTTATTAATTAATAATCTATAAAAAATATTTTGGAATTTTATTTGAAGTCAAAAACCCTTAATTTTGGGATAAAAACGAATTTTTGGGTGAAAAAATCGGAAAAAAGGCTGAAAAAATGGAAAATAGGGTAACAGACCCTATACCGACGGCCAGGATGCCCGTCGCTATAGAGTGGCGGGCGTCGGAGCGGCAACCAGGCGAGAATCGCGCGCGATCCGTGCGCTGGCGCTCGCGCACGAGCGCTCCGTGCGGCGCTCAGCGTGCGCGATGCTGCGCGCGCCTTTAGCGACGCGCAGCATCGGCGACGCTGAGCGTCGCCTTTGCGCTCGCTGCGCGATGGGCGCCAGCGCGCTGCCGCGCCCGACACTCGCGGTCCGAATTTTTTATTTTTTTTAAATTATAAATTGACTAAAAACACTATAATTTTAAGCCCCCATTTTTCAAAATTAATTTTTTAAATATTTTTTATTATTTTCTAATTTTTCACTCTAAAATGCAAATTTGACGAGAAAATCATCACTTTTAACCTTTTAAGCCTGTGAAGGCAATTATCATCATTGGGTAACTTCGATCTAGGCTGACTCAGGACCCGGTGTCTACAACAACCAAAAATTCTAAGATGAGTAGTATTGGGTTATTGACTAAAAGCAAATTGTAATGGAGAGAATTTATGATAACTTATTGGCCTAATGCGCACAAGTGCTGCTGCATGTAAAACAGCTTGCCTCCAAGCAGAAATGGAGAGTTTGTTCTCATAAGTAATGGTCTAGCTATTAACTAGAGGTGTTTAATAAATGATTATGCCAAACCATTTTGTGTATTAACATGTGCAACCGGCCTTTCAATTGTTATTCCAATTGACATGCAATAATTATTAAAAGCCTGAGACATAAATTCACTAGCATTTTCAAGATGAATTAACTTAATTGTGTAATCTGGAAACTATGTTCTCAATCGAATTATTTGAGCAAGCAATCTTGCAAATGCTAGATTGCGAGTTGATAATAAACACACATGTGACCATCTTATAGATGTATCAATTAATACTATAAAATACTTAAATGGTCCACATGGTGGATGAATGGGCCCACAAATATCACCCTGAATACGGTCTAAAAATACAGGGGATTTAGTTCCAATTTTAGCTGGTGATGGTCTAATAATCAATTTTCCTTGAGAACAAGCAACACATTAGAATTCTTTGAATTGAAGAATCTTCTGGTTCTTCAATGGATGTCCATGTGAATTCTCAAAAATTTTACGCATTATTATTGAACCAGGATGGCCTAACAGGTCATGCTAATTTATGAATACTTTTTGATCAGTAAACTTCTGGTTTATTGTAGCATATGTCTCAATTGTACTAATGTTTGTATAATACAAGCTAGAAGAGAATTTTGGCAATCATTCAAAAATACATTTGTTACCTAATGCATTATTTGTAATATAAAAATATTCAATATCATTCTCATTTCCAGTCTCAACATGATATCCATTGGAACGAATATCTTTAAAACTTAATAAATTTCTTTGAGATTTGGAAGAAAATTATGCATCATTTATGGTAAGTTTTTTTCCTTCAGATATTAATATAGTAGCTCTCCCAGAGCCTTCAATTAACTTTGTATTACCCGATATAGTATTAACATTAGCATCTTTTAATATCAAATGATAGAAATATTTTTTATTTTTGAGTATGGTATGTGTTGTAGCACTATCAACAAGACAAACATCTTCATTATTGAGTATGGGCCCGAATAAAGAATGTGAAACATTCATTCCTTCATTGAAAATAAATGGAAAAAAACATAACATAAAATTATAATATGACAAATATTTAAATATATATATATATATATATAACCACTCAAATAAGGAAAAAAAAAACTTAAATAAAATACTTAAACAAACACAACATTGAAATATAGAAATAAGATAATAATTTTAAACTTTCTTATCTTTTATTTTCTTTATTATTCTTCATGACTCTTGAAAAATATTTGAAGCATCCAAATGAGTAACATCCACAAATTCTCTAAAACCGTCATCATCATTATAAGTCAAATTTGCCTCAACATCATCATTTTGGTCAACTGAATTTGTTTCCATATTTTTTCCTTTTCTTTTAATGGAGGCTTGATAAAATTTAACAAGATAATAGCCGTACGATAGGTACGAGACCAATGCCCTTTTATTCCACATCAATAACATGAATTTTCTTTAGTTTTTGAAGAACCATTATGGTCGACCTTATTTTTCCCCTTTTCTCCATTATTGTTCCACTTCAGGTGGTGGGAAAAATTATTGTCATTATTGTCACTATAATAACAGTAATTGTTTTATCCTCGTACTCTTCCTCTACCACGACTACGACCACGACCACGACCACGACCACGACCACGACCACGACCACAACCTTGGCCATGGCTATGATTGTATTTTGCTATATGCACTTCAGGGAATGGAGCAGATCCTGTAGGACGAGTCTCGTGATTTTTCATTAATAGCTCATTATTTTTTTAGCTACCAATAAGCATGAGATTAATTCATAGTACTTTTTGAAACCTTTTTCTCTATATTGCATGAAAGGTTAAAAAAGTTTTCTCTAATAAGTCCTCATTAGTAATCTTTTCACCGCATAACTCTAATTGAGAACTAATTTTAAAAACAACAGAATTATATTCACTTACAGTTTTAAAATCTTGAAATTGCAAGTGCATCCATTCATAACGAGCTTTAGGTAATATTACTGTTCATTGGTGGCCATATCGCTCTTTTAAATTGTTTCACAACTCAAGCGGATCTTTCACTGTTAAATATTCAGCTTTTAACCCGCCATGTAGATGATGACGAAGAAATATCATCGCCCTTACTTTGTCTTGATTGGATGCTTCATTTTCAATTAAAATTATATTTTCAAGCCCTTTAGCATCAAGAACCCATGGCAAATAATTTTTGCCGGTTATGTCAAGAGCCTCAAAGTCAAGTTTAGTAATATTTGACATAGTGTAAATTGGAAAGAAATAAAGAAAAATATTTTACTACGAACCGTGGAGCGAATTTGCACTGATAATGTGTTATAAAATACGAGAACTATATGGAATATTATAAGAACGGATTATAAGAATAAAGACAATAGAAGGAGTTTTAGAGAGGAATGGGAATAAAGTAAGTATTTTTCTTATTATCTTATTCTTTTATATTTTATGGAAGAAGTCTCTATTTATAGGCTTAAAAATATAGGTTATATAAGACATAAATGCAGGAGTTACAAAGTAAATGCATAGGTTACAAAGTTGGATGAATAAATATGATTTATGAACATTCATAAACTTATTTATTTATAGCATAATTAACTTATTTATTTTAAATAATTATTATTTATTTAATTAAGACTTCTTTCTCAGATAGAAAATTTCATTTTGAGTCTTATTCATGGCCTCACATGACTTCTTTTTATCATCAAATTAAAATATTCATTAAATAATATTTATAATTATATTTAATTATGTAATTTAACTTTCAAGTCGGATAAAAAATATAATATTTAAATTTATTGAATTATAAATTGATTTTTTTAAGGCTGTAACTTTTTGGGCACGAAAACAATTTTATCATAATTGATTTTTTTTTTTAAAAAAAAGTGACACATGCAGCTCTTGAGAGAGAGTTTTTCAAGTGGGATACTTCCGTTCAGAGTGACGAGTCCCACTTCCACAACTCTCTCTATTAAGAGTAAATGAAGTGAGATAGTCCACTTGTCAATAATATGGGATTGGGACAAGAAAAAAAACTTTTCACAAGACCACGAAATAGATATTCTCGTTGAAGGGCATTGGACAACTAGAGATGTAAAAAAAAAAATGTACCAAAATAGAATCCACATTCCAGCAGTATTATCTCTCTAGGTAGCTGAGCTTGCAAAAATATAGAATGTGATTGTTTTCTCAAACAAGCCCTGATTTAGGTTAAACCATGGGAGAGAAGGACTTGTGACGCATGGCTTATGGCTAGAGGCCATGTAGATAAGGTAAAAGTTGCATATTCTCCCTTGAATTCATTAAAGTCTTGGAACTAGTTTAAGAAAGTCATCGAAGAGTCATAATAGGGACCTACCTTGGCTGGCAACCTACCATTCATCTTAAAAGTAATAGAGCTCCCTCTACTTGCAAGGTTATATATAGCGATTTATATCAATTGGCATCATCTATAGGAGTTGAGAAATTTCAATCATTTTCCCTTTCTAATCACTTATTAAAAATGACCTTACCCATTGAACCCCACCAAACTAATTTAGTGTTGAAAAATAGACACTCGAAAAGAGTAAAATCACAGCTAAATTGAACTTGAGAAAATAATAATTAAACAACGAAATATGGGCGAGGATAGAAGAATTTTCACTATGGAAAATAAATATGAGTTATAAAATTATAACTTCCCTCTATTTTAAGGAGAAAATAATTAATTTCACTCTTAAAATAGGAGAACACTAACTCTCTATTTTTATCTCTCACAATTCTTAAGCTTTGGAAATAAATTCCTTAAGCTTAAGAACTCTTACTCTATATGTAAAAAGATGGCTAGACTCCTGCCTTATATAGGTAGGAGACACCGCTAATTATGGCGGTGTGTAGGTGGAAATTGCAGGAAAAATCAATTTTCATCCTCCAAAATTAACTCTATGAAACCTTCAAAGTCGAATTCACTTCCTTTTTTTTTACTTTTCCTTTCATTTGCTGTTTCCAGCAAATGTTGCCTCCTTTGCCTCCTTTTTTTGACTTTTTTTTTTATTTTTACACATATAATAAGAATAATCTCCCACTTAAAGATTTAATTGAGGGTCAATCAATCTTCACACCATTCTTTCTTCCTTGCCAACCCTATTGCTTGTGTCTCTATCAAGCTGCTGGAAGATCAACACTAAACAAACTTGTCAGTATTAATTGCTTTCATCATAAAATCTGCTATGTTTTCTTTAGTATAGATTTTCTGAATATTCACGGTTCCTTCTTCCACCTTCTCAAAAATGAAATGATACTGAACCTGAATATATTTTGTCTTAGAATGAAATGCTGGATTCTTTGCTAGA
The DNA here is from genome assembly GCA_947683425.1 of Excoecaria cochinchinensis. NCBI lineage: Eukaryota > Viridiplantae > Streptophyta > Magnoliopsida > Malpighiales > Euphorbiaceae > Excoecaria > Excoecaria cochinchinensis. Next base: position 2,291,476 of record CANTUQ010000129.1, read on the forward strand.
TACAAAACACTCTAACTGTCACAAAATAAAGAAATATTTTCCCTTTTGTGCCCGAGTTCCTCCAATAATAATTTCAATCATATAGCTTATTTACTAGCTTGTGCAACTGCCATATATTCTACTTCTCTTGTTGACGTAGCCACAACTAATTGCAGTTTTAAAATCCAATTTAAAGCTTCGCCAGCAAGTGTAAACACATACCCTGTAGTGGATTCACTTTTATCTAGATATCCAACATAATCTGAGTCAACATATCCTCTGATAATAAAGTCTGATCCTCCATAACACAATGAAATATTCACGATCCCTTTAATGTATCTAAGAACCCTTTTTACTATATTTCAATGCTTTCCACCAGGATTCGCCATGTATCAACTAACTACTCCCACTGCATGTGCAGTTTTAATTATAGCAAACATTAGGCTTCCCACTGCTGATGCATATGGTACTCGAGATATCTCCATCTTTTCCTCTTCACTATTAGGACACATACTAGAAGACAACTTGAAATTAGCAGGAATGGGCAGATATCGGCTTATAATCTTACATGTTGGATCATTGCAAAATCTTATTTAAATAATTTTTCTGAGAAAGTAAAATTTTCCAGCTATTTCTATCTTGGTGAATTTGCATCCTTAGAATCTTGTTTGCTGATCTCAAGTCCTTCATATCAAATTCCCTAGCCAATTAAGTCTTTAATTCTTTAATGCGATCTTTATTGGGTCTTACTACCAACATATCATCAACATACAATAATAAGATGATGAAGTCACTTTCACCAAACCTCTTGAAATATGCACAAGGGTCTGAATAAAGCCTGTTGTATTCAAGACTCAAAATAAAGGAATCAAATCTCTTGCAACAACACCTCGGTGCCTATTTGAGACCGTACAGAGATTTGTTCAACCTGCAAATCAAGTTTTCCTTCCCATTTTCTTCAAAACTTTATGGCCGGAGCATATAAATTTCTTCTTCAAGATCTCCATGGAGAAAAGAAGTTTTGATATATAACTGTCAAAGAGAAATTTTTTCTGTTGAATTTCTCTGTAACACCCCATTTGCCCCCTAGAAGTTGGAGCCATATGTGCATGTGTGTGCATTGTGTGGGTGATGGCATGTAATAAGGGCATTTTGGAAAAAATGCATGTTGTGTGGATTTTAATATAGTGTGGGTGCATATAGGTTATAAGGGTGTGTATATGTTGGGTTGTATTAGTGTGTGCATGCTCACATGTTTGTAGGGTGTGCATTAGTAAGGAAAGTCTAGTGTGTGTTGTATAGCTTGTTGGTAGGGTATGAGTGGTCAATCTCCACCAATGAGGAAATGACACTTGTTTAGGGTAAGGAAAAAGGGGTAATTAGAAGAACAAAGAGAAAAGGGAAAGCAGATTTTGTTTCCTTATCCCATTTCTCTCTTCTCTCTACTCCTCCTCTTCCTTTTCTTATCTCAAGTGCTCTAGCTTGGATCCAAGTGATTGTGGTGGGAATTGAACATCTCTTGACCTCCAATTAGTAAGTTTGGCTGCATTTCTTCTTGTTCATTTTCTTTTCTTCCTCTTTCCTGGTTTGGGGTTTAATCTAGGGTTTATGTTTGTTTGATTTTGTGGGTTTTGGTTGTTAGTCGAGCCTCCTTGCGATCCCAAGGGAAAGGAGAAGGCGAGTGGTAGTGGTGTTAAGTGATTTGGAGCTAAGGAGTATCAAGTTTGGGAATTTTGTGAATTTTTATGCATTTGTTCTTCTTTGATTTTTTTGGAAAATTGGCATGTTGATGAAGTTTTATGATGGTTGAATTGATATGAGGATTTGAGTTATTGTGCTGGAAATGATTAATTGTGATTTTGTTGGGTTAAATGCTATGTGAGCTGAAATGAGATTTAAAATTATTGGGTTGATTTGGATTATTAATTATGTTTATAATATGTTCTTGAGTGTTAAGAGCTTCAAAAGGTGAGTTTTAAGTTGGTGTTAATGTTTTGAATGTTGGTTTTAAGTTGGGTTGATTTCTGGAGGATTTTTGGATTTCTGGCGATCTACACGGCGGTATGGTTTGTCATACCTCTGTGTGAATCGTGAGATTTTCCCTAGAATTTGAAGGCCGTGATTTTACATGGCGGTAAGGACATTCCATACCGCCGTGTAAAGTCATTCTGCCTTAGTGTTTTTCTGAGCTGTGCACTTTACACGGTGGTATGGCTTTGCCATACCCTCGTGCAAAATGTCTTACATGGCGGTAAGACAATATCATACCGCCGCGTAAACTGCTTCTGCCTAGCTTTTGATATTTTTTGATTTTTCTTCATTTTCGTTCCTATTTCGTTATTTATTGGTTTTAAATATTATTTAGTGTCATTTCAGGTATCTAATATCATTAGATTGTATTTTGCTATACCAAATTATATTGAATGTTTTGGTTGGAATCCGGAATGTGTTGTGCATATCTTTAACTCATGATTCTTCACTCTGAGCAATATGTTATACTTAAGTGTGATTTGTATTATGCATGACCTGTAAGAGTCAGTCTAGTGGATAGTTAGGCTTGCCTAATAGAGTCTCTTAGCTACAGCCCTTAGTTCTATTTGGACCCTGATCAGGTCCCCGTTTAGATCCTTGCGATCCCTAAAAGTATTTGGATCTTGTTTAAGGTCTCCTCAATAAAATGTTTTGAATAAAAGATAAAATATTGATTTTTCGATTCGTACCTGGAAGGTACCGCAATGCATTCGATTCGTACCCGTAAGGTACCGCTATGTGTATACTCGTTATCCACTATTGTGAGTCCACAGGTGTTTTGTTTTGCTTTGGTTGCTATGAATATATGAATGAGATATCCGAGTGTTTTGATGATAAGTATATGAATCCGCTAGTATCCGAATGCAAATATGAGCCTATGAATGTTATGAATATAACATAAGCATGTATAAATCTATTGTGATTATTGCATATGTCATTGTGAATGTGATTTGCCTTGAGGACCATTGTGAATGGCATTCCATATTATTTGTGTGTTTCCCCACTAAGCATTATCGCTTAGCACGATGTTTCACTCGTGCAGGTGCGGAAGGCATTTTGCTTTTGGGAGAGTCGCCGTCAGTCAAGCCAACACAGAGGGATTAGTGTTAGGGCTTTATTTTTGTACTATGAAGATTTTTTTGTATTGTTGAACTCTCTATGTATCAGTATTTTTGTAAAGCTTTCGCCTTGTATATTTTCTGTTATGTAATTATTTTGTAATATTAGTTGTGATCGGAACATTATTGTAATGACTCTTATTATATTAATGAATGATCATTCTGATGTTTCAAAAAGTTTAAATTTCCGCTATATTTTAGTTTGTTTAATGTGATTGAATGTATGTTTTGGTATCCTATTGTATCGAACTGTGTGGTGACATCCTTGCTCATACGGCATCTCACTCCGACACGGATGGGTTCGCCTACGTATGGGTAGGGGGTGTTACACTTTTGATCTCAAATTTTGCTGCCATCGCTTCTATCACGAGCACCGAACTAGACTCTGATACCACTTGTTGAAAAATAGACACTCAGATAGAGCAAAATCACATCTAAATTGAACTTGAGAAAATAATAATTAAACAACGAAATATGGGCGAGGATAGAAGAATTTTCGCTATGGAAAAAAAATATGAGTTACAAAATTTTAACTTCCCTCTATTTTAAAGAGAAAACAATTAATTTTACTCTTAAAATAGGAGAACACTAATTTTCTATTTTTATCTCCCACAATTCTGAAGCTTTGGAAATAAATTCCTTAAGCTTAAGAACTCTTACTCTATATATAAAAAAGAGGCTAGACTCCTACCTTATATAGGCAGGAGATACCGCTAATTATGGTGGTGTGTAGGTGGAAATTGCTGGAAAATGTAATTTCTATCCTCCGAAATTGACTTTGTGCAGCCTTCAAAGTGGACTTCACTTACTTTTTTTTTGACTTTTCCTTTCATTTGTTGTTTCCAGCAAATGTTGCCTCCTTTGTCTCCTTTTTTGACTTTTTTTTTGTTTTTACACATAGAATAACAATATATAGAACTACTGAGTTTTGAGACTCCCTTATTTAGATGATACCTAGTGATAGATATAGTTCTTATAATGAAAATAGAAGTCTAAAGGAACCAAGAATGATAGGGTCTGCTAAATAGTTTTAATGCCAAAAGAATGTGCAAATAATAGGGAGCATAAAGTCACGACAAAATAATAACGGCATGAATTTTCTCTTCTTCTAAAAGCATGCATTTGCTCTATGTTTCCTATTTCATTTGGATTTTAATTTCATATTCCTATTTTAATTTGAACTCTTATTCTAAGCAAACCCCTTTTCTAATTAGGATTTGAAAACCTTTTTGAATTTGAATTGATCCCCGATATAAAAAGGTCTTCTAAATATTTTAAAGGATCTCTAATTCTAAATTTTCAAGCTAAAATTTCTATAACACCCCTTATCGGTATGTAGTGAGCCATACTATGATGTAACACACCTACCACGACTAGAAATGAATATTATGCAACTCAATTTGGACAATCTTAAATGAAACACGCCAAAATTGAATAATAAATTTTCTTTTTAATTCTAGCCAATATTCATACTACTTTATATTTTAAACCTAATTCATCACACACACACACACACACACATATATTATATACTATACATTAATTAGAATAAATAGAAGTTACATTTGTCTACATATAGCTCACAGTTTAATTTCAGATACAACAGAATATTACAAAAGAACTATCATCACATCAATTACTGTAATATAAATAAAAAGAAACCCTACATTAAGCTTCTAAATTTGCCTTGGCCTATGCGGATATGAAGTGTCCTCGATGGTATTCTTAACCTTAAAACTTACACGGATAAAATGCTCGTGCTAAACTTATAGCTTAGTAGGGAACATCATATGATATGGACGATCCGTCACAGTAGTTGTTAATGCATACACACATATGAATAAATACATAACATAACAATAATACAAATCAATAAGTAACTTAAATGCATACCGCATAATTAGTAAAATAAAACCTCAGAGGATAATTACCAATATATACACTTATTTAGAATTCACTTATATAAATAAGTCATCAAATGAACACAATTCTAATACTACTATAGAGCCCAATAATTGAATGCAAACAATTCATTACATAATTACATATTTTATTTACTTTATAATTTAACTGCCTATATTTTCCTAAGGGAGTGGATAACAGAACCAGAATAGAAGTACTCGGAGGTACTAAATAGACTAATTATCTTATTTAATCATTTAACAGAATGTAACCCAAACGGGGATGAAACCATGACCCAAATGAGGCCAACAGAATAGAATAAAAGCTGCAGTAGTACAGACCCTATAGGCATGCCTAATTATCCACTAACTGTAACGCCCAAAAATTGACCCTAGTAGTATGTTGGCTTGACTAGGGTAGTTGGGTGAATTTAATAGTGAGTTTGCTAATTTGGATTTAAGAGTAATTGAGAAATTGAGGACCCAAATGCATAAATGAAATTATTTAAGTGACTAAAGTGTTAATGGACTTAAGAAATCAGATTTGCAGATGGGCTTAACTAGGACTAAGGAGGTTGTGGGCTTTGTTTATATTAAGATGGTTTATTGGGCTTAAGGCTTGAAATCCATTAGTGGGACAGATTTGTTGTAGAGCCTATGAACCTTTTCTGTAAACTTCAGCTAGGATTGTGCATGAGGGAAAGAGAATGTGCCATTTAGGATTCTGCATGTTGGAGAGAGAGTGGTAGGGATTGCTTGCATGTGGGCGGCAGCTTTCTCTTCTTCTTTCATTTTTATGTCTTCCTCCTCTCTCCCAAAATGTCTCCTCCTCCATCTTTCTCTCATTTTCTTCTTTTACTTCATTCTTTCACTCTCTCCTAGTTTATCAAGTGGAAACTTTCGTTGCATGTGAGAGGGTTAGAAGAATATATGTGTGAGTGCATGTGTTCATCCTAGAAGGTAAGCAAATCATCCTAACCGAAATCCTTTCTCTTCCATCTTCTTTTTGTGTTTAGAAATTAGATTCTGATTCTTGTTCTCCATTTCTGAAAATATGGGTCTTGGTTGGAGTGGTAGAACCTAAGAGGGGCAAAGGGGAGAAAGAAGGTGGTTGATCAAGGAATGATGTGATTTGTAAGGAGCTAATGAGAAGAGGTTTGGGAACTAAATTACTTTGTGTGTGTTAAATGATTGTTGGGGTACAATGTGTGTAAATTATAATATGTGAAGTGTTGAGTTGATAATGTGAACATGATGGTGTATAATGCAAATCATGAGTTTGAGTGACCTATGAATGAACCCTAAATTTGAATGAGCGATGAATTACTATGTTTATTCTAAGGAATGAACTTTGTTAAGAAAGTGTATGTGTTGTTATGTGCATAATTGAGTTCGGGAAGTGTATTATGTGGGTGATGATAAAATAATACTAAACAGGTTAGTTTGTACTTAATGAGCTGGAAGTGAAAAATTGGGTTGAGGTTTATTTGACCTACCTTAATTGTAAGAGTCATAACTTGAGTTAAATGGCTGTAAAAATGAATGGGGATGATGGGATTAGGTTCCTATAATATGTTTCTAAAATGATATTAGAAACGATCATACTAAATTGAGGGCTTTAAAGTTAGTAAAAGTAAATTGAAGTGTAGCTAACTTCGTAGGAGGGCCTTTCGGAGAATGTTAAGTTCCTTTGGCCATAACTCCTTGAGTTATGATTAAATTTAGATGAGAATTATGTCTAATGCAAGTTAACATATATATATGAATTAATTATTAGGAGAGCATATTGGTTAAAATGATCATTAAAGTTGAATTTAGAAGTCATATGCATGAAGTAGGAAAAATGTGCATGTAGGGTTAGTTTTTGTGCAGGTCTCTCTTAACCTTTAGTGACTTCTTTTTTTCCCATAGATCTAGTTTTAATGCTCCAAATGGGTTGCTTCAAATTTCATTTGAAACCTAACATACACACCTAAAAAGTTTTAAGAATAGGGTCGCGCTAATTCTGTTTCTAAGTGTCTCAAAAAGTTGCCATAACATAGGTATCCCTATTCTGGCAGTTCATCAGAATAGTATGTAGTGTTTAGGTCACATCTTATGTTTCTGATGTTCAAATAACATAAAACTTATTTCATTGGAAACTTAACATCCTAGGCAAAAAACAATCTAGAAGGAATTTTTCCTGAAAATGTCTTTAGCTATGTGAAAAATTCAGTATGAATTTGGTCCAGAATTCTGTCTAGAATCTGCCTTGTGTTTTGAGGCAGAATAGGTTTGCACGGCGGTAAGGACTTTCTCACCACCTTGTAAAAGTATTTTTCCCCGTAAAGACCCATTTTTAACATCCCACATGGCGGTATAGAATGTCTTACCACCGTATGACCTCATCTTTCACCCTAAAATATACTTTTTCCTTCCCGAATAGAACCCGAACTTCGCCGAAAGTTCTTACCACTTATCCAACTCATGTTTAACATTATGAAATGACTATTATATTGTTTGTTAATTGAAATTACATGTAAATGATGCTATGGCATAATAGTTTAATTATGGAGCTAAATATATATATGCTCTTTAATTATTGAACATGATATGGTATGCAAAATTGATCATACATGATTTAATCATATTGTGTTAAGCCTATGAATAAGCATGATGGAGTGTATACTTGGTAGATGAGTTTGTTAAAATCTAACAACATTAAATTGAACCTATAGTGTGAATTTATATAAGAAAATGTGAGCATGCTGTAAACCTACATGTACTAGTGTATGTTAACTTAAACTACGATATAAATCTATGAGATTAATAATACTTGATGACGAACATAATGTGTAAAACCTAGTAAATAAGTGTACATGAGAATGTATAATGGAATGATATTGTATGCTTGATGATTAAATGGTGTGCTTATAGCATGAATGTACTTTCATTAACTAATAATAGTGTTATACATGTTATATTGTTTCATGTGGATAAATGAGTGAATATATTTAAGATAATAACAAATGTGATTTATGGTTTTAACTTTATGATTTGTTTAATTATTTTGAGTATGACATACCTTAAATTTCATTCTGCCGGTTTGGGTTGGTATGTTACGGTGATAACCAAATGGTTGCCATCGTGAGGTACCCCTATTGTATACAATGAACTATAGAACTTGAATAAATGACATATTCATGTATAATCAATAATGAAAACATGTCTAACATCATCTAATGTGGATTATTATGTGTCAAATGCTATGATTAAGTATGATGAATGAATGTGATTGACTAATGTGGGCTTGCTTGATAATCCATGTGAATGTGTAAATTATAGTTTATACCATGTTGCTTTATGCGTTATGATATGAATAAGATTAAGTTGGATCAAATGAACAAATAATCGGATTAATAATTTAGCCTGCAAGTCAAGTAGTAGATAGATAGGCATGCCTATAGGGTCTAAGTGCTGCAGCACAATGCGTCCGATTTCTCTGGAATCACAATGCGAGTCAAATCCTTACTTGATTTCCCAATGTTAAATTATGTTGATATTTTGTACCTTAGGGTACCAATGCAAATGTAAGGTATCCACGGATACCAATGTGATTATTGTACCCATGGGGTACTAATGCAATACCCATTATCCACATTTTTGAATTGCAGGCAAGAAAACTATAATGATCGTGTTAATAAATAAGAAATGATTATTTTGTATTATACATATATTGATAAGAATGTGAAGTGCATGTGAAGAGTAAGTGACAATATGAATCCAAATGTGATTATTCAACATGTACGTTATGTATTTGGTATGAAGCATGATAGTTAGCATGAAACTTGATGAAAATATATTTTTATATTGGCATGGATGATTGTTAGTAATTATTTGAGTTTAATGTTCAATGAGTATGGTATGTGGTATCAAGTAAACGGTTTTAACATGAAAATGAATTTGGCAAATATGTGAGATTGCCATAAAATGGATAAAATATGAATTATACCGATTTGTATTTATAATTTTGAGATGTGATGTTTATATATATGAGTAAGTGTTATTTGATATTCTGCATTAGGTGATCATGCTGATTTAAATATGACTCTGTACATAGAGGTATACTTAGAGTTTCAATGAATGAATAGAAGTATACTAAAATAAGTATTATGATAAGTGTGAATGTGGAATATGAAATAATGAACAAAAAAAATGACTTTGATGATATCGATAATTACTTATTATGTAGTCGTTGATGGTTAATATGAAATTATATAGGTTTGATGATATATGATCATATAGATATGATAGATGATTTATTATATGTATGTGATAATGCAAGGCCTATTCAAAATTTGAAGTAATGGATGTTATGTATGATTATGTTATTATATAATGTATTCTGTTCCCCACTAAGCATTATTGCTTAGTATGGATGTTTTATCCATGTAGGTATCTGAAGATAGCGTTTTGGAAGACAGTCCTGCATCACCAATGGCCAACACATTAGGAACCACTGTAAATATAGAACATTTGTAATATTATAAGATGTGTAACTTTAGTTAGTGATGTGTAAGGGGACTAAGTTTTTGTATTAAGAAAGTTATATTTTGTAAAGTGAATAATAAATAAAGACTACAAGTGTTTTGTATTGTAATGCATGGATTTTCAGAATAAAATTGAGTGTTGTTTTGAACGAAAAATTTATTAACCCTGAGTTTTATCATATTTTTAATTCATATTCACATGTTATTGTGTGTGACACTTCGAAGCCACCATAGTAAAGTTCTATAGGTGGTTAGGGGGTGTTACACTAATAGGACTCATACAGGCTATTAACTGAATCATTAAGTTATATACATAATCAGAACTTGCTTCCATAATAACTTTATGTAAATAAAAGCCATTTTAAGGATAACACATATGTTTTTATTAATAACACCACTCAACATCATAATCCAATAGTAATGTTAATTCAGAAAATATCACAAAACCTTATTAAATATCATTTATCCTTGTCAACTAATCATCATACAAATTTTGTTTCAAACTGGAATTCTTTTGTCAAATAGGTACATAAATTATTTTTAGAAAATCAGGGGGCTTATAGCGGTAACATATTCTTGACCACCATGTAAATAGCATGAAATCTTGAATTTCAAACATAAGCTATTTACACGATAGTAAGAAATTTTTACATGGTGGTGAGACCTTACTACATAGTGGTTGCTAATTCCTAACCACCGTGTAAACTATTTTCAAAATAAAACATTATCCATAATACTTTTACATGGCGATCAGGAAATCCCTGACCACTGTGTAAAATGGTGAAAATCAAATTTAACAACACAAAATCGTTTTACACAACGGTTAGGACTACCCTTAACACCGTGTAAAGGTACGGACATCAAAATTACACAATTAGAGCAAGATTACACGACGGTCAAGAAATTCCTTACCATCATGTAACGTTACTAACTTTATCAATTTACACTAAAACACATCTATGCTTTTCGTAGCATAGCTTACTTTTCTGGAAAGCACAGTAATACCCAGATTGATATCCTAACTTCTTTAACACACAAATTCCACATGCAAACCAAAATTCAAACCAAAAATTGTCAAAAATATATTTCCAACAACCCACAAGCGCCTCTTAAATTATCATTTAAGTTATTTCCCATCAATCTCCCTAATGCATTTAACTCCTTCAATTTCTCTTACATCCAACACAACTCTGTTCCTTAGCATTATTCATATCAATACTCATGCAAAGTCATCTGAACTCATGCAAACACAAAGAACACACATATAAAAGGAAAGTTCCCAAACCTATTCTCATTAGCTCTAATAGCGCAATTAACACCTTACCCCACCACTTTCTCTTTCCCCTTAGAAGTAGCAGCCTTCTCTTCTACAATTTTTCCAAATCCAAAATCAAAATTAGAAATCAATCCCCAATTTGAAACTTAAGAGTAGAATACGAGGAGGACTAAACCAAACCTTTAACTTTACTAGCAAAGCTACACAATCCAACAATTAATCTTAAAATCACTTAAGCAAGAGTTCATAGCTAATTTGATAAAATGATACTGAAGATAAAGATGAAGGTGAAATGAAAACACAGATTGAGACATGGAAGGGCCGACCAAGGGTGTTAGAAAGAAACCAAAATTCACCTTTAATTCGCCTTATATATGCATGCAAATGCAAACATAGTAGCCCGTAAAACAAAACATCTGGCCTCCGCTTTAGCTAATCTAACTTGATTAACTTAATCATAGAATTACTCATTAATTAATCTTATAATTATTAATCTTTTAATTACTTTAATCATGCAAAATTTCATTGCAGTCCCTCAACCAATTTAATTCCTATATTTTAATCTTTTTGAACTTTTCAATCATTTCAATTACGTCCTTAGCACATAAATCAAGTCAATTAAATAACTTAGGCCACGCTTGTACCCTAAAGGTATACAATATAACTATGGTACAAGTCAGGGCCTTACAACTCTTCCATCCTTAAAGAATTTCTTTCCCTAAATTCATCCCTAAATTAAACAATTGAGGATACTAAGCTTTCATAACTGCCTTGGGTTCCTAGGTTGCTTCTTCTATTTCGTGATGCAACCACAGTACTTTTGTAACACCCTTTACCGATACGTAGGGAAGCTCACCCTTTGTAGAGAAGCAAGTGCCCCGATAGGCAAGGGTTGCTACCAACAAAAAACTAAGCATGTAGAATACAATCAAAATAATACATACATAACCATACATACTTGTATATATACATAACATAATCGGGGTAATCAAATTTCCTTTTGCATACATCTCAAATCAAACTGAAGTTGCCAAAACTCATTCATTCATATGTAAATAACAATTATAGAGCTAAGTTTATTACAAAAGATCTTTATATACTATATATACAAATTTGAGTCTTACAAATTACATAACTGAATACCTTAAACAAATTACAATTCCAGTTACATAACTTTACAATACAAAAGCTTAGTATCTAACAAAATCCCTCCTATTGTGTTGGCCTGGGCTGTTATGGATTAATCCCTTCGAAATATCCTACTGCTTTCACACTCGCATGGATGAAATGCCCGTGCTAAGCTCGATTGCTTAGTGGGCAAAACAAGAGATGAACGACCACTGACAGTAGACGTCAATGCAATTCACATACGCATGGTACATACATACTAATAAAGCATCATAAGCTTAACCATAACTTCCATTCATCAATAATAGCATCACCCATACATTTCATATAATATCATTTCAATAATTTGCATAATTTCCACCAAAGAAATGCATAGGCTACAACAGAAAGAATCCTATAGGCATGCCTATCTATCCACTACGTGACTATTGCATGCTACGATATTAATTCAAATGTGATTCACATGATAAAGCATATTATAGTTCATACATAGAAATGTGTACAAATCATAAGTGAGAAAACCATGCAAAGTGTTACAAAATAATAAGTATTCAAAACACAGGGTAGGGTCGCGCTCACGACCATAGTCTGGCCAGCGACAGAGATGGATTCTACCAAAGGTCGTACTTGCGAAAGAGAGCTGGAATGCCTCTGTTATGCTTGAGCACCATATCGTGCTCATGCATGAAGAAGTGCTCACGACATATAACTCCCCAGTAGAAATTTCATTAATCGAACTCTCTATTGAGCTTATGACATAAGTCATGCTCGCGATAGAGGAAACCTCGGTGGAAGCTTGGACAATCAAACTCTATCATGCTCGTGACAGAGTTGAGCTTCTCGCCCCTGTTACCAATATGAACAACTCTCCTCACACAAACCTCCACCAAAACATGTTATTAACCTATAGAACTTCTATAAAATCCTCACAAGGCATTCAAAACATATTACCCATGATACTACCCAAGTTTTACCCTTAAATAAGTGATTAAAAAGACAAGAGGAACAATTTGAACAACAAGGTTTTATAAACCCAGAAAATTTTCCAATTTCCACAATAAGTCACTCCTAACTTATATACACTAATTCACTACCAGTTCCAACTCACAATTGTCAAAACCCAACTTAATCATGCATGTAAACATACTTATTAACTCAAATTTCCAAAATTTCACATCAATGGTACAAAGACAACTCAAAGAAATTAACACAAATTCCCAAACCTTATCTCCTCAGCTCCTCAATGATCAATTGGTAGCACTATCTCCTACTTTTTCCTTCCCTTTTGCTTCTCTAGTTGGAATCTCTGAACAAAGTCAATCAAACAATACACTCACTTAAAAATAATACATAACCAGCACACACACACCCAACAACCAGAGAAGAAGAAGAAGAAGAAGAAGAACAAAAGCACTAATCACTTGCTAAGATAGCTCTTAAATTTACCAAATTAACCAAAATATAGCAACTTGAAGGAAATAATATGAGCAAGAAGGAGGAAAAGAGAGGTTGGAACGGGAGAGGGAAACGGGAGAGGGAGAAAGGAAAATCAGCTCTCTTTCTCTCTCACATTCTCTCACTTGGTTTTCAAGTCAAACTTATATTCTCTTTCTCTTTCCTCATTTCCACCCTCCACTTGTCAACCTTTTGTGATAGATTTGGCAAAATTCTCTTTTAATCCTTCTTTTCTTCTTAAAACATACTCAAACCACTTAATTAAAACAAACATACAGCTATATCCCTTTTTAACTTCTTAAATCATGCAATTACATCCATAGAGCAAAAATAATATTAACCCAGACTTTTGCAAAATACCAAACATGTCCTACACACACACAAAGCATACCAAACACTTAAACCACTCTCCTACAGCACAAAAGCTCAAAGCTACTAGGGTACAAGTTGGGGCCTTACAACTTTTGCTAACAGAATTTGCTTATTCTGAAGTTGTTTTACTTCTCGAGCCATCATTACCTTAGGTTCCTCATCATAGGAAAAATCTGGTTGTACTTGTATATCTTGCACCAGTATGATGTGAGATTTATCTAAATGGTACCTTCAAAGCATAAACACATGGAATACATCATGTAGCTTAGCTAAAACTGGTGGCAAAGCTAACGAATAAGCTACTGGAATAATTTTCTCAAATACTTCATATGGCCCAATAAGTATCGGACTCAGTTTACATTTCTTCCTAAACCGAAGAACTTTTCTCGATGGTGACACCTTTAAGAAGACTTTGTCACCCACTTTATATTCTATATCTTTTCTTTTTAAATCTACATAGGAATTATGTCGGTCAATGGTAGTTTTTAACCTTTGTTGAATCACTTCTACTTTCTCTTCAGTATCTTTAACTAAATCGGGACCAACTACCTTATGCTCACTCAATTCTGTCCAACAAATAGGAGTGCGACACTTCTTACCATAAAGAACTTCATATGGTGCCATGACAATACTCTTCTGGTAACTGTTATTATAAGTAAACTCCATCAATGAAATATACTTATCCCAACTCCCAAAAAGTTCTAAAACATAGCCTCAAATCAAATCTTCCAACACTTGAATTACCCTTTTTGACTGACCATCGATTTGAGGATGAAAGCAGTGCTGAATTTAAGACGAGTACCAAGAGTAGATTATAGTTCTTTCTAAAATCTTAAAGTGAACCTCGGATCCCGATCAGACACAATAGATAAAGAAATGCCATGAATTCAGACAATTTCATTCACATATATATCCGCTAAACGATCCATAGAGTAATCAAGCCGAACTGGTGTAAAATGAGCTAATTTAGTAAGCCGATCGACTATTACCCACACAAAATCATGTCTTTTCTATGTCACCAGAAGTTTTATCATAAAATCCATTGTGATATTATCCCATTTTCACTCCGAAATTGGAATACGATTAAGCAAAACCAAAGGAACTTGATGTTTAGCCTTAACTTATTGGCTGGTCAAATACTTAGACACATAATCACCTATATCCTTTTTTATGCCAGGTCACTAGTAAAATTGCTTTAAATCTTGATACATCTTGTTACTACCTAGATGCATAGTGAAAACTGTATTATGGGCTTTGTACAAAAGCTTCCTCTTTAACTCCTTATCATTGGCTACACATAACTAGCCTCGATAAAATAAAGTACCATCTTTACTTAAAAAATAATCAGTCTTATTACCACTCTTGGCTAACTGTAACATCTATTATAACTTTAGATCACCTTCTTAAGCATCAACTATCACTTGCCTTAGGTTAGGTCTAACCTTTAACTGAGCTATTAAAGACCCATCAGATGTAAATCTCCAATTACCACACTGCAATTATAAAGCTGAAATCAATTTTTTACTTAAAGCATCAGCAATCACATTGGCCTTACCAGGATGGTAGTCCACAATACAATCATAATCCTTAAACAATTCAAGCCATTGACATTGCCTCAAATTAAGTTCTTAGTAGATATTTGAGACTCTTGTGATTTGTATAAATTTTACAGTTCTTGCTATACAAATAATGTCGCCAAATCTTTAAAGCAAACACAACTGCAACTAGTTCCAGATCATGAGTAGGATAATTTTTCTCATATGGCTTTAACTACCTCGATGCATAAGCTATTACTTTTCCATTCATGAAGCATAACTATATATAGTGTACTCCTTACCTGAAATGGGTTGAGTAAGAACAGGTGCTTCAATAAGCATTTACTTCAATTGGTAAAAATTGGCTTGACATTTATCAGACCATTCAAATTTAACTCCATTCCAAAGTAATTTAGTAAGTGGAGAATTAATAACCGAAAAACCCTTTACAAACCATCAATAATAGCAATATAAACCCAAGAAGCTCCTAATTTCTAGCACATTTCGAGGTGGGTTCCATTTTACAATTGGTTCTATCTTAGCTAGGTCAACTCTAATACCTTCTAAAGAAATAATGCAACCTTGGAAAGATACTTCTTTCAGATAAAAATCACATTTACTAAGTTTATCATATAACTTTTGCTTCTTTAAAGTCTTAAATACATCCTCAAATGCTGCTCATGCTCTTACTTAGCCTTTGAATACACTAGTATATTATCAATGAACCCCACAATAAATTGATCTAAATACAACTAAAACACCTGATTCATCAAATCTATAAAAGCCACAGGTGCATTTGTCAATCCGAATGGCATTACTAGAAATTCATAGTGGCCATATCGAGTTTTAAAAGCAGTCTTTGAAATGCCTTCTCTTTTCACTTGAAATCGATAATATCCTCGATCGTAAATTAATCTTTTAAAAGACTCCAACCCCTCTTAATTTATCAAAAAAATCCTCAATTCTAGGCAATGGATATCTATTCTTTACTATTACCATATTAAGTTGTCGATAACCAATGTATATCCTCATAGTACCATCTTTTTTCTTAACAAACAAAATCAGAGCACCCCGAGGTGATATAATGGGCGAAATGTTATCTAACAACTCCTGTATTTGAGTTTTCAATTCTTTTAACTCGGTAGGAGCCATACGATAGGGTGCCTTCAACGCAGGTGTAGAACCCAGTAGAATTTCAATGGACAACTCTACTTCTCTTTTAGGCTGTACACCTAGTAACTCTCTTATAAACATATTAGGAAATTCACTCGCTACTGGCAAATCTTGCAACCTAACCGAACCCCACCTTGAATCTAATACAAGGGCTAAGAATGCTTCACATCCCTTCCTTAAACATTGTTGAGCTTGCATAATAGAAATTATGTCAACCATAGGATTAAAATGAATACACTGCACTATCACATTTGGCTGACCTGAGCTTCTGAGCTACTTTTTTCTTACCACAATCAACAACAACCCGATGCTTACTAAACCAGTCCATACCCAAAATTAAATCAAACTTATGAAATGATAATGCAATCAAATTAGCAGGAAACTCTCTTCCTTGAATTACTAAAGGATAATTTCTATACACCTTATTCACTTTAACACTCTACCTTAAAGGACTAGTCACACATATATCATAATCTAAATGATCAAGAGAAGATATTTCAACACATAATTTCTCAGAACATACATATGAATATGTGGATTCAGTATCAATTACTGCAACCATTTTAATATTAAAAAGAATAAAAGTACCAAGTATGACTTCAGGTGCATCCTACTCCTCATGTGCCTTCATAGCATAGGTCCGTGTTGGTGCCATAGTAGGGCGATCAACAGTCTTCGACACTGCACCACTTCTCTATTAGGTACCTCTACCATGACCCCTTCCTCTACCACGAGTTGTCAAAGGTGCATTAGATCCACCCTTACTAGCTTATGACTGATTCCTATTCGCTTCGTAAGGTTGAGGGCAGTTAGTTAAGAAATGCTCAGTGCTTCCACAACGAAAGCACCCAGAAGTCAATCTCCTGCATTCACCTCATGTTGTTTACCACAATGTGCACACTCAGGTGCACTCTCACCTCGCTCAGCAATCACACCTCTACCAACACCAGATGCATTAGAAGATCCTTTCTATCTACCCCTAAAAGCATGATTCCATAAAATTCAGCTTGATTACCTCCTTGTGTAATTTTAGGTCTCTTTCCTAAAAAAGAATACCTCCCCAAAATACCAAACTAACTCTTTGCCCACATGACACATATCCAGACACATCAGATTATTCAATTTAACAAGAATTATTCAGTATTTAGAGAGTCATTCAAAAACCATTTTATATATGAAATATTCATTTCATTTTTAGTTCATGCCACACTTAACAAAATTATTTAATTCAATCTTAACGTCGCATAATAATTTTAAACCATAATTAAGTCTACTTAAGGCTCGAATCATTAATAGCCCAATAAAACTTCTATACATCGGCACATACATGTTATCTTTATTTTTAACAAGCACACAGGCATTATTAGAATCTCAGTTAATACATCATCTTTTATATATGAATTAATTTCTATGATTGGGTTCGGACTTCAAATAGTATTCTAAGCTTCCTACATATCCTAAGGGATTGAAAATCAGAACCCTATAGTTCTACAAGTTTAATATATAAAATTTAAGTATTTTCACTTATAAACCTATTAACATATCATGTCATGTATCATTTGGATTCATTCGAACATGTTTGACTAGTTATACCTTTAAATAGCGTAGTCCTTAATCATATATGTAATCTTAATCACTCATGTTCCTAACTGGAACCATTCATTTACTCTTTACAAGACTCTAAACATGTGTCGGATAAGTTTTAGAAAGTTCTGATGAACTGCGGGTGCATTTCGGGAGATAAAACACAAAAAATATGTAAACTAGAGGAGGGTAAAGGTGGGTAATATGTAACGCCCATTCCCAACCACTAGATTAGCTCTGCTAATGCAGTTAGAAACGGCCGCTATAAAGACACACACTCTTGCTTTACTATCATAATTTCATGCCAACACTCTGAATAATAAAATCTCATCATCAAACATACATTCTCATGCATCATATATCATAAGTTATCATGCTTTCCAATATACACACATACTTACATATATATAAGCATTCATTAAGTTTGCAATACTTAGTTATAACAGCTTTACATATTTTTCGAATACTCAAAATATCTGACAAATGGCACAAACACATTGTTAGAAACCCCCAAAACCTACACCAAAGATGCAGCCCTAGTGTTGACCGTTGTTAACGCAGATTTGTCCTTCCAAAATCACTTTGCGATCAAACCTACATGGATTAGAAAAAAAACCCGTGCTAAGCAATAACGCTTAGTGGGGAATACATATATAGTATATATGCATAAACACAACATTAATATATACATACATCATGTTAAGATTCATGCCTAGGTCAATAACTCTAAAGCATTTATATATCATTATATTCATAGCATTGTTAGTAATTCACATTTTTATAGAGCATGCATTTGCTTGGCGTATACCTATTACTTAATCACATGTCTGAATAGCTTACATAGGTTTTGCACAAATTCATCAAGTATAAAGCATTGATACATATTAACTTAACAGTAAGATTATCTCAATCTTTTATATTTAGGTCTGCCTGCAATTCAAAGACGCGGATAACGGGTATCGTATTGGTACCCTTGATGTACTATAATTTAATTTCAGCGTATTCATGGATACATATATATGCATTTGTACTCTAATGTACAGTAACTCAACAAGATCAATATTCCACATTTAAGAATCTATCAAGGCTTTATTTCACATTGTGATTCCAGAGGAATCGGAAGCATTGGGCTGCAGTACTTAACCCTATAGGCATGCCTATCTATCCACTACTTGACTTGCATGCTAAAGTTGATTAATTTCATTATTGATTTCATAATTGTTAATTCCAATAGCACATACATAAACCAACACCAAGTTCTCCTCTTTGCATACATACAAAGCATTAACAAATCCACATTACTTTTTTTTTCACATCACATAACTCTTGGACAACTTGTAATTAAATCATTAACTAATAAGTAATTAAATTCATTAATCATCTTATATATATGTACATTTTGTAATGGCCGGAATTGTGCCCTAGTTGTAATTGCTCTAATTTGGGTGTAGGGTAGGACTTAATTATAACTAGGGAATGACTCAATTAAAAGAATGAAGGAAAGTTTAGTGGTCAATTAGTAATTGTATAAGATTAAGTTAATGATGATTTAGTGGCTTTTGATGGGGATTAGTTAAAGCATAAACTAAGATTTAACTTAAGTTAAATAGTGGACAGGAATCTGACGTGGTTTCCGTGTGGCACCTTGAGAGGTTGCCATCTCATCAAATTGCATGCATGTGTCTTCATGAGAGAAAGATCAGCTAGAATGGCATTCAATCATTCTCTGCATTTTCCTTTCTTTTTCTTGTCATGAGAGTAGTTCTTTAAGTTTCTAAATCAATTGCATGATTGATAAGAAGGCCAAGCTGCTAAGTTGCTTAAGAATCAAGTTACTGAATTTAAGAGGTAAGTGGTTAAGCAAATAGGTGTTTCTCATCTTCTATTCTTTTTCCTGATTTTGGTTTGAATTGGAATGAGAATTGATGGATGATGTTCAATCTTGGAATTGAATTGGTTTTGTTAGCTGAAGAAGTGAAGAGGGATAAGGGAAAAGCGATAATCGGGGAGCCGAGTATTCAGCAACACTAGGAGCTAAGGCGACGAGGTTTGGGAACAACCCTAGTAGTGTAATTTGTGTGATTTGTGTTTGCTAAGTAGAAATTAATATGAACTATGTGCATGTTTGGAATTGTAGTCATTGAGCATGAATTATGTAAAAGTAGGTTAAGAGAGAGCAATGTGTTATGCCATGTGTAGACACCGGGTCCCGAGTAGCCTTGATCAGGATTACCCGATGATGAAATTTAGCTATGCCGGCTTATAGGCAAAAAGATTGGAGCTCAGAAGTGATTTTCCTTGTCTTTTCGGTGAGTAAAAAGGGTATTTTAAAAATATTTTAAAAATATTTTTTTAAAATTATTTTGAAGAAGAAAAAGTGTGTTTTAGGTTGAGGGTATTTTATAAAAAAAAAAAAAAAAAAAAAAAAAAAAAAAAAGGTGAAAAATGATGAAAAAATGAAGAAAGTAGGAAAAATGGAAAATGGGGGAAAAGATTCGCGACGGAAGGGCGACGGCCAGGGGCCGTCGCGAATGTCCGTGCGCGGAGCGCTGCGGAGCGTGCGCGGAGCGCGGCCGACGCCCTGGGCGTCGGTAGCTCTGCGCGCACGACGCCTTGGGCGTCGCTCGCTCCGCGCACGTCGTGCGCGGAGACTCCGCGCATCCGCGCGGAAACGTGCGCGAGGCGCACGATTGACGCCCCACTTCGCCCATTTCGCCCACTTTTCGACCCCCACTCAATTTTCAACCGTTTTTGGACGGTTTTTGGTGGTTTTTGGGTAGTTTTTGATGATTAAAAACACTAGAAAAATTCAGAAACAGGGGGGAACGAATGAGGAACATTTTGGAGGAAAAAAACTGAATTTTGGAGCTTTGAGTTGAGAGAAAAAAATCCATCTTACACACTTGTTTCCAAGAGCTTTTCTTCAAGTTTTCAAGCTATTTTCTAAGGATTTTCACAAGAGAAGACAAGGAATTCAACACTTCTATCTTCAATTCTTCAAAACTGAATTTGAGGGTAATTATTCTTGGCTTTGCTCATTAATTCTCTTGTTAATTTCATTTATTTTGGCTTCCAATTAACATATCAAACATGTAAATTCTCTTAGTCTCCATATTCTTCTTCTTATTTTTCTTTCTTCAATTATTCATATAACAAACAAGCTTTTTAAATTCTATTATTTTTTTTATGTCAAATTATTCTTTGTTCATGTAATTATGCATGCTTTAGGTTGTAAATACCTTTAATTTCTTAATGCTATATCATGTTTATTATTATGCTTTCTTTTGCATGTATGAGTGTTATAGTCATTATTTTATGCTAGTTATGCATGTCAAGTGGAATTATTCTCATGTTACACATTTATTCATGTCTTAACTATAATAAAATTGATTGTCAATAATCTTCCATGTATGTTAATAACTATTATTAATAAGTTGCATATGCCATGATACTTCATCACCTTATGCATGTTAAATTGCATCTTAATCACTTTATGAATGTTAAATTGCATCATAATTATTTTTTTTATGCATGTTATAGTATCTTATGCATGTTATATGGTCTTTGTACATATTACCTTTTATGTTGTATTATTTCATTGGCCTAATCACTAACATGAATTTCTTTTTGATTTTTGGTTGCAAATCCTTGTTTTATTCTCATTTGAGCATCCATGCACATGAAGGAGGAGTTGCGGGGTTTGGTATTTCCTTTATACATTTTTAATTCTCATTTCGTTTATATTTTTAATTTCCTTGTATATATTCATTGAATAAAATGTTTTTTTATGCGCACCTAAATAAAGATCATAAAAATATTTCTTACTAAATTAATTTAGATTCTTCATAATAAAATGGGACCAATGTCCTAATTTTCATTCCAAATAAAATCATCACATCCAGAATATTTTCTTTAATTGTGCATGCGGGGACCAAAGTCCTCATAATTAATAAATTCCCCGGTTTTATGTATGTGTGCACTTTTAAATGGGAGTTGTATTCCGCTCCTTGTATTATTGTAATTCATTGCTTTACTTGCTAATTTATGGTTTTCCTAACATGAGTAAATGCGCCTTAAATTAATTGCATTGTGTGGAGAGAGAGCGAATTAATGACAATTAAAATTCAATCATAAATTAATCGAGGTAGAAATAGATGAGAAATCCCGGACCCAGCTCTGGTCTTTGGGCTCGAGAGGTTAGAGGTTATCCTCCAATATACTTCTTGGGTCACGAGACTTTAGCGCTAATCCTAGGCCTCATGGCCCAACATGGATACTAAGCGCAGTCTTAGGCTCTCCGAGGCGAGAGTAACTTTCCCAATGTTCTATTGGGTGGCGACTCCATGATACCTCTGTGTTGCTCAACATAGACGCACTTGCGATTTATTGCAAGATGCCAACGGACCCGCAAATGCCCGATCGCCCTCAAGCGGGCGGTCA
The DNA here is from genome assembly GCA_947683425.1 of Excoecaria cochinchinensis. Taxonomy (NCBI): domain Eukaryota; kingdom Viridiplantae; phylum Streptophyta; class Magnoliopsida; order Malpighiales; family Euphorbiaceae; genus Excoecaria; species Excoecaria cochinchinensis. The sequence continues at coordinate 2,313,997 of CANTUQ010000129.1, forward strand.
TAGGGGCGGCGCTCGGGATCCGGCGCGCGTCACAGTGGCGACTCCACTGGGGACGATATGGCTCGAGATTTCAATTTGAAAATACCTCGTTTAACATTTATGGTTAAAAATTTAATTCATAAATTCGCTTTATCTCAAAATTGCATATCATCTCATTAGAGCTTTAGATTAAGTTAGTTTGGTCCCTTTTCAAGCCCCGGTGCGTTCCCGAAGCACGACCTCATTTTCACTCAATTTGGGGAAGTGTTAAGGATAATCACCAGCCCAAGCCACGTACCTCAATGGTATATCAAAATGACGACCCGATCGGTCGCTATGCTTGTGATGAGCTAGACCCGTCAGCAGGGATCATGCTTGGGTAGCCTTAAAGTAACATCTCCCTTGTCCAAAGCTCATGTAATGGCAATAGATACTTCCACTAGGTGAAATGTACCGTAATACTATGCTTGCTATATGGGCCATCATATATTAAACGAAATCAATTTAATTAAATGGTCTTCATCAAAGGCTTTCATGCCCCGGTGGGCCCATCTTAGTTAAGTTGAATTGTTTAAATACATAATTGCCAAACACCCATACGTATGTACATTAGATAGGAGTTGTTATGCTGCCGGTTTTTCACCGCGCACCATACGTGTCCATTGGGTTCCACGTTAATCCATGGATCAAGCCCACCTAGGAAAGAGACCGCACCACCACGTGTGTGGGAGATACAAGGTTGGAAAGATCTATCTGCTTGCATGTGTTTGTCTATGTTGCATCAGCACGAGCATACATTGCATTTTAATCATGCATCATCTTAACAATTTTTGAACTTCAGCCATCATAGATTCTCCTGGGTGGTCTAGAGGTCCCGACGGACGGTTAAGAAGGACGCCGCTTTTGGGATTAACAGAGTTAGTGTCGGATCAGAGTTCAGATTCAGTCTTAGAAGGAAGTGTGGGGTTTTCTTCCGAATCATCAACAGAAGTAAGTATGGCTACTCCATCAAATGAGTCTGATGCAACTCGGGCAATAATCACCGAGGAGGTAGGAAAGAGAATGGAGGAATTTGAAGCCCGAATGATTGCAATGATGGGCAATCTTGCCACCACCATAGCTGGGCAACAAGCTGCTGCTGCCCCTATCCGAGTACCAGCTGAACAAGAGGTTGTAAGAGAAGAACGTCCTGTTGCAATTAACCAACCAGTGGTTGACCCACCTGTTGTCGAGCAAAGAGTACCTGCACCCATTGAGCGCAGAGAAGGCCCCAGGTCTGAAGTTGAGTTTGGGGGAGATGAGCATGAGGAGCATGCAGTAGCTAAAGAGAAGTCGCCAAAACTAGATGAGGCAATGTGGAGGAAAATGGAAGAGAGATTTGAGGTCATGGCAAGGATGATGACCGTGGGAAAAGGAATGAACCCAGAAGACCGAGAGCTGGATGGGGATGACCTGATTCCCCAGAATTTTAAGATGCCGGACATTCCCAAATTTGATGGAACCTCTGACCCTGCCGCACACATCAAGCAATACTCGCTAGTCATGAAGGGAACGACCTTAACGAGAAAGCAGAAGATAGAATATTTCTGCTTGAGTCTCACAGGAGCTGCTATTGATTGGTACCATGGGCTTGACAGGAGATCCAAGGAGGACTGGGACTTGTTGACTGAAGAGTTCCTTAAGCAGTACGATTGCAGTACCCGGATGGAGGTCACTTTGAAAGATCTCGAGTTGTTACAGCAGAAGGCTGGGGAGTCCTTCCACGAGTACCTTACTCGGTGGAGAAATCGGGTTATGGAGATGAAACGCAAACCGGACACTTCTGATCAGATCCGGCTATTCATTCGAAATGCCAGCCCTTATTTAAGAGAGGGACTGAAAATGAAGGGACTCAAGGATTGGGAGTCTTTGAAGGACATTGCCATAGAAGCAGAAGGAGAATATCTAGCCAGGAGGGCAAATAGTGAGTCCTATGCCCGGAGGGGATACAGCAATCAGGGGACGGCCAAACCAGTAGGTTCAAGCAGTGGTAACAGAGTTGGGAAGACTGCCGAGGTGTCTGCAACCGGCGTAAGTCAGAGGTATTTCTCCAACTTGGGTAAGCCTTTATCATGGGTGCTGAAGAGGCTAATAAAAGAAGGAAAACTGCGGCCCCTATCACCTAAACCGGCCAAGGCCCAAGGGCAGCCAGGGCACAAAGAGAATGAATACTGCGCATTCCACCAACATACCGGGCATTTGACGGATGAGTGTATAACGCTAAGACATCGGGTCCAAGATCTAATTGACAACAAGCAGATCACCGATCCTGAGCAGAGAGAAAGCAAGAAGAAGTCGGGTTATAACACAGTGCCACCTCCAGTCTTTATGATCGGATCGAGCCTACCAGAGTGGTACGTAATGCAAGATCTATATGGAAATGAGTATGTCGCTATTACTCGCCCTGCAGTGGATGAAAAAGGGGTTTCCGTGGCAGCGATAGACTGTTGGTCCACTAGTGAGAGTGGAGATGATGAAGATGAGAAAAATGGAGAGTTTACGGATCTGTGGGATTCAGAGGAAGAAGAAAGAGTAGAAGCAGTAACAAGAAGTGGGAGGGTCATTCCAGAAGCCGAGAAGCAGCAGGACCCAGCACAAGCAATCGCAGAGAAAGAGCCGGAAGAAAATTCAATAGTGAAGCAACTAAAAAAGACCACGGCTCAGATATCTATTTGGGACCTCTTGAGACAGTCCCCCTCGCACCGACAGAAGTTAGTCGAAGCATTGAGTGTATCAACTGTAGCAACTACAATCTCCCCATCTGAGCTGTTAGACCTTGTAAAGGGGGGATCCGGGGAGAAGTTGGTTTTTTCTGATGCAGACCTACCAACAGAGGGTCGTAACCACAACCGACCATTGTACATCAAGGCACAGATCAATGGTAAACACACCGCTTGTGTCATGGTTGATGACGGGTCATCGATAAATGTCTGCCCTTTGGTGGCACTTCAGGCCTTTGGGATGGATGAGAGTATGTTAAGCAAATCTGACCTGACCATCACTGCCTACGACAACTCCAGAAGGCAAGCATCGGGAATTTTCAAAGCTTTGGTAAAGACAGGGCCCATTGAGACAGAAACAGATTTTGTGGTCTTGCCGATTCCAGCAAACTTTTCAGCTCTGCTTGGTAGATCGTGGTTCCACAAGTTAGGGGGAGTACCATCCACATTACACCAGATAATTAAAATACCCCATGAAGGAGAAGTAGTGACCATTAAAGCAGCAAGAGAGAACCAAGTGTCTGCCTTGGAGATCTCTAATCAGCCATTCAGTGGCTTTCATGTATCGATGATCGGAGAAGAGCAAAACCTAGAAGGTAGCCCTCAAGTGGTGAATATGCTGAAGAAGATGCACTTCCTCCCAGGGGCTGGTTTGGGAAAAGAGTCACAAGGGCTGCAGAATGCTATCACTACACGTGGTCAGAAAGATCGAAAGGGGTTGGGCTACAAAGGAGAATATGGTAAGAAGAAAGGGTCAGGGAAGATTCCCCATATTTCGGAGAGCTTTGTGCCATCATCATCGGTTTGTGCCTACACTGGAGAAGAAGAACCGCAATGGGTAGATGGGAAGATTATCCCTGGATTTGAAATTTTTAACGATGTCTTTGATTGGGAGATCGGAGTTGTTAAAGCCGTAGAGAACTTTTGGGATGAGGAGATTATGACCCAATGCAGCATATGGGACAGGGATGAGCCTGAAGAGATCGCCACTGATAAGCTATTAGCTACTAAGCTCAAAGGGAAGGAGAAGATAGTGGAACCAGAGCCGAAGATTGAGGATCTCAAGATTTCACCAAATCAAGAAGCCAAAGCACAGTCATCTGCAGCATCAGCATCGACTGAAGTTGATAGTCATTTAGATTCTCTTTTTATACCAGAACTCTTTGAGAACAATGTTAATGTTTCTGATTATGTTAATGAGATGAACAACTTTGCTTACTTGTGTGATGTTTCTGATGATTTCATTTCGCATGATCATAACCATGATGCATTCATTTTTGATATTAATTCAATTGGCACAACTGCATTTAATCTCGGAACTTTGGAAAATCCAAAGGAAATTTTGCTAGCGTCAGATATAACTCCTGAAGAGAGAATAAAATTTGAGAGAATATTAAAAAAATATGAAAAAGTCTTTGCCTGGACCTATGAGGATATGCCGGGAATAGATCGAGATGTTGCCGAACATGCCATCCCAACTTACCCAGAGTTTAAACCAGTCAAGCAAAAGCTTCGGAGGCTTAGGCCAGAATGGGCACAGAAAGTGAAAGAGGAGATCCATAAGCAGATTGAGGCTAAGTTCCTGATAGAGGTTCAATACCCAACATGGTTAGCTAATGTGGTTCCTGTAGCTAAGAAAGACGGTAAGGTTCGAGTATGCGTCGACTATCGAGACCTGAACAAAGCTTGCCCTAAAGATGATTTCCCACTGCCTCATATTGATGTGCTAGTAGATAGTGCTGCTGCTTGTATGATGTATAGCTTTGTGGATGGATACGCAGGGTACAATCAAATTCTTAACAAGATAGTGGACCGGATCAAGACAGCCTTTATCACCGAGTGGGGGACATATGCCTATCGGGTTATGCCTTTTGGGTTGAAGAATGCAGGAGCAACCTATCAGAGGATGGCAACCAAGGTTCTCAATGACTTAATCCACAAAGAAGTGGAGGTGTACGTCGACGACATGATGATTAAGTCGGCTACCAGGGAAGGTCACTTTGAGGCATTAGAAAAGTTCTTTCAAAGGATTAGCAAGTATGATCTGCGACTCAATCCCAAGAAGTGCATTTTTGGAGTTACATCAGGAAAGTTGTTAGGCCATGTGGTAAGCCAGAGGGGAATCGAGGTTGATCCCGATAAGGTCAAAGCCATAAGAGAGATGCCAGTGCCCCAGAAGGAGAAGGACGTCAGAAGTTTCCTAGGAAAGCTTCAGTACATCAGTCGATTTATTGCCAAGCTAGCTTCGGTATGTGAGCCTATTTTCAAGCTTCTTAGGAAGAATCAGCCGGTGCTATGGAACGATGACTGTCAACTGGCCTTTGACACCATTAAGGACTATCTGCTAAATCCTCCAGTGTTAAGACCACCACGCCGTGCCAAACCATTAATCCTGTACCTGGCTGTGGAAGATAACTCAGTGGGTGCTATGATGTCTCAGGAAGACGATTTTGGTGTAGAGTTTTCCGTTTACTATCTTAGCAAGAAATTCCTGCCTTACGAAGCCAAATATGTAGAGGTGGAAAAGATTTGTTTAGCGGTTATCTGGGCTTCTAAGAAGTTGCGACACTACTTTCATTCCTTCAAGGTACAAACGGTTGCCAAACATCATCCGCTCAGATACCTCCAAGAAGCACCCTCTCTACTAGGGAAGATGGGAAGATGGTTACTGCTGTTGCAGGAATTTGACATTGAGTACATAACCAGGAAAACCATTAAGGGAAGAGCTGTAGCGGAGTTCTTAGCCGAGCATCCTATTGAGGGAGATCAGTTTGAATACAACTTCCCAGATGAAGATGTCACGGCCATAGCAGTACAAGGGTGGCAATTATTCTTTGATGGAGCAGTCAATAATAAGGGAGCAGGCGTGGGAGTTATTCTTACGACCCCAGATGGTGAAAGGTTACCATTGGCTAAGAAGCTGAGGTATAAGGCTACCAATAATGAAGCAGAATACGAAGCTTGCATCTTTGGATTGGAAGCATTGCTGGCTCTGGGGGCAAAGACCGCAGAAGTATTTGGGGATTCCTCCTTGGTAATTCACCAAATTAAAGGAGAGTGGTCAGTCAAGGAAGAAAGGCTGCTGCCTTATGTAAAGCACTTGAGAACGTTGAGCAGCCAGTTCGAGATTTGCACTTTCCACTTCATCCCCAGAGATGAAAATCAGTTAGCTGATGCTCTAGCAACTTTAGTGTCCATGTGGGACAACCCAACAGGAGTTGCGATGAAACCCGTGCTAATATATAGTTCGAAAAGACCTTGTTTTGAAGCGGAACAGGTGATGAACATTGAGGCCACTGATGGAAATCCATGGTATTATGACATTCAGAATTATTTAGAGAGATCAGTCTTTCCAGAGGAAGCCAATGAGAAGGATCAAAGAATGATCAGAAAGTTATCCACTCAATTCATCAGTGTTAATGGCACTTTATACAAAAGGCAAGCTGATGGTATCCAGTTAAGATGTCTGGCAGAGAAAGAAGCTAAAAGAGTTATGGAAGAAGTTCATGCCGGGGTTTGTGGAGCTCACATGAATGGCTTAGCCTTAGCAAAGAAGATCATGCGCCAAGGGTTTTATTGGCTCACAATGGATACAGATTGTTCAAAATTTGTGAAGCAATGTCAGTTATGCCAACAGTACGCGAATTTGAGGCATGTGCCAGTTTCAGAGTTACATAACTTAACATCTCCATGGCCATTTGCAGCATGGGGAATAGACATCATAGGCGAAATCCATCCTACTGCTTCTAATGGGCATAGATTCATCATAGTTGCCATTGACTACTTCACTAAGTGGGTTGAGGCTGAATCTTTCAAGAAGGTTGATGCAAGGGATATGGCTAAATTCATCGAGCGGAATTTGATATGCAGATATGGTCTCCCACATCACATTGTGTCTGATAATGGGGTACAATTCCTAGCAGAGACTAAACAGATGCTCCAGAAATATAGGATCCAACATCATAAGTCTTCTCCTTATCGTCCTCAAGCAAACGGTGCAGTTGAAGCGGCAAATAAGAATATGAAGAGAATTTTGGCCAAGATGGTTCAGAACTACAAGGATTGGGCAGAAAAGCTACCCTTCGCACTTTGGGGTTATAGAACAACAGTCAGAACCTCTACGGGGGCAACACCATTCTCTCTGGTGTATGGAACTGAAGCAGTCCTGCCGGTTGAAATTGAGCTGAAATCATTAAGGGTAGTCCTGGAAGCCGAGATTCCGGAGACAGAATGGGCACAACAGCGATTGTTGCAGTTGAATCTATTGGATGAAGATAGGTTGAGAGCCTATTACCACAATCAGGTTTATCAGAAGAGACTAGCTCGGTCCTTTGGCAAGAAGGTACGAAAGCACCCGTTAAAAGAAGGGGATTTGGTCTTTAAGATGATGAGGCCGGGAGTTCCAGACATACGAGGAAAATTCAGACCAACCTGGGAAGGACCTTTCATTTTGAAAAAGTTGCTAACAAAAGGAGCAGCAATTTTAGCAGACAGCGATGGGAATGAGTTCAAGGACCCGGTCAATGTCGATAGACTTAAAAGGTTCCATGGCTAAAGACCAAAAATAAAAAGAAGAGAATAAATGCCCCGCAGGTCGAAAACCGAAAAAAGGCGGCCTTTGCTAAAATTGGGCGCCCTGTCAGGGTGAAAACCGAAAAAAGGCATCCTGGGCAAAAATTAAGGGCCAAGAGAAAATATTCAATCGAGAAAACCCGAGAGGGCCGATTGATAACAGGAGTTTGATGCTGACAAAACCCACTCCGAGATTAGGTGTAGTCATATGCTTTTGAATTCTTGTCAATTGAAAATCATGTATGATGAAATCATATAGAAATGTACACAATTTTGCAATGAATAAAAGAATACATTTTCATTGATCTTTCAGTTCTGTCTTAAAAAGAAATATACCAATTGTTCATCTAAAGATTATTGCTCAGTCCCTTCATCGGATATGTGCTATTTGCTCTTAACAGAAGCTTTGGTGATAAAAAAAAAAAAAAAAAAAAAAAAGAAGAGAAAAAAAAAAAAAAAAAAAAAAAAAAAGGCCGTTAGAGATGAAAACCGTAACTGGCTCTCTAAGCAAAAGTTAGGCCAAAGGGCAGGGTGAAAACCTGGAAACAGGCAGTCTGCCCTACAAAAAAAATAAAATACACAAAAGCCGCTGGATTGGGTTGGGTCCATTCCAGGCAAAAGTTAGACAAAGGGTTGTGTGGAAATCCCATAAGGGACGCATTTCCCGCAAAGAAAAGCTAGTGCGAAAATCCACAAGGGACGCACTACCTTTAAAACAATGACATTCAATGCCTGGAGCGATAAGGCGGCATTATTTCAAGATGATCTTCTGTCAGTCAGACAACACACAACACAGAACATGAAATAGAATCCCAGGTAAATGATCATCGGCCAGGGGGCAAGGGATATACACCGGACGTCTCTTTCAAAAAGCTTGTCGACGATCCTCAGGATTCAGGGGGCATGGTACAGCAAACAAGCTATAAGTTCAGCAAACTATGGATCACCTAGGGCGCGATCTATACATTTTTGCAAGCATTTGCATTCCATAACATACACACATGATTTCTTGTATACTCCTATGCATACAATCTTGCAGGAGAAATCGGCGGGAAACACCCACAAAAGCCAAGTGATGACACTAGTCCAAACATCTAAAGGAGCAAAAAATAAAAAAAAAATAAATTCACAACGGTTAGCACGATGGCGGCACTACCCACAAGAGGTTAGCACGACCACGGCAATACCAAAATTCACAGCGGTAAGCACGATGGCGGCACTACCCACAAGAGGTTAGCACGACCACGGCACTACCAGTTCACAGCGGTTAGCACGATGGCGGCACTACCCACAAGAGGTTAGCACGACCACGGCACTACCAGTTCACAGCGGTTAGCACGATGGCGGCACTACCCACAAGAGGTTAGCACGACCACGGCACTACCAGTTCACAGCGGTTAGCACGATGGCGGCACTACCCACAAGAGGTTAGCACGACCACGGCACTACCAGTTCACAGCGGTTAGCACGATGGCGGCACTACCCACAAGAGGTTAGCACGACCACGGCACTACCAGTTCACAGCGGTTAGCACGATGGCGGCACTACCCACAAGAGGTTAGCACGACCACGGCACTACCAATTCACAGCGGTTAGCACGATGGCGGCACTACCCACAAGAGGTTAGCACGACCACGGCACTACCAATTCACAGCGGTTAGCACGATGGCGGCACTACCCACAAGAGGTTAGCACGACCACGGCACTACCAATTCACAGCGGTTAGCACGATGGCGGCACTACCCACAAGAGGTTAGCACGACCACGGCACTACCAGTTCACAGCGGTTAGCACGATGGCGGCACTACCCACAAGAGGTTAGCACGACCACGGCACTACCAGTTCACAGTGGTTAGCACGATGGCGGCACTACCCACAAGAGGTTAGCACGACCACGGCATTACCAATGCACAATGTTTAGCACGATAGCGGCGCCACCCACAAGAGGTTAGCGCACCTACGGAATTACTAGCTACAACAAAAAAGACAGCAGCAGCTATCATCACAACTCCATCAAGCAGGAAGATCGCCGCTTCAGGTATGCGTTTCTTTCCTTTTCCTGAATTTTGGCTCACCTAGGCACCCATGCACTAGTCTCTTCAAAATTGGGGGCAACTGTAGACACCGGGTCCCGAGTAGCCTTGATCAGGATTACCCGATGATGAAATTTAGCTATGCCGGCTTATAGGCAAAAGATTGGAGCTCAGAAGTGATTTTCCTTGTCTTTTCGGTGAGTAAAAAGGGTATTTTAAAAATATTTTAAAAATATTTTTTTAAAATTATTTTGAAGAAGAAAAAGTGTGTTTTAGGTTGAGGGTATTTTATAAAAAAAAAAAAAAAAAAAAAAAAAAAAAAAAAAAAGGTGAAAAATGATGAAAAAATGAAGAAAGTAGGAAAAATGGAAAATGGGGGAAAAGATTCGCGACGGAAGGGCGACGGCCAGGGGCCGTCGCGAATGTCCGTGCGCGGAGCGCTGCGGAGCGTGCGCGGAGCGCGGCCGACGCCCTGGGCGTCGGTAGCTCTGCGCGCACGACGCCTTGGGCGTCGCTCGCTCCGCGCACGTCGTGCGCGGAGACTCCGCGCATCCGCGCGGAAACGTGCGCGAGGCGCACGATTGACGCCCCACTTCGCCCATTTCGCCCACTTTTCGACCCCCACTCGATTTTCAACCGTTTTTGGACGGTTTTTGGTGGTTTTTGGGTAGTTTTTGATGATTAAAAACACTAGAAAAATTCAGAAACAGGGGGGAACGAATGAGGAACATTTTGGAGGAAAAAAACTGAATTTTGGAGCTTTGAGTTGAGAGAAAAAAATCCATCTTACACACTTGTTTCCAAGAGCTTTTCTTCAAGTTTTCAAGCTATTTTCTAAGGATTTTCACAAGAGAAGACAAGGAATTCAACACTTCTATCTTCAATTCTTCAAAACTGAATTTGAGGGTAATTATTCTTGGCTTTGCTCATTAATTCTCTTGTTAATTTCATTTATTTTGGCTTCCAATTAACATATCAAACATGTAAATTCTCTTAGTCTCCATATTCTTCTTCTTATTTTTCTTTCTTCAATTATTCATATAACAAACAAGCTTTTTAAATTCTATTATTTTTTTTATGTCAAATTATTCTTTGTTCATGTAATTATGCATGCTTTAGGTTGTAAATACCTTTAATTTCTTAATGCTATATCATGTTTATTATTATGCTTTCTTTTGCATGTATGAGTGTTATAGTCATTATTTTATGCTAGTTATGCATGTCAAGTGGAATTATTCTCATGTTACACATTTATTCATGTCTTAACTATAATAAAATTGATTGTCAATAATCTTCCATGTATGTTAATAACTATTATTAATAAGTTGCATATGCCATGATACTTCATCACCTTATGCATGTTAAATTGCATCTTAATCACTTTATGAATGTTAAATTGCATCATAATTATTTTTTTTATGCATGTTATAGTATCTTATGCATGTTATATGGTCTTTGTACATATTACCTTTTATGTTGTATTATTTCATTGGCCTAATCACTAACATGAATTTCTTTTTGATTTTTGGTTGCAAATCCTTGTTTTATTCTCATTTGAGCATCCATGCACATGAAGGAGGAGTTGCGGGGTTTGGTATTTCCTTTATACATTTTTAATTCTCATTTCGTTTATATTTTTAATTTCCTTGTATATATTCATTGAATAAAATGTTTTTTTATGCGCACCTAAATAAAGATCATAAAAATATTTCTTACTAAATTAATTTAGATTCTTCATAATAAAATGGGACCAATGTCCTAATTTTCATTCCAAATAAAATCATCACATCCAGAATATTTTCTTTAATTGTGCATGCGGGGACCAAAGTCCTCATAATTAATAAATTCCCCGGTTTTATGTATGTGTGCACTTTTAAATGGGAGTTGTATTCCGCTCCTTGTATTATTGTAATTCATTGCTTTACTTGCTAATTTATGGTTTTCCTAACATGAGTAAATGCGCCTTAAATTAATTGCATTGTGTGGAGAGAGAGCGAATTAATGACAATTAAAATTCAATCATAAATTAATCGAGGTAGAAATAGATGAGAAATCCCGGACCCAGCTCTGGTCTTTGGGCTCGAGAGGTTAGAGGTTATCCTCCAATATACTTCTTGGGTCACGAGACTTTAGCGCTAATCCTAGGCCTCATGGCCCAACATGGATACTAAGCGCAGTCTTAGGCTCTCCGAGGCGAGAGTAACTTTCCCAATGTTCTATTGGGTGGCGACTCCATGATACCTCTGTGTTGCTCAACATAGACGCACTTGCGATTTATTGCAAGATGCCAACGGACCCGCAAATGCCCGATCGCCCTCAAGCGGGCGGTCATAGGGGCGGCGCTCGGGATCCGGCGCGCGTCACACCATGTGTTAAAGTTGCTAGAGAAAGTGTAAAATTGTGTATGTATGAGAACGATTGTGATTTGTGCTATAAATGAATGCCTATGGCAAAGAAGAAATTAGGTATATGCTAAGTGGTGTATGCTGTTGAATTGGTTAGTTGCTAAAAGGGAAAGATGGGTTTGAAGTCCTTGAAGTGAAATGAGAATTGAATGATGTATTAGAGTGACTTTGCATAGGTCACAGTGACAACCAAATTGGTTGCGACCTTGAGGTATGCTTGTGTTCAATTCTGCCTAAGTGAATTTAGGTATAGCACGGTGACAACCAAAATGGTTGTGACCGTGAGGTACGCAATTGAACATTCTTTTTTGCAAGTTGAGTATATGTCACGGTGGCAACCAAAATGGTTGTGACCGTGACATACCCCAAAGTTGCATTGTACCGAGAGTTTGAATATGTCACGGTGGCAACCAAATTGGTTGTGATAGTGACCTATCCTCAATTTACATTATGTTTTGGACTTCAATATGTCACGGTGGCAATCAAATTAGTTGTGACCGTGACCTACCCTATTTTGGTAATATACCCCTAATGTGTTTGGACTTCCAAATGGTAAGGCTTTAAGCTCAAATTAATGACATTATGTGTAAGCATTATGTGTGTATTAAATGATGCATAATTATACAAGAACATGTGTGAAAGAGAACGTGTTTATGAATGATAAATATGTTATGAAGATTGATCAATGTGAAATGGATAATACAATTCAATAACTTAAGCCTACGAGTCAAGTAGTGGATAGATAGGCATGCCTATAGCGTCAAATTGATGCAGCCCAATGTGTTCAATGTGTCTGATCCATGGGAATCACAATGAGAAAACAATGCATATAATCCTTGCTGGATTCTATTACATGTGGAATGATATTATGTACCTGAAGGTACCAATGTGTAACTGAGACTTTAATGCGATTATAGTACCTCGGTGGTACCAATGCGAAACCCATTATCCGCGTCTTTGAATTACAGGCAATTTATTAAATGGAATTGATAATAATATGTTCATTAAGTACGTTATATACTGTAATTATGTGATTATGTTGAATAATGCTCCATGCTTATGGGTGCTAAAGAATTATGCCATGTCTATCATAATACCTAAGTGTTATAATAACAAGCTAAGCATGATCTTTTACATGTAATGAATGATATTATTATTTGCATGTTATTTTGGTTGTTATGTTATATATGTGTTCCCCACTAAGCGTTATTGCTTAGCACGGGTTTACTCTAATCCGTGTAGGTACGGACGAGAGGTGACTGAAGGACACACCCGCATCCAACGGTCAACATTAGGAAAGCTACTAGTGTAGGTTTTTGGGGTTTTTATTGTGGAATTTCTGTATAATCCCTATACAAGCTTTTTGTACAAGTGTTAGGTAATATGAGAATGCTAAAAATGTGTAAAGCTATTAACTAATAGGCTGAGTTATATATGTTTATTTGTAATAAGTATGTGATTATAGTGAATGACCCAAAGGTGATTGGCGGGATATGCATGTGGATGATTTTGTAAGAAAAAGTTTTACTGTTCAAGTTTTAACTTGGATTAGAAAGCAAGCGTGTGTGCGTTCTGTGTGTGTGTAACGACTGTTCCCTGGCTGATTAGCTGAGCTAATCCTACAGTTGGGAAAGGGCATCACAAGTTTTGGCATCAGAGCCTAGGTTCAGTCTTTTCTGGGTAATCGGGTAGTTAGATGTGTATAGTTATGTTGTCCTAATGCGGATGTCCTTGTTTAACTTGGGTAGTAACGATGGATCCTGAACATAATGTAAGAGAAGAAACCGCTGAAAGCGTAAATCCTCGAAAAGTAGAAGTGACGGAGTCTGGTCAGTCTCGGCCTGTTAGTTTTGGGAATGAGATTCCAACGGGTCCTGTGGAAGCTTTACTGAAAATGTCGCAAGATATGGCGAGGGTTATGGAGCGAATGACTGCAGTACAAGCTCCACTAGAATCTTTAAGGAAGCATGGGGCTGAAGAGTTCCATGGTACAAGTCTGGATAAATCTGAAAAGGCAGAATACTGGTTGGAGAAGGTGCAGAGGATTTTGGGAGAGATTAAGTGTCCTCCAGAACAGTGAGTGGAGTGTGTGGTATCGCTACTTCAGGGTGCAACATACAATTGGTGGAAGTTAGTTTTGCAGAATCCGGCACTTCCTAATCCGATCACTTGGGAATTCTTTAAAAGGGAGTTTAGGAATAAGTTTTTGACTAAAGCATATAGAGAAGCTAACTGGAAACAGTTTCTGAATCTGAGGCAGAGGACCATAACGGTGGCGGAATATGAGAAAGAATTTTGTCGATTGAGTAAGTACGCACCAAAAGATGTTTTGACAGAGGAGTTTCATTGTCAACAATTTGAAGAAGGGTTGATTGAAGAAATCAAGGCATTATTGATTTTGCTAACTACAGAACATAATATAAGTTATTACCGAATTGTTCAGGCGGCTTTGAAAGCCGAGAGGTCTTTGGGAGCACAACGGGATAGAATGCTGAAAGTGAATGTAAACCGAGGTGGTTCTCATGCGGGTAAAAGATCACAAGATTCTCCGATGGCACTATCTGCAGAATCAGTGTTTAGTTCTATAGCAAGGGGTAAGAAGCATGGGGCTCCTACAGTATCTGGTTCCGGAAGAGGAGCATCTGGTAACAGGAGTGAGGTACATGAGTGCCCTCACTGTGGTAAAAGGCACAGAGGAGAATGCTAAAAAGTGACGGGTGCTTGTTTTAGATGTGGAAGCACTGAACATTTTCTTGCTAACTGTCCAAAGGCATATGATGTAACTGGTAATCAGCAAGAGCAGAGTAGAGGTGGTTCTAATTTGCCTCCAGTCGGTAGAGGTAGAGGAAAGGGACGTGGCACGGGTAGCCAGTCTAGAGGTGCAGTTGATTCTGAGATAGTGGATAGGCCTGGTGCAGCACCAATTCGAGTATATGCAATGAAGGCTCGGGAGGATCAGGATGCGCCTGAGGTGATAATAGGTATTTTTCTACTTAATAATGTAGAAATGTTTGCACTTATTGATCCTAGTTCAACTCATTCATATGTGTGTACTAAAAAGATATGTGAAAAGATGCCTAAAGCGAAATGTGTAAATTATGATATATGTGTATCCAGTCCTCTAGGGAATAATGTGAATGTGAGTAAAGTGTTTAGGGGTTGTGTATTAGAGGCTCAAGGTAGTGTGTTTTCAGTGGATTTAATTGAGTTACCTTTTGATGAATTTGATTTGATATTGGGAATGGATTAGCTGACTAAGCACAATGCAGTGGTGAAGTGTAAAAGAAAGATTGTGGTACTTAGTGATGATAAGGGGAATAAAGTAACTTTAAGAGGAGTTTGTATGAATCCTCTTATAAATGTGGTTTCAGCAATGCAAGCGTATCGATGCTTGAGGAAGGGATGCGAGGCATACTTGGCTCTGGTGCTAGACAGTAAGAGAGAATTGATGAAGATACAGGATATACCTGAGGTAAGGAAGTTCCCTGATGTGTTTCCTGAGGAACTGAGTGGTGTGCCACCAGTAAGAGAAGTTGAATTGTCTATTGATGTTGTGCCTGGAACAGTACCAGTGTCTAAAGCACCTCACAGAATAGCTCCTACTGAGTTGAAAGAGTTGAAAACTCAATTGCAAGAATTATTAGATAGAGGTTTCATAAGACCTAGTGTCTCCCCTTAGGGAGCACCTGTGCTTTTTGTTAAAAAGAAAGATGGTACTATGAGAATGTGTATAGATTACCGGCAATTGAATAAAGTAACAGTAAAGAATCGATATCCTTTACCCCGGATTGAGGACTTATTTGATCAGTTAAGAGGAGCAGGTGTGTTTTCGAAGATAGATTTGCATTCTGGGTATTATCAATTGCAAGTGAAGAAAGATGATATACCCAAAACTGCATTTAGAACTCGATATGGGCATTACAAGTTTCTAGTGATGCCATTTGGGTTAACTAATGCGCCTGCTGCATTCATGGACTTGATGAACAGGGTGTTCAGACTGTATTTGGATCAGTTTGTGGTAGTCTTCATCGACGACATTCTGGTTTATTCGAGAAATGAGAAGGAGCATAAGCAACACTTGAGAACTGTGCTTCAGACTTTGAGGGAACATCAGTTGTATGCCAAATTGAGTAAATGTGAATTTTGGTTGCGAGAAGTATAATTTCTGGGGCATGTGATATCTTCTGAAGTTATTAAGGTGGCTCCGACTAAAATAGAAGCGATTGTGAGCTGGAAGCCACCTAAGAATGTGCTTGAAATTCGCAGTTTCTTAGGGTTGGCTGGATATTATAGAAGGTTTGTGAAAGGATTTTCAGTGATAGCTTCGCCATTAACAAGATTACTGCGAAAAGGAGTTAAGTATGAATGGTCGGAGAGCCGTCAGAAGAGTTTTGATCAGTTGAAGAGAATGTTGGTTGAAGCGTCGATTCTCACGCAGCCTATTTCGAGTAAAGAGTATGTCTTGTACAGTGATGCTTTAGGAGTAGGTTTGGGTTGTGTACTAATGCAAGATGGGAAAGTGGTAGCTTATGCGTCTAGACAATTGAAACCATATAAGCAGAATTATCCAACACATGACTTGGAATTGGCAGCAGTAGTGTTTGCATTAAAGATTTGGCGACATTACTTGTATGGTGAGAAGTGTAAGATTTACACTGATCACAAAAGTTTGAAATATTTGCTCACTCAGAAAGAATTGAACCTGAGACAGCGAAGGTTGCTTACGCTGTTTAAAGATTATGATTGTATTATGGATTATCACTCGGGCAAAGCTAATGTAGTGGTGGATGCATTGAGCCAAAAATCAGTCTCAACATTGCAGTTAAAGCGGATTAAGTGGAGATTTTCTGCAGATGGAGCTTTACTAGCACAGTTGAAAGTGAGACCGGTCTTGAGAGATGAATTGTTAGCTGCACAGAGGAATAATGTGAGATTACAATAGATTCTACAGTCAGCCGGTAGGGGTGATAAGACTAACTATTCAGTGAATGGGAATGCAGTGTTGCTATGCAAGAGTAGAATGTGTGTGGCCAATGATAAAGAATTGAAGAGGAGATTGATGAGCGAGGCTCATAATACAATCTTCACTATGCACCCAGGTGGAAACAAGATGTATCAGGATTTGAAGCAGCTGTATTGGTGGCCAGGTATGAAGAAAAACATAGTGGAATATGTGTCCAAGTGTTTGGTCTGTCAGCAAGTTAAGGCGGAACATTAAGTTCCACAAGGAATGTTGAATCCACTTCCTATTCCACAATGGAAATGGGACAACATCACAATGGATTTTATTTCTAGTTTACCTTTGACCTCATAGCAGCAAGATGCAGTGTGGGTTATAGTGGACAGATTCTCAAAGTTAGCTCATTTTATACCAGTTCAGATGGATTTCTCGATAGAAAAGTTGGCAGAACTGTATGTAAGAGAGATTGTTCGATTGCATGGGGTACCCTTATCTATTGTCTCTGATAGGGATCCCAGGTTTACTTCTAAGTTTTGGAAGAGTTTACAGGCTGCTTTGGGTACAAAGTTGAACTTCAGCACTGCTTTTCACCCACAGACCGATGGATAGTCAGAAAGAATTATTCAGGTTTTGTAGGATTTGATGCGAGCATGTGTTTTGGACTTCTCGAAGAGTTGGGATAAGTATCTTCCGCTTATGGAATTTGCTTATAACAAAAATTATCAGACTAGTATTGGCATGGCACCGTATGAAGTTCTGTATGGATGGAAATGTCGCACATCAGTTTGTTGGATGGAATTGAGTGAGCACAGAATCATTGGACTAGATTTTGTTCACGATACAGAGGAGAAGGCAAGACTTATTCAACAAAGATTGAAGGCAGTTAGTGATAGGCAGAAGTCATATGCGGATCTAAAGCGAAGGGATATTGAATTTGTAGTGGGTGACAAAGTGTTTTTGAAGGTGTCTCCCTGGAGAAAGGTACTGAGATTTGGCAAGAAAGGGAAGTTGAGCCCGAGGTTTATTAGGCCATATGAGGTTCTGGATAGAGTGGGCCCTGTGGCATATCGATTGGCATTGCCTCCAGCATTAGCCAAGCTTCATGACGTGTTCCATGTGTCTATGTTGAGAAGGTATAGATTAGATGAATTCCATGTGCTACCTGTGCAAGAATTAGAAGTTCGGCCAGATTTTTCATATGATGAGAAACCAAAGGTAATCTTAGCAAGGGAAGTGAGGCAGCTTCGGAACAAGCAAATACCTCTTGTAAAAGTGCTCTGGCAACACCATGGTGTAGAAAAAGCAATATGGGAACCTAAAGCCACTATACGAGAGCAGCATCCTTACTTATTTGATTTAGGTATGAATTTCGAGGACGAAATTCTTTTAAGGAGGGGAGAGTTGTAATGGCCAGAATTATACCCTAGTTGTAATTGGTCTAATTTGGGTGTATGGTTGGACTTAATTGTAACTAGGGAAGGACTCAATTAAAAGAATGAAGGAAAGTTTAGTGGTCAATTAGTAATTGTATAAGATTAAGTTAATGATGAGTGTGGTTTTTGATGGGGATTAGTTAAAGCATAAACTAAGATTAACTTAAGTTAAATAGGGGACATGAATCTGAAGTGGTTTCCGTGTGGCACCTTGAGAGGTTGTCATCTCATCAAATTGCATGCATGTGTCTTCTTGAGAGAAAGATCAGCTAGAATGGCATTCAACCATTCTCTGCATTTTCCTTTCTTCTTCTTGTCGTGAGAGTAGTTCTTTGAGTTTCTAAATCAATTGCATGATTGCTAAGAAGGTCAAGTTGCTAAGTTGCTCAAGAATTAAGTTACTGAACTTAAGAGGTAAGTGGTTAAGTAAATAGGTGTTTCTCATCTTCTATTCTTTTTCCTGATTTTGGTTTGAATTGGAATGAGAATTGATGGATGATGTTCAATCTTGGAATTGAACTGGTTTTGTTAGCTGAAGAAGTGAAGAGGGACAAGGGAAAAGCGGTAATCGGGGAGCCGAGTATTTAGCAAAACTAGGAGCTAAGGCGACAAGGTTTGGGAACAACCCTAGTAGTTTAATTTGTGTGATTTGTGTTTGCTGAGTAGAAATTAATATGAACTATGTGCATCTTTGGAATTGTAGTCATTGAGCATGAATTATGTAAAAGTAGGTTAAGAGATGAGCAATGTGTTATGCCATGTGTTAAAGTTGCTAGAGAAAGTGTAAAATTGTGTATGTATGAGAACGATTGTGATTTGTGCTACAAATGAATGCCTATGGCAAGGAAGAAATCACGTATGTGCTAAGTGGTGTGTGTTGTTGAATTGGTTAGTTGCTAAAAGGGAAAGATGGGTTCGAAGTCCTTGAAGTGAAATGAGAATTGAATGATGTATTATAGTGACTTTGCATAGGTCACGGTGACAACCAAATTGGTTGTGACCGTGAGGTATGCTTGCATTCAATTCTACCTAAGTGAATTTGGGTAGGTCATGGTGACAACCAAAATGGTTGTGACCGTGAGGTACCCAATTGAACATTCTGTTTTGCAAGGTGAGTATATGTCACGGTGGCAACCAAAATGGTTGTAACCATGACATACCCCAAAGTTGCATTCTGCCGAGAGTTGGAATATGTCATGGTGGCAACCAAATTAGTTTTGACCGTGACCTATCCTCAATTTACATTCTGTTTTGGACTTCAATATGTCATGGTGGCAATCAAATTGGTTATGACCATGACCTACCCTGTTTTGGCAATATGCCCCTAATGTGTTTGGACTTCCAAATGGTAAGGCTTTAAGCTCAAATTAATGACATTATGTGTAAGCATTATGTGTGTATTAAATGATACATAATCACACAAGAACATGTGTGAAAGAGAACGTGTTTATGAATGATATATATGTTATGAAGATTGATCAATGTGAAATGGATAATACTGTGACGCGTGCCGAACCCCGTAGGACGCCCCGAAGGCCCGCCTTTGGGCGATCGAGAGAGGTTCATAAAACTTTGTAAAGTATTTACAAGTGCGTCTATTTTGGGCAATAAGGAGGTTTCATGGTGTCGCCACCCAATAAAATATTGGGAAAGTTCGTCTTGCCTCAGTGAGCCTAAGATGGTGCATCTTATCCATTTTGGGCAAACAAAAGGGGTCTTAGAGGCATTCACCCCAATAGAACATTGGAATGACCGTCTAACCCTATGGAGCTAGGATTATAAATTGAGTCTTTTGGTGGGACAGAAGAGGTGTCTTGGAGATCCCTTCCCAATGAAAAACCGGAATGGTCCTCTTATCTCGTTGAGCCCAAAGACTAGAGATGGTTCGGGACTTCTCAATTATTCATACCTTTGTTATTTTATAATTAAGTTTTGAATTTTAAGTTTTCATCCCTTTTCTCATACATTTTGATGCAATAATTAGACCACAAGCTGGTCATCCAAGGAAAGCGGTAAATAAAAGCATAATTAAAATAAAGTACATAAAAATAAATTACAACAAAACTAGGGGCGGAATACAACCCCCATTGTAAAATAAATGTAAATCATGCATAAAGCGGGTTATTTATCAAGAGTGAGGACATTGGTCCTTGCATGTAGAATTAAAGAAAATAATTTTGAAGTGACAATTTATTTGGATAAAAACTAGGACATTGGTCCCATTTTGTTAGAAAAATCCAATTTATTAATATAAAACTTTATGCGACTTTTTAATTAACGTGCATGAAAATAAATAAACTTATTACAAATTACATATTAAATAATAAAAGGAAATAAAATTAAAATAATGCTAAAAATGCTGAAAATATAAGCTCCACCAAAATGGTGCCTCCAAACTTCCATGGGCTCCCACTCGGCATTGGAAAACTCACACATGTAAAATTAATGTTGAAATAAGAACACAAATAAAGATAATATTAGTAATAAAAAATGGATCTAAACAAGTAACATGTAAAAAATGAATTAAAATAAATAAAACAACATGTGCATAATGTATGACAAATTAATTAGATGGCATGATAAAATAACCAACTTAACATATTAATAATTTAACATGCATAAATAAAAACAATAAAATTAAACATGCATGAAAACATAAATAATAATAATGATGATGATCACAATGATAAATTATAATAATAAATAAAACTAATAATAATAATAATAGTAATAATGATAAGTAATAACTAATAATAATGATAACACTAATCACAATAATAATAACAAATAATAATGATAATAATAATGATAGTAATATCAAAGAATATGAACAATCCAATTAAATATGCAAGTAATAATAATAATAATAATAATAATAATAATAATAATAATAATAATAATAATAATAATAATAATAATAATAATATGAACATGAACAATTAAATAAGAGATTAAAAAAAAAGAAATAATAGTATGAACAATTAAATAAACAATAAGAATAAGAAATACAAATATGAACAATTAAATAAAAGAGAAATGATAATTATATGTACAGTTAAATAAAAGAGAAATGATAATATGTATAATTAAACAAAAGATTGGGAATAAGAAATAATGATATGAACAATTAAATAAACATGCAAGAAATAAAAAGTAAAATAATAATATATCTAAAAGAATTTACATGATAACTAACTAATTGTAAACAAAAATAAATTAAAAATTGAGTTAAAAGTGGAGCCAAGAAATGTTTACCCTCAAATTTGATGTGATGAATGAAGTTGGATGATAATTCTTTTCTTTGATTTAGAAAAATAAATAATATATAATGAAATTTTATCGCAAGAACAAATAATTGATTTATTTTTCTTAAGGAAACAATTATAATAAAGAAGTGAAAAATTCACAAGAACAAATAATTAATTTATTTGTCTCAAGAATTAAATTAAAAAAAATCAAATTAGAACACTTGGAGAATTTTTCTTGAAGAAGAAAAGAAAAAAATAAGAAGAAGAAGAACAAGAAAAAAATCTTTTTCTTAAGAAAAATCCCCCCCAAAATCCTCACTAAAAAAACCATTTTCAAAATTCAGATTTTTTATTAAATTGAATTAAATAAATTTAATTCCAATAATTACAAAAAACTCATGAATTTGAAGAGTTTGGAAAATAAAAGGTTTTTGCATTAAATTGCACAAAATAAAGAAAAAATCAATTTTTAGGCAAAAAATCGGAAAAACAGCAAAATTCGGCGAAATGGGGCGCGCAGGGGCGACTGATGCCCGTCGGCACACGCAGGGTGTGTGGCGCCATTGCGCACACGCCCAGCGCGCTGCCGCAGACCGATACGCGCGACTTTTTTTTTTTAAATTTCTAAAAAAAACTATAATTTCAAAACATACATTTTTTGTCCCAAAATAATTTTAAAACACTTAAAATATATTTTTTTTAAAATACATTTTTATTTATTTCTAATAAATCAATTTGACAAGGAAATCATCACTTCTAATTTTCATTTTTTCCTATAAATAGTCACACTTAATTTCATCATTGGATAATCGTGATCTAGGCTGACTCGGGACCCGGTGTCTACAGTTGCTCCCAGTTTTGGGGAAACTAGTGCACTAGTGTCTAGGTGAGCCTAAACTCAGAAAAGGAAAAGAAGCGCATACCTGAGGCGGCTGTCTTTCCGGAGTGGATGATGTTGTTGTGGTGGTTGTCGCCAGTTTGTCGGCGCGTTGAAGCTGTAGTGCCGTGATCATGCTAACCCTTCGTGGAGTGGTAGTGCCGTCATCGTGCTAACCCTTCGATTTGATGAAGTGGTAGTGCCGTGGTCGTGCTAACCCTCGGTAGAGTGGTAGTGCCGCCATCGTGCTAACCCTTCGATTTGATGAAGTGGTAGTGCCGTGGTCATGCTAACCCTCCGTAGAGTGGTAGTGCCGCCATCGTGCTAACCCTTCGATTTGATGAAGTGGTAGTGCCGTGGTCGTGCTAACCCTCCGTAAAGTGGTAGTGCCGCCATCGTGCTAACCCTTCGATTTGGTGAAGTGGTAGTGCAGTGGTCCTGCTAACCCTCCGTAGAGTGATAGTGCCGCCATTGTGCTAACCCTTCTGTTTGATGAAGTGGTAGTGCCGTGGTCGTGCTAACCCTCCGTAGCGTGGTAGTGCCACCATCATGCTAACCCTTCGATTTGGTGAAGTGGTAGTGCCGTGGTTGTGCTAACCCTCCGTAGAGTGGTAGTGCCACCATCATGCTAACCCTTCTGATTTTGATGAAGTGGTAGTGCCATGGTCGCGCTAACCCTCCGTAGAGTGGTAGTGCCGCCATCGTGCTAACCCTTCTGATTTGATGAAGTGGTAGTGCCGTGGTCCTGCTAACCCTCCGTAGAGTGGTAGTGCCGCCATCATGCTAACCCTTCTGATTTGGTGAAGTGGTAGTGTCGTGGTCGTGCTAACCTTCAGTAGAATGGTAGTGCCACCATCGTGCTAACCCTTCGATTTGATGAAGTGGTAGTGCTATAGTCGTGCTAACCCTTCGTAGAGTGGTAGTGCCGCCATCGTGCTAACCCTTCTGATTTGGTGAAGTGGTAGTGCCGTGGTCGTGCTAACCTTCCGTAGAATGGTAGTGCCGCCATCGTGCTAACCCTTCGATTTGATAAAGTGGTGCTGTCTGTGAGCCCTTGGATTGATTATTCTTTGAGAAGTCTTTCGTTGAAGGTTGGATTGATGCTTAAACTGATGTTTGGAATCATGTTTTGACTGATGTCATTTTTGGTTGGTTGCCCCTGAGAGGTCTTTGGTTGATTGTTTGATTGGTGTTTGATCGGATATTTAGACTGATGTCGTCACTCGGCTATTGCCGTTGTCCGCATCGAGTCTCTCTTTTTGCAAAATTAGAAAATCAAATATGCAGGAAAAATAGTGAGCATGCACGTGAAATGCATGAGTAATGCAGGAATACAGGATAAGAATTCATCTTAGTGGACTTTGGAGATGATAGCCGGGCTAGCTGCAACTTGCGGTAGGATCGATGCCTTTTGGAATTGCCTTTGAATTTCATATCTTTGGAATTGTGAGGTTCTCATCTGATACCTGTAGTCATTTGTTTGAAGGCAGTGCGTCCCTTGTGGATTTTCACACTAGCTTTTCTTAGCTGGAAATGCGCTCTTTGCAGATTTTCACATAACCCTGTGCCTTATTTTTGCCTGGAATGGACCCAACCCAATCCAGCGGCTTTGCTTTTCTTTTTTTTAAGAGGACAAACTGCCTGTTTCCAGGTTTTCACTCTATCCTTTTGCCTAACATTTGCTTAGAGCGTCAATTATGGTTTTCACTCTAACGGCTTGTTTTTATTTATTTATTTTTTTTAAGACGACTTAAAGAATTAGAACTATTGCCAGGGCTTCCTCAGTATCTTGTCTTCAGCTTTCACTCCTAAGTACCACAGCCCCTGGACACAATTGCTTTCCCAAAATTATCATATTGTGGGTCAGAGACTACATCCTTGCTTCCATACGTGCCTGCGAAAGAAGGATACTTAACCTTGCGATAGATAATAAAACTCATTAGCTCAAGCATCTGGTCGGCGAGAGTAAAAACAAAGTATAGCCAGTTAGATTTTATACACTCAGTAATGAATGACATCCTTCTTTTTATAGAAGAACTAGGAAATGATGAGTTAAAACTGCAGTTGTCTTATGTATTTACAAAGATTGTGTGCATTTCGGTATTATTTCTCTATACATTATCACCATTTAACACGGATTCAGAGTGCAAATTTACATTTAACCTCAGAATGGATCTTGAAAGCATCAGACTCTTGTTTCCAATCTGCCCTCTCGGGGTTTCTTGATTGGATATTTTCTCTCGAGCCTCTAATTTTTGACCAGAGTGCCTTTTTTCGGTTTTCACCCTGACGAGGCGTCCAATTTTAGCAAGGCCGCCTTTTTTCAATTTTTGACCCGCGGGACATTTATTCTCTTCTTTTGATTTTTAGCCTTTACCATGGACCTTTTTGGATCTGTTGATCTGACTGCTTCGTTGAACTTGCTTCCTTTACTATATATCGAAACGTTGCTCCCTTGGATAACAACTTCTTAAGAATAAATAAGTCTTTATTCGCTGGCCTGAATTTACTTTCTTTCGTCTGAATACTTAGTCCTATTTGCCTGAATACCAAATCTCACTCTTTTCAGTGGGTGCTTTCTAATTTTCCTCCTGAATGATCAAGTAAAGTGTTTCTTGATAGGTCTGATTACGATAGTAATCCCATAATCTGTTTTGGTTCGTTGTGCTTGGCTGCTGCAAAACTGTTTCCTTAACTGCCCTAACATTGCCTGATGTGTTTAGCTGCTGTAGTGTCATTTCCATGCCTTTCCTTTAAGATTTGAGTGCTTCGATAGGTAGTGCCTTCACATTGAGGAATAAAGCGTGACACTTGTAGGGATTTTTAATTGCAGCCCCCCTGCATGGGTCTTCCTTCATAATCTTCTTGACTAGCATCTCAATTAGCTTTCCTCTCAGACCGCACATCCTCCACACTAATGAACTGGGTGGATAACTTGTGAATCAGTCTTTTGGTTCCGTTCAGTAGCCAAATAAAGCAACAAAGTGCAGGTATGTGTATACCAATGGGATTTGAACAAAACTTGCCCCCAGATAGCTTTCCCTTGTCCCATGTCGATAATCTATTTCCAAAATTTGTTTTTATTTTTTTTTGCTCCCCAATTTTTTTTAACAAGTTTCGTTCGAATCCCGAAGATTACACATACATACACTTTTCTTTTAACCATCGGGGATGCCATTAGTCAAACTAATCTGGCGTTACGTTTCAATAAGAAATTAGGTGTTGCCTCTGCTTGTGGATTTCCCCTTTTAACCATTTCTGCTCATTTCAGCTTAAGTTTTCTCAGCTTATGTGGCACATGCCCACGATTAGGATATGTTTGGCATAGCATGCTCGGCGGCCTCATAATCATCTTCTGACATGTCTTCACTAGTCCAGGAAAAAACTTTTTTATTATTTTTTTTCTTTATTCTCTCAAGTTTCAATCTCTCTTCAAGAGTCATAACAGATGCTATCAAGATTTTCTTTGGGTTCTCTAAAGTTTCGGGATTAAACGGAATAACATCAATTGAATAAATGTCAAACATAAATGTGCCATGATTATGCATAGTGAAATCACAAGAAACATCACACAAATAAACAAAAACACAAAAGCATTCCTTTCGTAAAAAGTAGAGTTAAAACATCATCATTAGATAGTTCCAACATAAATAGAGCATCTAAATAGCTAACATCCTTTCTTTCTTGCCAACACGAATGCTGCAGTCGATAGTTTATCATCAACCCCAGGAACCATTCTTCTCACTTCTTAGCTCCTCATCAATGAGATCCTGAATAAGCTTTTTCAGAATTCGGCACCTATTACAGTATGCTAATGGTATGCACAATACAAATCTCCTCGGTGACTGGGACGTCCTAGGCTCCTGGCGGGTTTTGCAGGCTTCGGCTGTAGCTTTCCCTTATTGATAAAATGGAAGAGGTGCTCAGATAAAGGCTTATCCCAGATGGTATAGCGACCTTCAGTAGTTCCCATGTTTGGAACCTTAGTGGTCCCAACATCCCTCATGTTGTTATCATCGAGACTAGAGCTTTCCTGATTATCACCCTTAATAACGTTGTCCCCTCCTTCAAGGGCCACCGGTTGCTTGCCAATAACAAGATCCTGTACTTGACATTTTGAGGTTTGGCCATCACTTCTCAGATATCTAGCATGCTGACGACACTTCCTATGCCCCCGATTTCTGGCTGGGTTGGCTAACCATGAGCGCAGGTCCCCCTCCCCTATTTGAGGAAAAGATCCGTCTATGCCAAAATAACCCTCTTGACCTGTTCTAACCATCGATGCTTCATTTGTCCCTTGAATGCCGGCACAGATGTCACACCTATCCGGTTGACCTCCATTCTCTAAGTCCATAAAGACTTTCTCCTAAACGGCTAGGGTAATTGCAAGTTTAGACTTTGTAATTTCCTCTTCGAGGACATCCATCCTTCTCGTCAGGCCCCGTGTCACTGCCAGAAGCCCATTCTCTGAAACATGCTCTTTGCCTTTTCGTTCGAGTGACATAGCAGCAAGTAATTCTTCTTCAGGCCCAGTTGGTGGTGGGTGTATTTCCTTAGTCGGATCATACTCTTTTTGCAACTTGGTAGGAGCAGTAGGCTGCTATTCAGTAGGTGGCGTCACAACAGTGACTAAATTCTCCATAACAGCCATGGTCTGACCTTTAAACTTTTCAACCCTCTGTTCTATCTCCTTTACTGTGCCATCCTCTCCCTTGGGTACTTCATTCATGACAGCCCATGGAATTACTTGTTCACCCTCTTCCTCTCCCATAATATCACCCTTCACATCAAGGGTCTTCTTTTGCTCAATAAGTGTCATTACTCTGAGCTCAATATCTAGCTGTTGTACTGTAGTGAACGCTATAGGAGCCTCTTCCCTAACAGGTGGTGACGCGTGCTGAACCCCGTAGGATGCCCTGAAGGCCCGCCTTTGGTGTGATCGAGAGAGGTTCATAAAACTTTGTAAGGTATTTACAAGTGCGTCTATTTCGAGCAATAAGGAGGTTTCATGGAGTCACCACCCAATAAAACATTGGGAAAGTTCGTCTTGCCTCAGTGAACCTAAGACGGCGCATCTTATCCATTTTGAGCAACCCAAAGGGGTCTTGGAGGCATTCACCCCAATAGAACATTGGAATGACCCTCTAACCCTATGGAGCCTAGGATTGTAAATTGAGTCTTTTGGTGGGAAACAAGAGGTGTCTTAGATATCCCATCCCAATGAAACACCGGAATGGTCCTCTCGCCTCGTTGAGCCCAAAGACCAGAGATGGTTCGGGACTTCTCATTTATTCATACCTTGGTTATTTTATAATTAAGTTTTGAATTTTAAGTTTTCATCCCTTTTCTCATACATTTCGATGTAATAATTAGAGCACAAGTTGGTCATCCAAGGAAAGCGGTAAATGAAAGCATAATTAAAATAAAGTACATAAAAATAAATTATAACAAAACTACGGACGAAATACAACCCCCATTGTAAAATAAATGTAAATCATGCATAAAATGAGTTATTTATCAAGAGCGAGGACATTGGTCCTCGCATGCATAATTAAATAAAATAATTTTGAAGTGATAATTTATTTGAATAAAAACTAGGACATTGGTCCCATTTTGTTAGAAAAATCCAATTTATTAATATAAAACTTTATGCGACTTTTCAATTAACGTGCATGAAAATAAATAAACTTATTACAAATTACATATTAAATAATAAAAGCAAATGAAATTAAAAAAATGCTAAAAATGCTGAAAATATAAGCTTCACCAAAATGGTGTCTCCAAACTTCCATGGGCTCCCACTCGGCATTGGAAAACTCACACATGAAAAATTAATGTTGAAATAAAAACACAAATAAAGATGATGTTAGTAATAAAAAATGAATCTAAACATGTAACATGTAAAAAATGAATTAAAATAAATAAAACAACATGTGCATAATGTATGACAAATTAATTAGATGGCATGATAAAATAACCAACTTAACATATTAACAATTTAACATGCATAAATAAAAACAATAAAATTTATCATGCATGAAAACATAAATAATAATAATAATGACGATGATGACAAAGATAAATTATAATAATAAACAAAACTAATAAAAATAATAATAATAGTAATAATGATAAGTAATAACTAATAATAATGATAACACTAATCACAATAATAATAACAAATAATAATGATAATAATAATGATAGTAATATCAAAGAATATAAACAATCCAATTAAATATGCAAGTAGTAGTAGTAGTAGTAATAATAATAATAATAATAATAATAATAATAATAATAATAATAATAATAATAATAATAATATGAATAATAATAATAATAATATGAACATGAACAATTAAATAAGAGATTAAGAAAAAGAAATATTGGTATGAACAATTAAATAAACAATAAGAATAAGAAATACAAATATGAACAATTAAATAAAAGAGAAATGATAATTATATGTACAGTTAAATAAAAGAGAAATGATAATGTGTACAATTAAACAAAAGATTGGGAATAAGAAATAATGATATGAACAATTAAATAAACATGCAAGAAATAAAAAGTAAAATAATAATAGATCTAAAAGAATTTACATGATAACTAACTAATTGTAAACAAAAATAAATTAAAAATTGAGTTAAAAGTGGAGCCAAGAAATGTTTACCCTCAAATTTGATGTGATGAATGAAGTTGGATGATAATTCCTTGCTTTGATTTAGAAAAATAAAAAATATATAATGAAATTATATCGCAAGAACAAATAATTGATTTATTTGTCTTATGGAAAAAATTATAATAAAGAAGTAAAAAATTCACAAGAATAAATAATTAATTTATTTGTCTCAAGAATTAAATTAAAAAAAAAATTAGAACACTTGGAGAATTTTTCTTGAAGAAGAAAAGAAAAAAATAAGAAGAAGAAGAAGAAGAAAACAATCTTTTTCTTAAGAAAAATCCCCCCCAAAATCCTCACTAAAAAAACCATTTTATAACTCCAAAATTCAGAATTTTTATTAAATTGAATTAAATAAATTTAATTCCAATAATTAGAAAAAACTCATGAATTTGAAGAGTTTGGAAAATAAAAGGTTTTTGCATTGAATTGAAAAAAAAATGAGGAAAAAATTAATTTTTAGGCCAAAAATCGGAAAAACAGCAAAAATCGGTGAAATGGGGCATGCAGGGGCGATCTACGCCCGTCGGCGTGCGCAGGGCGCGCCGTCGCGCGCGCGCGGGCATGCGCGCTGGGTGCTGCCGCAGCCCGACACTCGCTACTTTTTTTTAAATTTATAAAAAAAAACTATAATTTCATAATATACTTTTTTTGTCCCAAAATAATTTTAAAACACTTAAAATATATTTTTTTAAAATACATTTTTATTTATTTCTAATAAATCAATTTGACAAGGAAATCATTACTTCCAAGTTTCATTTTTGCCTATAAATAGGCACACTTAGTTTCATCATTGGGTAATCCTGATCTAGGCTGCCTCAGGACCCGGTGTCTACAAATATGATTCAATAACTTGAGCCTGCGAGTCAAGTAGTGGATAGATAGGCATGCCTATAGGGTCAAAGTGCTGCAGTCCAATGTGTTCAATGTGTCTGATTCTTTGGGAATCACAATGTGAAAACAATGTGTGTAATCCTTGCTGGATTCTATTACATGTGGAATGATATTATGTACTTGAGGGTACTAATGTGTAACTGAGACTTTAATGCGATTATAGTACCTCGGTGGTACCAATGCAAAACCCATTATCCACGTCTTTGAATTGCAGGCAATTTAGTAAATGGAATTGATAATAATATGTTCATTAAGTATGTTATGTACTGGAATTATGTGATTATGTTGAATAATTCTCCATGCTTATGGGTGCTAAAGAATTATGCCATGTATATCATAATACCTAAGTGTTATAATAACAAGCTAAGCATGATCTTTTACATGTAATGAATGATATTATTATTTGCATGTTGTTTTGGTTGTTATATTATATGTGTGTTGCCCACTAAGAGTTATCGATTAGCACGGGTTTACTCTAATCCGTGTAGGTACGGACGAGATGTGACTGAAGGACACACCCGCATCCAACTGTCAACATTAGGAAAGCTACTAGTGTAGGTTTTTGGGGTTTTTGTTGTGGAATTTCTGTATAATCCCTATACAAACTTTTTGTACAAGTATTACGTAATATGAGAATGCTAAAAATGTGTAAAGCTATTAACTAATACGCTAAGTTATATATGTTTATGTGTAATAAGTATGTGATTATAGTGAATGACCTAAAGGTGATTGGCGGGATATGCATGTGGATGATTTTGTAAGAAAAAGTTTTATTGTTCAAGTTTTAACTTGGATTAGAAAGCAAGCATGTGTGCGTTCTGTGTGTGTGTAACGACCGTTCCCTGGCTGCTTAACTGAGCTAATCCTGCAGTTCGGAAAGGGCGTCACATATTTGCTTCATATAACTTTGATATCATGCTCATATAAAATGCCAACAAGCTTGGCTAAAAGCCCCACAATTAACAACCTAAAATAAATTAGGGTTTCTTGCAAAAACAGGGTACCTGACGGTCACAACCAATTTGGTTGTCACCGTGACATACTGAGGTCTTCAAAACAGAATGCAAGCCAAGGTACCTCAAGGTGACGACCATTTTAGTAGTCACCGTGACATACCATGTACTCCCAAAATAGAATGTAAAATCAGGTATCTCACGGTCACAACCAGTTTGGTTGGCACCGTGAGATACATCACACTTCCGGCAGAATGCCAACTATGGCACGTCACGGTCACAACCAATATAGTTATCACCATGAGATACCATACTCAATCAGGCAGAATGGAGTTCCTACATACCTCACGGTGGCAATCTCCTTGGTTGTCACCGTGACCTATGCTAAAACACCAAAACACAGCTGTGCTCCTTGCCTCAATTCTCATATCAATTGCAAGACCTCAAAACCAATTCCCTTTTTGTCATTCAAGCCAACCCATTCTTTAACAACATAAAAACTAACACATACCTGATTTTCACTATGCCAATCTCATTCAGAATGCATATGATATAACACATACACAATCTCAATACTTAACATTCCATTCAAAATGTTATAAACACAACCCTAGTCTCATAACCTATTAACCTAATCAACTTTTTCTTTTACGTCATTAGGGATTCAGATTACCCATTTAGTTCATGCTTAATCAATTACACAAGCAAACACAAATCATGCCAATACACTCATAGGGTTAGTTCCCAAACCTCATCGCCTATGCTCCAAATGTTCACTGAGCACTTGTTTCTCCCATTTTTTTCCTTTCCCTTGTCTTTCTTTACTCCTTCCTCTACAAATACCATCCAATTTCCATAATTGGATACAATCATCAATTCCTTGCTTTCTCATTTCAATGATATAAGAAAGAGTAGAAGATGAAGACAAATCAATTACCAAACCAATTACCTTCCAAATTTTCAACCACTTAATCCTTATACCACAAAGCCAATAATCATAGAATCAATTTGATAATTGCTAATGAATCACATGGGAAAGAAAGAAATAGAATGAGCTGAATTGCAGAAAATGGAAATGGCTAGAAACATGCACTCAAGGTCCTTTCTCTCTCCTTAAATCAATATATATGCATGGAATGGTGGTGGTGGCATCACAATGAAGTGCCACACGGATTCCACCTCAAAATTCTGTCCCTTAATTAGTTTAGTTAATCCCTATTAGATATTAATTAATCCTCCATTATCTTAATCGTGTAAAATTTCAACTTAGTGACTAAACTTTCTTTCAGCTTCTCAATTAGGTCCTTCTTTTATTACAATCAAATCCTTCATCCACATTTGAGACACACACTCCCTTAGGTACTTCAATTAAGCCAATTAAAACTAGGGTACAGTCTCGGCCATTACAACTCACCCCTCTTAAAAAGAATTTCATCCACAAAATTCATACCTAAGTCAAATAAGTGAGGATGCTATTCCCGTATAGCAGATTCAAGCTACCATGTTGCCTCTTCTACACCATGGTGTTGCTAGAGCACCTTAACAAACGGAATTTGTTTATTTCGAAATTGCCTTACTTCCCTTGCCAGAATTGCCTTCGTTTTCTCATCATAAGAAAAAGCTGGCTGAACTTCCACATCTTGCACACGTAACACATGAGATTCATCCGATCGGTACCTCCTCAATATGGACACATAGAAAACATTATGGAGCTTAGCTAAAGTCGGAGGCAATGCCAACTGATAAGCCACTGAACCCACTCTATCTAACACTTCTTATGGTCCAATGAACCTCGGACTCAATTTCCCTTTCTTGCCAAATCTCAATACCTTCCTCCAAGGAGACAGTTTTAAAAATACTTTGCCACTTATTTTAAATTCAATATCCCTTCATTTCAAATTCGCATAAGACTTATGTCTGTCACTGGCTACTTTTAGTTGTTGCTGAATAAGCTTTGCATTCTCTTTTGTATCTCGTACCAATTCTAGCCCAACAATTCTATGTTCACCTAATTCTGTCTAGCAAACCGGCGTATGACATTTCCTTCCATAGAAGACTTCATATGGAGCCATGCCAACACTTGTCTGATAACTATTGTTATAAGCAAATTCCATGAGTGGAAGATACTTATCCCCACTCTTTGAAAAGTCTAGAACACATGCTCACATTAAGTCTTCTAATACTTGAATAACCCTTTCCGACTGCCCATCGGTCTGTTGATGAAATGCAGTACTGAAATTCAAATTCGTACCTAATGTAGCCTGTAAACTCTTCCAAAAATTAGAAGTAAACCCTAATTTCCATATACTAACGAATACAGTGTGACTCCTGTAGAGGTTATGACAGTCATTTCGTAACCCCAGAGTGCAAAAGGCAACTTATCCGCCCAATCTTTATAATTCTAAACCATTTTGGCCAGGATTCTCTTGACATTCTTATTAGCAGCTTCTACTGCCCCATTAGCTTACAGACGATAGGGAGAAAACTTGTGATGCTCAATACCATACTTCTGGAGTAACCTCTTTGTTTCTGCCATGAACTGGACCCCATTGTCAGATACCACATGGTGTGGGAGGCCATATCTACATATCAAGTTCTTCTCGACAAATTTTGCCATATCCCCGAGCATCAACCTTCTTTAAGGACTTGGCCTCTATCCACTTGGTGCAGTAGTCTATGGCAACTATGATATATCTATGCCCATTAGAGGCCGTGGGACGTATCTCTCCAATAATGTCTATCCCCCAAGTTGCGAACGGCCAAGGTGACGTCAAGCTATGCAATTCTGAAACAAACAAGTGCCTTAAGTCCGCATACTGTTGGCACAACTGACATTGCTTTACATACTTTGAACAATCCGAGTCCATGGTGAGCTAGTAGAACCCTTGTCTCATAATCTTTTTGGCCAGCGTTAAACCATTTATGTGGGCTCCGCATACGCCAACGTGAATTTCTTCCATCACCTTTTTAGCTTCTTTCTCATCCAAACACCTTAAGTGAATACCATTAGCCTGTCATTTGTACAACACCCCATCTATACAAATAAACTGAGTAGACAGCTTGTGAATCATCCTTTGATCCTTCTTAATGGCTTCCTCAGGGAAAGTTGCATTTTCTAGATAGTTCCTGATATATAGTACCACGGTTTACCATCTGCTACTTCTATTTCCATTACCGATTTGGACTCAAAGCTAGGCCTTTCAGAGCTAGAGATCAAAATCGGCTTCATGACTATCCCTTCTGGATTGTCCCATATGGATACCAAAGTTGCAAGCACGTCAGCTAACTGATTCTCATCTCTTGGAACAAAGTGGAATGTACACACTTCAAACTGATTGCTCAACTCCCTCAAGTGTTTGATATATGGCATCAACCTTTCTTCTTTAACGGCCCATTCAATCCGAATCTGATTAATCACCAGAGATGAATCTCCAAACACTTCCACATTCTTTGCATCTTGATCCTCTCGTGCCTTCTTACATAAGCCCAATTCTATGCCATAATAGGTCTATCCACTATTTTTGAATCAGCTGCACCTCTGGACTGGCCACCTCTGCCACGTCCTCTTCCTCTTTCTCTATTGACTAGAGGCAAATTAGAACCACCTCTACTATGCTCTTGCTGATTTCCAGTTACCTCATACGCCTTTGGACAATGAGCTAAGAAATGCTCAGTGCTTATCTTTTGCCATAGTGGGGACACTCATGCACTTCATTCTTGGTACCAGATGTACCTCTACCAAATCTAGATATAAAAGATGTCCCACGCTTCTTACCCCATGCTACTGAACTATACACAGATTCTGCCGGTGGTGCCATAAGAGAATCCCTTGATCTCTTGCCAACATTAGACCCACCTTGATTGGAATTCCTTTTCTGCATCCTTTCCCTTTGTACTCCCAAGGACCTCTCAGCTTATATTATAGCTTGAACTATCCAATAGTAACTTACATTCTGCTCAGTAGTCATCAATATCAATAATGCCTTAATTTCTTCAATCAGCCCTTCCTCGAATCGCTGACACCTAAACTCCTCAGTCAAAACATCCTGTGGTGCATATTTGCTCAATTAGCAGAATTCCTTCTCATATTCTGCTACAATCATTTTCCTCTCCCTCAAATTCAAGAATTACTTCCTGTTAGCCTCCTTATATGCCTTGGTCATAAACTTATTCCGGAAACCCCTTTCAAAGAATTCCCAGGTGATCGGATCTGGAAGCATCGGATGCTGCAGAACTAATTTCCACCAGTCGTATGCTGCACCCTGCAGTAGCGATACCACACACTCAACTTGTTGTTCCAAAGTGCATCTTATCTCTCCCAGAACTCTCTGCACCTTCTCTATCCAGTATTTCGCCTTTTCAGACTCATCCAGCCTTGTACTATGAAACTCTTCTGCCCATGCTTTCTTAAAGATTCTACTATAGCCTTGGGTGCCGTCATTCGATCCAGCACTCTCGCCATATCCTGCGATATCTTTAACAGGGCCTCCATTGGAACCATTGGAACCTCATTCCCAAAACTGACTGGCCTTGACTGACCAGACCCCATCACCTCTACTTCCCAGGGATTAACACTTTCGACTGTTTTCTTGTCTTGAGTTGTGATTAGGATCCATCGATCTACACAATTTAAATAAGGACATCCTCATTAGGTCAACATTATCAAACACATCTTAGCTACCTAGTTACCCAAAAAAGACTAAACCTGGGCTCTGATACCATAACTTGTAACACCCATTCCCAACCACTAGATTAGCTTTGTAATGCAGTCAGAATCGGCTGCTATGCAGACACACATGTATAAATTACTATCACAAATTCATGCCAACACTCTGAATAATAAAATTTCATCATCAAACATACATTCTCATGCATCACATATCATAAGTTCTCATGCTTTCCAACATACACACATACTTACATATATACAAGCATTCATTAAGTTTACAATACTTAGTTATAACAGCTTTACATATTTTTGAATACTACAAATATCTGATAAACTGGTACAAACACACTGTTAGAAACACCCAAAACCTACACTAAAGATGAAGCCCTAGTGTTGACTGTTGTTAACATGGATTTGTCCTTCCAAAATCACTTTGCGATTGAACCTACACGGATTAGAAAAGAAACCTATGCTAAGCAATAACACTTAATGGGGAATACATATATAGTATATATGCATAAACACAGCATTAATATATACATGCATCAATATTAAGATTCATGCCTAGGTCAACAAGTCTAAAGCATTTATATATCATTATATTCATAGCATTGTTACCAATCCACATTTTTATAGAGCATGCATTTGCTTGGCGTATACCTATTACTTAATCACATGTCTGAATAGCTTACATAGGTTTTGCATAAATTCATCAAGTATAAAGCATTCACACATATCAACTTAGCAGTAAGATTATCTCAATCTTTTATATTTAGGTCTGCCTGCAATTCAAAGATACGGATAACTGGTATCGCATTGGTACCCCTGAGGTACTATAATTTAATTTCAGCGTATCTGTGGATACACATATATGTATTTATATTCTAAGGTACAATAACTCAACAAGATCAATATTCCACATTTAAGAATCCAGCAAGGATTTATTTCACATTGTGATTCCAGAGGAATCGGATGCATTGGGCTGCTACACTTGACCCTATAGGCATGCCTATCTATCCACTACTTGACTCGCAAGCTAAAGTTGATTAATTTCATTATTGATTTCATAATTGTTAATTCTAATGGCATATATATAAACCAACACCAAGTTCTCCTCTTTGCATACTTATAAAGCATTAACAAATCCACATTACTTTTTTTTCAAATCACATAACTCTTAGACAACTTGTAATTAAATCATTAACTAACAAGTAATTGAATTCATTAATCATCTTATATATATGTATATTTGCTTCATATAACCTGGATATCATGCTCATATAAAATGCCAACAAGCTTGGTTAAAAGCCACGCAATTAACAATCCAAAATAAATTAGGGTTTCTTGCCAAAACAGGGTACCTCACTGTCACATCCAATTTGCTTGTCACCGTGACATACTGAGGTCTTCAAAAAAAAAAAATGCAAGCCAAGGTACCTCACAGTCACAACTATTTTTGTTGTCACCGTGACATACCATGCACTTCTAAAATAGAATGTAAAATGAGGTATCTCACGGTCACAACCAGTTTGGTTGTTACCGTGAGATACGTCACACTTCCGGCAGAATGCCAACTATGGCACCTCACAGTCACAACCAATTTGGTTGTCATCGTGACATACCATACTCAGTCAGGGAGAATGGAGTTCTTTCATACCTCATGGTGGCAATCTCCTTGGTTCTCACCGTGATCTATGCTAAAACACCAAAACACAGCTGTGTGCCTTGCCTTAATTCTCATACCAATTTCAAGACCTAAATACCAATTCCCTTTTTGTAATTCAAGCTAACCCATTCCTCAAAAATATAAAAACTAACACATCCCTAATTTCTGCTAAGCCAATCTCATTCAAAATGCATAAGATACAACACATACACAATCTCAATACTTAACATTCCATTCAAAATGTTATAAACACAACCCTAGTCTTATAACGTATTAACCTAATCAACTTATTCATTTACGTTATTAGGGATTCAGATTACCCATTTAGTTCATGCTTAATTAATTACACAACCAAGCACAAATCATGCCAATACACTCATAGGGTCAGTTCCCAAACCTCATCGCCTATACTCCAAACGTTCACTGAGCACATGTTTCTCCGATTTTTGCCTTTCCATTGTCTTTCTTTACTCCTTCCTCCATAAATACATTCCATTTTCCATAATTGGATACAATAATCAATTCCTTGCTTTCTTAATTCAATGATATAAGAAAGAGTAGAAGAAGAAGACAAATCAATTACTAAACCACTTACCTTCCAAATTTTCAACCACTTAATACTTAGACCACAAAGCTAATAATCATAAAATCAATTTAATAATTGCTAATGAATCACAAGGGAAAGAAAGAAATAGAAGGAGCTGAATGGCAGAAAATGGAAATGGCTGGAAACATGCACTCATGGTCCTTTCTCTCTCCTCAAATCAATATATATGCATGGAGTGGTGGTGGTGGCAGTACAATGAAGTGCCACACGGATTGCACCTCAAAATTCTATCCCTTAATTAGTTTAGTTAATGCCCATTAGATATTGATTAATCCTTCATTATCTTAGTACTGTAAAATTTCAACTTAGTGTAGACGCCGGGTCCTGAGACAGTCCAGATCAGAGTTACCCGATGAAGAAACTAAAGTCGGTTTTCGAATAAGGGATGAAAGTTGTGAGCATTCATTCTTCAGTTCTATAAGGATTGAAAGCTTTTCTGGGAAAACGGGGGTTTGAGGAGAGTCGAGAAAGTTAAAACCTTGGAATTTGAGATTTTGGTTGACCGATGGGCCAGCCGTCTGTCATTTACAAGCCCATCGCTCGTGCAAGAGGCCTGTCTCTTGTGTTAAGTGACCGGCTAACGGTCAAGGTGTAACAACCCAAATAGGGCCTGGTCGGAATTTGTGTGGTAAGTTGGTAAAGTGAGAGTATTTTCATAATTTGAGTAAGAGGAAAAAATTTGGATAATGAGAAATTATTTGTTAAAGAAGTAATAAATTAAGAGAAGAGGAAATAATAGTGTGTGCTTATAGTGTATGGTTGTAGGGTGTAAGTGGACTTAGGGCTTTTATTGTGTGGTTTGTGGTGCATGATGCCTTAGATGAAAGGGTTTTTAAGAAATAATATGGTGTGAGTGAGTTTTGGTGCATTGAAGACATTTGAGTAAGAAAGGCTTGTGTGTGTTTAGTGTATGGTGCCAAGAGTGGTTATGTTAAGATGGATTCATTGATTTTCTAGGATTGTGACAAGTGGCTTGGAGGTTAGTGAGCATTTAATGAAAAGTAAGAGAGAGGGAAGAGAAGGGCAGAAATTTGCCTAGCTTCCCGTGGAAGCTATCTCATTTCTCTCTTTTCTTCTTCATTTCCCGTTCTCCCCTCTCTCTTGCTTCCATTTTTCTGCTCCCATCTCTTTTCTCTTGAGTTTTCTTGGAATTTTGAGCTAAGTTCTTGAAGGATTGTAAGAGGTAAGTGGTTTGGAGTGCTTTGGGTATTTCTGTTCTTCTTTCTCCTTCTTTTTTTGGTTATGATTGTGGTTTTGGGTCTGATTTGAGTGTGTTGTGGCTGGGTTTTATGCAAGCATCGGAAGAGAGAAGGAAGAGCAAGGGCAAGGATAAAGTGGTTTCGTGAGGGGCTCGGTTTGAAGCTTCATTTCCAGGTATGGGAGCTGTGTTCTTGAGTGTTTATTTGGGAATGGGTTTGGAATGCATGCAAGTGATTGGGAGCTATGTGGTGGATTTTGTGTTTTCCCCTAATTTCCTCCTTGGATCGACTCTATGTTGTGATTGCATGTCATTTGTAATATTGGGTGTTTTATGAATGCATGTTTAAATTAAGTAGTGATTTATAGTGAAGTGAAAGTGATATAGTGAAATTAGTATGTGTGTTTTTGGAACATGATCATGCCATGTTAATGGATTTTGAGTTGGGTTGTGAGTGAATCTATAATGAATAGATGATGGACTATTGTTTAAAATGTGTTTATGTGGTCTTGGCAATGATGCGATGATGTGTTGGAGGCTTGAGGTAAGTGCTCGTGATAGTTGTTTGCATGTATGAGGTTAAGTGTGAAAAAGGTAGGAAAAGTGCAGAATTGGGCGAATCTGAGTTCTGTCGCGATTGCGACAGAAGGCGGACTTGGCCCCTTGTTCTTGAAGAGCCCTCTATCGCGATCGCGACGTTGTCACGAGCGCGACAGAGAGCTCGATAGCGGAACCCTCCGTGCGAGCGTGCTGTATAACGGACCTCGCGAGAAGGAAGGAATCGGTCCCTGTCGCGAGCGCGACAGAGCTCGGCTCCGTGAAATTCTACTGCGAGTGCTTCGTTGTGAGTAGGCCCCCTGGCATGACCTCACGAGGAAGTACCCCGTGCTCTTTCGCGAGCGCGACACTTATCGCGATCGCGACAGAGGCTCTTCCTGCTTGCCCTATTTTCTGAATGTGTTTCTTTTGTTCCACTTTGCACGGTTTCTCACTATTGCATGAAATATGTTTGTGCTTTTGACTCGGGATGTCAATGTACTAGTGTTGTAGGTAGGAATTTATTAATATTAGAATCTTGAATTGAATCTTGCTTTTGATTGTGTAATGTTGTGTGAGTCAATGTGTTGTCGAGCCTGAAGTGTCAAGGTATAGGATAATTAAGCATGCTTAAGAAGGGTTAGCATACAACTGTTCGGTCCGCCCCGTTTGGGCGAAGCGGTCAACCTCCGAGATGGTCATCTTCCGTGTAGTGATAAAATGTTTTGAGACTCCGGTCTCCCGCGCTACCTTCGGGTATTAAAGTGTTTTTGAGGCTTCGGTCTCCCGTGCCGTGTTCCCGTATCCTCCACCATTGATTTCAGGCCATTGTGTGAACTGTCTGGTATTGATTTAGTGAAGTGTTCTGATTATTGTGTGATTCTGAAGAGTGTAATGGTTTAGTGCTTTCTATTAATTATCTTGAATATATTTATTTATACCTCTGTACTCTAATGCATAATGAATTATGTATGTTAGTGCATGTTTTCTTGTATAGTGTTCTGTTGTGTTTGTTTCTCCCCACTAAGCGTTATCGCTTAGCATGGGCTTTTATCCCGTGCAGGTAGCGTGAAGGAGTTTTGGGAGTTGCTCGTGTCGCGCATCTGCAGGCTGGCCACATAGGAGTCGAGTTATTTATTTTTGTCTCCTCCTGTAATTCTTTTTGTATATGTATTCTTTTGTATAGTGGCTTATGTAAATTTTGTTAGGGATCTTTAATGTAATCCTTTGGTTATTGTGTTTAACTTTATATTTCGATTATATGATGATGTAAGTATTTATATTTTTGTTTTGTTTGTTTATTGAATGCCTCCGCTGTACGTTTTATCGCGTCGTGTAGCGTACCCGCCGGTGCCCTTCCAACGGGGGTGGCGGTCGGGGGTGTTACACAAGGTGGGGCCCATCGCTCATTTGAGCAGTGCCCATCGCTGAGTCCGAACGGCGCCCTCTGCTCGATCGAGCGATGCTCGCACGTGGTTGTGAAGCTACGTGTAAAGTTCTTTAATCAAATGACCGCCGCTGCCTTTCCTTCCGATGGCCGTCGGTAACCCAACGACACCCGTCGGTCGGTGAAAACCGCTGGCTAAATGTGAGAGAAAGTGGGAAGTTATTAAAAAGTAACTTCCAAGTACTGAAAATCTATAAATAGGAGGAAAATTTATGAAAAAAAGGGTTGGAAAAATTTTAGAAAAATTATTGGAAAAAGAGTTTTTAGAATTTCTTGCAAGTAATTCTGATTTTTCTTCAAAAAGTTTTTTTGTCAAATATTTTTCTTGAATTACACCATTTATCAAATATTTTCTTCAAAACACTTTTTTGCTAAATATTGTCTCCAATTATGCTATCTCAAGGAAACAAAATTCATTCGTTTTCATCAAACTAGCTAATTCAAATATTCAGTGTTGTAAAAACAAAATGAGAAAGAGAAAATAATTTCCTTCTCTTGGTTAACTTTTCAAAATAGATTTTTTACAATAAAAAATCTCCAAAAATTACAGTGTCGCTATCTGATTCTTGTAGAACTTGAGAAATCAAAATCTTGCAATGCCCACCTTCACGAAGGTAAAAATCCAAGGGTAAATATTTTGGATTATCTACTTTGAGTTTTAATTTTTTAGTAATTTTATGCATAAAAATACTCTTTTATACAAGTTAAAACAAAAAGAAAATTTTGGTTTTTGCATTTTTTTTTCTAGGAACAGAGGTGACCGATGGGTATATGAACCACCGACCCCATCGTTCTAACGAGCGACGGGTCATCGATGGTTGGCCTTATGCACATCTATCACGCCTAAGGACGCTCATCGGTCATGCGGTATGGGCCGTCCCTGGGCTGTTCTTCCGCACTCGATTTGTTTTCTTTTCTTTTTTATTTTAAGTTGATTTTCTCATGCAATTTATTTTTTTATTTTTCTCCTCATCATTTAATTTGATATGTTATTTTGGTTTCGTAATTTTACACTAACATATCTTTTATTTTGTGAGTTATTTTTATTATTGTTAACTTGTTTGGTGGATTTGGAGCCATCTTAATGTAAAAGCTATGACAAGGACCTAAAGGTCTCCTCCTGGGTTCATTTTCTAGACTGTCTTTTTTATTTTATTTTTATATGGTCATTTTGAATATTATTCTTTTATTCTGCTAATATAAAAATTGTTAAATATTTTTAATAATTAAATTGGGATCTTTGTGAAATGAGGACCAATGTCCTATTTTCAGCAAATAAAATTGACATTTAAAATTATTTTGTAATGAATATGCATGCAAGGACCAATGTCCTCACTCCTAATCCATATCTCGATTTATGTATGAATCGCTTGCAATTTACAACGGGGGTTGTATTTTTGCCCCTAGTTTTGTTGTAATTTATTTCGTGCTTGATTTTTAATTGAGCTTTATTTTTTGCTTTTCCTTGAATGGATAATTTGCGCTTTAATTTAAATGCATTAAATTAAATAAGAAATGGGATGAAATGATAAATTCAAAACTCAATTATAAATTTAACCAATGTATGAATAAATGGGAAGTTCTGAATCCACTCTGGTCCTAGGCTCAACGAGGTTAGAGGACCATCTCAATATTTTATTGGGATTGAGCCTACAAAATATCTCTTGTTGCCCACCAAAAGGCCCAACTTGCATAATCCTAGGCTCCATGAGGTTAGAGGATCATTCCAACGTTCTATTGGGATGAGGCCTCCAAAATATCTCTGGCCTACCCAAAATGGATATATATGCGTTGTCTT
Source organism: Excoecaria cochinchinensis (assembly GCA_947683425.1). NCBI lineage: Eukaryota > Viridiplantae > Streptophyta > Magnoliopsida > Malpighiales > Euphorbiaceae > Excoecaria > Excoecaria cochinchinensis. The sequence goes on from CANTUQ010000129.1 coordinate 2,356,714, forward strand.
AGGCTCACTAAGGCTAGACAACCTTTCCCAATGTTCTATTGGGTGGCGACTCCAAGAAACCTCCTTGTTGCCCAACATAGATGCACTTGTATTTTCCTACAAGTTTTCATAAACCTCTCCTAAAAGCCCAAAAAGAGGGCAGTTCGGGGCGACCCAAGGTTCGGCGCACGTCACAGTGGCGACTCCACTGGGGACAATACTCGAGACTTCGCTTCGAAAGTACATTGGTTAACATTTACAATTAAGTTTTAATTTAAAAATCTTATCCCTTTTCAAAATTGCATTATATTGCATTAGAGCCTTAGATTTATGCTAGTTTGGTCCCTCTTTTAACCCCGATGCATTCCCGAAGCACGACCTTATGTTCACTCAATGTAGGGAAGTGTTAGGGATAACACCAGCCCAAGCCTCGTACCTTATGGTATATAAAATGGAGACTCGACCTGCTGTTACGCTCGTGATGAGCTAGATCCGTTAGTAGGGACCATGCTTGGGTGGCCTTAAAGAAATATCACCTTTGACTAAAGCCCATGTAACGGTAATAGATACTTTCCCTAAGTGGTATGAACCTTAATACTATGCTTGCTGTGTGGATCATTATGTATTGGACGTACCCAGATATTTTGATTTGTCACCCGATCAAAGGCTTTCATGCCTTGATAGGTCCGTTAATCTATTCAAACTGCCTAAATACGTGATAATCATAACCCATATGCTTGCGCATTAGTTAAGAGAGGTTATGTTACCGGTTTTCCACCGTGCACCACATGCGCCCATCGGGTCCCCCGTTGACCCATGGGCCAATCCCACCTAGGAAAGAAACTATGACTTCGTGTGCGGGAGTAACAAGGTTTGAAGGACTTATGTGCTTGCATGTGATTTGTAGGTGTTGCATAATCACGATCATGCATTTTATATGCCATTCATGCATCATCCTAATGGGTGTGTTTTGCAGCCATCATGGATCGACCCATTCGGTCAAGAGGTCCCCGAGGGCGACTGCACAGAAATCCATTCTTTGAGCTGTCGAAAAGGGCTAGCAGGGCTTTGATTGCAGAAGAAGTGGGCCGAAGCTTTGAGGAGTTTGAGAATCGGATGATGGCTATGATGGCTACGTTGGGTCAGTAAGCTGTGCCACAAAACCCACCTCCTCTTCCCATGAGATAAAATGAATGGGAGAAGGATAGAGAAGATAGGTAGGAGGAAATTCATACACCACCTGTAGACCTGAGGGCAATGATATCTGGATCCTAAAGGAGAAATCTAGCCCAGAGATTAGATGATGATTGGGATGATGAGGAATCTAAAGAGCATATGTCTGAGAAAGGGAAAGCACCCCAAACTGAAGAAGCCATCTGGAAGAAGATGGAAGAAAAATTCGAAGCAATGACTAGGATGTTGATAAGGGGCTGAGGGATAAACCCCAAAGATAAAGAGTTAAAAGGGGAAGATCTGATCCCGATGAACTTTAAGATGCCGGATGTTCCGAAATTTGACGGTACTTCAGATCCTATTGCTCACATAAAATAGTACTCGTTGGTGATGAAGGGTACTACTTTGACAAAAAGGCAGAAGATTGAGTACTTTTGGCTGAGCTTGATTGGCCCAACAGTGGATTGGTATCATGGGCTTGACCACAGAACTAAAGAAGACTGGGATTTATTAATAGAAGAATTTTTGAGGTAGTATGACTGCAGTATGAGAATGGAGGTGACTTTAAAGGACCTAGAGTTATTGAAATAGAAGGGAGGCAAGTCTTTTCATGACTATCTGACCAGATGGAGAAATTGGGTGATGGAGATGAAGAGAAAACCAAATACTCAAGATCAGATATGGTTGTTCATTAAAAATGAGAGCCCGTATCTGAGAGAGGGGTTAAAGATGAAAGGACTAAGAGATTGGGAGTCCCTGAAAGACATTGCCATTGAAGCCGAAGGAGAGTATCTTGCTAGGAGAGCAAACAACGAGAATTATGCTAAGAAGGGCAGCAGCAGTCAGGGGACAAGTAGGTCGGCAGGCCCCTGTAGCAGTATAAGGAAGACAGTCAAGGTGTCAGCCACTAACACAGCTCCGAGGCATTTCTCCAATTTGGGAAGGTCTCCGTCATGGGTACTAAGAAGGCTGATAAGGAGGGTAAATTACAGCCTTTGCCACCCCGACCTACTAGGACTCAAGGTATATCGGGGCATAAAGATAATGAGTACTGTGCATACCATCAGCACACGGGGCATACAACTGATGAGTGCAAAGCTTTGAGGCATGCAATTCAAGATTTGATTGATTCAAAATAGATCACAGACCTAGAGAAGAGAGGGAATCAAAAGAAATTTGGGTATAATAATGTGCCCCCGCCGATATTCATGATCGAGTCCAGTCTGCCCGAGGATTGTGTATTGAGGGAACTATATGGCAATGATGTCAAGACTGCTGTCACGAGCCTCCATGAGGTGAGTGAAGAAGGGCTTCCCGCTGTAGTGATCGATTGCTGGTCCACTGATGACAGTGGAAGTGAAGATAATCTTGATGTATTTCCTGACCTGCGGGGTTCAGAGGATAAAAAGGAAGAAAAAAAGGAAAAGAAGAAGAAAGTAGGAGCGGTGAACCGGAGTGGAAGGGTAGCTCCAGAAGTAGAAAGGCCCCATGAACCGGTAGTGGGTCAAAAGGAAAAGGAGCCGGAGGATGATCCAATTATCAAGCAGTTGAAAAAGACGCCGGCTCAGATTTCAATTTGGGATCTTCTGAGGTAGTCTCCATCTCATAGACAGAGATTGGTGGAGGCTTTGTACAAGATAACCATGACCACAACTATCTCACCCACAGAGTTATTGGATGTAGTGAAAGGGGAGTAGGAGAGAATGTGTTGTTTATGAGCGCTGACTTGTCAGCAGAAGGCCGCAATCACAACTACCCTTTGTATATACGAGCACAAATCAATCAGAAGCACACAGCTTGTGTAATGGTGGATGACGGTTCATCAATTAATGTGTGCCCCCAAGTGGCCATGGCAGCCTTTGGAGTAACTGAAGATATGTTGGCTAAGTCAGATCTGACAATCACGGCTTATGATAATTCAAGAAGGCATGCCTTTGGGACATTTAAGCCTTTTAATGTGTTCCACGTTGCTGTGATTGATGGGGAGGAGCAGATAGAAGGAAACCCCCAAGTGCTAAACATGATAAAGAGGATGTCATTCCTCCCTGGCGCTAGACTAGGAAAGAACTCTCATGGGTCACCAACGACCATTACCACCAGAGGCCAGAAGGATAGAAGGGACCTCGGATATAAGGGTGCTTTGAAGAAGAGCCAGAAGCCGATGGGTGAAATCCCTCACATTAATAAGAGCTTTGTACCAGCAATTGTAGCATGTGCCTATGCAGGGGAGGTTGAGCCTTAGTGGGTTGATGGGAGAATTATACCAGGGTTTAAAGTCTTCAATGATGTCTATGACTAGGACATTGGATTAATCAAGCCAGCAGAGGGCTTTTGGCATGAAGAAATCATGACCATTAATACAGTTTGGGACTGAGAAGAGCCCAAAGTAGTTATCACTGAGAGAATGATGGCCACCCAGCTAAAGGGGAAGGTGTAGATTGAGGAGGTTATATAGGGGGTCGCCGAAGAGCCTCCAAAGTGTCAGAATGATGCAGGACCGTCAGCTGCAGTAGATGCACCGGGGGAGGAGGAGGAAGAAAATAGCTCAGATTTTCTTTTTACTCCAGAACTTTTTGATAATGTTAATGAGAATTTCAATTTTATTAATAAAGTGAATGATTTCGCTTACTTGTGTGATGTTTCTAATGATTTCATTATGCGTAATCATGATCATAATCCATCTATATTTGACATTGATTCGACTGATGCTACTCCATTTAATCTTGGAACCTCAAAAAACCCGAAAGAAATCTTGATAGCATCTGATGTAACTCTTGAAGAGCGAGGAAAATTTGAGAGAATATTAAGAAAACACGAAAAAATCTTTGCCTGGACCTACGAAGATATGCTAGGAGTTGATCGAGAAGTCGCAGAACATGCCATCCCTACGTATCTAGACCATAAGCCTATTAAACAGAAGCTGAGGAGGCTCAGGCCGGAATGGGCGGATAAGGTAAAGGAGGAAATTCACAAGCAAATTTAGGCCAAATTTCTGATTGAGGTGCAGTACCCAACTTGGTTGGCCAATGTTGTCCCTGTATTTAAGAAGAATGGCAAGGTAAGGGTATGTGTGGACTATCGAGATCTGAATAAGGCTTGCTCGAAGGATGACTTTCCTTTGCCTCATATAGATGTGTTGGTAGATAGTGCCGCCGCTTGTATGATGTATAGCTTTGTGGATGGTTATGCAGGTTACAATCAGATTCTAAATAAAATAGTCAACCGAATTAAAATAGCTTTCATCACCGAGTGGGGGACATTTGCTTACAGAGTAATGTCTTACGGTTTAAAGAACGCAGGTGCAACCTACCAAAGAATGGCAACAAGGATTTTAGATGACTTGATCCACAAGGAAGTGGAAGTGTATATGGACGACATGATGATCAAGTCGGCCACCAGAAAAGGTCATTTTAAAGCCTTAGAATAGTTCTTCCACAGGATTGGAAAGTACAATCTGTGATTAAACCATAAGAAGTGTATCTTCGGAGTCACCTCAGGGAAACTTCTAGGACATGTAGTTAGCTAAAGAGGAATTGAGATTGACCTGGATAAGGTTAAGGCCATTAGGGAGATGCTGGTACCCAAGAAGGAAAAGGATGTCAGAAGCTTTCTAGGCAAATTGCAATATGTCAGTAGGTTTGTTGCTAAGCTTACTTCGATCTATGAACTGATTTTCAAATTGCTTAGAAAAGACAATCCGGTAGTCTGGAATGAAGACTGTCAGAAGGCTTTTGACACTATCAGGAAATATCTGCTGAATCCACCAGTGTTGAGACCGCCATAATATGCAAGCCGTTGATCCTATATTTAGCTATAGAGGATGGTTTTGTAGGTGCCATGATGGCTCAGGAAGATGAATTTGGAGTGGAGTTCGCTATTTATTATCTCAGCAAGAAGTTACTTGCTTATGAGATCAAGTATGCAGAAGTAGAGAGGATTAGCCTTGCGGTAATTTGGGCTTCTAAGAAACTGAGGCACTATTTTCACTCCTACAAGGTGTAGGCAGTAGCAAAACAGAATCCCTTAAGATACTTGCAGGAAGCTCCGTCCTTACTTGAAAAAATAGGTAGGTGGTTATTGCTATTATAGGAATTTGATGTGGAGTATATTACTCGGAAGACCATTAAGGGTCGTGCGGTAGCGAAATTCTTAGCAGAACACCATTTCCAAGGAGACTCATATGAGTTCAATTTCCCTGACGTGGAAGTGGAAGCTATTACAGTTCAGGGTTGGCAATTGCATTTTGATGGAGCCATAAATAGCAAGGGGGCGGGAGTAGGAATTATTTTGACGATCCCGGATGGTAAAAAACTCCCATTGGCTAAAATGTTAAGATACAAAGCCACCAACAATGAAGCCAAGTATGAAGCACGTACTTTTGGTTTGGAAACGTTAATAGCTTTGGAGGCAAAGAATGTGGAAGTGTTTGGAGATTCATCTCTGGTGATTAATCAGATTCGGATTGAATGGGCCGTTAAAGAAGAAAGGTTGATGCCATATATCAAACACTTGAGGGAGTTGAGCAATCAGTTTGAAGTGTGTACATTCCACTTTGTTCCAAGAGATGAGAATCAGTTAGCTGACGTGCTTGCAACTTTGGTATCCATATGGGACAATCCAGAAGGGATAGTCATGAAGCCGATTTTGATCTCTAGCTCTGAAAGGCCTAGCTTTGAGTCCAAATCGGTAATGGAAATAGAAGTAGCAGATGGTAAACCGTGGTACTATATATCAGGAACTATCTAGAAAATGCAACTTTCCCTGAGGAAGCCATTAAGAAGGATCAAAGGATGATTCACAAGCTGTCTACTCAGTTTATTTGTATAGATGGGGTGTTGTACAAATGACAGGCTAATGGTATTCACTTAAGGTGTTTGGATGAGAAAGAAGCTAAAAAGGTGATGGAAGAAATTCACGTTGGCGTATGCGGAGCCCACATAAATGGTTTAACGCTGGCCAAAAAGATTATGAGACAAGGGTTCTACTAGCTCACCATGGACTCGGATTGTTCAAAGTATGTAAAGCAATGTCAGTTGTGCCAACAGTATGCGGACTTAAGGCACTTGTTTGTTTCAGAATTGCATAGCTTGACGTCACCTTGGCCGTTCGCAGCTTGGGGGATAGACATTATTGGAGAGATACGTCCCACGGCCTCTAATGGGCATAGATATATCATAGTTGCCATAGACTACTGCACCAAGTGGATAGAGGCCAAGTCCTTAAAGAAGGTTGATGCTCGGGGATATGGCAAAATTTGTCGAGAAGAACTTGATATGTAGATATGGCCTCCCACACCATGTGGTATCTGACAATGGGGTCCAGTTCATGGCAGAAACAAAGAGGTTACTCCAGAAGTATGGTATTGAGCATCACAAGTTTTCTCCCTATCGTCTGTAAGCTAATGGGGCAGTAGAAGCTGCTAATAAGAATGTCAAGAGAATCCTGGCCAAAATGGTTTAGAATTATAAAGATTGGGCGGATAAGTTGCCTTTTGCACTCTGGGGTTACGAAATGACTGTCATAACCTCTACAGGAGTCACACTGTATTCGTTAGCAGGAAAATGGAAATTCAGAATACCAAGCAAACACTTAGTAAATTCCACTTTAGAGTAATTCTTACTCAAACAAGTTTCAAAGGAAGAAAATACAATCAAATTTCTGATGTGTGTGTGCAAAGACCAAAACCAATGTTTTAATATTTTTCAAAACTTAAAACTTTCAGCATCAATCAATCAAGAGCAGATTAAATCAGTACATAAATGTACTTCTGGTTTCTCACTTGAAACTCTAGAAACACCATATGCCTCTCCTTTAGTACCGGAACCCGAAGGTCATCTCTACTGAACAAATTAAAACATAAACATGATCATTAGGTCTTAAGCAGGTTGTAGTGTACGGTTCAATCGGTGATGGCTAACAAGAAAAGTTTAGGAAATCAAATGAAGATTCAGCCACTCTACCAACTAACACTGCTACCCAATAAAAAAATTTTCCATCACGTGCTTCCACTTCAACAACAATTTCCAAGGCTTAGCTATTTTCCCAAATATGACAAATTTTTATCACAAGAGAAATAATACGATACAATTTCTTTCTCAATCCCTATTATACCCCAATATTGTCTTCTAAGAGAGGATACCCCACACTTGAATTTTGCTATACTCAGAAAGAATATATATATATATATATATATATATATATATATATATATATATATATATATATATATATATTTTATTTTTTATTTTTTTATTTTTTATTTTTTTATTTTTTTATTTTTTTATTTTTTTATTTTTATATTTTTTATTTTTTTTTGATGTAGAGAGAATTGTACTTAGTGGGATACTTATATCCTCTATTTTCTTGCAACTTACTTGTCAAGCAATATCCCAAAATTCTTTAATTTTTCTTACCCACTTATTTAATACTAAACACCCTATTTCAACTTTCAATGTCTTCCCAACCCAATCCTAGAGTGGCCAATTCTTAGAAGGGATTGGCAAAAGCATTTAAGTTAAATGGCATATTAAGTGTGTAACAAGAAAAATTTCAGAGTACGCTTTTAGCATACCAATTCAGCTCAATGGGGCTAGCAATGGAGAATTAATTCAATAGGTGAGAAAAAGTTTATTTTAAGTAGATACTCAAAAGAATTAATGCCTAAATCATGTCAACATTTATGCCTTAATTGTTATATCGTTTCGAAGGGCAATGAGGAAGGTTCTAGCGTTCTAAGAATTTTCTGATCAAAAGATTTCATGCTGGTTTTTCTTTACTTGTAAAAGCTGGCCTAAGTGCACAATTCATAGAAATTGCAATTGTATATTTCTACTTTGAAAATTGTTAAGAAAAATAACTTTAAGACAGAATCTTACTCTCTTGCAGACTAAGTGCTCTGAATGACCTTTTACAGATTAACAATTGAGCTGGAATAACAACTTAAAAATTTGTTAAGCTAAGCATGAGTCAAATTGATGAGCTCAAATCACAAAATACAACTTTAAACAACAAACTAAAGAAACCATTATCAAAAAGCAGAAAATATAACTTGTAAAATATAAAGGCAAAAGAAATAATAATATTAAGCTTTGATAAAATTTAAACTTACTCAAAAGAAATAATAAAATTAAACTTACTAAAGTACTGCAGGGTTAGTCACATCCAAGTTACAAAAAATAGCTACCCCACACTTAAAAGCTTGCTGTCCCCAGCAAATACGTCAGTCAAACAAAAATAATGAAAGTAACAAAATAAAAGATCAGAGAACTCCCAGAAAATCAGTCCTGTGAAGGTGGTGGTGGTGGAAAGCGGTCCATCATCGTTCTAAAAAAATGCTCCTGCTCCTACCGAGCAAGGGCTATGGAGTGCTCTATCTTGGAGAAACTCAGTGACTGTGAGAGTAATTACTGCTCCTGCACAGCTAAACGGTGCAAAATCTGATCTTGTCCAGTCTGTAGTGCCCCTAACTGGGCAGTAATATGCTCTAGGTCAAGAACTGCCCCAGCGGCAGCAGGCTCAGCACCAGCAGCTGCTCCTCCAGCCGCCTCTTGCTCCTCCTCAGACTCATCGGCTTCTTCTACTGGCAATTGCACACGGCCCCTCTCTACAAGCCTCAAGTACTCGTCCCGATTAGATAGCCTGACCTGATGCTGGAAGTGGTGGTCGTCTACTATGATTCTGAGGTTTTTAAGCATCTTAAAGTCTATCAAAGTGCTCTCACCTAATTCATCTCCCAAGGGAATGTGGCCGACTCTTTTGGCCAACACAGTCACAATCCATCCAATAGATATTTTCTTTACTTTCTTGGGATTGCCCTGGAGGTCTTCAAACTTTTTCAGCAAATAGTAGGCTCCATTTAGCCTTACCTGTTGGACCATACAGTAGAGAAATAGTGCCTTTGATTGGTTCACTACACCTGCTGCCTCAATATGTCCATAGAATGAAAGTGAGAAAAACCTGTGTAAAATTCGTAGTGCATGATCACTCAAATGATGGGCTTTGGACTGCCCAGCCACATATCTGGTGGCGGTGATGGGGTCTCTGATTGCTGCCCATATGGCTTACTTGTCCAAATCAGTTATATACCGAGCACCATCAACTGGGAATCCAAGTGCCTCCGCAAAATCATAAAAGGGCATAGTATACTTCGTCTGATTCAGCCAAAAAATTACCTCACCAATATCTTCTTCGTCATCTGTATCAATCTTGCATGTTACTGTGGCAAGGAAATCTCTAGTCAACTTTGGATATACTTTCTCCTTCATTGTGAAAAAATCTGTCCACCCGATCCCAGCGATCAACTCATCAATTTCATCTCTAACATTCAGCTTCCCTAAAGAAGTGAAGTCTAAAAAAGTGGAGGGAACATAGGTTGCAGCAGTGAAGTCCTTGTATGCTTGACGGCATCGAGTAGGTACCCAAGAAGGTACCAAATCGCCTCTCCCTTGAGAAGATGACGCTTGACTGGTTCTGGGTCGTTTAGGGGCCACTGTATGAACATTTGAAAACAAATTAGAGTAGGAAAACAATGTGACTACCAGCAAGTATAAGCGACTTAATTAAAAAGACAATGCTAGCATAATACAATTGAACATAAAATTCAGCTAGCTCTTAATGCACCTTCACTCTATCTCAAGCAGCACTTAAAATAGAAGGCCATCACATTCCCTACTTGTACAATCGTCACTCATGATTATGGAGTTTGCAAAATTTGATTCAACTTGCTAGGATGGATGAATTGTATGATATAACCAAGACAAAAGAATCTCAACAATGCATACTAATTGTTTCTGACCAATAACATAAAAATTGTTCATTCAGACAGTCTATCAAACACTTGGTGGGCAGAAATTTTGACAAATCCAATACACTAAATTCAGTAATTCCTAACCCCAACATGAATCACAGGGTATCAAGAACCCACAATCACACAATGAAAACACAAAAACCACATTATTCAGCAAACAAAGATATGAATTTCGTTCATTCAAGTATTTTATCAAACACTTGGTAGGCATGAATTTTGTTGCACACAACATGCAAAATTGATGAAATCACTACCCCCATTTTCTCAATCAGCAACAACATTTCACACAGAAATAACCAATCCACTCTTTAATTCCAGAAAGAAGGAGCAAGACAGCAAAATTTAAAAAAAAACCTAAAAAAACTAATGAGAACAGAATACAAAAGATCCAACAAAAAGAAAGAACAGAAAATAAAAGATAAAACTTACTTGAATTTGATGCTAATTATGCAGAATTTACGCTTGATGGACAAATTCACCCAAGAAAATGGAAGACGACTTACTGATGTGAGGAAAGGAACGAAAAAGATAGAGGGAGGGCGAGAGAGATATGCGAGAGGGAAAATGGGATTTGTTGATGGGTTTTAAAACTAAAGTTAACTGGCAGTTACAATTTTATAACCTAAAAATTTTTTACCTTACACGGCGGTGAGAGATTTCCTCACCGCCGTGTAAATCGCGACTGGGCTCTTTTTTTTTTTTTTTTTCAGGAATAAGAATTTCACACGACGGTGAGAGATATCCTCACCGCCGTGTAAAACTCCACTGGAACCAATTATTTCGATAATTAAATTGTCACACGGCGGTGAGGGATTTCTTCACCGCCGTGTAACCTGAAATTTTCTGCCACAATTTTGCAGAATTTTCTTCCCAAATTTCTTTCCACACATTCTGCACCCTTCCTCAACACAAATTCAACATGAAATGACAATGACATTGATTGATGTAAATGACTAAAAATACACACATCGATAACAAAAATAGCAAGGTTTAGGAATTTATTTAGTTCTGATTTTTAAGTCTCAGCTAGACTTTCACGTACCTCATTCTTCGTCCAATAAAATAGCCACTGCTGCACCTTCAGCGTGGTTTTCAAAATAAGGTTTTAGACGATGACCATTTACCTTAAATTCCGTGGTCCCAGGTTGCTTCCTGATGGTAACAGTTCTGAACTTTTCGACCGCCACGACTTCAAAAGGACCCGTCCACCTTGATTTTAATTTTCCAGGGAACAATCGCAACCTGCTGTCATATAACAAAACTTTCATTCCTGGAACAAATTATTTTCTTACTATCCTTCGATCATGCCACTTTTTTGTGTTGCTCTTGTAGTTCTCAGCATGATTATATGCCCAAAATCTAAACTCCTCCAATTCATTCAGCTGTAGGGACCTGCATTTTCCTGCACCTTCAAGATCAAAGTTCAAAAATTTTATAGCCCAATATGCCTTATGTTCTAACTCGATCGGAAGATGACATGACTTTCCAAACATCAGCCTAAATGGGGACATTCCAATGGGTGTCTTAAAAGCTGTTCTATAAGCCCAAAGAGCGTCATCTAGCTTAAGGGACCAATCCTTCCTAGATACACTGACTGTTTTCTCTAAAATGGCTTTCAACTCTCTATTGGATACCTCAACTTGTCCATTTGCCTGAGCATGATAAGGGGTTGTAACCTTATGTCTAACACCAAACTTTTTCAATAAAGCCTTAAATTGATGGTTCATAAAATGTTTACCACCGTCACTAATTATTGCTCTCGGGGTTCCATATCGAGTAAATATATTCTTCCTCAAAAATTTAAGCACAACTTTGGCATCACAGGTTTTAGTGGCCACAGCCTCTACCCACTTACTTACGTAATCAACGGCCACTAAAATATATTCACAACCATAGGAAACCGGAAAGGGTCCCATGAAGTCAATTCCCCATACATCAAAAAGCTCTACCTCAAGCATATTGGTCAAAGGCATCTCATCTCGCTTTGATATATTCCCTACTCTCTCGCATCTATCACAAGCTTTCATAGAAGATTGAACGTCTTTAAACATTTTAGGCCAATAGAACCCAGAAGATAAAATTTTCATTACCGTTCTGTTTGGTCCATGATGTCCACCAGCTTCTCCACTATGACAGGTTGTGATAATCTCACCCTTCTCCTCATCTGGAATACATCTTCTCAGCACTTGATCTGCACACAAACGAAATAGATAAGGATCATCCCAAATATAATGCTTTGCATCGACCTTCAACTTCTTTTTCTGCTGCCATGTGAAATCCTTTGGCATAAATCCCCCTGCGAGAAAATTAGCTAAATTAGCAAACCAAGGAACAGAAATCTCATTTTCAAACAAAGCACAAATATGTTCATCAGGGAATAAATCTGAAATCTCCCCTTTCTCAATGTGAGCATTTTCCAGTCTTGACAAATGGTCTGCTACAAAGTTTTCTGCTCCCTTCTTATCTTTAATTTACAGGTTGAATTCTTGCAGTAGAAGTACCCATCTGATCAGTCTTGGTTTGGATTCCTTCTTTGCAAATAGGTGTCTCAAGGTAGCATGGTCAGACCACACCACAATTCTTGCTCCCAGCAAATATGGCCTGAATTTTTCGAATGCATACACGATTGCAAGAAGTTCCTTCTCCGTTGTGGTGTAGTTCATTTGAGCTCCTGTCAAAATGTGACTTGCATAATAAACCGCACAAAATACCTTCTCTCTTCGCTGCCCAAGTACTGCACCAACTGCAAAATCACTAGCATCACACATTAATTCAAAAGGCAAATTCCAATCCGGAGAAATAATCATCGGGGCTGAAATGAGCCTCTGTTTCAAAGTCTGAAAAGCCAGCATACATTCATCGTCAAAATTAAAAGGAGCATCTTTCATCAACAAATTGGATAAAGGTTTGGCAATTTTTGAAAAATCTTTGATAAACCGGCGGTAAAATCCTGCATGTCCCAAGAAACTTCTAATGCCTTTCACACTAGTTGGGGGTGGTAACTTTTCTATCACCTCTACCTTGGCCTTGTCAACCTCTATCCCCTTCTCAGAAATTTTGTGCCCAAGCACAATGCCTTCCCTTACCATGAAATGTCATTTTTCCCAATTCAGCACCAAGTTGGTCTCCTTACACCTTTCTAACACCAAATCTAACTGCCTAAGGCAGCTCTCAAAATCACTCCTATAAATGGTAAAATCGTCCATGAACACCTCCATAAATTTCTCTATGAAGTCATGAAAAATTGCCATCATACACCGCTGAAATGTAGCTGGTGCGTTGCACAGCCCGAAGGGCATTCTCCTGTATACAAAGGTGCCATAAGGACAAGTAAATGTGATCTTTTCTTGATCTTCTGGAGCTATGGGAATTTGCATGTAACCTGAATATCCATCTAAAAAACAATAGAATCCATTTCCTGCCAATCTTTCCAACATTTGGTCAATAAAAGGTAAAGGAAAATGATCCTTTCTGGTTGCATTATTTAACCTCCTATAGTCTATGCACACTCTCCACCCTGTCACTGTGCGTGTGGGAATTAATTCATTTTTTTCATTGGCTACAACAGTCATCCCTCCTTTCTTTGGTACACATTGAACTGGACTTATCCAATTGCTATCATAAATGGGATAGATAATACCTACATCAAGGAGCTTGAGTACCTCCTTTTTCAACACTTCTTGCATTGCTGGATTTAGTCGCCTTTGGGGTTGCACCACCGGTTTGAAATCAGTTTCCATAGGTATCCGGTGTGTACAATAGCTGGGACTGATTCCTTTTAAATCTGAAGTTGACCAGCCAATTGCTCCTTTATGCTTCTTGAGTACTTCAATAAGCATTTCTTCTTCCAAACCTGTCAATAAAGATGAAATAATTACTGGTTTTGCATTATCTTCTAAAAATATATATTTTAAATGTGAAGGAAGAGGGTTAAGTTCAGAATGTGTATCCCCCTTTCTTAGGTTCAGTCCTTCTTCCTGTGTGTTTTCTTCTTCACTTTCTTGCTCCACAGCTGCAATCACTTCCTCATCTTCAACTTTTTCATTCTCCAAAGAATGCAGTAAATCCTCATTCACCGGATCAGCTTCTAACATTTCCTCTTGCATTTCTTCTATACACTTGTCTATTGTATCCACAAAGTAAGCAGATTCTTCTATATTATCTGATGGATACCTTTGAGCTTTGTTCATATCAATAACTAATTTTTCATCATTGAATCTCAGGGTAACGGTTTGCCCATGCACATCAATCAAAGCTTTTGCTGTGTTTAAAAATGGTCTCCCCACAATAAGTGGTACTTTCCTATCCTCTTCCATTTCCATCACCACAAACTCTACTGGAAAAATAAACTTCCCCACTTTCACTAACAGGTCCTCTATCACTCCCTTGGGTCGCCTCACCGACCTATCCGCAAGTTGGAGTCTCATTCCCGTCTCCTTAAGATCACCAAGATTCAGCTTCCTGCAAATAGAATAAGGCATTAGATTTATGCTTGCACCTAAATCACACAAAGCATTACCATAAAAATTTTCACCAATAGCACAAGGTACAGTGAAGCTACCTGGATCTTCCAATTTCTTAGGGATCTTGTTCATGATTATAGCACTACAATTTTCTGTTAGTTGAACAGTTCCATGCCCTTCTAATTTCTTTTTATTAGAGCATAGTTCTTTCATAAATTTAGCATAGTTGGGCATATGAGCTAAAGCTTCAGCAAATGGTAAATTAATTTGTAATTTTTTAAACATTTCTATAAACCTAGCTTTTTGCTCATTTTTCTTTTCCTATCTAGCAACTGCAGGAAATGGCAGTCTATTTATATCGATATCCTCTACCCTTGGATTCACTATACTTTTACCTTTATCCTTTTTAGGAGCATTTTCATTCATTTCTAAATTAGAGTTAGAATTACTTATAGCCCGTGTTGGCTCCTCCTTTTTTGATGAAGAATTTTTTCCTTGATCTTCTCTTTGTGCAACATCCTTTCCACTTCGCAGTGTAATTGCTTTTGCTTCCTCTTTTGGATTTCGATCCACATTTGATGGAAATGTTCCTGGCTGCCTTTGGGATACAGAATTTGCAAGCTGACCCAACTGAGTTTCCAGATTTCTCATAGAAGCATCTTGGTTTCGGTTCCACTGCTCTTGGGATTTCCACCTAGCTTCTTGATTTGTCATGAATTGCTGCTGACTATTTATGAAGCTAGCCACCATATCCTCAAGGTTTGGCTTCTTCTCTTGCATAGGTGGCCTAGGTGGGTATCCTGGTGGATGGTATGATTGAGCTTGTGGTTGATTGAAGTTTTGTCCATGGTTGTGATGGGGTGGATATGGCATTTGGTATTGGTTGGATGTTTGGGGTTGGTATGAATGTCCTTGATTGTGCTGAGTACTTTGGTTGAAAGGGGGTCTTGCTGGTGGATGAGAGGATGAAGCATTCTGATTTCCATCTTTCCAAGAAACATTCGGGTGATTTCTCTAGCCCGGGTTATATGAGTTACTATAAGGGTCACTCCTTTGATAATCCCCTACAGCATTAACATTTCCCATTGCTGCGCTCTCTTGAGCATATTGCCCACTTTCATACCACTCATCTTCTTGAGAAACAGAGGCTACATTTTTCACCCTTAAGTTTTTCATCTCGTTCTGCATTGACTCCACCTGTGCCCTCAGCATTGACACTTCATCTACACTATGTGTTCCTTGTCGCTTTGAGACTGATCTAGGATTAGCCCACTGAGCGTCATTTGCTGCCATTTCATCCAGCAGCTGAAATGCTTCTTCTGGTATTCTATTCATAAAAGAA
The DNA here is from genome assembly GCA_947683425.1 of Excoecaria cochinchinensis. Lineage (NCBI taxonomy): Eukaryota > Viridiplantae > Streptophyta > Magnoliopsida > Malpighiales > Euphorbiaceae > Excoecaria > Excoecaria cochinchinensis. The sequence continues at coordinate 2,372,477 of CANTUQ010000129.1, forward strand.
CCTCCTGATGATGCATCCAGCAAAGATTTTGTTTCTAGTGAAATACCAGAATAAAATTGTTGCATCAGATGGTAAATTGGTATTTCATGATGCAGACAGCTTCTTAACAATCTTCTGAATCTTTCCCAAGCCTCATAAAAAGGCTCATCACTCAATTGGCTAAATTGAAAAATGCTATTGCGAATATTTGCTGTTTTTGTAGGTGGGAAAAATCTCATCAGAAACCTTTCTTGCAATTGATCCCAAGATGTAATTGATTGTCTTGGTAACATTTGCAACCACTCTCTTGCCTTTCCAATCAAGGTGAAAGGAAATAGTTTCAGTCTTACAGCATCAGGTGTCACTCCTGGAATTTGCACTGTGTCACTAATCTCCAAAAATAAATCCAGGTGTTGTGCAGGATCTTCCACTTCTGATCCAGAAAATTGATTTCTTTGCACCATGTTGATAGTTGCTGGTTTCAGTTCAAATTGTACTCCTCTTGGAAGCACAATTGTCCTATGGTCTTCAGTCCATCTTAGCACAGCATAGTCCCTTATCGTTCGCTGCCTAGGGACTTCTCCTCCATAATTTCTTGGTACCTCTTCTTGTCCCCTTGGCACTTGTTCATTCTCGGGAGGAAATTCATCAACAGGCGGGTTGTTCTCCATGACGGTTTCTCTGTTGGCTCTCCTGCGTTGATGCAATGTCCTCTCGATTTCAGGATCGTAGGGTGCTAATGGTCCTTGTCTAACTCTGCTCATACACCACAACTACCTGAAAAGAATAAAAATAATAAAATCAGAAAAATGAAAACACATACAAATAAAAATTAAAACTTACTGACAACGCCATTCCCCGGCAATGGCGCCAAAAACTTGACGCGACCTCAACAAGTGTACTGAATCGGCAAGTAATATAGTGGAATATAATTAAGACCACAAGTTATCGAACCCAAGGGACTGTGTTGTGCAAGTGTTTGACAATTAAATGTATGCTAAAGAATTCCCAATTATTTTGATGTGGTGATTGTTTAACTCAGAAAAATCAATAATCTAACTGATGATATTAATGTCTAAGAATATTAACGATTTAATAATACAACAACTTTATAAAATAACTAAGAGATCTTGCTAAGGAATACCCATTCTCCCCAATAATATCATGTGAATACTTAATTCAACAAATTCATATACAATCAGTGAATAACCTAGCCTATACCATAGCTTGCCTTTCGGATCCAGCTTCTCTAAAACATGCACTTACCAATCCGGATTCAGCACATAAATTATTATTACAGATCTTAAAGTTCTAAGTTAAATAATCCTACCATTCTGGATTCAGATATCAAACTCATTTATCTTCCACCATTCTGAACCTATTGAAATAAACATTCACAGTTTTTAACTACCAATTCGGATTCATCAAATCAATGAAAGTTGATTAAAATAGAACATAACATATGTATGTATTTATGGGCTGATTGCAATCCAAGTTTATCTTGGTAGATCTCCCCTTAACTTGCATTCAAACCAACAACGACAGATAATTTCAGAGAAGATAAAACTGAAGTATATTTGTATGTATTTATGAACTGATTACAATTAAAGTTTATCTTGGTAGATCTCCCCTTAACTTGTACTCTATTCAACAACAACAAATAAAATCAGAGAAAATACAACTGAGTATATGCATAATACAATCCATACAAAATATTCACATGATTTACTGGGGATTTAAGGCATCCCTTAACAAGAATTAAAATTACTCACTCATACTTGAATTAAAGACTGAATTAAATAGAGAGAAATTGATATTACCCATTTGAATCTGAAAATGAAAATCTTACAGTAAACCAAACGATGTTCTTCAATTGAATCAGCTATTCCAACTTCCAAATTAAATTACAGAATTGAAATCTCCCTTTTAAGAATTTCCAGATCAGAAATCTCAGAGTTTATTTTCTTGAACCAAAAACTAAAACTCTCTCCCCCCACTTAGCATTCCAGAATCGTCCCCTTTTAAGCTAGTTTTCCCCCAAAAAATGAAAGTCAAAAGTCTATTCGGTGGCCTCCAAATCTGATTTTTCCAGGATTTAATTCACACAACAGATCTTAAAAGTTACACGGCGGTGATAGATATCCTCACCGCCGTGTAAATGTCCCAGGATATATTTTTATTCTGAAATTTTGAGGTTACACGGCGGTGAGGAAATTCTTCACCGCCGTGTAAATGTTCTAGGTCTGCTTAATAAATTCTTTGACTTCGCTTCACACGGCGGTGAGGATATCTTCACTGTCGTGTAAATGTTCCAGGTCTGCTTACTTGATTTTTCCTCATGATTCTGGCATCCCGTCTCACACGGCGGTGAGAGATATCCTCACCGCCGTGTAAGCTACCTAATTTTTCCAAAAACAACATAAATCTCCATTTAGTGCACCAACTAACATCAAATGACATTTTATCAAAAATTAACACAAATAACAGCTTTTAGGCTAAGAAATAATCTCTAAATTCACATCAAAACATTATTTAATTTAAACTTATCAGTAAACACTGCATGGTAAACGATGTGCATGCATAAATTCACAATGTACATGTATACGATGAAAGCATGAGTACAACCTATGGCACAGTATGGGGATGAATGTTTATGATATATGGTACATGTGAACATGGTATAATGTAGACATGATAGAGATATGTATGCAAGATGATGACGTGATGTAGAATGAAGATGATCTGGCATGAAAATGTGCGCCAATGAGTTCGAGGAGTGGCAAAACTCATATATATAGAAGTGCAAAGCATATACAGATAATGCACATGAGATGGGGCACAACATGAGAATGGCTGTGTACAGTGAGCGGAGTATGCGTGCAATACGAGGTATGCAATGAAAGTGTCTGCACGAAATAAATAGCGTTCACAAAGTATGCGCATTTACATGGTATGAGCATGCAAGACATGCATTGGTATATACAATGACTAACATGCAAGATGAAGAAATTATATGTACATGGCATAATTCACGTATGATAGTACATGTTCATGATATGGTGTACAATGTGAAAAATGCAAGGTATTTTCTGTGTTTGATGTCTAGTCTAATGAAATATGCTAATGTGTGCACACTATGACATGCAGCAGTATGTATATGTTCCAGGGCACAATGTTAATGTACATGTGTAATGTGAGCATACGGATATGTACATGCTATGACACATGGTGAATGCATTTTTTTGATTTGATTTTTTTTTTATGCATGTCATGGTGGTAGTATGCCTGGGTGTGCTATAATGCATGATGAAATCATAAGAGATATAACACAGGTAAGCCAAAATATTCATCATATTAGTGAAATCAAAATGTCATTACTAAATAGTTCAAAAAAAAAAAGAACATTCTAAACAGCTAATCAACTTCTGCTCCTGCCAACACAGCTACCGCTGCTGATGGTCTATCCTCATCCTTGAAAACCATTTTGCCTTTCCACCTAGGTGCTTAATCTATCTTATTCCTTCCCTCCCGCTTCTCTGGGTCGGAGATCTTGTTGGAATCAATCAGATCTTGGATAACGTGTCTTAAGGCTTTGCAATAATCTGTAGTATGCCCGGTGTGCTGGTGGTAGGCACAATATTCATCTTCCTTATGACCGGGTTGTCCTTGGCTTCTAGCAGGCCTAGCTGACAATGGCTGCAATACCCCCTCCTTTATCAACCTCTCAAGAATCCAAGACAAAGATCTGTCCAAATTTGAAAAATGCCTTTGCCTCACTTCCGTCGTTGGTGTTCCTACCGTCTTTCCTTTTTCTGGGGTCTGACACCAGTTCTTGGATGCAATCTTTCAGGTGACGACAGTAGTCTGTTCTATTCCCAGTGTATTGGTGATACGCACAATACCGGTCTGTTCCGCGCCTAGGCTTTCCCTGACTTGGGGCAGGCCCAGCTGACAAGGGTTGCAACTTTCCTTTCTTAATAAGACGGGTGAAGTGCCAAGACAATGGCTTACCCAAGACAGTGAGGTGGGATCGGGCTACTCCAGTGGCTAAAATTTATGTAGCATTGACATTTACCTTACTGTTGTCGAGACTTCCTGAGGTTTCACCTTTTAGAATATAAGTGACTGCAAGGTCCTCATCCTCTTCAGGCATAATGTCATGTTCTAAAGTAAGCCTTCTATTTCGTCCTTGCTCATCTGGTGAATCCAGTGACCTCTCACTTTTGGTCCCAGAAGGAATGGAAGATACTGCAGCAGTTGCTGTATGAGCCTCCTCAGTAGTGGCTGGCTTCACTTGGTTAAGAGATGCTGCCATAAGCTGAGATTGGAGAACCAATGCCATGGCATCCATTCTTACTTTAATGACAACCAATAATCTTTCTTCCAGCTCTTCAAACCTTCTATCCATCTCTTGGGCAATCAGGGCACGAGCCTCTTCATTCAGTTGTGAAGGGTCAGCCATTCCTAATATCTTTTGACACTCTAGTGAGGATATTAACTCTTTGTTAATCAATGTAAACTCTGACCGCTCTTCGAACGACTACCGGAGTCTCTAAACCACCCAAGCACGTGATCTACAGTGGCTGAAAAACAAAGGGTTACAATGATGCATGAATAATGCGCAATGCATGGTCATGTTGTGCAACAAATAATCTATAGCATCTGAAAGAGATTACAATGATACATTGAAACATATGAAAAACTATACACCGGATGATATGTACACGTAATAATTTTATGCACAGGAAAAGATGTATATATATGGGAAATGATAAAAAAGTTATGTGTATGAATGACATGAACATACAATACATCAATAATAACCACATGCAAGCAGTAAATCCTTCCAACCTTATTGCCCCCTCACACGAGGTCGTGCGGTCTCTTTCCTAGGCGGGATTAGCCCATGGATTAACAGGAAACCCAATAGGCACATATGGTGCACGGTGAAAAACCGGCAGTATAACTTCTCTTAAATAATGCACAAGCGCATGGGTTATGATCATTATGTATTTAGACAGTCCGAATAAATTGACACGGACCTATCGGGGCATGAAAGCCTTTGATTAAGTGATCAGTCAAATTATCTGGATTTGTCCAATACATATTGATCCATGTAACAAGCAATGTATTATGGTTCATACCACCTAGGGAAAGTATCTATTGCCATTACATGGGCTTTGGTCATGGGTGATGAAATTTTAGGGCTACCCAAGCATGATCCCTACCGACGGGTCTAGCTCATCACGAGCGTAACCACCGATCGAGTCACCATTTGATATACCATTTAGGTACGAGGCTTGGGCTGGTGATTATCCTTAACACTTCCCCAAATTGAGTGAAAATGGGGTCGTGCTTCAGGAACGCACCGGGGCTAAAAGAGGGACCAAACTAGCATATTCTAAGGCTCTAATGATATGCGAATGCAAATTTAAGAGAAAGCAAATTTATGAATTAAATTTTAATCATAAATATTAAACGAGGTATTTTCAAATTGAAATCTCGAACCATAAACGTCCCCAGTGGAGTCGCCACTGTGACGCACGCCGGATCCCCGCGGCCGCCCATGGGACCGCCTGCACGTGGGCGATCGGGGCATTTATGGGTCCGTTGACAGCTTGCGATAAATCGCAAGTGCGTCTATGTTGGGCAACAAGGAGGTATCATGGAGTCGCCACCCAATAGAACATTGGGAAAGTTACTCTCGCCTCGGAGAGCCTAAGACTGCGCTTGGTATCCATTTTGGGCAAGCTAGAGGGGTCTTGGAAGGTAAACCTCTCGCCCTAAGGAGCCTAGGATTAGCGCTAAAGTCTCGTGGCACAAAAAGGTATCTTGGAGGGTAGACCTCTAGCCTCTTTGAGCCCAAAGACCAGAATTGGGTTCGGAATTTCTCATCTATTTTTACCTCGATTATTTTATGAGCAAATTTTAATATCATTAATTCGCTCTCTCTCCACATGATGCAATCAATCGAAGATGCATTCATTCATATTCGAAAAGCCATAAATGATCAAATAAATAGTGAAAGCAATAAATTACAATAATACAAGGAGCGGAATACAACTCCCGTTTATAAAGAGTGCAATACATGCATAAAACGGGTTATTCATTTAGATGGGAACGTTGGTTCCCAAATATTCATTTTACAAAAAGGTATAGAATTCTCAAATCGGTTTAGATCTTTTAGTTTGGTATGAAAACGAGGACATTGGTCCAGTTTTGTTAATAAATATTCGATTTAGTATGAAACATTTGTGTGGTGGTTCTTTTTAAGAGCGGTCGAAAATCATTTTATTATTACAGACCATAAATACATAAAATGATTAAAATAGTAATTACATATTTTTCGAATAAATAAATAAATGCATCCTAATTTACCTGTTCCGCCCATACTTCTTAGAAAAATCACATGCCTCTCGCATTGCAGTCAAAATAGAGAAATGATATTTGTTAATCGTGAATAAATAAATACTTAAATAAATAAATAAATAAATGAATGATTGAATAAAGTATTAAATTAAATGATAAGTAAATGAATAAATAATTGAATAAATAATTGAATGAAATAAATTGAGAGTTAATGAATATAAAAGCACAAATGACAATCAAAATGATTGATGCCAATAAAAATAATAGTGCTAATAATAATATCATAAAATAATGATGAATAATAAATAAACATAAAATGATGATAGTAATTATGAATGGATAAAATAATGATAATAATAATAATAATAGCAATAGCATAAAATTAATATTAGTAAAATAAATAATATAAAAACAGAAAACCAAATAAGAATAAATAAATATAATAATTATAATATTAACAATAATAATAATAGTAATGTGACGCGCGCCGGATCCCGAGCGCCGCCCCTTTCGGACCGCCCGCATGTGGGCGATCGGGGCATTTGCGGGTCCGTTGACAGCTTGCGATGAATCGCAAGTGCGTCTATGTTGAGCAACACGGAGGTTTCATGGAGTCGCCACCCAATAGGACATTGGGAAAGTTTCTCTCGCCTCGGAGAGCCTAAGACTGCGCTTGGTATCCATTTTGGGCCAGCCAGAGGGATCATGGAAAGTGAACTCCTCACCCTAAGGAGCCTAGGATTAGCGCTAAAGCCTCGTGACTCAAGAAGTATCTTGAAGGATGACCTCTAACCTCTTGAGCCCAAAGACCAGAGCTGGGTCCGGGATTTCTCATCTATTTCTACCTCAATTATTTTATGATCAAATTTTAATATCATTAATTCGCTCTCTCTCCACACTATGCAGTTTGATTAAAAGGTGCATTTATTCACATCTTGAAAGCGATAAATGATCAAATAGATAATGAAAGCAATAGATTACAATAATACAAGGAGCGGAATACAACTCCCTTTCGTAAATGTGCGGATCATGCATAAATCGGGGCATTGCTTATTTTGAGGACTTTGGTTCTCGCATGCATCATTATTAAAATTGGAGATTTTTGTTTATGATGATTTTATTAGATAGAAATAGGGCATTGGACCCTTGTTTTTTTGTAAACCTCATTTTATTAAATATAAAAACATTGAGTCATTTTTGTACATCAACGGGATATGAAAGGAGTACATCCATATACATAAGATAATCAATGAAAGAAATAAAACAAGAGGATTAGGAAACTAAACTGGACGAGATCCTCCAAATATGGTAGATAGCCGCTCAAGCTCGGGATAATCCAGGAGAATCAAAATACACTCATAAAAAGTTAAGAGATGTCAATATACGCAAAATCCATATGTGGAAAGCCAAAAGGACTTGAAAAAGATGAAAAATGATTTAAAAAAAAGAGGGAGACAGAGCCCACCGACGGCCTTCCTTAGCTGACCGACGGGCGTCGGTTAAGGTAACCGAGGTGTCCGTTTGTCATTCAAGGAGGAGCGTCTGTAGGGGAGTGACCGACGGGCGTCGGTGATAAAGATAACCCGTCGGTCACTTCTGTCTCCGAAAAACAGAATGGAGAGAGACCTTTTCAAAGTCAAGAAAAGTGGCTTTTATCCCAAAAGGAGATAGGAGTGTCAAGATAAAAGAAAGTAATGACAGATATTCAGAAAAATTCTAGAAAGTAAGAAACAAATATGAGATGAAATGGAGAAAGGATCCGGGATATTTACCCTCAGATAATAGCTTCGGGTGAGATTCTTGTGTCGGTTAGAGCCCCGCGCGTTCCACGAGAAGCAAAGATGAAAGATTAAAGAGAGAAAATGAGATATTTCTTCTTCAATCCCTCAGAAAATCGATTTTGGAGCCAAAATCTAAAGAAAACTAATTAGCTTTTAGTTCCTTTTGACTGATTCGATCCTCGGTTAAATAGATTTCCTTAGAAAATGTGTTTTGTTGGAAGAGAGAGAAAATTTGCTTGAAATTGGGCAGAGTTTCCTCTTTTGAAAATTTTTCCAACTCTTTTCAAATGAAAAATCGGAGCTTTTATAGCCAGACACGACCGACGGGAGTCGGTGTATGGGTGCGAGCGTCGGAAGAATCCTTCTGACACAAGGATTTGTCCGACGGCCCTGCCACATCCACAGACGGGCGTCGGAAGGGTTGCGTGCTCCGGGAAACCAGGCGGCATTCTGACAGGGGCGGTGATTTTCCGACGGGCGTCGGAAAATACCACGAGCCGTCGGTGACTCGAAGCGACGGCCGACTTCACAGACGGGCTGGCCGTCTGTGGAGGACAAAAAGTCTTTTGACTCGAAAAAACCTCTGTTTTCTCCCCCTCTGCCCAGGAATTGTAAAAAGCCTCACTTCTCATGGAACGCGGGACTAAAACCTCCAAATCCAGCCCCTCATATAGGCTCGAACATTGATTTCATCACAGGGTAACCTCTGATCCGGACCGCTCCGGGACACAGTGCTTACAGTTGCCCCCAGTTTTGGGGAAACTAGTGCACAAGCGCCTAGATAAGCCAAAACTCAGAGAAAGGTCGGAAAGGAAGCATACCTGTGACGGCTTCTCACCCTCCGTGCCTTCTGCCAGGTGGAGCTTGTCTCGATCCGCTCGGCGATGCGAAGATATTTCCATCGGCCTTATCTCGACCGGTAGGTACTTGGTGGGATGCGGCATGCTTTGGCTACAACCCAGGTTTGAAGTGCGGTACGCTTTGACCGCAGCTTCGATCTGGTGAAGTGCAGTATGCTTTGCCCACGGCTTCGATCTGGTGAGATGCAGCATGCTCTGGCTACAGTCTCGATCTGGTGAGATGCAGCATGCTCTGGCTACAGTCTCGATCTGGTGAGATGCAGCATGCTCTGGCTACAGTCTCGATCTTGTGAGATGAGGAAACCCCGCCGGGTTCCTCGTTCCAAAAGAGGCCTTTTTAATCGATATCTATGTTCGGGCCGGTATTCCTCTGTACCTGTGTGACAAAAGACTTTGTTAGCTCGTGCTTGAGTGGTCATCTTTCATCCTGTCTATTGATGGAGCGATTTTGCCTTATTTGCTATGCCATGTTTCATCTTTTATTCATTTTTTCTTATTGAGATGTTATTGATCATCATCATTCATCATTTCATTTTTTTTTGTTTTGTTATATTGTCATTTTTATCGACACATAAGTAAATATGAGAACATACACCTTCTGTGATGTGATTAAACAATTAATAATCGAATGATCATGCAATAATGAAGCAAAAGTTTTCACTAGAAATGTCATTTTTGTATAGTGCATATACAAAATATAAATATTCAAAAGATAAAAAAAATAACTCCCTGAAGATCAGAGAGGTGTGTAGTCTGAGGGCGCATCGGGATCCTCGTCATCCGATATATGCACGGTCCCTGGCGGAGGTGGATGTGGACGTGCCGGAGGCGGTGGTGGACCTGTGGAGGGTCCTGCCTCGTGATCATGGGCCCGCCTGAAACGGATCTGAGAGTAACCATCCAAGAAGGGCTGGGTACAGGTGCTCATAAACCCTAAAGTCTCATAAATCTTGTCTCCCAACTTCTTGAAGGCTTGGCTCAACTGAATGGTTTGCTCGCTGGCGGCCTTTCTCCTCTGCTCCAGGCTCTGCTCCGTCTGCTCCCTAAACTCCCTCATGGTCTGAGAAAGAGGGGGGAGAATCCCCTCCATTGCCTGGACGCGGGATCTCAGAGAGTTAAGTGACTCATTAATCATCTATAGGGTCATATCGACCCTCTGAGACGCCTGGTCCTGTGACGTCCTCAAATCATGAGCGAGCTGCTGCCTCAACTCCCTCTGCCCCTGAGCAATCTGCTCAATCATCCTCATTTTCTCCCCTCTAAAAGCCTCCAGGACCCGAGCCTGCTCATCCCTAAAGGAATCCATGGCCCGAGTCTGCTCCCGAGTCGCGTGCTCAATGTAGCCCACCTGCTCCCGAGCTAAACGCTCCACCGACTGGGACTGCTCCTGAATGGCAGCCTGCTGGCGGTCCAACCTCTCGTGGATAGCCCTGTCCCTCTTATCCTGTCGCCGCTCTAAGGCTGTAAACATGGAGGTGAGGAGCTGAGAGAAGTCCAGCTGCACAGGCTGCTGCGGCGCTGGCTCTGGTGGTGGTACCGAGGAGGTGGATGCCCCTGGGTTGCCTCGGGAGTACGGATGGTATCTCTCGGAGGGCTCATGGATAGACCTCTGTACCCTAGCGCTCGGTGATGGGACTAGCGTCGGTGCTCTGGACGCCGGCGAAGCGGCGAAGAGGTCGTCCATCGTGATCTCAAAGTCGAAGTCCGAGGGGGTCCTAGGTGGCTCCTGCTACTGTGGTGGAGGCACCGTCTGCGGCTGAGGAGGCTGATGCTCCGGCTGAGGCTGGGGCCCTGGCTGAGGCTCGGGCTGTGGAGGCTGCTCCTCCGGGTGTTCCGGGTGATCAGGATCCGCACCCAAGGGTGGAAGCGAGAACAGCTGCCGGGTCTCATGGATGGTCAACACCCTGTAGGCCTCCGCCTTGTCACACCCCAACCTATACCAAGGAGACTTCCATACAGATTGGAGGGAGAAGGCTCCCTGGATAGATAGGAGTGTCACACCCCACTAGTACAAACATGCAAACATTACATAAATAGAGCGACATATCAGAGATAATTAAAATCTTTAATACAGAGAAGAATGATACTGAACAAAATGTATACTTTATTAATATACCAAAAGAAGGTCTTTACATATTACATCAGATTACAAAAAGAACCAATTTACAAAAGCCCAAGATACACTGTTCCAAAGGGCTATCAAAATAATACATCTATTACAAAAAGAAAGGAAAGCCTATACTATAAAACACCCCATCTCTAGTTGCGTTGGCCTTCCCGATGCGACACGCCCAGAACACGCGTACCAAAACCTTCCACACTTGCACGGATAAACACCCGTGCTAAGCGAAATCGCTTAGTGGGGAAAACACAAAATGCATAACTGCCACTCACAGTGACGATGACAGAAAGCATATGATAACAATACAATTATGGGCATGTAATCATACATAGTTAATTCAGATATTGGCATTCACATTCAAGAATTCTTGTACAAAACACAATGACACCTGCTTAATCACAATGAGTGGATAACGAGTACATATAGATACTTGAGAGTATCGATATCGTCACATATACATATAGATACCCGAAGGTATCGAATCATTCTTTTTATTTTGTTTCCAAATTGTTATTACGTGGAATCTTAAGAAAGATTCAGACAGAGGGATCGCGAGGATCCAATCGTGGGACCTGATCAGGGTCCAAAGTCGTACATATAGCTGCAGCGGCACAAAACCCTATTAGGCATGCCTAACTATCCACTTATCCGACATTAGCAGGTTATGCAAAATCTTATCACATTTACATATATATTATTCGTGCAAAAAGATAATCAAAGCTTAATGAAAACTGCATGCAAAAGAAATTAAGTCATTAAGCAAAAAGGAAAAGAAATCAAGTTTGGAAGTCACGCCTGTCGCGCTCGCGACAGAGACCAAAACACAACTACCCGCCGAGTCTCGCGGTCGCGAGAGAATCTCGCGCTCGCGAGAGGGCGAAGGCGCCACTCTCTGTCGCGCTCGCGACAGAAGGTAACTGTCCAAGTCCATCGCGCTCACGACCACCGCGCGCTCGCGACAGAGGAGAGTCCTGCAACCACTCGGAGATTGAGCGCTCTATCACGCTCGCGACGTATGTCGCGCTCGCGACAGAGAGTTCTCTCGAGATCTCAGCACGACACTTCTCGCGCCGGCGCGAGGGCCGAAACCTCCGCACTCTGTCGCGCTCGCGACAGTGTCGCGATCGCGACAGACACGGGTTTTTCAGCTCTTACGCCCAAATTCTGCAGAAAACCTACACAAATCACATTCAAACTTCCAAAATTGATTCCAAACCTCAAAATTAAGCAACGCAAGCATTCACAACTCATAACATAAATAAAAACCCAGCTTTAACACCATTTATCTCAATTAAATCAAGTCAATTACATGTCCAATTCTAAGAAATTCCAAAACAGCAATTATAACATCAATTACAAATATTCATATAGTTTCTCACAATTCCTTCAACAATATTCATTCTTTCACATCACATATCACACTAATTTCCATTCAAGCTATAATAACACCACTCATAAACCCAATCAAAGAAAAACCACAATTATCAAACTCAAATCATGAATACACAATAAAGATGAACATTCCCAAACCTTCTCTCCTTAGCTCCTATTCGCGAGCTCCGCTCCCGCTAGCAATTCCTTTCCCTTTATCAGGTCTAGGAGTCTCCTCTGAACCACAAACCCATAACAATCAAGATCAATTTTACAACTACCCAAACATACATATATAATTATAAAACCTAGAGAAGAGGAAGAAGAAGAATCTAAAACACCCATAACCCCAACTCACCTTTAAGCTTCCAAAATCCACAAGCTAATCAACTCTAATTACTCAATTAAGGAAGAGGGAGCAAGATTATGTAAAGAAAAGGAAGAACAAAGGAGAAGGAAGAAGAAGAAGGAAATGGCGTGAAAAGGAGGAGGGGAACGGGAAATCAAGGGAAAGGCTGCCCTTTTCTCTCTCTTCACCAACCCAATAAATGCCCACTTATCCCCTTTGCCACTTGTCAATCTCTCCTTAAGACACTTGTCCCCACATCACACCCTACTCCCATACTTTACTATACACATTAACTTATCCTTTGCTCATATCCTAGTCCCATACACTAATATGTACACTAATCTTTCTCTTATTCACACTTAAATTAAATAAATAAACCAATTTAACACACACATGCAACACATAGACATATACACATACAGACACGGATAGGCTCAAACTACTGGGGTGGTTTTGGGGTGTTACAATACTCCCCCACTTAACAGAATTTCGTCCTTGAAATTCTTACCTACTTCAAACAACTGAGGGTATTGCAATCTCATAGCTTCTTCTGGTTCCCATGTAGCTTCTTCAATACCGTGATGCTGCCATAAAATTTTGACTAATGGTATCTGCTTATTCCGAAGCTGTCTGATTTCCTTATCCAAAATCCTCTTCGGTTCTTCATCAAAAGAAAAGTCTGACTGAATCCGAATATCTTGCACTGGTAGCACATGCGAAGGATCTGACCGATATCTCCGAAGCATAGACACATGAAAAACATCATGTAGTCTAGCTAACTCCATAGGCAAATCTAACTGATACGCTACTGGACCTACTTTCCTTAGAATCTCATATGGCCCAATAAAACGTGGACTTAGTTTGCCTTTCTTTCCAAAACGGAGAACCTTACGCCATGGTGACACTTTCAAGAAAACTTTATCACCTACTTCATACTGAATATCTCTGCGCTTCAGATTAGCATAAGAACGCTGTCGGTCCTTAGCTGCCTTCAAGTTCTGTTGCACAACCCTTACCTTCTCTTCGGTATCCCGCACTATATCCGGACCTATCATAGCTTTTTCTGACAGTTCAGTCCAACACACTGGTGTTCTGCATTTCCGTCCATACAGTGCTTCATAAGGAGCCATACCAATACTTACCTGATAACTGTTATTATAAGCGAATTCCATTAAAGACACATACCGATCCCAGCTTCCTGAAAATTCTAAGGCACAACCCCGGAGCATATCTTCTAGAACCTGAATAACCCTCTCTGACTGACCATCTGACTGCGGATGGAAAGCAGTACTGAAATTTAACCGTGTTCCCAAAGCTGCCTGAAGTTCTTTCCAAAACTTGGATGTAAAATGAGGATCTCGGTCTGATACAATGGATAACGGAATCCCATGCAATCGAACTATCTCATCCACATAAAGTTCTGCCAACTTGTCCATCGAGTAATCCACTCGCACTGGTAGAAAATATGCAGACTTCGACAATCGATCTACTATGACCCATACAGAATCATGCTTACGCTGAGTCATAGGAAGACCAGATACAAAATCCATCGTGATGTCATCCCACTTCCATTGAGGAATGGGTAAGGGATGAAGCAATCCCGATGGCGCTTGATGCTCGGTTTTCACTTGCTGACAAGTAAGACACCTTGAAACAAATTCTGTTATCTCTCTTTTCATTCCAAGCCACCAATAAAATTGCTTCAGATCTTGATACATCTTATCCCCACCAGGATGCATAGTGAAGACTGATGAATGAGCTTCCTGCAACAGTTTCTTTCTTAACTCCCCCACATTAGGTACACATAACCGATTACCATGTCTCAACACTCCTTCACTGTCTAATAAGTATTCAGTGCGCTTGCCCTCTTTCACTGCTTGACAAACACGCTGAAGCACATGATCATCTAATTGAGCCTTTGCAATTTCTGATCTTAAACTTGGTTTAACTTTAAGTTGAGCAATCAGAGCACCTTCAGAATCAAATCTCCATCTGCCTCGACTAGCCAGTAACGCAGACAAAGACTTCCTACTAAGAGCATCTGCCACCACATTAGCTTTACCCGGATGATAGTCAATAATACAATCATAATCCTTGAATAGCTCTAACCATCTCCGCTGCCTCAAATTTAACTCCTTCTGAGTTAACAAGTACTTAAGACTCTTATAATCGGTAAAAATTCTACACGTCTCCCCATACAAGTAGTGTCGCCAAACCTTAAGTGCAAACACTACCGCTGCTAACTCCAGATCGTGAGTCAGATAATTCCGTTCATGAGGCTTCAACTGTCTTGATGCATAAGCTACCACTTTATTCCCTTGCATCAGAACACAACCTAACCCAATGCTCGAAGCATCACTGTACATAGTGTATTCCTTACCCGAAACCGGTTGTGTGAGCACAGGAGCTTTAACCAATAACTCTTTCAACCGATCAAAACTGGCTTGACACTTTTCAGACCATACAAACTTGACATCCTTCCGAAGTAGCTTGGTCATAGGAGATGCTAACACTGAGAACCCCTGAACAAACCGTCGGTAATACCCTGCTAATCCCAGAAAACTTCTCACTTCTGGCACATTCTTCGGAGGCATCCAATTAACAATTGCTTCAATCTTACTTGGATCAACACGTATACCTTCTGCTGATACCACATGTCCAAGGAAAGCTACTTCTTTCAACCAAAACTCACACTTACTGAGTTTCGCATACAGCTGATGATCTCTTAACATTTGCAATACTAATCTAAGATGTTCCTCATGTTCTTTTCGATTTCTAGAGTACACCAAAATGTCATCAATAAATACCACAGCAAACTTATCCAGATACGGTCGAAAAACCCGGTTCATCAGATCCATAAAGGCTGTAGGCGCGTTAGTCAAACCAAAGGGCATCACTAAAAATTCATAATGACCATAACGCGTCCGAAAAGCCGACTTCACCACATCTGCTTCTTTCACCCCTAACTGGTAATAGCCTGACCTCAAATCTATCTTAGAGAATACCCCAGCTCCTCTCAACTGATCAAAAAGATCCTCAATCCTCAGCAGTGGATACTTATTCTTGATAGTCACTTTGTTAAGCTGGCGATAATCAATGCACATCCGAAGGGTTCCATCTTTCTTCTTAACAAACAGCACTGGAGCACCCCACGGCGACACACTAGGCCGAATGAATCCTTTATCCAATAACTCTTGCAACTGACTCTTCAATTCCTTCAATTCCACTGGGGCCATTCTGTAAGGAGCCTTAGAAATCGGAGCTGTCCCCGGGAGAATTTCTACTGACAGTTCAACTTCTCTCTCTCGAGGTAACCCCAGTAACTCTTCCGGAAAAACATCTACAAAATCTCTTACAACCGAAATGTCTTGAATCTTAACTTGACCTCTCCGAGAGTCTAAAACCACAGCCAAAAATGCTTCACACCCTTTCCTGATAAATCTTCTGGCTTTCATAGCTGATACCACATTATGCAAAGAACTACTTCCAATACCCTTTACCACAACAGGCATTTGATCTTTATCCCTCAAAACCATTACTTTCCTATGACAGTCCACTACCGCGCGATGCTTATCCAACCAATCCATTCCCAAAATAATATCATACTCATGGAATGGCAAATAAATTAAATCCACTGCAAACTCTATACCTTGAATCTTTAAAGGACACTTCCGACATACACGATTAACCATAACACTCTGACCCAACGGACTGGATACACAAATCTCATATTCCATCTTCTCCTCACTACCCAAACTATCCCACAACTTACCAGAACACACATAAGAATGGGTAGAGCCCGGGTCAATCAAAACATAAACTTCAGAATCAAGCAAAGAGAACTTACCGGCAATCACTTCGGGAGCATTCTGTTCCTCTCGGGCCTTCATAGCATAAGCCCTACCAGATGATGGCACAGGGCGATCTACTGATTCTGAGGCTTCTCTATCTCGAGGCCGTCCACCACGACCCCTTCCTCTACCCCTATTACGACTTCCTTGGGGTACATTAGATCCAGCTCGGCTCCCTTCTTGTTGTCCCGAAGGATCTCCAAGTCGGTTCAGACAATTTGCAAGTAAATGGTCCGTAGAACCACATTTAAAACAGCCTCCCGTTAACCACCGACATTCACCCCAATGTTGTCTATTACAATGAGAACATCGGGGAGGGCCATCTCCTCTACCTGAGCCTGATCCCCTGGAAGAACCCTGTCTCCTCCCTCTAGGGGCCGGATTAGCTGTAGACTCATCAGCAAAATTTCCTTGCGACTCCCTCGGCCTCTTGCCTGAAGAAGGGCCACCTCTTGCAGACTTTCTTCTTTGAGCCTTTTCTCTCAATATAATCTCAGAACGCTCCGCCCTCAAAGCTGCTTGAACCAACTGGTAATACTTCACATTCGGAGCCGACATCAATGAAATTAACATTACCTTCAAAGACTCATTCAAACCTGATTCAAAATGCTGACATCGAAACTCTTCCGTGAGAACTCTTGGCGGCGCATACTTACTGAGCTTATTGAACTCGTCCTCATACTCAGCCACAAACATCATTCTTTACTTAAGAGTGAGAAATTGTGCCCACTTGGCATCCTTATAAGCTTTGGTCACATACCGATTCTGAAACTCACCCTCGAAGAACTCCCATGTAATCGGTTCAGGAACTTGCGGTTGACTAACTACCAACCTCCACCAATAATAGGCAGAACCTTGCAACAAAGACAAGGCACACTCCACTTCTTGCTCCGGTGGGCATCTAATCTCCCTAAGTACTCTGGATGTCTTTTCTAACCACATCTCTGCTTTATAAGATTCATCTATGCTAGTACCAAAGAAATTCTCTGCACCATGTTTTCTTAACCTTTCAATTGGGGCACTAGGCGCTGTTACCCTTTCAAGTACCCTTGTCATACTCTGAAGCATCGCTTCCATTGGTCCCAAAGGCACCTCAGGATACCCCCTAGGAGGTTGAGCCGGACCAGAAACTGAGGGATCCTGCTCTTGGGGATTTGCACTTTCCGCTGACCCCTCAAGCGATCCACGGGCGGACTCCATAACTACAAAATATAAACGCAGTGCGCATCAGGCCAACACAACTCTAACAACTAGCTAACACACTGAAACCCAGTAACATCAAAACCTGGCTCTGATACCACCTAATGTCACACCCCAACCTATACCAAGGAGACTTCCATACAGATTGGAGGGAGAAGGCTCCCTGGATAGATAGGAGTGTCACACCCCACTAGTACAAACATGCAAACATTACATAAATAGAGCGACATATCAGAGATAATTAAAATCTTTAATACAGAGAAGAATGATACTGAACAAAATGTATACTTTATTAATATACCAAAAGAAGGTCTTTACATATTACATCAGATTACAAAAAGAACCAATTTACAAAAGCCCAAGATACATTGTTCCAAAGGGCTATCAAAATAATACATCTATTACAAAAAGAAAGGAAAGCCTATACTATAAAACACCCCATCTCTAGTTGCGTTGGCCTTCCCGATGCGACACGCCCAGAACACGCGTACCAAAACCTTCCACACTTGCACGGATAAACACCCGTGCTAAGCGAAATCGCTTAGTGGGGAAAACACAAAATGCATAACCGCCACTCACAGTGACGATGACAGAAAGCATATGATAACAATACAATTATGGGCATGTAATCATACATAGTTAATTCAGATATTGGCATTCACATTCAAGAATTCTTGTACAAAACACAATGACACCTGCTTAATCACAATGAGTGGATAACGAGTACATATAGATACTTGAGAGTATCGATATCGTCACATATACATATAGATACCCGAAGGTATCGAATCATTCTTTTTATTTTGTTTCCAAATTGTTATTACGTGGAATCTTAAGAAAGATTCAGACAGAGGGATCGCGAGGATCCAATCGTGGGACCTGATCAGGGTCCAAAGTCGTACATATAGCTGCAGCGGCACAAAACTCTATTAGGCATGCCTAACTATCCACTTATCCGACATTAGCAGGTTATGCAAAATCTTATCACATTTACATATATATTATTCGTGCAAAAAGATAATCAAAGCTTAATGAAAACTGCATGCAAAAGAAATTAAGTCATTAAGCAAAGAGGAAAAGAAATCAAGTTTGGAACTCGCGACAACTGTCGCGCTCGCGACAGAGACCAAAACACAACTACCCGCCGAGTCTCGCGGTCGCGAGAGAATCTCGCGCTCGCGAGAGGGCGAAGGCGCCACTCTCTGTCGCGCTCGCGACAGAAGGTAACTGTCCAAGTCCATCGCGCTCGCGACCACCGCGCGCTCGCGACAGAGGAGAGTCCTGCAACCACTCGGAGATTGAGCGCTCTGTCGCGCTCGCGACGTATGTCGCACTCGCGACAGAGAGTTCTCTCGAGCTCTCGGCGCGACACTTCTCACGCCGGCGCGAGGGCCGAAACCTCCGCACTCTGTCGCGCTCGCGACAGTGTCGCGATCGCGACAGACACGGGTTTTTCAGCTCTTACGCCCAAATTCTGCAGAAAACCTACACAAATCACATTCAAACTTCCAAAATTGATTCCAAACCTCAAAATTAAGCAACGCAAGCATTCACAACTCATAACATAAATAAAAACCCAGCTTTAACACCATTTATCTCAATTAAATCAAGTCAATTACATGTCCAATTCTAAGAAATTCCAAAACAGCAATTATAACATCAATTACAAATATTCATATAGTTTCTCACAATTCCTTCAACAATATTCATTCTTTCACATCACATATCACACTAATTTCCATTCAAGCTATAATAACACCACTCATAAACCCAATCAAAGCAAAACCACAATTATCAAACTCAAATCATGAATACACAATAAAGATGAACATTCCCAAACCTTCTCTCCTTAGCTCCTATTCGCGAGCTCCGCTCCCGCTAGCAATTCCTTTCCCTTTATCAGGTCTAGGAGTCTCCTCTGAACCACAAACCCATAACAATCAAGATCAATTTTACAACTACCCAAACATACATATATAATTATAAAACCTAGAGAAGAGGAAGAAGAAGAATCTAAAACACCCATAACCCCAACTCACCTTTAAGCTTCCAAAATCCACAAGTTAATCAACTCTAATTACTCAATTAAGGAAGAGGGAGCAAGATTATGTAAAGAAAAGGAAGAACAAAGGAGAAGGAAGAAGGAAGAAGAAGAAGGAAATGGCGTGAAAAGGAGGAGGGGAACGGGAAATCAAGGGAAAGGCTGCCCTTTTCTCTCTCTTCACCAACCCAATAAATGCCCACTTATCCCCTTTGCCACTTGTCAATCTCTCCTTAAGACACTTGCCCCCACATCACACCCTACTCCCATACTTTACTATACACATTAACTTATCCTTTGCTCATATCCTAGTCCCATACACTAATATGTACACTAATCTTTCTCTTATTCACACTTAAATTAAATAAATAAACCAATTTAACACACACATGCAACACATAGACATATACACATACAGACACGGACAGGCTCAAACTACTGGGGTGGTTTTGGGGTGTTACACGCCTGGCCCGAAATCTGGGAGATCATCCCCATCTGAACTGCCGCTGCGGCGTATACATGGATCCCCTCCGGCAAGGGTCCTCTCAACCTCTCGGGGTTAACCCCCAATCTCAAAAGCAAACGGGTGATGACTCCTCCTACCATCACCACCGGCGTCATCCCTCTGCTGACTCTGGTTAAGTTGGCCAAGATCTCGTGGCTAATATTGAGACGCTGGCCTGCCACCATAGCTCAGAGGCTCCAGATCTCGGCCGCGTTAAGCGACCCTGGATTACCAGCTCGACCGAGGTACGAACTGGAAAGCACTCTGTGCAAATACCGGAGTGCCTGAGACACCAGTACGGTGCGCTTCGCTGTATCGTGATCGTACAACACTCCTGGTATGGCAATGGCCGGCCAATGGGCGCGTCTCACCGCTCGCCGCGGGATCTCGACCCCCTCCTCTCTAGGGAGCCCCATGGCCTGAGAAAACCTCTGCCTGGTGATACTGAAATGGTCGCCGTCGAACCAAAACTGAATCACCCCTGGGTCAGTATCTGCACTCTGAAAGCCGGCATAGCGGAGAGTGGCCAAGACCTGGCGGGTAGCCTCTGGAAAAGTCTGGAAGGAGGGCTCAAGGAACATCATCCAACCATCACCCTCGGCAAGTAGATCAAACTCTGGGGCCAACCCAAGGGCCTCTAGAAATGGGCGAGATACAAAACGGCTGGCCCGAAACTCTACCTGAGCCAACGCTCTATACCTCTGAGCCGACTCATCATCCATCCAATCCGGAGCTACAAGCTCGGGCTGGGCCTGCGGCGCTCTACGTCTAGGAGGCATCCTGCAAAAGGGAAGAGATTAAACATCGAAAATTTAGCAAAACAACTATTTTTAAACTTATTTTCGAAGCGAAGGCCAATTTGGGCCTCACCGGGGCAATAGCAGCCCAAAATAAGATAAAAAATTGATAAGGATACAAAAAAAAATGAGAAGAGGCAAAAACATAGGCCTCAGGCCTCAACACTAATACACGCATGTAAATGGGGCGCACCCCGGCAAGAGTGTGCCCCCAATAACACAAAATAATGGCCTCAGGCCGCAAAAGCAGTATATGCACATAATGGTGCGCTAAAGAGACGCAGTTCTAAAGCACCAAAACTATAGAAAAATTCTATTTCTATGTGATCATGCAGAAATCAGGTTTAATTGCACTAATAAAAAAAATGGGCAGCATGCCCCCTAAATTCCTAAAGCATTTGGAATTTTCTAAAGTTGAGAGGAGAAGAAATGAATTAATGAATTAAATAAAACTCAAAAGAAAGTAATTATTTACTTACTTGTAGTCGCGGGAAGTGTAGAAACTGGAGAAAATATGAATGTCAAAGCGCCCGGTGAGTAGAAAATGCGAAAATATGAAGAAATCGCGAAAAAATATGAAGAAATGCTTGAAAAAATGCCAAAAAATGCAAAGAAAAACGGTTTGGGAGAGGAAATGAAAGGGACAGCAGCGTTTGCACCATCTGTCACTCGCCCTTATATAGAATTTCTTTACCGACGGGCAGGGCGTCTGTACAAGCGACCGACGGGCTGGCCGTCTGTCATGCAATAAATGCGAGTTAATGTGCGTGATGAATGCAATGCTGACGTATGCGTGTGCCAGGTGGACTTCCCTCTGACGGGCATGCCGTCCCTGTGGAGAGGCGGGCAGGCCGTCTCTTTAGAGAGGCGGTCAGACCGTCTATGTATAGGGGCGGGTAGGCCGTCGGTGGCACTTCCCTATAAAATCTTACAAAATTTTAGTTCTTCTTGTCTCTTCATTTTCCAACATCTTGAGTCTTTCATCTTTCTCAAAATGTCTTCTCCTCTTGCCCAAAGGATGCACCGTATCTTAGATGACAAACACACTAGGGGAGAAGGCGCCCTTTCTTCTTTGTCTGGGCTGAAATATCTGTGCCGGGTGAAAATCGACCAGAACCTCCTCCTGGCGGCGACCCACTTCTGGAACCCCCGGTTTCACGTTTTCCAGTTCACCTATGAGGAACTGTGCCCTTTGCTTGAGGAGTTAGCTTCCATTCTGGGAGCACGGTTCCCTCCTAGCGCTCTGCCTTGCGCCCCCCGCTGCGGCTTATTCCAGACCCGGGATGTAGCCATGGCTCTGGGCATACCTTCTTCCGAGGCCATCCGGCTGATTGCTCCGGGCTCTTCCTTTTCTTTGGGGCCACTGATCGAGGCTCTGGATCGGTTCACTGACATCCCCACATATCGGGTAAGCATCACATTCCTATTCTGCATGGTGAACTTCCTTACTGTTTTTCCGAGAGGTTTGATAGGTGACTCTCGTCTGTTCGGAATCTTGAGCGACTTTCATCTGGGACTGTCACCCCTACCACTTGTCCTGGCTGAAACCATCCTGGGTTTGGACGCTGTGAGCTCTGGGTCCACTACAACCTTTACCGGCAGCCCCTTATTGCTCCAGGTACGTCATTATTTTAAAGGTAGTGCATCCCTTATGGATTTTCACACTATCTTTTCTTAGGGGGAGGTGCGTCCTTTCGGATTTTCACACAACCCTGCGCCTTATTTTTGCCTGAAGTAAATCCTACTTACTCCAGCGGCTTTTTTTTTTTTCAGATCTGGCTGCAAGAAAAACTGAAGATGCTGTCTGAACCACCCCCTCGCGTTACTCCCCAGTACTCGCCGAGCCATTTCTTGCCTCGTCGATGACTATATGGGTGTGTCACTGCTGGTGAATGCATTACCAGGTTTAGCGAGCTGTCAGATGATGATATCAACTTCGCGTCTGCCTGGCTCCCACTGTCTCATGTGGTCATCGACGGGCCATCGGGTTGTGTTCCCCTCTGCGGCCTCCGTCAAGCCACCTTCTGCATCACCTCTCGATGTACACGACAGCTCGGGACGACCCAGGATATAGTGAGGGTTCCCCTGTCTTTCCGAGGAGGAGCTCTCTCGGCCGCGTTTGCTTCTCGGTACCATGAGCTGTGGGGTAGACTACCCGTGAAGACTGTTATCCCAAGGTTTGGCAATCATTCTGCGTCTTCGACTAGCGAGTACAAGAAGTGGATCCTCAGTCCAGCGTCTGATAACAGGACTCGAGGGCTCAAACATTTGGTCGGCGAGAGCAGCAGCAGGACTTAGCTTAGCCTATATATGTATTCCTTTTGGTGCTACATTTCTTTTTAATGCAGAACTAGGGAATGCCGAAAATGAAAAAATAATATTCATTCTATTTCAGGAATTTGCGTACATTTTCATATAATTTCAGCATACATGATCAATTTTGGCATTTACTCAGCTGCTTACGCGCTGTCAATACATGAAACCAAATTTTAACAGCATCAACTCCTGTTACCAATCGGCCCTCTCGGGTTTTCACGATCGGACATTTTCTCTCATGCCTCTAATTTTTGCACAAGATACCTTTTTTCGGTTTTCACCCTATCGAGGCGCCCAATTTTAGCATAGCCGCCTTTTTTCGGTTTTCGACTTGCAGGGCATTTTATTCTCTTCTTTTTATTTTGGTCTTTAGCCGTGGAACCTTTTGAGTCTGTCGACATTGATCGGTTCTTTGAATTCGTTCCCATCGCTATCTGACAAGATTGCAACTCCTTTGGACAACAGCTTCTTAAGGATATACGGCCCTTCCCAGGTAGGTCTGAATTTCCCCCTGATGTCTGGTATCCCTGGCCTCATCTGTTTGAACACCAAGTCCCCTTCTTTTAGCGGATGCTTCCTCACTTTCTTCCCGAAAGTTCTTGCCAATCTCTTCTGGTAAATCTGATTATGATAATAAGCTCTCAGCCTACTCTCATCCAGTAAGTTCAAGTGCTGTAACCTCTGCTGCGCCCATTCGGCTTTCGGGATTTGGGCCTCCATGACCACCCTTAGTGATTTAAGTTTTATCTCTACTGGCAATACTGCTTCTGTTCCGTATATTAGGGAAAATGGTGTAGTGCCTGTGGATGCCCTTACTGTCATTCTGTATCCCCACAGGGCAAAGGGTAACTTTTCAGCCCAGTCCTTGTAGGTTTGGACCATCTTGGACATGATCTTCTTCACATTCTTATTTGCGGCCTCTACTGCTCCATTCGCTTGCGGTCGGTAGGGAGAGGATTTATGATGCTTGACACCATACTTCTCGAGAAGTTTTCTGGTTTCTCCCATGAACTACACCCCATTATCAGACACTATGTGATGAGGGAGGCCATATCTGTAGATCAAATTCCTCTCTATGAACTTGGCCATGTCCCTTGCGTCAATTTTCTTGAAGGATTCTGCCTCGACCCATTTGGTGAAATAGTCGATCGCGACTATGATGTATTTGTGCCCATTGGACGCCGTAGGGCGAATCTCTCCAATGATATCTATTCCCCAAGCAGCAAACGGCCAAGGTGATGTCAGGCTATGTAGCTCTGATACCGGCAGGTGTCTCAGGTCTGCGTACTGTTGGCACAACTGACATTGTTTGACATACTTTGAGCAGTCACTGTCTATCGTAACCCAATAAAAGCCTTGTCTCATGATCTTCTTGGCCAAGGTCAAACCATTCATGTGGGCCCCACAGACACCTGCATGGGATTCCTCCATTATCTTGCGGGCTTCTCCTTCATTCAAGCACCTGAGCTGAATCCCATCCGACCGACTTTTGTACAACACCCCTTCTAAGGATATGAACTGAGTAGATAACTTACGTATCATCCTCTGGTCTTTTTCAGTGGCTTCTTCTGGAAATTTATCATTTTCCAAGTAATTCATGATATCAAAGTACCATGGCTTCCCATCTGACGCCTCTACTTCCATTACAGGCTCGGTTTCAAAACTAGGCTTATCAGAGCTCGAAATCAGCACTGGCTTCATATCCACTCCTTCAGGGTTATCCCATATTGCCACTAAGGTTGCCAACGCATCAGCCAGACGATTCTCATCTCTGGGCACAAAGTGGAAAGTGCAAGTCTCAAACTGCCCACACATCCCTTTCAGATATTGAACATAGGGGACCAATCGTTCTTCTTTTACAGCCCACTCACCTCGGATCTGGTTTATTACCAAGGACAAGTCACCAAATACCTCTAAGTTCCTTGCCCCCAACATAGCTAACGCCTCTAGCCCGAAAGCGCAAGCTTCATATTCAGCTTCATTGTTGGTTACTTTGTATCTCAGCTTCTTAGCAAGAGGAAGTTTTTCATTATCTGGGGTTGTCAAGATGATTCCGACTCCAGCTCCCCTGTTATTCACTGCCCCGTCAAAGTGCAACTGCCATCCCTGAACAGAAATCGTGCCTATGCTCTCGTCAGGAAAGGTAAACTCGGGGGTGTCCCCTTGGATAGGATGTTCAGCAAGAAATTCGGCTACGGCTCGCCCCTTAATAGTCTTGCGGGTGATGTATTGCACATCAAACTCTTGTAGCAAGAGCAGCCACCTCCCCATCTTTCCAAGCAAAGACGGTGCCTCCTGCAAATATCTTAACGGATTTTGCTTGGCCACTGCCTGAACTTTGTATGAGTGGAAGTAATGTCTCAGCTTCTTTGATGCCCAAATCACTGCGAGGCAGATCTTCTCTACTTCAGCATATTTTATTTCATAAGCCAGGAACTTCTTGCTGAGGTAATAAATCGCAAACTCCACCCCAAATTCATCCTCTTGAGCCATCATGGCGCCAACTGAACCGTCCTCTACTGCCAGGTACAGAATAAGCGGTTTGACCGGTTGCGGAGGCCTTAGCACTGGCGGATTTAACAGATATTCCCTGATATTATCAAAGGCTCTTTGGCAGTCTTCATTCCAGACTACAGGCTAATTCTTTCTAAGCAGCTTAAAAACAGGCTCGCATATCGAAGTGAGCTTGGCAATAAACCGGCTGACATATTGCAGCTTTCCCAGGAAACTCCTTACATCCTTCTCTTTTTGTGGCACAGGCATCTCTCTGATGGCTTTCACCTTGTCTGGGTCAATTTCTATTCCCCTCTGGCTGACGACATGTCCCAACAGCTTTCCTGAAGTCACTCCGAAAATGCACTTCTTGGGGTTAAGTCGCAGATTATACTTATCGATCCTGGTGAAGAACTTCTCTAGAGCTTCAAAGTGTCCCTCTCGGGTGGCTGATTTGACCATCATGTCATCGACATACACCTCCACTTCTTTATGAATCAGGTCGCTTAAGATCTTGGCCGTCATTCTCTGATATGTGGCCCCTGCATTCTTCAGGCTGAAAGGCATGACCCGATAGGCATAGGTCCCCCACTCTGTGAGAAAGGCAGTTTTAACCCGATCAGCTATCTTGTTCAGGATCTGGTTGTAGCCCACATAACCGTCTCCAAAGTTGTACATCGCGCAATTGGCGGCACTGTCTATCAATACATCAATATGGGGTAGTGGAAAATCATCTTTAGGGCATGTTTTGTTAAAATCTCAATAATCCACACATACCCTGACCTTTCCGTTCTTCTTTGCTACAGGGACCACATTTGCCAACCATGTAGGATACTGGACTTCCACGAGGAACTTGGCTTCAATCTGCTATCGAATTTCCTCCTTAACCTTGTCAGCCCATTCTGGCCTTAGCCTTCTCAACTTATGCTTCACAGGCTTGCAATCTGGGTAAGTTGGGATGGCATGTTCCGCACGTCTAGGTCAATTCCCGGCATGTCCTCGTAGGTCCAAGCAAAGACTTTTTCATGTTTTCTTATTATTCTCTCAAAATATTTTCTCTCCTCAGGAGTTATGCTTGATGCTATTAGAATTTCTCTCGGATTTTCCGAGGTTCCAAGATTAAAAGGCGTTGTGCCAGTGGAGTCAATGTCAAAAATTGATGGAATATGATCATGTTCATGCGTGTTGAAATCATTAGAAACATCGCACAAATAAGTTAAATTGTTTATCTTATTAATAATATTATAGTTATCATTTACATCATAAAAGAGTTCTGGAATAAAAAGACAATCTAAACTAGAGTCTTCTTCCGCCACTCCCGAGGTTGATGCTGTTGCAGCTTGTTCACTAGCTTCCTAATTTAGCAGAGGCCCCTCAGGCGCGTCGGGGGAAATCCTCAAATCTCCGATTTTCAGCCCTAATTCTGCTATCTTCTCCTTCCCTTCCAGCCTGGCAGCTACCATCTTTTCAGTAACGACCTCCTCAAGCTTGCATTTGTCCCAAGTGATACCCTGGGTCATAACTTCTTCATCCCAAAAGTCTTTGACAGTCTTGACGAACCCGACTTTCCAATCAAAAGCATCATTAAAGATCTCGAAGCCAGGGACAATCTTCCCCTCTACCCATTGCGGCTCATCTTCACCAGTATACGCACAAACTGAGGATGCTGGCACAAAGTTCTCTGAAATGTGGGGGATCTTGTCTGTCACCCTCTTCTTGCCGAAGCCACCTCTATACCCCAGGCCTTTCCGGTTCTTCTGCCCTCGTGTGGTGATTGCGGTCTGCAATCCTTGGGAGTTTCTGCCCAATCCAGCCCCGGGAAGATAATGCATCTTCATCATCATATTAACCACAGCTGGGCTATCCACTGACCCGTACTGTTCCCTTATCATAGACACGTGGAAGCCGCTGAATGGCTGATTGGCAATTTCCAGCGCTGAGACCTGGTTTTCCCTGGCCGCTTTGATAGTCACCACCTCCCCTTCGTGTGGGAATTTTATCATCTGATGCAGTGTGGATGGCACTCCCCCTAATTTATGAAACTAGGGTCTCCCAAGCAAAGCTGTGAAGTTAGCAGGGATGGGCAAAACCACAAATTCAACCTCCACTTTAATAGGTCCTGTCTTGACCAAAGTCTTAAAGGTTCCTGAGGCTTGCCTCCTCGAGTTATCGTAGGCTGTGATAGTCAGATCTAATCCGCTGAGCATATCCTCGTTTAAACCAAAAGCTTGCAAAGCTATCAAAGGGCACACATTGATAGAAGACCCGTCGTCCACCATAACGCAAGCAGTGTGCTTATCGTTAATCTGCGCTTTAATGTACAAGGGTCGGTTGTGGTTGCGGCCTTCAATAGGTAGGTCGGCGTCAGAAAAGACCAATCTCTCCTCGGATCCTCCCTTCATTAAACCCAAAAGTTCTGACGGGGAAATAGTGGTGGCGACTGTGGCCTCAACCAAAGCTTCTACTACCTTCTGCCTATGAGAGGGGGATTGCCTCAACAGATCCCATATGGATATTTGAGCCGCGGTTTTCTTCAACTGTCTGACAATCTGCCCCTCCTCTGGCTCTTTCTCTGCTGATAGCTGTACCGGCTCAGGTAGCTTCATAATCTCGGGGATCACCCTTCCACTGCTCGTCACAGCCCTTATCTCTCTTTCGTCTCCATCGGAGCCCCACAAATCAAGGTTCATCCCTTCTTCATCCTCGGCTTCTCCACCGCTTTCACTGCTAGACCAGCAATTAAGGGTCGCCACAACTGCTTTCTCCTTTCTATCCTTGGAATTACCAGCAGCGAACTTCTCACTCCCATACAGATCTTGTAGCACGTACCACTCTGGCAGGTTAGATTGGATCATAAAGACGGGTGGTGGTACGGCATTATAACCGGGCTTCTTCTCAGTTTCTCTCTTCTCAGGGTCAGAGATCTGCTTGCTATCAATCAAGTCT
Source organism: Excoecaria cochinchinensis (assembly GCA_947683425.1). Lineage (NCBI taxonomy): Eukaryota > Viridiplantae > Streptophyta > Magnoliopsida > Malpighiales > Euphorbiaceae > Excoecaria > Excoecaria cochinchinensis. The sequence goes on from CANTUQ010000129.1 coordinate 2,401,457, forward strand.
TGGATAGAGTGCCGGAGCGCTTTGCATTTATCAGTGATATGGCCTGAGTGCTGGTGGAATGCACAGAATTCGTTGTCTTTATGTCCTGGTTTCCCTTGTGTCAAAGCTGGCCTAGGAGCCAGAAGGTGCAATTTTCCCTCCTTCATCAACCTCCTTAGGACCCAGGATAATGGTCTTCCCAAGTTCGAAAACTTCCTCTGGGCGGTTACCTCAGTAGCAGACACTTCACCCATTCTTCTAGTGCTGTTACTGGGACCCGCCGGCCTGCTGGTTCCTTGACCGAGGTTAGCCCTTTTGGCGAAATTGTCATTGTTAGCTTTCCGGGTTAAGAACTCTCCCTCTGCTTCGATGGCTATATCTTTGAGAGACTCCCAGTCCTTCAACCCCTTCATCCTCAATCCCTCTTTTAAGTACGGGCTTGCGTTTTTAATGAATAGACGAATCTGATCCTGGGTGTCAGGCTTCCGGCGCATCTCCATTACTCGGCCATCGGGTAAGATAATCATGGAAAGACTCCCCGGTCTTCTGCTGAAGTAGCTCAAGATCTTTCAGAGTCACCTCCATTCTGGTATTACAGTCATACTGCTTCAAAAACTCCTCAGTGAGCAGATCCCAATCTTCTTTAGTGCGGCGATCAAGGCCATGATACCAGTTGTAGACACCTGGTCCTGAGTCAGCCTAGATCGAAGTTACCCAATGATGATAATTGCCTTCACAGGCTTAAAAGGTTAAAAGTGATGGTTTTCTCGTCAAATTTGCATTTTAGAGTGAAAAATTAGAAAATAGAAAAAATATTGAAAAAAAATTAATTTTGAAAAATGGGGGCTTAAAATTATGGTGTTTTTAGTCAATATAAAATTTAAAAAAAATAAAAAAATAAAAAAAAAAATAAAAAATTTTTTGGACCGCGGGTGTCGGGCGCGGCAGCGCGCTGGCGCCCAGCTCGCAGCGCGCAGGCGCCCATCGCATTGCGGACGCAAAGGCGACGCTCAGCGTCGCCGATGCTGCGCGTCGCTAAAGGCGCGCGCAGCATCGCGCACGCTGAGCGCCGCACGGAGCGCTTGTGCGCGAGCGCCAGCGCGCGAATCGCGCCTGCTCGCCGCGTGAGTGCCCGTCGCTCTATAGCGACGGGCGGCGTCCCTCTGGCGACGGCTCCCTGGCCGTCGGTATAGGGTCTGTTACCCTATTTTCCATTTTTTCAGCCTTTTTTCCGATTTTTTCACCCAAAAATCCGTTTTTATCCCAAAATTAAGGGTTTTTGACTTCAAATAAAATTCCAAAATATTTTTTATAGATTATTAATTAATAAAACTTGATTTTATCCCCAAAAATAAAGGAATTTGAATAAAATTAGGTTTGTTTTCCTTAATTAAATTAGGGCAACATTTCCTATCTTTTAAATAGTTTAGGATGAAATCAAAAAGGGGGAGCCTCCACATTTTTGAGACCTAATTTTCCAGAATTCCTCTCTTCTATTTTCTCTTCAAAATTTCAGATTTTCTCTTTTTAATTAAGAAGGTTTAATTGAAATTGAAAGATTAATTTTCAATTGTTAATTATTCCAATTAATTTCTTTGTTTTTGCTCCATAAACACAAGAAATTAATCATCATTTTGACATCAATTTCTTTTTAATCTTAAGCATACAAATCAATTCCTTTGTTTTTCTCCATAAACAAAGAGAATTAATTTTATTGCTGAATTATTCTTTCAAGCAATTTTCCGGAAAATCATCGCTTTTCCTTCATCAAATCCAATATTCTGAGGGTAAATATTCTTGGCTCCATTTCTATTTTATTTTATTTTTATTTAATTTATTCATATATATTTTATTGTTTTTATTGATTTATTTATTGTTTTCATCTATTCATTTGTTGTATTCATCTTATATTTGTTCCATTTAATTGTTTATATATGATTTGATTTTTATTCATGTGAATATTGTTTTTTTTAATTCCTAACATGTAAATAATTTATTTTGATTCCTCATTATTTTTAACATGAAAATAATTAATTAATTTAAACTAATCTTTTTGCCATGTAAATAGTTTGTATTAACTATGAACATATCAATTAACCTTGTTATATATCATTATTATTTTCATCTTTCCTTTGTTTACTAATTTTATCATTGTTACATGATTTTATTATCATTTGTTTATTTATTCATTCATTATTTTTCACATATCATCATTATTTTCATCATGTGTATATTTTCATGTACTAATTAATTAACATGTTTTATTTTATTTTCATCACATCATTTAATCATTTATCACATATAATCCATGTTTCTCATTTTATTTTGGTTTGTTAATATTTTTGATTCCATTATCATTCTTTTCATATCATCTTATTTTATTTTAATTGGTTATTCATTATTTTGTATGTTTAATTGATTTAATCACTAACATTATTTTATTTGTATTTTGTTTTTTTTTTATGTCTAAACTCATTTTTCGCTTGGGCATTTTTGCGAGCACATCGGGAGGTCCAAAAAGGCTCATTTGGTTCATAGGTTTATTTTCCTCTTTTTGTAATATTTTATTTAATTTTTCCATATAATTTTCTTGTAAAATTATTTATTTAGGATCGCTAGAAAGAAAATCACAAAAACATTTTTATTAATTAACTTGACATTTTTTTTCTAAATAAAAATGGGACCAATGTCCTAGTTTTTCATACCCAAATAAATCATCACATCAAAATTGTTTCATAATAAATATGCATGCGAGGACCAATGTTCTCACTATTAAATGAATAACCCGTTTTATGTATGCTTCGCACATTTACAAGAGGGAGTTGTATTCTGCTCCTTGTATTATTGTAATTTATCGCTTTCGATATTTATTTTGCTCATTTACCGCTTTCAAAATGTGAATAAATGCGCCTTTCAATTAATTGCATCGTGTAGAGAGAGAGCGAATCAATGGTATTAAAATTTGATCATAAAATAATCGAGGTAGAAATAGATGAGAAATCCCGGACCCAGCTCTGGTCTTTGGGCTCAAAAAGGCTAGAGGTCTACCCTCCAAGACACCTTTTTGTGTCACGAGACTTTAGCGCTAATCCTAGGCTCCTTAGGGCGAGAGGTTTACCTTCCAAGACCCCTCTGGCTGGCCCAAAATGGATACCAAGCGCAGTCTTAGGCTCTCCGAGGCGAGAGTAACTTTCCCAATGTTCTATTGGGTGGCGACTCCATGATACCTCCTTGTTGCCCAACATAGACGCACTTGCGATTTATCGCAAGATGTCAACGGACCCGCAAATGCCCCGATCGCCCACGTGCGGGCGGTCCGAAAGGGCGGCGCTCGGGATCCGGCGCGCGTCACACCAGTCTATGGCATGAGAGGTCAGACTCAGACAAAAGTATTCCACTTTCTGCTTCTTAGACAACGTGGTCCCCTTCATGACCAGAGAATATTGCTTCACATATGCGGTGGGGTCAGAAGTACCATCAAACTTCGGCACGTCCGGCATTTTGAAGTTATAAGGGATCGGGTCCTCTCCGTCCAACTCCCTATCCTCCGGATTCATCCCATGAGCTCTGCCTATCATACGAGCCATAGCCTCGAACCTCTCTTCCATCTTCTTTAAAATAAAGTCATCGATTTGAGGCGCCTTCCCCTTCTCAGATGCCATGCTCAACCTATCATCCTCGATATCTCTATCATCATCAATTCTCAACACTGGCCTTCTTCTCAGCTCTCCCGAGGCCACCGATCTTAACTCTACCGACGGTGGCCTAATGGGCTCCTCTCGCCTTTCAACCCTTTCTTCCTCAGGCTCATTCTGTCTCACTGGAGGAGGAGGAGGATTCTGTGGAGCGTTCTGCTGCACCAAGGCGGTCAACATATTCATCATCCTACCCTCGAATTCCTCAAAACGGCGGCCCACTTCTTCCGCAATCATGGCCCTGGTGGCGTCTTCCCCCCTAGGCGAGTTTGCCATCTGAGATATTGTACCACTGATTTCTGATAAGATTTCCGGTAGGCCCTCTCTATCTGACAGCTCGGGAGTAAGAACTCGGATCAGTCGCCCGGTTGGTGATCTAGTCCACCTGGGCAGATCTATGATGGCTGCAGGGACAAAAGTTAGAATGATGCATGGAATGCAGGTATAATGCATGATCGTGATATGCAACACTTACAGAGCACAAGCAAGCAAGTAGGTCCTTCCACCCTTATTTCTCCCACACACGTGGTCGTGCAGTCTCTTTCCTAGGTGGGATTAGCCCAAGGGTCAACGAGGGACCCGATGGACGCGTATTGGTGCGCGGCGAAAAACCGGCAGCATAACACTCCTATGCTAATGTACAAGCGGATGGACAATGATCATCACGTATTTGGACGTTCCATAAATTTCGACATGGCCCTACCGGGGCATGATAGCCTTTGGCTTGGTTACCAAGCGAGATATTTGGACTCACCCAATACATGAGGATCCATACAGCAAGCACGAATTTAAGGTTCATTTCACCTGTGGAAAGTAACCACAGCCATTACATGAGCTTTGGTCAAGGGAGATGTTTCTTCAAGGCTACCCAAGCATGATCCCTGCCGATGGGTCTAGCTCATCAAGAGCGTAGCGACCGATCGGGTCATCATTTTGATATACCATTAAGGTACGTGGCTTGGGCTGGTGATTATCCTTAACACTTCCCCAAATTGAGTGAAAATGAGGAGGTGCTTCAGGAACGCACCGGGGCTAAAAGAGGGACCAAACTAGCGTATTCTAAGTCTCTAATGATATGCGAATGCAATTTTGAGAGAAAGTGAATTTATGAATTAAATTTTAATGATAAATGTTAAAAGAGGTATTTTCAAATCGAAACCTCGAACCATAAACGTCCCCAGTGGAGTCGCCACTGTGACGCGTGCCGGATCCTGAGCGCCGCCCCTTTCGGACCGCCCGCACGTGGGCGATCGGGGCATTTGCGGGTCCATTGACAGCTTGCAATGAATCGTAAGTGCGTCTATGTTGAGCAACACGGAGGTTTCATGGAGTCACCACCCAATAGGACATTGGGAAAGTTTCTCTCGCCTCGGAGAGCCTAAGACTGCGCTTGGTATCCATTTTGGGCCAGCCAGAGGGATCATGGAAAGTGAACTCCTCACCCTAAGGAGCCTAGGATTAGCGCTAAAGCCTCATGACTCAAGAAGTATCTTGAAGGATGACCTCTAACCTCTTGAGCCCAAAGACCAGAGCTGGGTCCGGGATTTCTCATCTATTTCTACCTCAATTATTTTATGATCAAATTTTAATATCATTAATTCGCTCTCTCTCCACACTATGCAGTTTGATTAAAAGGCGCATTTATTCACATCTTGAAAGCGATAAATGATCAAATAGATAATGAAAGCAATAGATTACAATAATATAAGGAGCGGAATACAACTCCCTTTCGTAAATGTGCGGATCATGCATAAATCGGGGCATTGCTTATTTTGAGGACTTTGGTCCTCGCATACATCATTATTAAAATTAGAGATTTTTGTTTATGATGATTTTATTGGATAGAAATAGGGCATTGGACCCTTGTTTTTGTGTAAACCTCATTTTATTAAATATAAAAACATTGAGTCATTTTTGTACATCAACGGGATATGAAAGGAGTACATCCATATACATAAGATAATCAATGAAAGAAATAAAACAAGAGGATTAGGAAACTAAACTGGACGAGATCCTCCAAATATGGTAGATAGCCGCTCAAGCTCGGGATAATCCAGGAGAATCAAAATACACTCATAAAAAGTTAAGAGATGTCAATATACGCAAAATCCATATGTGGAAAGCCAAAAGGACTTGAAAAAGATGGAAAATGATTTAAAAAAAGAGGGAGACAGAGCCCACCGACGGCCTTCCTTAGCTGACCGACGGGCGTCGGTTAAGGTAACCGAGGTGTCCGTTTGTCATTCAAGGAGGAGCGTCTGTAGGGGAGTGACCGACGGGCGTCGGTGATAAAGATGACCCGTCGGTCACTTCTGTCTCCGAAAAATAGAATGGAGAGAGACCTTTTCAAAGTAAAGAAAAGTGGGTTTTATCCCAAAAGGAGATAGGAGTGTCATGATAAAAGAAAGTAATGACAGATGTTCAGAAAAATTCTAGAAAGTAAGAAACAAATATGAGATGAAATGGAGAAAGGATCCGGGATATTTACCCTCAGATAATAGCTTTGGGTGAGATTCTTGTGTCGGTTAGAGCCCCGCGCGTTCCACGAGAAGCAAAGATGAAAGATTAAAGAGAGAAAATGAGATATTTCTTCTTCAATCCCTCAGAAAATCGATTTTGGAGCCAAAATCTAAAGAAAACTAATTAGCTTTTAGTTCCTTTTGACTGATTTGATCCTCGGTTAAATAGATTTCCTTAGAAAATGTGTTTTGTTGGAAGAGAGAGAAAATTTGCTTGAAATTGGGCAGAGTTTCCTCTTTTGAAAATTTTTCCAACCCTTTTCAAATGAAAAATCGAAGCTTTTATAGCCAGACACGACCGACGGGCGTCGGTGTATGGGTGCGGGCGTCGGAAGAATCCTTCTAACACAAGGATTCGTCCGACGACCCTGCCACATCCACAGACGGGCGTCGGAAGGGTTGTGTGCTCTGGGAAACCAGGCGGCATTCTGACAGGGGCGGTGATTTTCCGACGGGCATCGGAAAATACCACGAGCCGTCGGTGACTCGAAGCGACGGCCGACTTCACAGATGGGCTGGCCGTCTGTGGAGGACAAAAAGTCTTTTGACTCGAAAAAACCTCTGTTTTCTCCCCCTCTGCCTAGGAATTATAAAAAGCCTCACTTCTCATGGAACGCGGGACTAAAACCTCCAAATCCAGCCCCTCATACAGGCTCGGACATTGATTTCATCACAGGGTAACCTCTGATCCGGACCGCTCCGGGACACAGTGCTTACAAGTAATAATGTAATATAACATAAAATAATATAACTCAATAATACTAGTAATAAATCAAATAAAATAAAAAGGGATAATAATATAATATTAATAAACAGAAAATAAATAAATAAATAATAATAATAATAATAATAATATAAAAAACAGAATAATAATAATATCATAATAATCATAATATCAACAATAAAATAATATAATCTCAATATTAATAATAAACAAATAATACTAAATAAATATAACAATAATATAATCTCAATATTAATAATAAACACTAATAATAACAAGTAATACTAAATAAATATAATGATAATATAAAATATTAATTAATAATAAACGTAAATAGATAACAATAATACTATTAATATTAACATAACACAAAACACTAATAATACACAAATTAGACAATAATAATATTAATGATAATAATAATAGAAAATATATAATAATAATAATAATAATAATAATAATATTAATAACAGAATAATAAATATTAAATAATATAATAAATACAGAATTATGAATAAATATTAATAATAATAATAATAAATAAATAAATAATAATATTAATTAATAATATATTAAAATAAATAAATAGAAAATAGGCTCACCGGATTTCTCTCGCCGGAGGCTCGTCGGAGCGGCCGTTGGAGACACCGCCAACACCGGATGGTAGATCGGAGCGCCGGGAGTCGAATGCCGGTGGTCACACGCCGGAAGGTCGCCGGATTCGGTCGGAAGTCGTGTCGGCAGCGTCCTCTCTTCTCTCGCCGATCTCCTCCACGCCGGCACCGATGCCTGATCGGAGGTTGCCGTTCGGTGCGTCTGGGTCTCCTCTTCACTCCGACGGGGTGCGTGCGGCAGTTCGGCGCCATGGCTGGCCGGCGGGAGCCTCGCCTCCTTTCCCCTTTTCTTTCCCTTTTCCGGCGTCGTGGTCTGGGTCTGCTCCTCTCCTTCTTTTCTTATTTCTTCCCTCTATTTCCTTTTCTATTTCTCTTTTGTTTGGCTTTTTGGATTTGTCTCTTTGATCTTTGGTTTTGTTTCCTCTACTCTCTCTTTTATTCTCTTTCTCTTTCTATTTGCCTTTGGCTTCTTCTTGGTTCTTTTGCTCTGTGTCTTTTTTCCCAGCCGAGAGAGCTCTCTCTCCTCTTGCTCTCAATTTTCTTTTTTTTCTTTCTAATTTCCTAGTTGCCGAAAGAGAGAGCCCCCTCTTCCCTCTTCATTCTTTTCTTCTTATACCCTAAAATTAGGGTTGGTTTCTGGGTCATAATGGTAATCTCCTCCATTTTTAGTTTTTTAATTACTTGAACTTAATTAAATAACACACATTAATTAATTTAAACATTACATATTAATTAAACATTATATATTAATTACATTACATATTTTACATCTTAATATATTTAATCTATTTAATATATCATATAATTTATCTAATTAATTAAACAATTCACATATTAACTAATTAATCTTTAATATTTAATGCATTTTAATTATCTAATTAAACTTACAATATTAATAAATTAAATTAACCCAATATTAATAATTAACTTCTAATTTTATCTACCTAATATATATTATATATTTTTATTTATTCGGAGGGAATTAATAAGGACCCAAAATCACTTTTTGACATTAAACCCGACTCGGGACACGGTGTCTACACCTGCATTTGAAATCATCCATGATCCGAAACAAATGAGAGTCGCCGGTCAGATCCTCTGAACTCACCATCAGATACCTCATCAGGCAGAAAAGGAAGATGACATCCACGCGGTATAGCGGAACATCAGGGAACTCATCCAATACTTCAAGTAGGAGTTCTAAGGAAAATGTGGGGCCCTGAGAAACTAGATGGGCAGCGTCAGAAGGGGCGATGCTTAAGGCTAGGGTTACATCTCGAGTCTGAACTAGACCACAGCGAGGAATGCAAGGCAAAATGTTAGGTGGATACCATGTAACACCCCCTTCCCATACGTAGGCGATCCCATCCAAGAAGGAGTGAAATACCGTATGAGTATAGGTGCCACCAAGCAAGTACAAAGTAAAACATACATTCATTCCAACATACATTCAAAAAATACAGAATAATTAAAAACTTTACATGCAGAAAGCAAAAGCTGATCATGCATTACTATAATAAACTATTACAATAATGTTCTGATCAACTGGCGGATACAAAAATAATATTACATAACCAAAATATAATTACAAAAGCGGAAGCTGATACATAATTGATACAGAGAGTTCTATACAAAAAGAATCATCACTAGTACAAAACTGAGCCCTACACTAATCCCTTCTGTGTTGGCTTGATGACGGCGACTCTCCCAAAGCAGAACGCCTTCCGCACCTGCACGGGTAAAAACACCGTGCTAGGCGATATACGCTTAGTGGGGAAACACACATAAATAATGGACGGCCATTCATAATGGTCGTCAAGGCATAACACATTCACAATGGCAGAATGCAAAGGTTATATCATAATCCGTATAAACATGCTCATATTTAGAAACCATACAATCAGTATCTCATAAACATATATATTCCAGAATAATCCAAAGTGTGTTACATCATTAAACTCATTCAGACAATCCGTTGCATAGCCAGATCAAATCAGAACAATTCCATTAACATTTAAAGAACACCTGCTGACTCTAGATAGTGGATAACGAGTGTACTTAGGGTACCTTACGGGTACGAATCGAATACTGAGGGTACCTCACAGGTACAAGTCAAAAGTCAATTCATTTTATCAAACCACAATATTTTTATACTGAGGGGATCTTAAACAAGACCCTAATACTGAAGGGTTCGCGAGGAACCAAACGGGGACCTGATCGGGGTCCAAACTGAACTGAGGGCTGCAGCTAAAGACTCTATTAGGCATGCCTAACTATCCACTTACTTGACTCTAGCAGGTTATGCGTCAAACAGATCACATTTCAGAGTACAAAATAGTATTCATCAGAAATTCATGGTATCACGCATATCAAAGCATCAAACAGTAAGACATGCATCATACAACAGTAAAGTCCATTCAGAAGAAATACTAGATTCATTTCTGAGTTAAAAACTAGGAAATTTCAGAAAAACGAGCTGAACGGAGGAACGGGCGAGATTGGCTGGTCACGAGGCGTGACTGGCCTTCCCAACAGGCAGGTCACGCAACGTGACCGAGGGTCACGCGACGTGACTTGCTTGTTCCTCGCCGGTCACGTTGCGTGATCTTCACAAACCACGCAACGCTCTCGCAGGTCACGGCGTGACTGGGCGTCACGTCTCGTGACATGCTACTCCCTCGCAGATCACGTTGCGTGATTTCACAGATCACGCCTCGTCTTCGCAGGTCGCACGACGTGACCGAGGGTCACGTCCCGTGACTTGCTTGTTCTTCAGCTGGTCACGCGATTGGCTTCTCAGCAGGCAGGTCACGACGTGACCGAAGGTCACGTCTTGTGACTTGCCTTCTTTCGTAGCGAGTCACGCGGCAAGAAGAAATTCAACAGTACTTCGATTTTTCCAGAATTTCCAGAATTTCCAGAACAAAGAATTCAATCCCAATTTGATTTAAAAACCATATAAACATGTTTTTACCTTTCAGAAATCATCTCAACCAACATAGGCAACAATCATACAACTCAATTCATCCAATAATTAACCAAATCAAATCAAGAACATATGCATTCAAAATTACAAGAACATAAACCCTAGAATTTTACAGTAAATTCAAAATCACACAAAATACAATCAAAAATTCCCAAACCTGTAATCTAAGCCTCTATCACTTAGCTCCACTAGGTCGAGCAACCTCTTTGCCCTTAGGATCACGAGGAGCTTCAGCTAAACACAAACACAGCAAGAATATTCACAAAGAAAACCCTAAGTTAAATCTAAACTTAAGGAAGAAGAAGATGAAGTAAATGAAACAACTAGATGAGAGAATTCAATTACTTACTAGAGAGGGTGCAAAGAGAGAATCAATTTCACCAATAAGACCTTGAATCAACAATACAGTACTTGAAATAAAGAAAATGAAGAAGAAGAAAAAGAGTGAGAAAAGAAACGTAAATCTCTAAGTTCCTTTTCTTTCATTCCCTTTTCTTTTTCTTTTCTTTATCCTAAATATGTATCCCTTTCCTATTGGTGAAACTATTCACTCCCACCAAAATAACCTACACTACTCACACCTAAAACCCTCTTCACTTATGCATACCATACAATGGTATGGTCACATGCACACAAATATTTCTCACTTAATTAACACACTAATGCCATGTATGTACCCACATACTAACAAACCCCAAAAGCATATATTTTACTAAAAATACCCTTATGAAATGGCGAACACATGCAAATGCTTACACATACAGACAGACAGACAGGCTCATTCTACTAGGGGGCAAATGGGGTGTGACAACTCTCCCCTACTAATAAGAATTTCGTCCTCGAAATTCTCACCTGAACTGAATAACTGTGGATACTGAGCTCTCATCGATTCCTCTGGTTCCCAAGTCGCTTCCTCGACTCCATGATGGATCCACAACACTTTAACCAAAGGAATCTGCTTACTTCTCAACTGCCTCACCTGTCAGGCTAAGATAGCTCGCGGTTCCTCATCATAAGAGAAGTCTGGCTGAACCTAAATATCCTGAACTGACAGAACATGTGAAGGATCTGATCTGTACCGACGAAGCATCGAAACGTGGAACACATCATGCAACTTTGCTAACTCCATCGGTAACGCCAATCTATAGGCTACAGGTCCTACCTTAGCCAAAATCTCATAAGGACCAATAAAACGAGGACTAAGCTTGCCTTTCTTGCCAAACCGAAGTACTTTCCTCCAAGGTGAAACCTTAAGGAAAACCTTGTCCCCGATCTCAAAATGCACATCTTTCCTTTTCAAATTGGCGTAAGACTTCTGTCGATCCTTGGCTGCTTTCAAATTCCGCTGCACTACTCTGATTTTCTCTTCAGTATCTCTAACCAAGTCTGGTCCAATCATAGCTCTCTCGGATAGCTCGGTCCAACAAATCGGAGTCCTACACTGACGACCATACAAAGCCTCATATGGTGCCATACCGATACTCGACTGAAAACTGTTGTTGTAGGCAAACTCCATCAACGATACATATCTGTCCCTACTACCCGGAAAATCCAAAGCACAAGCCCTCATCATATCCTCCAGAATCTAAATGACTCGCTCTGACTGACCATCGGTCTGAGGATGAAACGTTGTACTGAAGTTCAACCTAGTGCCCAAAGCTCTCTGTAACTCCTTCCAAAACTTGGAAGTAAACCTCGGATCCCGATCTGACACTATGGACAAAGGCACACCATGCAACTGAACTATCTCATCCACATAGATACTGGCCAATCTGTCCATGGAGTAGTCCACTCTAACTGGCAGAAAGTGAGCTGATTTCGTAAGCCGATCCATAATAACCCAAACTGAGTCATGCTTCCTCTGAGTCAAAGGCAAACCAGAAACAAAGTCCATGGCGATATCATTACATTTCCACTCAGGAATGGATAAAGGCATAAGCAAACCCTAAGGAACCTGATGCTCGGCCTTTACTTGCTGACAAGTCAAGCACTTGGAAACAAAATCCACTATATCACGCTTCATACCGGACCACCAATAGAATTGCTTCATGTCTCTATACATTTTCTCACTGCCCGGATGCATAGTAAAGACTGAACTATGCGCCTCACCCATGAGCTGTCTCCTCAAATCCTCAGATTCTGGCACACACACACGACCTCTGAACATAAGTACCCCATCCTGAACTTAGAACTCTAACTGCTTACCCGATCTAACCTCATGCACAATCTGCTGAAGCCTCTGGTCATCTCTCTGAGCATCCACTATCCTCTGTCTCAAGGTAGGCCTCACACGCAACTGGGCCAGCAAAGCCCCATCTGAACCAAATCGCCATCTGAATCGCCTCAAGAACAAGGCTGAAATCGATTTCCGACTCAAAGCATCGGCGACTACATTAGCCTTACCAGGATGGTAATCCACAATGTAGTCGTAGTCCTTAAATAACTCAAGCCAACGCCACTGTCTCATGTTCAACTCTTTCTGTGAAAGGAAATACTTCAAGCTCTTGTGGTCCGAGAAGATCCTACACTTTTCCCCATACAAGTAGTGACGCCAAATCTTCAAAGCAAAGATCACAGCTGCCAACTCTAAATCATGCGTCGGATAGTTCTTCTCATGTGGCTTCAACTGTCGAGAAGCATAAGCCACTACCTTTCCTTCCTGCATCAGCACACATCCAAGACCAACTCCAGAAGCATCACTATAAATGACAAACTCCTTACCCGAGATGGGTTGAGTAAGGATAGGAGCCTCAACAAGCAACTGCTTTAACCGATCAAAACAAGACTGACACCTGTCTGACCACTCAAATCTGACTCCTTTCCTCAACAATCTAGTCATCGGAGCAGCAATCACAGAAAATCCCTTAACGAACCGACGGTAGTAACCTGCTAAACCGAGGAAACTCCTCACTTCCTGAACATTTCGAGGCGCTTTCCAATCAACTATCGCCTCAATCTTGGCTGGATCAACCTGAATACCTCTATCTGAAACAATGTGACCCAAGAATGATACTTCTCGAAGCCAGAAGTCACACTTGCTAAGCTTAGCAAACAACTGATGCTCTCTCAACATCTGAAGAACTAATCGGAGATGCTCCTCATGCTCACTCTCATCCTTGGAATACACCAAGATGTCATCAATGAACACTACTACAAATCGATCTAAGTATGGCCTAAATACACGATTCATCAGATCCATAAAAGCCGCTGGAGCATTAGTCAAACCAAACGGCATCACAAGAAACTCATAGTGGCCATACCTAGTCCGAAATGCAGTCTTAACCACATCTGCATCCTGAACTCGTAGCTGATAGTACCCTGATCGAAGATCTATCTTGGAGAAGACACCCGCACCTCGAAGCTGATCAAATAAATCATCAATCCTAGGCAATGGATACTTATTCTTCACTGTAACCTTATTAATCTTGCGGTAGTCAATACACATCCGCAGTGATCCATCTTTCTTCTTGACAAACAGAACTGGAGCTCCCCAAGGAGATATGCTCGGTCTAATAAACCCCTTATCCAATAACTCTTGTAGCTGAGATTTAAGTTCCCTCAACTCTACAGGAGCCATCCGATAAGGTGCTCTCGAAATAGGTGTAGTACCTGGCATGATCTCAATGGACAACTCAACTTCTCTCTTATGAGGCAAACCAGGCAACTCGCTCGGGAACACATCACTAAACTCCCGCACTACAGGAATATCCTCAATCTGAACCTGATCCCTCCTGGTATCTAACACGACTGCTAGAAAAGCCTCACAACCTTTCCTAATAAATCTCTTGGCTTGCATCGCAGAAATAACATTATTCAACGAACTGGCACCCAAACCTTTCAAAAACACAAGAGACTGACTTCTATCCCGAAATACAACTGTCTTCCTATGGCAATCAACTACAGCCCGATGCTTCCCCAACCAGTCCATACCCAGAATCAAGTCAAACTCTCTGAAGGGTAACTCAATCAGATCCGCTGGAAGCATAGCTCCCTCAACAATCAGAGGACAACTCCTAAAAACTCTACTCACACTGACACTATGCCCTAATGGACTGGTCACACAAATCTCATAATCTAACTGATCAACTGAATGCAATTTATCAACAATTTTATCTGTGCACAAATATGAGTGTGTGGAACCAGGATCAATTAGAGCATACAACTCAGTGTCATGGAGTAGGAACTTACCAGTAATAACGTCAGGCGCATCCTACTCATCTCTGGCTCTCATAGCATAAGCTCTAATGGCACCCTGAGGAGGATGCTCAATAGTCTCAGAAGCAGCTCCCTCTCTATGCCGACCACCTCTACCTCTACCTCGGCCTCTGCCACGGGTAGCCTGAGAAGCATTCGAACCGACCCTACTGCCCTCTCTCTGGGAACCAGAATCCTCATGCAACCTCGGACAACCAGCCAACTGATGCTCTGAACTCCCACACCTGAAGCATGCACCGGAGAGCCACCTACACTCACCCCGATGTGACTTACTACAATGAGGACAAATCGATGTAGTCTCAGCTCTACTACCCCTACCAGAACCTGACACAGCTGTAGAACCCTGTCGTCTACCTCTAGAAGCCGGGCCAGAAGATGACTCATCCTGTGGGTTCCTAGATCTCTTACCCGAAGAAGATCCTCCACGAGAAGAACTCCTCCTCTGAGCTCTCTCTCTCATCACAGTCTCAGATAACTCAGCTCTCACAGCAACATCTACAATCTGGTAATAACTGACCCCTGGTATGCACATCAGAGAAATCAGTGCAATCTTCAACGACTCATTTAACCCTGCCTCGAAATGCTTGCATCTAAAGTCATCAGTCATAACACCACGTGGGGCATATCGAGATAACCTATTGAACTCTTTCTCATACTCTGCTACAGACATGGCCCTCTGTCTCAAACTCAAAAACTGCGCCCATCTCGAATCTCTATAAGTCTGAGTGATGTACTTCTTTGTGAACTCACCCTCAAAGAACTCCCAAGTAATCGGATCCGGTAGCTGAGGATGCCTGCAAACCAATTCCCACCATTCAAAAGCAGACCCCTGTAGAAGAGCTAATGCACACTCTGCCTGCTGGTCGGGAGGACACCGAATCTCTCTCAAAGCACGCTTCACTTTGTCTAACCATCTCTCTGCGATCTCAGACTCATTCAAACCCGTACCATAGAAATCCTCAACTCCTGCCCTTCTCAAATTCTCCATAGGTGCTCTAGGAGCAGTCACTCTCTCCAAAACCCTAGCCATGTCCTGATGCAGTCTAAACATAGCCTCAAAGGGCATGGTTGTGGCCTTGGGCTGGACCCTAGCATGCTGAGCCGACACAGTAACAGAAACAGACTGATCTACAGCTGGAGGATTCACACTCTCGGCGGATTCCTCACGCGCACCATGAGCAGAATTAGAAGCCATCTAAACAAACAAGAAACAACCGTATCAGCCAACACAGATCTAGACACATACACATCTAAGAAACTCAGAATAATCATAACAACACCCAGAAACGCCTAAACCTATGCTCTGATACCACTAACTGTAACACCCCCTTCCCATACGTAGGCGATCCCATCCAAGAAGGAGTGAAATGCCGTATGAGTAAAGGTGCCACCAAGCAAGTACAAAGTAAAACATACATTCATTCCAACATACATTCAAAAAATACAGAATAATTAAAAACTTTACATGCAGAAAGCAAAAGCTGATCATGCATTACTATAATAAACTATTACAATAATGTTCTGATCAACTGGCGGATACAAAAATAATATTACATAACCAAAATATAATTACAAAAGCGGAAGCTGATACATAATTGATACAGAGAGTTCTATACAAAAAGAATCATCACTAGTACAAAACTGAGCCCTACACTAATCCCTTCTGTGTTGGCTTGATGACGGCGACTCTCCCAAAGCAGAACGCCTTCCGCACCTGCACGGGTAAAAACACCGTGCTAAGCGATATACGCTTAGTGGGGAAACACACATAACTAATGGACGGCCATTCATAATGGTCGTCAAGGCATAACACATTCACAATGGCAGAATGAAAAGGTTATATCATAATCCGTATAAACATGCTCATATTTAGAAACCATACAATCAGTATCTCATAAACATATATATTCAAGAATAATCCAAAGTGTGTTACATCATTAAACTCATTCAGACAATCCGTTGCATAGCCAGATCAAATCAGAACAGTTCCATTAACATTTAAAGAACACCTGCTGACTCTAGATAGTGGATAACGAGTGTACTGAGGGTACCTTACGGGTACGAATCGAATACTGAGGGTACCTCACAGGTACAAGTCAAAAGTCAATTCATTTTATCAAAGCACAATATTTTTATACTGAGGGGATCTTAAACAAGACCCTAATACTGAAGGGTTCGCGAGGAACTAAACGGGGACCTGATCGGGATCCAAACTGAACTGAGGGCTGCAGCTAAAGACTCTATTAGGCATGCCTAACTATCCACTTACTTGACTCTAGCAGGTTATGCGTCAAACAGATCACATTTCAGAGTACAAAATAGTATTCATCAGAAATTCATGGTATCACGCATATCAAAGCATCAAACAGTAAGACATGCATCATACAATAGTAAAGTCCATTCAGAAGAAATACCAGATTCATTTTTGAGTTAAAAACTAGGAAATTTCAGAAAAACGAGCTGAACGGAGGAACGGGCGAGATTGGCTGGTCACGAGGCGTGACTGGCCTTCCAAACAGGCAGGTCACGCGACGTGACCGAGGGTCATGCGACGTGACTTGCTTGTTCCTCACCGGTCACGTTGCGTGATCTTCACAAACCACGCAACGCTCTCGTAGGTCACGACGTGACTGGGCGTCACATCTCGTGACGTGCTACTCCCTCGCAGATCACGTTGCGTGATTTCACAGATCACGCCTCGTCTTCGCAGGTCGCACGACGTGACCGAGGGTCACGTCCCGTGACTTGCTTGTTCTTCAGCTGGTCACGCGACTGGCTTCTCAGCAGGCAGGTCACGACGTGACCGAAGGTCACGACGTGACCGAAGGTCACGTCTCGTGACTTGCCTTCTTTCGTAGCGAGTCACGCGACAAGAAGAAATTCAACATTACTTCGATTTTTCCAGAATTTCCAGAACAAAGAATTCAATCCCAATTTGATTTAAAAACCATACAAACCTGTTTTTACCTTCCAGAAATCATCTCAACCAACATAGGCAACAATCATACAACTCAATTCATCCAATAATTAACCAAATCAAATCAAGAACATATGCATTCAAAATTACAAGAACATAAACCCTAGAATTTTACAGTAAATTCAAAATCACACAAAACACAATCAAAAATTCCCAAACCTGTAATCTAAGCCTCTATCACTTAGCTCCACTAGGTCCAGCAACCTCTTTGCCCTTAGGATCACGAGGAGCTTTAGCTAAACACAAACACAGCAAGAATATTCACAAAGAAAACCCTAAGTTAAATCTAAACTTAAGACAACTAGATGAGAGAATTCAATTACTTACTAGAGAGGGTGCAAAGAGAGAATCAATTTCACCAATAAGACCTTGAATCAACAATACAGTACTTGAAATAAAGA
Organism: Excoecaria cochinchinensis; assembly: GCA_947683425.1. Taxonomy (NCBI): domain Eukaryota; kingdom Viridiplantae; phylum Streptophyta; class Magnoliopsida; order Malpighiales; family Euphorbiaceae; genus Excoecaria; species Excoecaria cochinchinensis. The sequence continues at coordinate 2,419,567 of CANTUQ010000129.1, forward strand.
AAATGAAGAAGAAGAAAAAGAGTGAGAAAAGAAACGTAAATCTCTAAGTTCCTTTTCTTTCATTCCCTTTTCTTTTTCTTTTCTTTATCCTAAATATGTATCCCTTTCCTATTGGTGAAACTATTCACTCCCACCAAAATAACCTACACTACTCACACCTAAAACCCTCTTCACTTATGCATACCATACAATGGTATGGTCACATGCACACAAATATTTCTCACTTAATTAACACACTAATGCCATGTATGTACCCACATACTAACAAACCCCAAAAGCATATATTTTACTAAAAATACCCTTATGAAATGGCGAACACATGCAAATGCTTACACATACAGACAGACAGACAGGCTCATTCTACTAGGGGGCAAATGGGGTGTGACATACCAGGTCCCGGCAATGGTGGCAAATTCTTCAGGCAGGGGACATATGTAACACCCCGGTAAGGAATATCGGGGCGCTACGCGGACACTTACGTATACCTGTACATGCATTAGTGGAAGCAATAGCATAAACACACCCATTTTAAAAGTCATTAAATACTACACTAGGGCCCACTTGCATTTCATATCAACTATACATACGTACTACTTTCTCATTATACATGTTCATATTACACTCTGTTTTCATTTAACTTTACATATACATTTACATGTGATTCTTTAACTTTTATTACATAATGATGTTACTCAAAATGTAAAAACTCTATCTCTAACTTATACAAAAAAGTGATCAAAATAAAACTCCTAGTGGCCTTGACTTGCAGATGTCCACTCACTGATCCGAACCTGTAACCTACACGGAAATAAACATTCGTGCTAAGCGATAACGCTTAGTGGGGATGAAAATAATGCAGAGGACTTCTTTACGAAGTCACAAATAAATCACACAATCATATATCTCATGCATATAGCTCTTATACATATACAGGTTGCATGCTCAGTTATCAAATACTATGAACTCACGTGCATATATCATGTACTCTTTTACTTATTCATGTACACTACAACTTGTACATATCATTTATTCAAATATACGCTATCATGTAACCAAATTCATGTCACTACACTCATGTAATCATGTACTTGTATACAGAACTGTAATGTACTTAAACATTACTTTCATGTACTATGGCTTCATTCGAAGCAACACTATAATCATCTCAAGTTCACTGCACAACATTTAACAAAACAAGCCTGAGTTCCTCTCATGGTGGATACGAGACGCTCTATAAAAAAACATTTTCAATAGACCGAAGTCACAAAACATTTTCATTTATCTCTATTAATGACCGTTCTCAGAGGTCGACCCGCTTCGCCCAAACGGGGCGGAACATAGGCAGCTGCACTCGATAATCCCTTTATAAGCATGCTTATCTATCCACTATAACGGTAATCAGGCTCAATAACAACTCAATTATACGCTACTCTAATGCCAAAGCATAGATTATAACTCAAGTGCACTCATCAACTTCAGAGGCATTTAATTCATATACAATCTTGTTCAACAATTAAAAGCATGTAACATTTAAATTCATTTCATGAACATATAAATCATGCAAAGCAAGATAGAAGAAAACACTCTCTTCAAAACAAATAAAACAGGATGCGAAGAGGTTCACTGTCGCGATCGCAACAAAGAGTCGCGCTCGCGACAGAAGCTAAGTTCATTGTCGCGATCGCGACAAGAGGTCGCGCTCGCGACAGAACATAGATTACACAAAGGCTCTAGACTCTGTACCAAATGCGTTATATACCAATTCCTATGTTCATACGTATTTATCATGTCAATTACTATATTTCCTACCACTATATATTGTTACTTTATTAGTTAAATTACCATCTTTAATTATACTCATGTATTTTTCCATTAACAACTAATTTGTAATCATTTAGGAGCCCTAATCATGTATAAAACGTTAAAGGGAAAGGCAAGGGGTTTACCCATGCCAACCATGGGCTCAAAATTAAGAAAAAAGAGTATAATATAGGTTGTTCTGTCGTGAGGTCGCGACCTGTGTCGCGCTCGCGACAGAGGCTCCGCTTTGGTGCCTCACAAGACTGCTTTTTTACTCTAAACTTGTATCGTCTAAATGAACCCCTAAACATTATTTTTAGGCAAAAATTATTCTTAAAAATTGTTCTCTAGGATGTTAGATTTTAAATGGGACAATTTTCAGGTCATTTGGACATCTATAACTCTAAATATGATTCAAACAATCTATATTGTTCCAGTGAACCCGCCAGAACAGGGTCACCTACGTTCTAATTACTTTTCGGGATACTTAGTGCCAGAATTAGATCCAGCACCCTCTTAGACATTTTTAGATACGACTCTTATCTTTCAGATGCAATTGGAATCAACACAATTGGAGTCCTATAGCTCTACTTATAATAAATACGATACACAGGGGTCTAATGACAAATAAGCAGAATTTCACAAAATCAAACTCTATCATCAACACAAACACTCAAATGATCATATTACATATTTATAAACATATATACACATGTCATGAGCATTGTAAGCAATCAAAATGAACATCTTGAGCTAATTAAAGCTCATCAAGCATCTCTCTATTTCAACATGTCTCTAATCAAACATTTCTCATCTAAACACATGCAAAATTAACAAGATCACACTCGATCCCTACCTCTGAATAGCTTAATCTTGTGCTCTCTACTCAGCTCCAATCTTTTCTTCTCTTTATGCAATCTCTTGTTCTTAGCTTCCACAAAATCATATAGAAATACTTAAGTTAAACCTCTTCTTACTTTGAATCATAAACAAAAAGAAAAAGGAGGTCAGATCGGAAAACTAATCAAGCTTACCTTCTTTTACTCTTCAAACCAATCCAAGGGGCTCTCTCTCAAGAACAAATCAAATGAAGAAGAAAATAACAAAGAGAAGAGCAAGGAAGGGAGAACGGCTGACCAAAGAAAAGAAAGAAAGAAGAACAAATGGCCAAAGTGAGAAACCCACGTGAAAAAGGGAACAAATTTGGGCAAATGGTCAATGTTGGTCAATGTTAATCCCACAATTAATTTCCCACCTTCCATAATTAATACATATACATCTCCCTTAATTTCTTATTTCCTTTTTAATTCATATAGATATCTCTCTTGCCACATGTCATCCTCCTACAACACCACTTATCATGCTCCTACGCCGCCACGTGTCACTCTCCTACGGTGCCACATGTCCAATACACATCTCAAGGTCTCTTAACACCCACTTATGCACACATCTCACTAGGGGGTTCTGTCGCGCTCGCGACAGAATGCTCACGCCCACACCAAGCAGCTGAAGTTCGAAAACCGCTGGAGGGCTCTGTCGCGCCCGCGACACTTATCGCGCTCGCGACAGAACTCTCGCACATAAAATTACCTTTTTCGAACCAAAAACTCTGTAATTCTTCTAGAGCCATTTTGGGGTGTGACAACATAACTCTTGATAGGTGAATCTGAAGACATGGAACTGCGGGTCCCAGAAATGAACTGCAGCCAAAAGTAGAATATGATCTATCTTAACCCTTCTAAGAAACTTCAGGCTAGAAAGTGGAGCTAGGGTAGAGTTTTCCCATTTTTGAGGATTGTCTAAAATTCAATACATCTTGCTAAGGGAAGGGGAAGTCATTTTTTCTTTTTTTTCAAAATGCTAAAATTAAAAAACTAAAAGAAATGAGGAATAAGGGAAAAACCTGAGAAAAGACTTGGATTTGGACTTGGAAAATGAAAGGGCACGATACCCAAGGAGAAAAATAAGCAATTTAAAGGGAGGGGATGACCGACGGGGTACCCATCTGTCATCCAACCGACGGCTAGTCCGTCGGTCAATTTTGTTGACCAATGGGCAGAATATTTCTTATATGCAGACATGACACATGCATAATATAATTTTTGTGCATATTTCTATTGTTTTTACATGAACACGCACCGGATCTGGAAATAGGAAAATTCAGGGAGTAAAAAAAAAGATGATAATAATTAGTATTAATTAAGAATTAATTGTACATTTAATGAAGGGATAAATGCGAAATCTCGAACGACAGACAGGAGCCCCGTCGCTCGGTCCTATAGACGGGATGCCCGTCGGTCGTTGAAATCTATATGAGGATGACAGACAGACAGGCTGTCATTTTCTTTCTTCTTTTCTTTTCTCCTCTTCTCATTAACCGACGCCTTCTTCCGGTTTTTTGCCCATTTCTTCTCCATTTTTCATCCGTTGTACGTACGATTTGCACTAAAACGACACCTGCTTCACCACACACACTTAGGAGTAAATTTTTCGAGTTTTCGTCAAGTTTTATTTTTGTCGACATCAAGGTTAGTTGGTCAATTTTTCTACTCTTTTTATATTTAATTTCTTAAATAAATCGCATGAACAATGCATGTGTAGTGTAATATAGTATAATATAGTATTTCCGCTTATTTTTTACTTAATGCACTTAGACAATGTACAGAATGTAGTTATAAAAATGTATGCACACTAGAATCAAGAGAATAGAAAAAAATAAAGTATTATAATTGCACAGTTAATTTATTTTAGTTTTAGAGTTGTTTAAGCTAAAAATAATAAATATATGTATAAAGACAAAAAAAATAAACTAAAATGTTGTTTAGGGCCTGAGGCCTATCCCGTTTGCTTTTCGTGCAGGATGTTGTGCACATCCCTGCTGGGATGCTGCCCAAATTTTTAATTTCTAATTTTTTTTGGCTGGGAACATCCTTGCCGGGATGCTGCCCAAATTTTTATTTTTTTTTAATTTTTCAAGGTTGGACACGTCCTTACCGGGATGCTGTCCAAATTTTTAGTTTTTTATGGATTGGATGCATCCTTGATAGGATACCGCGCAAATATTTTATTTTCAATTTTCTGGTTGGGGCACATTTTTATGATGTTGCCCAAAACATTTAATTCGTCAGGTTAGGCACATCCTTGCCATGATATTGCCCAAAAATTTTATTTTTTTTATTAATTTTTTTATTATTTCCATCTTCATACTATTGCTTGAATACTACCCAAATTTTAGTACAGACAAAAATTTAAAATATTTGTTTTATATGTCTTTTGGTAGGCCCGAGACGAGGCCACAATACAAAATTGATTTTTTACTTTCCTTTCAGGATGCCTCCGCGACGTCAGTTTCCACGTGATTAGCCTGAGTGTCAGGCTCCGACCTGGATGAACGATGAGGCCAGGTAGAGGTTCAGGGCACTGGCTCGAGTACAGTTCCGAGCCAGCCGCTTTATCTCTAGACCGTTCTTAGAGGCCATGGGGATGTTAGATGAGGTTGATGCATTGGTTGCAGGCGCTTGTTGGACAGAGTTCATGTTTCCTACCTTCCACACCCATCCGGGGGTTGTTTGGTAGTTCCTCACTACTCTACATTATGGGGGATTCCAGAGGTCAGACATGGAGGAGGGTGTCATTCAGTTCTGGCTCGGCGGCTATCACTACAATATCACCCGATAGCGTTTTGAAGAGGCTATGGGTCTACCTTTTGGAGACGATGTCATGGTACCCTAGAGGGCTGTTCGGCGCCAGCATTGGGAGGTCATAGCCCTGCCAAGAGTGCCATACGACCACAATACGGCGAAGAGTACGGCACTCTCGTCGCAAGCTCTTCTATATATTCATAAGGTTCTCTCCAGCTCTTACTTAGGATGAGTTGGTAACCTCGGGTCGCTGAACACGACCGAGATCTGGAGTTTGTAGGCCATGGTTGCAGGGTGACGGCTCAACATTAGCCACGAGATCATGGCTAATCTGGTTAGGGTATCTAGGGGGATAGCCCCTGTGGTATATGTGGGAGGAGTAGTCACCAGATTATTGCTGCAGTTGGGTGCCCTTCCAGACACTCTTGGGCGCCCTTTAGATGCGAGTATCTTTGTCGACGCCGTGTCAGCCATCACTATGGGGATGATAGTGCCACTGCAGGGCCGACCTGAGGAGTATAGGCTGCGCACCATCCATGAGACCCTACGTGCTTTTGGTCTTCCATCACTCCAGCCGGCAGAGGAGCAGCCCCAGATAGGAGAGTAGCCTCCCCAGCAGGCAGGGTTCCAAGAGCAGCCTGGGTTTCAGGAGGGTTAGTCTGCGCAGCAGCTTGGGTTTCAGGAGGGTCAACCTCCACAGCAACCTGAGTTTCAGGAGGATCTGCCTCCACAGCAGTCGCCATCAGAGGGGGACAGCCTCAGACTCCCCCCGACATGGGGATTGAGTTTACTATGGATGAGCTCTTTGCCACTCCTCCAGCATAAAGAGTGCAGAGTCCTCTTCCATCTCCAACACGGGAACATGAATTTATACCGATCCAAGGATGGTCAACAATCAAATGAATCGTACTCCGCACAAGCCGAGACGAGGCTAGCGAAGCGTCAACGATAGAACGGGTCACAAGTTGGTTATAGTTAGAGAGTACTAACACCCATGACACTAAAACACTGCACAAGCCGGGATAAAGCCAGTAGAACGCATGTGACAGAACAGGTCGCAACAGAGGATGTAGTTAGATAACACTTCGCCTCATACCGTACAGGCCGATATGAGGCTAACGGGGCACGTGCAATAAAATAGATCGCAATCGGGTTGGGGTTAGATAACACCACAGCTCACCTACAATAGAATAAATTGCAAAATGGGTTGCAATTAGATAACACTGCCTCCCACGACTCTAAGCCGAGACGAGGCTCACTAGAAGGAGACGAGAGACCACTTGCTTCTACGCAATCTTAAAAAGGTAAGGACTGCCTCAGGTATGCATCTCTTCCCTTCTTCCCTGAATTTTGGCTCATCTAGATACTGGTGTACTAGTTTCCCCAAAATTTGGGGCAATTGTAGACGCCGGGTCTTCAGGCAGTCCAGATCAGAGTTACCCGATGAAGAAACTAAAATCGGCTTTCGAATAAGGGATGAAAGTTGTGAGCATTCATTCTTCAGTTCTACAAGGATTGAAATATTTTCTGGGAAAATGGGGGTTTTAAGAGAGTCGAGGAAGTCAAAACCTTGGAATTTGAGATTTTGGTTGACCGACAGGCCAGCCATCTGTCATTTATGAGCCCGTCACTCGTGCAAGAGGCCCGTCTCTCGTGTCGAGTGACCGGATGTCGGTGAAGGTGGGGCCCATCGCTCGGTCCGTGCGGCTCCCTCTACTCGGTCAAGCGACGCCTGCACGTGGTTGTGGAGCCACGTGTAAAGTTCTTTGATTAAATGACCACCGCTGCCCTTCCTTTCGACGGCCATCGGTAACCCAATGATGCCCGTCGGCCGGTGAAAACCGCCGGCTAAATGTGGGAGAAAGTGGGAAGTTATTAAAAAGTAACTTCCAAGTCCTAAAATTCTATAAATAGGAGGAAAATTTATGAAAAAAGGGTTGGAAAAATTTTAAAAAAATTATTGGAAAAAGGGTTTTTAGAGTTTCTTACAAGTAATTCTGATTTTTCTTCAAAAAGTTTTTTTGTCAAATATTTTTCTTGAATTACACCTTTTATCAAATATTTTCTTCAAAATGCTTTTTTACCAAATATTATCTCGATTTACGCTATCTCAAGGAAATGAAATTCATTCGTTTTCATCAAACTAGCTAATTCAAATAGTCAGTGTTGTAAAAAAAAATGAGAAAGAGAAAATAATTTCCTTCTCTTGGTTAACTTTTCAAAATAGATTTTTTACAATAAAAAATCTCCAAAAATTACAGTGTCGCTATCTGATTCTTGTAGAACTCGAGAAATCGAAATCTTGCAACGCCCACCTTCACGAAGGTAAAAATCCGAGGGTAAACATTCTAGATTATCTACTTTGAGTTTTAATTTTTTTAGTAATTTTATGCATAAAAATACTTTTTTATTCAAGTTAAAACAAAAAGAAAATTTTTGTTTTTGCATTTTTTTCTGGGAATAGAGGTGACCGACAGGTATAAGAACCACCGACGGCCGTCATTCTAACGAGCGACGAGCCATCGATGGTTGGCCTTATGCACGTCTGTCACGCCCAAGGACGCCCGTTGGTCATGTGCTATGGGCCGTCCCTGGGCTTTTCTTCCACACTCGATTTGTTTTCTTTTCTTTTTAATTTAAGTGGATTTTCTCATGCAATTTATTTTTTTATTTTTCTCCTCATCATTTAATTTCATATGTTATTTTGGTTTCGTAATTTTACACTAACATATCTTTTATTTTTTGAGTTCTTTTTATTATTGTTAACTTGTTTGGTGGATTTAGAGCCACCTTAATGTATAAGCTATGACAAGGACCTAAAGGTCTCCTCCCGGGTCCATTTTCTAGACCTTGTCTTTTTTATTTTATTTTTATATGGTCATTTTGAATATTATTCTTTTATTTTGCTAATATAAAAATGGTTAAATATTTTTTTTAATTAAATTGGGATATTTGTGAAGTGAGGAACAATGTCCTATTTTCAGCAAATAAAATTGACATTTAAAATTGTTTTGTAATGAATATGCATGCGAGGACCAATGTCCTCACTCCTAATCCATATCCCGATTTATGTATGAATCGCTTGCAATTTACAACAGGTGTTGTATTTCCACACCGAGTTTTGTTGTAATTTATTTCGTGCTTGATTTTTAATTGAGCTTTATTTTCCACTTTTCCTAGAATGGATAATTTGCGCTTGAATTTAAATGCATCAAATTGAATGAGAAATGGGATGAAACGATAAATTCAAAACTCAATTATAAATTTAACAAATGTATGAATAAATGGAAAGTTTCGAATCCACTCTGGCCTTAGGCTCAATGAGGTTAGAGGACCATCTCAATATTTCATTGGGATCCAGACTCCAAAATATCTCTTGTTGCCCACCAAAAGGCCCAACTTGCATAATCCTAGGCTCCATGCGGTTAGAGGATCATTCTAACATTCTATTGGGATGAAGCCTCCAAAATATCTCTGGCCTACCCAAAATGGATATATATGCGCCGTCTTAGGCTCACTGAGGCTAGATGACACTTCCCAATGTTCTATTTAGTGGCGACTCCAAGAAACCTCCTTGTTGCCCAACATAGACGCACTTGTATTTTCTTACAAGTTTTCATGAACCTCTCCTGAAAGCCCTAAAAGCGAGCAGTTCGGGGTGACCTGGGGTTTGGAGCGCGTCACTCTTAGCCATTAAACTTTCTTTTAGCTTCTCAATTAGGTCCTTCTTTTATTACAATCAAATCCTTCATCCACATTTGAGACACACATTCCCTTAGGTACTTCAATTCAACCAATTACAACTAGGGTACAGTCCCGACCATTACATAATGATTCTTGCCAGCTGTGAGGCCCAAAATAAAAAGAAAAGCCATCAAATTATAGACTCTTTTGTGCTCGCTACCAAGGTTGCGCTTGTTAGTGGTTATGCCCTAGGCCAAACATTTGGACCTTAATGTAATCATTACGTTTTCATTTATATAATGGTTTTCTTCAAATTAATATTATTCGCATGTTACATTATTGTAATGTTTATGAATAACAATGTTATTCATGTTGTCCCTAGTCATTTATCACTAAAGGGCATAAAGATAAATTAAGACTAGTATAGATTTGTATTGATAATCATGGGATGATTATATATGATGATATAAATCGAATCTATAGGTATTTGTTAGAGAATAAAGTACTGGATAGATCCACTTTAAGATCACTACATGGGATAGTGTCGTAAGTGATCTTATAATAGATGTGTTATTGAATCCTTTGACCTGAGGCTATCACGGTTTCCTACATAAGGAACATTATGTTTTAACATAATCAAACGTTATCTTTAATCGGATAATTATAAAGTTTATGATCGGACATAATGAAAATTATGCAGAGGAAAGTGAATAATTAAGATGGAATTTGTCCCTTTTTTTTGAGGGAGATATCTATTGGGCCCCTCGATAAGTAGGACTGTAAAAGCATGGCCGTGCTTGAATGAATTGATAGTGTGATCAATGTCATTTGAATTTATCAGTCTACTTAGTGATCGAGAAATTATATGTTTGAAAAATATAAGTTTGACATGTACCATGACTTATGTTCAAACAAGATATCGTGTGACAAAAGGATAATAGCATGTTCTATTGTCAGGTTAAAATCGGACTAACGATATTTATATTATTTGGGCAGTCATAATGTCTTGCTAGAGACCAATTATGACTTATGGGCTTATTATGGGATTAGGCCCACTGCCAACATAATATAAACCTATTGGGTCACACACCAAGACCAAAATGAACAAAATGGATTTTATTAGGTTATTTCGGAATAATATATAAATAAAGGTATTTATATTTAATTTTAAAATTACATATTTATATATATTTATATATGTACATATACATATATCTCTTATTTTGAATATGAGATAATAATATGTATTAATATAATATTTCTTATTATTTTGAATAAAAAATAAATAAATAAATATATATATATATATATATATATATATATATAATGTAAATATCTCTTAATTTTGAATTAGAGATAATATCATTATTTACCTATTAGGGTTTTAAACTTATTTACATATATATAGATATATGTTAAGAAAAGAGATTAACCCATATGATAACTCTAATCACGTTCTTCAAGAAGGAATAAATTTAGAGTGGCTGTACATCTCTTTTCTTGTGAGAATAAGAAAAAGAAAACCTAGCCACCTTTTCTTTGAGAAAGAAAAATCAAAAATCCATTCGCAACATAAGGGAGCTAGCACCCCTGCGAGTTCTGTTCGTTTGTTCGTGAGTGTGGATACCGATAGAGGGTGTTCGTGATCGAAGCAGCACCTAAAGTCCGAGATAAGGTATTATTTTCGTTCTAAGGTCAGTAAATCTTAATCTCTTCCTTTTCAATCAATTGAATATACTTGGATCCTATCTTCGGGTTTTAATTTTGTTTCGCTGCGTTAATGATGAATTAATCCGATGAATCCCAACAACGCTTGTGACAGAGGCCTCCATTAGGTGCCTATCCAACATCAGAATATCAGGATAGCTTTACACCTCAGAATTTCTACTACATAAATCAACATCTAAACCTCATTTGTAGGCAAACCTTCCTCTTAAAAAATGATCCCTGGGATGTTGAACTTCATATGGCACAAATTTTAGGTCATTTGAACACCTAAATCATCAAATATGATCAAAACAACTTGAACCGCTTCAATGAACCAGCCAAAGTAGAGACAACTATGTCTTGGCCAATTTTGGATGACATAAATCTAAAATTAGCTCAAGATTATTTCTAAGAAATTTGTAGGCATATGTCTTAGCTTTCCAACGACACTAGTTTAATATAATTGGGAGTTCTAAAACTCTAGTTACAGCCTATTAACCAAAGAGGGGTCAAGTATCCCAACACAGTTTTTCACCAAATCCTATTCACATCAACATTTTTAACAAATTAAAGTCAACACTCACTACCATCATCATAGATCAACACATATCATTCAAATATATCTCAAGCCACATTATTTATCATCAAAACTCATAAAATAAACATAGTTTCCAAACCTCTTTATTTTTGCTCTATCTTCCTTAGTAGCCCTTTCTTTCTTACTTTCTCACTCTTTCATGGTCATCATCATGCAAATCCCTCATCAAAACCCACAAAATTACATGTTAGCATCCCTAGTAACCATACTTTCCATATAAATCTTAAATCTCACTAATAGAGAAGAAGCAGAGATGAAACTACACAAACTTACCTTTTTAACTTGATTTATACACTTGAATTCCAAAATATCCATTTGGGAAGCATAAGCAGGAGAAAGAGAGAAAGGGAGCAGAATTTTTGACACAATTCAAGAGGAAATGGCTGCTCCCTCTTTCTTCTCCTATGGCCGGTGTAGACACCGGGTCTTGAGTCAACATTCCGCATTTAAGAATCCAGCAAGGATTTATTTTGCATTATGATTCCAGAGGAATCGAATGCATTGGGTTGCAGCACTTAACCCTATTGGCATGCCTATCTATCCATTACTTGACTCGTAGGCTAAAGTTGATTAATTTCATTATTGATTTCATAATTGTTAAATAAAATAGCACATACGTAAACCACACCTAGTTCCCCTTTTTACATACTTACAAGGCATTAACAAATTCACATTACTCTTTTACACATCACATAACACTTGGGCAACTTGTAATTAAATCATTAACTAATAAGTAATTGAATTCATTAGTCATCTTACAAATATGTATATTTGCTTCATATAAACTTGATATTATGCTCATATAAAATGCCAACAAGTTTGGCTAAAAGCAACACAATTAACAATCCAAAATAAACTGGGGTTTCTTGCCAAAATAAGGTACCTTACGGTCACAACCAGTTTGGTTGTCGCCATGATATACTGAGGTCTTCAAAATAGAATGCAAGCTAAGGTATCTCACAGTCACAACAAATTTGGTTGCCACAGTGACATACCATGCACTCCAAAAACAGAATGTAAAATAAGGTATCTCCGGTCACAACCATTTTAGTTGTCACCGTGAGATACATCACACTCAAGGCAGAAAGCAAACTATGGCACCTCACGATCTCGACCATTTTGGTTGTCACCGTAACATGCCATGCTTCACTAGGCAGAACGGAGCTCCTGCATAACTCACGGTGGCAATCTCGTTGGTTGTCACCGTGACTTATGCAAAAACACCAGAACACAGCTGTGTTTTACCAAAACACAGCTGTGCTCCCCTTTCTCAATTCTCATATCACTTTTAAGACCTCAATACCAATTCCCTTTTTGGTCATTCAAGCCAACTCATTCTTCAACAACATAACAACGAACACATACCTGATTTCCACTAAGCCAATCTCATCCAATATGCAAAAAATTTAACGCATACATAAGCTCAATACTCAACATTCCATTCAAATATCATAAACATAACACTAGCCTCTAGCCTATTCCACATGATACAAACTCTTAGTCTTTAAACCTAATCAACTCATTCATTTATGTCATTAAGAATTCCAATTACCAATTTAGTTCATGATTAATCAAATTACACAAGCAAATACAATCATGCCATTACACATATATGGTTAGTTCCCAAACCTCATTGCCTATGCTCCTAACGTTCATTGAACACTAGCTTCTCCCATTTTTGCCTTTCCCTTGTCTTTCTTTACTCCTTCCTCTACAATACCATCCAATTTCAAGAATTGGACACAATTCATCAATCTTCAATCCACATCAACCCAAAACCAGAAAGAGAAGAAGATAGAACAAGTAATTCACCACTTACCTTTCACTTTGATCAACTTAATTCTTATTCCACTTAGCAATATGAATAGAATCAATATGAGAACTCTAAGGAACCACACGAAAATGAGAAGAGAAGAAAATGTAGAGTAGAGACTGAAAATGAAGGTTCATGCAATTGTGGCCCTTTCTTTCTCCTCAATTCCATGTATATGCATGTACTAGTGTAGGTGGCAGCACTATCAAATGCCACCCGGATTCCACCTCCCATGCTATCCCCAAGTTAAGTTAATTAATCTCCACTTAGTATTAACTTAGTATTAAGTAAATCCTCAATTAACTTAATGATGCCAAATTACAGCTTGGTAACTTAACTTTATTTGGTTATTCAATTAAGTCCTTCTTTCATTATAATCAAGTCCACATTACACCCTTAGGTGATCCCATTAAGCCAATTTTAACTAGGGTACATTTCCGATGAACCCGCCAGAATAGGGACACCTATGTTTTGGCCACTTTTTGGGACACATAGAGCCAGAATTACATCAACCATATTCTTAAAAATTTTTAAGTGTGTATTTTAGATTTTAGTTCCATTTTTAAGCAACTCATTTGAAGCATTAATACTCGATCTATGGGAAAAATAGTTACTAAAGGTCAAGAGAGACCTACCCAGAAACTTACTATACAAGCACATTTTTTTCCTACTACGTACACATGACTTATAAAACCAACTTTACTGGCAATTTTATCCAACATGCTCTACTAAAAATTTATTCATCTATGTGCTAGCTGTAACACCTCCTACCCATACGTAGGCGAACCCATCCACCAGGGATTGAGAAGCCGTACAAGTCGGGGTGTCACCAAACAAAATGATACTATAACATATAATCACATAATATAAACATACATATATATATATACAATGAAAATTAAAACTTTGGAATCATCAGAATGATCATTCATTAATATAATAAGATTTATTAAAATAAAGTTCTGATCACAATTGATATTACAAAATAATTACATCCTTCAAAATTACAATGCGAAAGTGGAATAAAAGAATAAATACAATGAGAGTTCACTATTACAAAAAGAATCTCAAAACAAAATGCTAAGTCCAAAAATTAATCCCTCTGTGTTGGCTTGATTTGCGGCGACTCTCCCAAAAGCGAAACACCATCATCACCTGCACGTATGAAACACCCGTGCTAAGCGATAACGCTTAGTGGGGAAACACACAACAATAAAGTGGCGGCCATTCACAATGTTCGTCAAAGCAAAACACATACATAATGACATATGCTGATAATCACATACGGTATAATCATTATTGGGTAACATATATATAGCACTCAAACGTCCATGTTCATATTTGTATACATATTAATTCACCTACTTATAGTCATAGCCGATCGGATTTCTCATTCTTGTAAGCATAACACAACAGATAATACACCTGCTGACTCACAATAGTAGATAACGAGTGAACGCATGGCGGTACCTTACGAGTATGAATCGAATGAACACATGGCGGTACCTTACGGGTATGAATTGAAAATCAACATCATATTTTTCTCATTAAAAATATTTTACAGAGGGGATCTTAAACAAGATCCAAATACATTAGGGATTGTGAGGATCCGAACGGGGACCTGATTAGGGTCTAAACATAACTGAAGGCTACAGCTAAAGGACTCCATTAGGCATGCCTAACTATCCACTAAACTGACTCTCGCAGGTCATGCATAAGACAAGTCATGTTCCAAAGCATAACATATAATTTGTCATTATGAAATCATAATACTATATACATATAAGCAAGATCATATAGCATACAGTAGTGAAAATCCATGAAAAAGAGATTTAAAATCCATTTTCAGAAAACAGAGCACTTTTGAAAAACAGGGCAGCCTGGGGTCACAGTCGCGATTGCGACTAGTGTTGTGCTCGCGACAGTGGCCAGAAGGCCTTGCGCGAGGGAAGCACGAGTCCTGAATAACCTTCATGACTGGTGAAGCTGGTTCATGACTCGTGAATCTCATTCACTACTCGTGAATGTCATTCTCTTCAGTGCATTTCTATCGTGAAAATTGGATTTCACAATTCTGTCGTGCTCGCGAGGATGTTGCACTCGCGATAGCATCGTGACTTCCAGTTTCCAGCCAATCGCAGGAAAAACCCAGACTTCCAAAATCAAACCCAATTTGACCCAATTCAAACCAAACTTTATCTTACCTTCAAATAGACATTCCATGCATCACAAACAACATAAAACATAACTTTTCCAATAATTATCACAATGAAATCATGGATTTACATAATTAAGATTTAAAAAAATACCAAACCAAGAAAATTAACAGCAAAGCTCATCAAATCCCAAAAATTACTCCAATAATTCATCAATCATGCATCAACACTTAAATCAAAGAAAAACCCATAACATTTATACCAACATGAACCTCATTAAACATGTGATTTCCAGAATTTCCAGCCAAAATACAAAATCATAAAAAATGCATCAATTAATCACATAGTCCCAAACCTGCAACTCCTATGCTCCTAGTCAATGAACACCACTCCCACTAGCCTTCTCCTTCCCCTTGGGATCACGAGGAGGTTCAACTAATAAAAACACCCAAAATTATACAAATACAAAATCCCAAATTAAAACACCTTCAACCACGCAAGAGAAAAGAAGAAGAAGAAGAAGAAGAGAAAAAACTTTGCAATAACTTACAAAATAGATCTTGAGAGATGATCAATTCCCACCACAAATCACTTAGATCAAAGCTAAGGCACACTTGAAGAGGGAAGAGGAAGAAGAGATAAAGAGAGAAGAGGAAATGGGAAAGAGACAGCAAATTGTTGTTCTCCTTTTCTCTCTCCTTCAATTCATACCCTCTTCCTAAAATCTAGCCACATATCACCCTCTCTTTGGTGGAATTTGACCACTCACACTCAACAAATATACATGACTCTACACACAAGACTAATCCTCATAATTCACACACTACTACTATACGAGCATGCACACAGTAACACGACCCAACACACACACACCCTACTAACATATATGCACCCACATTCTATTAAAGCACACAAAACATGTATTTTACCCAAAATATGCTAACACACTCACAATGCACACAAACACATGGCTCAAACTTTTAGGGGTAAAACGGGGTGTGACAACTCTCCCCTACTACCAAAAATTTTGTCCTCGAAATTCTTACCTGAATTGAATAAATGCGGATACTGGGACCTCATAGTTGCCTTTGGTTCCCAAGTCACTTCCTTAACTCCATGATGATGCCATAATACTTTGACCAAATAGACTTGCTTATTCCTCAACTGTCTCACTTCCCAAGCTAAAATGGCCTTTCAGTTCCTCATTATACGAATAATCTGGCTGAACCTGAACATCCTAAACTAACAACACGTGCGACAAATCTTATCTATATTGACAAAGCATGGAGATATGAAAAACATCATGTAACTTAGCCAACTCCATCCGTAAAGCCAACCTATAGGCTACCGGACCAACCTTAGCTAACACCTCATAAGGTCTAATAAACCGAGGACTAATTTTATTTTTCTTACCAGATCGTAGCACTTTTCTCCAAGGTGAAAGCTTCAGGAAAA
Source organism: Excoecaria cochinchinensis (assembly GCA_947683425.1). NCBI lineage: Eukaryota > Viridiplantae > Streptophyta > Magnoliopsida > Malpighiales > Euphorbiaceae > Excoecaria > Excoecaria cochinchinensis. The sequence goes on from CANTUQ010000129.1 coordinate 2,436,421, forward strand.
CTTTATCCCCAACCTCAAACCGAATATCCTTCCTCTTCAAGTTAGCATAGGACTTCTGTCTATCCTTAGCCACTTTCAGATTACACTGCACAACTCTTATCTTCTCTTCGGTATCTCTAACCAATTTTGGCCCAACAACAAAATGCTCGGTTAACTCTGTCCAACAAACAGGAGTCCTACACTGCCGACCATACAAAGCTTCATACAATGAAATCCCGATGCTCGACTGGTAACTGTTATTGTAGGCAAACTCCATAAGCTGCACATACTTGTCCCAACTGCCAAAAAAGTCCAAAGCACAAGCCCGTAACATATCCTCCAAAATCTAAATAACTCGCTCTGACTGCCCATCTATCTGAGGATAAAATATTGTACTAAAATTAAACTCAGTACTTAAAGCTCTCTGCAATTCATTCCAAAATATAGATCTGAACCTTGGATCCTGATCTGACACTATAGACAATGGCACTCTATACAGTTTGATCACCTCATTCACATAAATGTTGGCCAACTTGTCCATTGAGTAATCCATTCTAACCAGCAGAAAATGGGCTGACTTCGTAAGCCGATCCACAATCACCCAAACTATTAGCAACCATTCTAAAGAGTAATCAAATAGAGACAGTATAAATACATGACGTATCAATTTAATATACCGAGTGATAACAATAATAATGGCAATAATAATAAATCATAGTGATAATGCAGCAATAATAGTGATAATAATATAAACAATTAATAAAATAACAATACATAAATGACATCAATAATAATAATAATAATAATAATAATAATAATAATAATAATAATAATAATAATAATAATATTATTAATAACAACAACAACAACGACAACAATAACAACAATAGTGGCAAAATAATAAACATAAACATAAACATAACAATAATAATAATAATAATAACAATAATAATAATAATAATAGTGGCTGAATAATAATAATAAATATGAACACAAATATAATAATAATAATAATAATAATAATAATAATAATAATAATAATAATAATAACAACAACAACAACAACAACAATGATAATAATAATAATAATAATGGCAATAGTAGCAACAAGGCAATAATAATAATAATAATAATAATAATAATAACAACAACAACAACAATGGCATGTTAATAATAATAGTAATAGTGACAGAATAATAGCATTAATCATAACACAAAATAAGGGTAATAATAATAATAATAATAATAATAATAATAATAATAAGAAAAATAATAGCAACCATTCTAAAGAGTAATCAAATAGAGACAGTATAAATACATGACGTATCAATTTAATATACCGAGTGATAACAATAATAATGGCAATAATAATAAATCATAGTGATAATGCAGCAATAATAGTGATAATAATATAAACAATTAATAAAATAACAATACATAAATGACATCAAAAATAATAATAATAATAATAATAATAATAATAATAATAATAATAATAATAATAATAATAATAATAATAATAATAATAACAACAACAACAACAACGACAACAACAACAACAATAGTGGCAAAATAATAAACAAAAACATAAACATAACAATAATAATAATAATAATAACAATAATAATAATAAATATGAACACAAATATAATAATAATAATAATAATAATAATAATAATAATAATAATAATAATAATAATAATAATAATAATAATAATAATAATAATAATAATAATAATAATAATAGTAGCAACAAGGCAATAATAATAATAATAATAATAATAACAACAACAACAACAATGGCATGTTAATAATAATAGTAATAGTGACAGAATAATAGCATTAATCATAACACAAAATAAGGGTAATAATAATAATAATAATAATAATAATAATAATAATAATAATAATAATAAAGGAGGAGATGGTTGACGGCATCAGGGAATATAAAGCAAATAAACAACCTTAAAAAACAACTAAGAGGCACAAGAGAAACAAATTGAAGGAACTGAAAATGGAAAGTCAACATGAGCTCATAATATGAAAATGGTTAGAAAATAAACATGGTAAGCACAGCAAAAAAACAACGAAGTTAATAACCATAAATAATAAACGAAAAAATATGACGGGTCCAAAGTGTTTACCCACAGAGTTATAGATTGGAGAGAAAAGATGTCCGGATCCGCTCCCCTTGTCAAGTTTTGGTAGAAAATAAAAAAACGTTTGTAAAAAAAACTGAGTTACATGGAAAAAATTTGAGAGAAATGTTGGTCGGATTAATGCAAAGACAAAGAAAATGGATTTATCTTTGTCTTGAATCAGCTCTCCGACTAAAAAAAATGTTTTGAAGGAAAAATCCCAAAGAACAAAAGGTAAAAATCCCCACTTGAAAAACTTAAAAACCCCCCCTTTTTTTAAGAGCTTTATTATTCTTCTTTTTGAGAGAAAACCAGAGTCTATATTTTGATAATAATTGCCGATCCAACAAATAAAAATCAAAGTCCACTTTTGATTATCTTGGATTGCCCCAAAATAAAGAAAGATAAATCGTTCTTTCAATTTTTCCTTCCCGAAAATTGCACAAAAATGAAAAAATCAGTGGTAAAAATGGACTGAAAATGTGACTAGAAAATGCAGAAAATGACCGCGCAGAGAAAAAGGCTAAGATGGCCACGTGTGAGGGCGCGAGACTCGCCCCCCTTGTGCGCGCGGCCCCTGGGGCGCGTCTGCCTCACTCGTGAAATGAAAAAAACAAAAATAAAAATAAAATAAAAAGCAAATTTCGCACTGAAACTTTTGGAGGAGCAAAGGGAATTTTTGACGAGGGTAACATCATTTTTTATACCTTTACTGGCAAGTATCGCTTTCATCATCATGTAATTCTGATCTTGGACCACCTCAGGACCTAGTGTCTCCAGTTGCCCGCAATTTTGGGGAACTCGAGGGCTTAAGTGCCTAAGTGAGCCAAAATTCAGAAAAGAAGGGGAGAGACGTGTACCTGAGGCGGTCGCTTTCCCAACCTTGGTCTTGCCAGCTTGTCGGTGTTATGGAAGTTTTGTTGGTCATGCGATTGATGAACGTCAGCTCGTTGACATGTGAAATCACCAAACTTTGAAGGACGTGATTCATGAAACACCAGCTTGTCGGTGTGTGAAACCATGGCTGAGCGACTGATAAACACTAGCTTGTCGGTGTGTGAAGCCGTCAGACTTTGAAGAACGTGATTGATGAAACATCAGCTTGTCGGTGTGTGAAACCATGGCTGAGTGACTGATAAACACCAGTTGGTCGGTGTGTGAAGACGCCAGACTTTGAAGGACGTGATTGATGAAACACCAGCTTGTCGGTGTGTCAAGACGCCAAACTTTTTAGGACGTGATTGATGAAACACCAGCTTGTCGGTGTATGAAACCACGGCTGAGCGACTGATAAACACCAGCTTATCGGTCTGTGAAGGCGCTAGACTTTGAAGGACGTGATTGATGAAATGCCAGCTTGTCGGTGTGTGAAACCACGGCTGGGCGACTGATAAATACCAGCTTGTCGGTGTGTGAAGACGCCAGACTTTGAAGGACGTGATTGATGAAACACCAGCTTGTCTGTGTGTGAAGGCGCCAAAGTTTCCTGCGAGATCAAAAGAAACTTGCATGTAAGGGTAAGTTATGCGTATGCATGTGCATATGTCGTGCGAAATGCAAGCGACACCATTCATCTGAGTGGCCCACCGATCGAGGTGCGATAGCTTCGGCTGAGACGACTCATGGTTTTGTTTGGTCGATTATGACCCCAAGGGTCTGAATGTGTCATCTTGGTTTAGGGACTCCGACTCATATTTTTTCGGGGAGAACTGCTCGATGTGCATCTCTGCTTGAAAGAGGTTGCTCAAAGTAATGCCGCCTTATCGCTCCCACCTTCGAATGTCATTGTTTTAAAGGTAGTGCGTCCCTTGTGGATTTTCACACTAGCTTTTCTTAGCGGGAAATGCATCCTTTTCGGATTTTCACATAACCTTGTGCCTTATTATTTTTTTTCCTTGAATGGACCCAACCCAATCCAGCGGCTTTTATAGGACAGACTGCCTGTTTCCAGGTTTTCACCCTGCCCTTCGGCCTATTTTTTGCTTAGAGCGCCAATTACGGTTTTCATCTCTAACGGCCTCTTTTTTTTTGATAAAATTCCATATTGGTCGTGACAACAGCGGATAAATCGTGCACATTCAAATGGGAAGGGACGTATTACTTATTCAAAAGGAACAATGGACATTTATTAATCAAAAGAACTAACCAAAGTGCATAACTGCGTACATATACATGCTTTTGTGTGATTTCATTACACATGATCATCATTTAACATTAGGCCCAAGATACCGGATCACATCTAATCTCGAGATAGATCTCGAAAGCATCACAACTCCTGTTATCTATCAGCCCTCTCGGGTTTTCTTGATTGAACATTTTCTCTCTTTCTTTTATTTTTTTTTTATTTTACATACACATTTTTTTTAGCCCTTAGCCATGGAACCTCTTCAACCTATTGATGTTGACCGGCTCCCTGAATTCATTTCCATCACTATCTGTCAAAATCGCGGTCCCTTTAGACAAAAGCTTCTTCAGAATGAAGGGTCCTTCCCAAGTTGGCCTAAACTTGCCTCGGAAGTCCGAAACCCTTGGCCTCATCTGCTTGAAGACTAAGTCCCCTTCCTTCAGCGGGTGCTTCCTTATTTTCTCCCCGAATGAATGAGCCAATCTCTTCTGGTAGATCTAATTGTGGTAGTATGCCTGTAACACCCCCTACCTATACGTAGGCGATCCCATCTGATAAGGAGTGAGATGCCGTATGGGTAAAGGTGTGCCCACATAGATACAGGATAAACATATACATCCATACACAAACATACATACTTAAATACAGGGTAATTAAAAACTTTACAAAATCATTCATGAAAGAAGCTGATTATGCATTAATATAACGGAAACATTACATTACTGTTTGATCAACCCAAAGGTACAAAGATAATTACATATCCAAAATATACTTATATAGATGCGGAAGCCATTACAAAATTTTCATAAGAGTTCTATACAAAAAGAATCATCAAGGTACAAAAATTAAGCCCTATACTACACCCAGCTGTGTTGGCCCGGCTGCGACGACTCTCCCAAGGCAACTCCTTCCACACCTGCAAGGGTAAATACACCGTGGTAAGCGATAAATGCTTAGTGGAAAAACACACAAATCAAAAGGACGGCCATTCACAATGGTCGTCAAGCAAAACACATACAAATGGCATAATCAAAAATACACATTAGATAAGATTACGAACATACGAGCATATAGAGTCATACATTTGATATAACATAACTGCCTTCATAATACCATGTAACTAACCATATTCGGATAATACATTCTCATAATTAGCAAACCAATTAAAAAAAGTAAAATGCCTGCACGACTCAAAGTAGTGGATAACGAGTAAACATACAGTACTTTACGGGTACGAGCCGATTACAGACAGTACCTTACGGGTACGAATCGAAAATCAATTTACTTTATCCTTTGCAAAACATTTACTGAGGGACCTTAAACAGATCCAAATACATTAGAGGGTTCACGAGGAACCAAACAGGACCTGATCGGGGTCCAAACTGCACAGAGGCTGCAGCTATAAGACTCTATTAGGCATGCCTAACTATCCACTTAATTGACTCGCAGGCTAAAATACACAGTTGACAACCATAATTCAATAATGACAAGTGAAGAATTCACATACTTTGATAAATCAATACGTGCACAAATATAGTTCATATTATGTGATATTGTGTGCTAAAATCCATAATTAAACATCCCTAAAATGTGAGAAATAAACAGGATTAAATTGCAAAAACTGGGTAGGTCACGGTGGTAATCAAATTGGTTGCCACCGTGACATACCAAGGATCTCGGCAGAAAGCAAGTCTGGGGTACCTCACGGTGGTAACCTATCCGGTTGTCACCGTGACATACCCAGACCCAAAAACAGAATGCATCTATGGGGTACCTCACGGTGGTAACTAAATAGGTTGCCACCGTGACATACCCATAGCCCAGAAAAGAATCTAAAGTCTAGACACCTCACGGTGGTAACTAGATTGGTTGCCACCGTGACATATCCAAACTCACGGCAGAATGCATCTGGTTCGTGCCTCACGGTGGTAACCAAATTGGTTGCCACCGTGACCCATGCCCAGCTGCGATTCCTAAGGGCCAATTCCAGATCATTCAAACCAAAAATCCCAAAACTCTCACTTCAAACAACATATCCACACTCCAATAATAATATTAAACCAAATCAAACATCAATAATTCATGCCATAAATAAATCCTACTCATATATTCAACGAACAACATCAATTTACATAATCAATTTCTTCACTATTCACACCACATTTCTATCAATCTCATAAATGGTTCAAAATTCACAATCAAGGTTTAATAGACAAAGAGAACCAAAACCCATAACATAATAACTAACAAAAGCATCAAGAACATCAAAATTTCCAGAATTTATTCAATTACAAGCATGCCAACTATACATATAACACAAAATTCCCAAACCTTGAAATCCTTAGCTCCTATTCACTTAGTTCCACTTCCTGATGCCTTCTCCTTGCCCTTAGGCTCACGCGGAGGCTCAACTAAGCATCAAATCAACAAAACACACAAACACAAAACCCAAACTTCAAACCCAAAACCAGAAAGTAGGAAGAAGAAAAGAAGATGAAGAACCAAAAGAAGAAAAGAAGAACAAATGCAGTAGATTTACCTCTAAAATGCTAAGCAATGATCAATTCCCACCAACTAAACCTTGATTCCAAGCTAGGGTTCTTAGAGGAAGAGAAAAGGAAGAAGAAGAGAATGAGGGGAAAGGAAACGGGAATGAAGGTAGCCACCGTTCCCCCCTCTCTTCTCTTTTCTTTTTCTTTTTCTTTTCCTAAACCTAGACAAGTGTCCACTCCCTAGTGGCGGAAATCAATCACACACACCAACCAATAATGCACCACACATACACTAAGTCATTCCAAAAGATAACACCCTACAAGTGTGTGAGCACACACACACACAAGCATAGCCCCAAAGCACACTCTACAAACATATGCTCATGCAAACACAATTACAGCCCAACTAATTCACACCCTAACACCACACATGCACCCACATGCTAACAAAACTCTTAGAACATGCATTTCTACCCAAAATGCCCTTTACACATGCCAAAACTCACATAATGCACATGCACAAACATGGCTCATTTTACTAGGGGGCAAACGGGGTGTGAAAACTCTCCCCTACTAACAAGAATTTCGTCATCGAAATTCTCACCTAATCTGAACAAATGCGGGTACTGGATTCTCATCGACTCTTCTGGTTCCCAAGTCGCTTCCTGAATCCCATGGTGATTCCACAATACTTTAACTAGTGGAATCTGCTTGCTTCTCAGTTGTCTCACTTTCCGGGTTAGAATAGCTCTTGGTTTTTCATCATAAGAAAAATCAGGCTGAACTTGCACCTCTTGCACTGATAGAACATGTGACGGATTCGACCGGTACCAACGAAGCATCGAAACGTGGAACACATCATGCAACTTCGATAACTCCATTGGCAAAGCCAATCTATAAGCCACTGGACCAACTCTGGCCAAAATCTCATACGGACCAATGAAGCGAGGACTAAGTTTTCCTTTCTTTCCAAACCGAAGCACCTTTCTCCAAGGCGACACTTTAAGAAAGACTTTGTCCCGAACTTCAAACTGTACATCTTTCCTTTTCAAATTGGCATAAGACTTTTGTCGATCCTTAGCTGCCTTCAAATTTCGCTGCACAACTCTGATCTTCTCCTCTGTATCTCTAACCAATTTCGGTCAAATCATTGATCGCTCGAATAGCTCGGTCCAACAAACCGAAGTCCTACACTGCCGACGATACAAAGCCTCATACGGTGCCATACCGATGCTCGACTGATAACTGTTATTGTAGGCAAACTCCATAAGCGACACATATCTGTCCCAACTACTCGGAAAGTTCAAGACACAAGCTCGCAACATATTTTCCAAGATCTGTATAACTCGCTCAGACTGACCATCTGTCTGTGGATGGAATGCAGTACTAAATTTCAACTTGGTACCCAAAGCTCTCTGTAACTCTTTCCAAAACTTAGATGTGAACCTTGGGTTCCAATCTGAAACTATGGACAACGGCACTCCATACAACCGAACCACCTCATCCACATAGATACTAGCCAATCTGTCCATCGAATAATCCACTCTCACTGGCAAGAAGTGAGCTGACTTCGTAAGCTGATCCACAATCACCCAAACTGAGTCGTGCTTTTTCAGAGTCAAAGGCAATCCGAAAACAAAATCCATGGCGATGTCATCCCACTTCCACTCGGGAACAGACAAAGGCGTGAGCAATCCCGAAGGAACTTGGTGCTCAGCCTTTACCTGCTGACACGTCAGGTACTTGGACACAAAGTCCACTATATCTTTTTTCATACCGGACCACCAATAGAGCTGCTTCATATCCCGGTACATCTTCTCACTACCAGGATGCATAGTGAAAACCGTACTATGTGCTTCACCCAAAAGCTGTCTTCTTAACTCTTCATTATCCGGTACACACGAACGGTTTTTAAACAGAAGAACCCCATCTTGAACCGAAAACTCTGACTGCTTGCCTAAACTAATTTCTTCCACATTCCGCTGAAGCTTCTCATCAACCCTCTGAGCATCAACTATCCTCTGTCTCAAGGTAGGCTTCACTCTCAACTGTGCCATTAAAGCTCCATCTGAACTAAATCTCCATCTAAACCGCCTCAGATATAAAGCAGAAATCGATTTTCGACTCAAAGCATCCGCGACTACATTGGCCTTACCCGAATGGTAATCCACAATGCATTCGTAATCCTTAAACAACTCGAACCAACGACGCTGTCTCGTTGTAGACAGCAGGTCCTGAGTCAGCCTAGATCGGAGTTACCCAATGATGAAAAATTGCCTTCTCAGGCAAAAAGGTTAAAAATGATGATTTTCTTGTCAAATTTGCATTTTAGAATAAAAAATAAAAAATAATAAAAATATTAAAAAAAATGAAAAATAAAAAATAATAACAAAAAATAATAAAAAATAAATTATTTTAGAAATTAGTTTTTGAGAATAAATTTAGTATTTTTTAGTCATATTTAAAAAAAAAAAAAAACAAGAGAAAAGAATGAAAAAAGGGTGTGCTTTTGAAAGCACGGCTGTGCTTTTGCGCAGTGTGCGTTGCGTGCACTACGCGCAAAAGCACAATTGTGCTTTCGCTCCAGCCGCCCAAAATCGCCAGTTTTGCCATTTTTTCCACCCAAAATCATTTCTTTTCAATTTTTTTGACTTTTTTTCCACCAAATTCCGAAATTTCAAAGACTTTTCTTCCATTTTCACCAAAAATTAAGGGAACTTAATTGAAAAAACTCAATTTTTCTTCATAAAAAATCATCTTTTCTTTATTTTGGACTCGTTAAAAGTAGGAATTTTAGAGGGGAAGGGGGGTTGGCCCTTTTCTCTCTCGGAAGAATTTTTAATTTTTTTTGTTTTCCTCATCTTCTCACTTCCTCTCTCTAAAAAATCCTCTCTACATCATTTGAGTTTTCTTCATCAAAAAATAAAATCTTCAAGGCCAAAAATTCAATTTTCAAGCTATATTTTCTCTTGAGGCAAAAAAAAAAATAATTCTTTGTTCTTGGAAATTAAATTTCTTTTCATCAATTTTCTTCTTTTTAATTTTAATCAATAATTATTCTTAAGACAAAGAAATCAATTCTTTGTTCTTAGAAATCAATTCTTTGTTCTTGGGAATCAATTTAATTTTCTTTTATTATTTCTCAAGCAAATTTTCTTAACAATAAAAGTTTAAATTTTTATTATTTCTAAACCATATTTTGCAAATCAAAACAAGGAAAATCCACCATATTTTTCCATCGAATCCGAAATCTGAGGGTAAACATTCTAGACTCGATCTCTTGACTTAATTGTTATTTTTATCATTTTTGTTAACATTTAAATTAGTAAACATGTAGATCTACATATTTGTTGTTGATTTATTTATTTTATGCCATTTTAGATGTAGATCTAACTCTTAATATTGTTGTTTAGATGTAGATCTAACTTTTAATTTCGTTATTTGTTCCCATTTTCTTTTAATTATTCATCCTTATTGTTATTATTGATATTTTTATCATTATCATTATTACCTATTACTATTATCCTTATTATTGTTATTATTATCTTTGTTGTTGTCGTTATTGTTATTATTATTGCTTTATGTTTTAAATAGTGATCTATTAATGTTTTAATTTATTTTAATATGTCAATTATATTTATTTATCCCATAATATGCATGTTTTATTTAATTTACTTATTGTTATAAATGTTTAATTGATTATCTTACTTCGATTACTAATATTGAGTTTATTTGTGTTTATTTTTGGTGTCAAATCTTTGTGTTCCCCTGTTTGAGCACCCGTACGAATGAAGGAAGAGATCCAAGGAGTTGTTATTTTTCATTGTACTTGTTATTTTTCCTTTATTTATTTTATTGAGTTATTTGGCATGTAAAAATTAATTAAACCATTTATTTTATGCATGCTTAATCAAAAATCACACAAAAATATTTCTACAAATAAAATTGGATTTTCTAATAAAATGGGACCAATGTCCTAATTTTCCATCCAAAATAAATTGTCACTTTAAAATAATTTTCTTTAATTGTGCATGAGAGGACCAACGCCCTCAACATTAATAAATACCCCGTTTCATGTATGATTTATATTTTATTTACAATGGGGGTTGTATTCCGCCCCTAGTTTTATTGTAATTTAATTTTGTCTTTATTTTTATTTTTTATCGTTTCATATGTGATTGATATACGCTTTAATAAATTGCATTAATTGTGTGTGATGAAAGATGAAATTTTATAAGTTAAAAACTCATTTATAATTAACCAAGACACCAATAAGTGTGAAGTTCCGGACACCATCTCTGGTTTAGACCGATAAGAGGTTAAACTTTTCCAATTTCTTGTAAATTGGGTGGCAACTCCAAAAAACCTCAAAAGTGCCTAAAGGTGTTATGGCGATGGATGGTCCTTTTCAATGTTCTATTTTGAAAGGAGGTGCCGAAAATATCTCATAACACCTAAGATTGAAAAAGACGCAAACCTATCCCTCGAATCCTAAAATAGGGTTCAGCGAGGGCCTTGTTGGTTCCGGCGCGCGTCACAGTGGCTACTCCGCTAGGGAATGTTTCTGACTTTGCTCTGAAAATGTCTTGGTTAAAATGTATAATTGGGTTTTTGAAACTAACATTTCATCTCTCATTTAAATTGTATTGCATCCATGCTAGAGCCTTATAATTATGCTAGTTTTGTCCCTCTTTTAACCGCGTTGCATTCTCGAAGTGTTAAGGATAATAACCAGCTCAAGTCTCGTACCATCTTGGTATATCAAATGGAGACCCAATTGGTCGTTATACTCGATCTGTTGGCAGGGACCATGCTTTGGTAGCCTTAAAGTATCATCACCCTTGACCAAAGCTCATGTAATGGCAATAGATACTTCCCCTAGGTTACATGTACCTTAATACAATGCTTGTTATATGGGCCCTTGTATATCAAACCAATTCAAACATATTAATCGGGCATTCATCAAAGGCTTTCATGCCCCGGTGGACTCATTTTAGTCTGTTTGAAAGGTCCAAATATATAATGGCCAAAATCCATGCGCATGTGCTTTAAATTAAGAATGTTATGCTGCCGGTTTTCCGCCGCGCACCATACGCGCCCATTGGGTTCCCTGTTGACCCATGGGTCAAGCCCACCTAGGAAAAGACTATTCGACCTCTTGTGCGGGAGTTATAAGGTTGGAAGGATCTATCTATTTGCTTGCATGTTGTTGTAAATGTTGCATAACCTATGATCATGCATTGTACATATCATCCATGCATCATTCTAACAATTTAAAATTTTCAGCCATCATAGATTCATCTAAGTGGATTAGAGGTCCTAACGGTCGACTAGTGAGTACGGACTCGCCCTTTGGATCGCTAGAATTAGTGCTTAATTGGGATTCTGAGTCACTCTCAACAACAAGTGAATCATCCTCGATGGCAGAAGCGACTGGAACTTTGACCACTTAAGACCTTGCTAGGAGCTTAAAAGATTTTGAGTGAAGAATGTTAGAAATGATGGGTGCTATGGCTGAAAGAATTGCTCACCCTCCTGTTCCACAAGCACCTATTGCTCCGCAGCCCCCTGTTGCTCCACAAGCACCGGTAGCCCCTCCTGGGGAGCAAGCCGAACCACTTGTTGGTGGGGAGGCTCCTCTCATTGGAGCTGCTGCCCATCGACCTGTCAATGAGTACAGAGCTGCTGTACCCATTGAGCCAAGAGGAGAAAGGATTCCCCATCCCAATGATGACTTTGTAATAAAGGAGGAAGATGAAGAGCCAATGGTCCAACAAGCTGTGAGGGGCAGAGCACCTAGGTTAGAGGATGAGACTCTGAGGGGGATGAGACAGCAGATTGAAGCTATCACCCGCATGTTATCAGCTGGAAAAGGGATCAACCATGAGGACAGAGATTTGGGGGATAAAGAGCTGCTACCCCAAAGGTGCAAGATGCCTGAGCTGCCGAAATTTAATGGTACTTCCGACCCATCTGCACACATCAAGCAGTATACTCTGGTAATAAAAGGCACTGGTTTGAGAAAGAAGCAGAAGGTGGAATATTTTTTCCTTAGTCTGGTGGGTCTGGTAGTAGACTGGTACCACGGATTGGACAGGAGGTCTAAGGAGGATTGGTACCTTCTGACTGATTAATTCATGAAACAATATGACTGCAACACTAGAATAGAGGTCACCCTAAAGGACCTTGAACTGTTACAGCAAAGGAGTGATGAGTCATTTCATGAATACCTCACCAGATGGAGGAACAGAGTAATAGAGATGAAGCGAAAGCCTGACACTGCTGACCAGATCAGGCTATTTATTAGGAACTCCTGCCCTTACCTGAAAGATCTACTCAGCTTTAAGGGGCTCAAAGATTGGGAGTCGCTTAAGGACATTGCTATAGAGGCTGAGGCGGCTTACCTAGCAAAGAAGGCAAGCCAAAACAACTTTGCTGGGAAGCACTATGGGAATCAATCAGGGTTCAAATCATGCAGTGCCGGGGGCAATAACAGCAGAAATGGCAAGACAGCAGAAGTTTTAGCTACCGGAGTGCGAAAACAAGGTCAAAGGAACTTTTCAAATTTGGGCCGTTCTTTATCCTGGGTATTAAAGAGACTAATAAAAGAAGGGAAGCTATAGCCCCTACCTCCTAAGCCAGCCAAAACCCAAGGACAACCGGGTCATAAAGATGATGAGTATTGTGCTTTCCACCAGCATACGGGGCATATGACGGACCGTTGTGCGAGGCTCAGGCATGAAATTCAGGACTTGATCGACAGCAAGCAGATCACTAACCCTGAACAGAGAGAAAGTAAGAAAAAGTTGGCCTTTAATGCCATGATTGGTCCCAGCCTACCTGAATAGTATGTATTGCAAGATTTATTTGGTAATGAATATGATGCTATCACTCACCCTAAGGCAGATGGAGGAGAGATCTGCGTGACAATGATAGATTGTTGGTCCGCTGGTAAGAGTGGGGAAGAAAATGAGGAAGGAAATAAGGCGGGCTAGGCTTTAGAAACGGTTAATCCCTCGCGGTAGATTGAAGAGACCTGTGCCTTAATTGTCCAAGAGATGGATAAAAGGTTTGAATAACTCAAAAAGAGGCTATTGGTCGTGATTCAAGAGAGAATGGATGCCATGGCGCTAGTTCTTCAAGCTCAAGTTATGGCGACTACCCTTAGCCGAGTTGGGCCAGCCACTGTTGAGGGAGCCTATACAGCGGCGACTATAGTGCTGGAATATGGCATGAAATGAATATGATAATTATGCAGCGGAAAAACATGAAAAAAGAATCATACATGCCAAGCAATTCCATGACAAGAATCGAAACATGCACTTTTAGGGTTTTTTAAAACTTACAACTTTAAATGCCAATTCCAAATTGAATTTGATGATGACCAGCAACTAAGATGAGTTTGTCCACCTTTGATCTTCACCACCAATGCCAAGGAACAGCCTTTACGCCAATCCTCTCTATGTTCACACACACAATTGTAAGCTAGGCTTAAAACCGAGATTGCTAGCTCTCAATAAATTAGTATTGTGTAAAGGGTAAGGATTGAAGCTACAAGCTTTTGTCTTGCACTTCTATTTGATGCTTTTAATGCCTAATCACACAAGAAAGCAAGAAAGAATTTTTCTCCTTGTTGAATTCGGCCAAGAGGAAAAAACTACCCCTTGTGAAAATCGGCCAAAAGAAAAAAATTGAGAGTGAGAGAGAGAAGTCTTTCTCTACACCACCTCTCCTAGCCTTTTTTCTTTTTCAATCTATATCCTTATCTTATGGCAAGTCTTTAATATGAATTTTTACTACCTTAAGATAGTTTATTCAATCTTAAACACTTCCTAGAGATAAGTAACAAATATTAGTTTAAACCCTTTTGAATTTAAAATTCAAATTAGGATTTAATACTCAATTAACTTAATCATATAATTAATTAATTGAAATTAAATCATGTGGGCCGAATTTCTCCTCTCTCATGGGCCAAGGTCCAATAGCAATTTTAATACCCATTACATACATTAATTTGACTTTAATTAAAAGCCCAAATTAATGCCCAATACATTATTTAAATATTTTAAGCCCAATACTTTGTGTGCGATCCTATAGGTCCATTTAATGTTGGCAATGAATTAATGAATTAATTCAAAGGCTATATATATTCTCTAGCAAGATATTATAGCATTCCAAATTAAATGAAAATGCAAATGGCATTTAGTGACCTAATGCAATTTTGCATAGTCCCTTACCCATAAATATCAGAATTAATATAAGGCATGGAACTAGTCATCCTTATATGTAAGTTAATTCCTTTCTTGATATTCCAGTGACACTGAACTCTCAGATAAATAATGGTTACTCATTATTTCATCTCGGTATGGCCATACACTTCTCAGTTCACTGATCAAGTGGCCGATGATATTTTCTCTCTTATAGAGAGGGGTAATCCCTTCACTTCTCTCATGCTCTCTGACATGAATCAATGTATACCCAAGCATACCCATACTTGTCACTCTATTACGAGCACGTTAGGTGTATGTCAAAGTACACAGTAATTCATAAAGAGTTTCATAGAGATTTCAGGTCTAAGAACTCCGATACAAAACTTGCATATGAGAAACACTTATGACTTGTACCATGTAGTGTTCTCATTAATGGATCGAATCCAGATACCATATTATAAACATCTATCTATGATCTCTGATTGACACTCTTGTCCTTATGATCCGTAAGACATAACTCAATTTATCAGAGAGAGCATACTAGTCTTAATTCATTTGTTATTCCCATAATAATGACTGACTAGGGATATTTAGAATGAAGTCTCATTTGTTTCAAGGTCTTACAACCATGTGCCTCACACATGATAACTTAAACTGAAACAACATTCTTGGATAGTTCTATCAATTGACATGCACAGGAATACAATGGATAAAACAAATGCCTCATTTATTAGCTAAAGTGTTTTATTACAATGTATTGGGGCTAGGGCTAACACTAACAATCTCCCACTAGCACTAGTCCCAATTGGGCATAGCCCTAAGACCGAATGCTCTCAAATGAGCTTCGTGCAGATTTGGACGCAACTGTTTCGTCAAAGGATCTGCTACATTATTTTCACTTGCTATCTTGCTAACCTTGACGTCCCCACGATCAATGATCTCTCTGATCAGGTGGTACCTCCTGAGTATGTGTTTGGATTTCTGGTGTGACCGGGGCTCCTTGGCCTGTGCAATGGCCCCGTTGTTGTCACAAAATTTCTAATGGATCTAGGATGCTTGGGACCACTCCTAATCCAGAAATGAAATTTCTAATCCAAACAGCCTCTTTTGCAGCCTCACTCGCTGGAATATACTCAGATTCTGTAGTTGAGTCGGCGACGGTCTCTTGCTTTGAGCTTCTCCAGCAGACATCACCACCATTTAAAACAAAAACAAATCCAGATTGCGATCTTGAGTCCTGAGTGCTGGTTTGAAAAGCAGCATCGGCATAGCCTTGTATGACGAGCTCTTCCTGACCACCATACACCAAGAAGTGATCCTTAGTCCTTCGTAGGTACTTTAGAATCCCTTTTACAGCAGACCAGTGCTTTTCACCAGGGTCTTGCTGAAACCTACTGGTTATACTCAGTGCATGAGCAACATCCAACCTAGTACATAACATAGCGTACATGATAGATCCAATAGCAGATGCATATGGGATTCTACTCATGTCGTCCCTTTCCTTTTTGGTTTTAGGGCACTGTTCTTTGGTCAAAGGAACTCCCAAAGCCAAAGGTATGTACCCTTTCTTTGAGTCTCCCATACTAAAACGCTTTAGTACTTTGTCTATGTACTTTTCTTGACTTAGTCCCAAAAGCCGATTCGATCTGTCTCTATAGATCTGAATACCAAGTATTGTCTCAGCTTCACCTAAGTCTTTCATCGAGAAACATTTCCCCAACCATTGCTTAACCATTTGCAATCTTGGAATGTCATTCCCAATGAGAAGGATGTCGTCCACATATAGGACCAAAAATACTACTATGCTCCCACTAACCTTCTTGTACACACAAGGCTCATCTTCGTTCTTGACGAAGTCAAAATCTTTGACTGCCTCGTCAAAACGAAGATTCCAACTTCGGGATGCTTGCTTTAATCCATAAATGGATTTCTGAAGCTTGCAAACCTTCATAGGATGCTTGGGATTGACAAAACCCTCAGGCTGTGTCATATACACCTCCTCAAGTAAATATCCATTGAGGAAAGCAGTTTTGACATCCATTTGCCATATTTCATAATCATGATATGCAGCTATGGCAAGCAAGATCCTAATGGATTTGAGCATGACTACAGGCGAAAAGGTCTCATCATAGTCTATACCATGAGTTTGTCGAAAACCTTTTGCTACTAGTCTACCTTTGTAGGTCTGATCAGCTTTGAGTTTAAACAGCCACTTGCATTCAATTACCTTAGCACCTTCCGGTGGATCAACCAAGGTCCAAACCTGGTTATCGTACATTGATTGCATCTCGGATTTCATGGCTTCAAGCCAATTTTTTGAGTCTGGGCTTTCAATAGCTTCTCGGTAGGTAGTAGGATCCTCACGATCTACTAACTCAATAGTGTCACTGTCGGTGATTAGAAATCCATATCTCTGAATCTCCTGACGTACCCTACCGGACCTTCTAGGTACTTGTGTAATGGGTTCTTGTTCCACAAGTGATTGTGAACTTGATCCCATTTCCAACTCATCCTTTATAGGAATTTGTGGCGCTTGAATTTCTCCAAGTTCTACTTTACTCCCACTATCTTTCTTGAGAAGGAACTCCTTTTCCAAGAAAACAGCTTTGCGAGCAACAAATACTTTGTTCTCGGCTTGTGAGTAAAAGTAGTATCCCTTTGTTTCTTTGGGATAACCCACAATTAAGCAGACAGTGGATTTGGACTCTAGTTTGTCAGATGTTAATTTCTTAACATGTGCTTCACAGCCCCAAATCCTAAGAAATGACATATTGGGTTCTTTCCCAGTCCATACCTCGTATGGTGTCTTCTCAACTGCTTTAGTTGGAGTACGGTTTAGTAGAAATGCAGCAGTTTCTAATGCATAGCCCCAAAAAGAGATAGGAAGATTTGCTTGACCCATCATAGATCGAACCATGTCTAATAGAGTTCGATTTCTCCTTTCGGACACACCATTCCATTGTGGTGTTCCAGGAGGAGTGAGCTGTGAAATAATACCACACTCTTTTAGATGACCGTCAAAATCTTGGCTTAAGTATTCGCTACCTCTATCAGATCGAATGGCTTTTATACTTTTGCCAAGTTGTTTTTCTACTTCGTTCTTAAACACTTTGAATTTCTCAAAAGTTTCAGATTTATACTTCATTAGATAGACATAGCCATATCTACTGAAGTCATCTGTGAACGTTACGAAGTAGCTAAAACCACCTCTAGCTTGTGTACTTAATGGTCCACATACATCGGTATGTATTAGTTCCAATAAGCCATTAGTCCTCTCACTTTTCTTATTAAAAGGACTTTTTGTCATTTTTCCATGCAAACATGGCTCGCATGTATCATAAGACTCTAAGTCGAATGACCCAAGTACTCCAGTTTTGTGGAGTCTTGAAATGCGTTTTTCGTTTGTATGTCCCAAACGACAATGCCAGAAGTAAGTAGGGTTCAATTCGTTTGATTTAACCCTCTTTGTATTAATATTGTATATGGACTCTTTGTTTTGTAAATCAAGGATATAAAGGCCATTTTGCAACATGGCATTGCCATATGAAATGCCTTGGCGACGAATATGAGCATTGCCATTTTTAATAATAAAATCAAATTCATCCAAATCCAACAATGAAACTGAAATAATGTTTCTGCTCATAGAAGGTACATAATAACAATTTTTCAAAACTAAACAAAGTCCGGAAGGTAAAGTGAGTTGATAGTCGCCTATCTCTATGGCAGCAACTCGTGCTCCATTCCCCACACGGAGGTCCACTTCATTCTTCCCAAGTAACCGCCTATTTCTTAGCCCCTGCACATTTGAACAAATGTGAGAACCACAACCGGTATCTAGGACCCAAGTGGTAGAAATAGAAAGGTTAATTTCAACAACAAAAATACCTGAACTGGACGCATTTGCTCCATTCTTGTTTTGTTCTTCCTTGAAGAGAGCACAGTTCTTCTTCCAATGCCCTATTTTGTTGCAGTGGAAGCAAGTGCTCTCGCTCTCCTTGGGCTTTTGCGCCTTGGGTTTGAATTGGGTCTGAGGTGCACTCCCTTTTGACTTGAACCGAGCCAGGTCATTCTTGTGTTTTGCCTTTCCCTTTCCCTTTCCTTTAGCTGGTCCCTTCTTAATGCCCCCTTGAACCATCAGTATGGGATTTGTCTTTCGAATGTTCTCTTCAGCATTCTTAAGCATCCCATGAAGCTCGGTGACTGACTTGTCCATTGCATGCATGTTATAATTCATTATAAATGGATCATAATCATCAGTCAATGATCCTAAGATCAAGTCAGTGGCCAATTCCTTTGGCACTTGTACCTCAAGCTTTCCTAGAGTATCAAGGTACCCTTTCATCTTGAGTACATGTGTACTAACAGGAGTACCCGCAGCCATCTTACATGAAATCAAGGCCTTTGTTGTCACAAATCTCTCGTGACGAGCTTGCTCTTGGAACATCTCCTTTAGGTGCACCATGATTGCATAAGCCTCTTGGTCCATAAATTGCTTTTGCAAGTCAGGCACCATAGTGGCCAGCATCAAACAGGTCACATCATTGGAGTCACTCTTCTTGGTCTCAAAAGTTTCCTTTTGAACCGCAGAGGCGTTCCTGCCAGGTTCAACAGGCAAGGGTGCATCCAAAACATACGACTTTTTCTCTTGCTTAAGTACTATTCTCAAGTTTCGAGACCAGTCTATGAAATTGGTGCCATTCAATTTGTCCTTTTCAAGGACCGATCACAATGAGAAATTGTTGTTTGATGATGCCATTTTTCAATCTACAATAAAATTTAGCAAGATTAAATAAGGTCTTATTTTATAATCCCACAAACCGAATTAATATCCCTTTAAATAATTCGCGTTAGTGATTTATTGTGGGCCAAGATCCACTTTTCACAACAACTTATTAGTCAAGCTGAGCTTGTACACCTAACAAGTTAAGTTACTTAGGTAGGAGAAACTCCAATCATGTCTCGTACATGACTCTTGGATCAAATGGGTTAACATCTTAAGATGTTATAGCACAAACCCATTTATTAGTTGCCTAGGTCCGAGCATCCCTTTCCATGTTAAGTCTAACCTACATTCACAACCCATGCCTCACAAAGATAATCGAGCGTATCTAGGACTCCCAGTCTACGTTATCGATGATCGATGCCTTGACATGTTTCGAATTAGGAAGGCAACTTTGTGACTTACTATTATTATTAGGGATTCAAATTATTACGGCTTACATGGCATACGCTTTGTCATCCATTCATATATATATAAATAATTGCATAAAGTAAAGCGTGACAAACATGGGCCCAAAAACCT